>OZ007557.1:49190412-50427746 GCA_963931855.1 Philhelius festivus | reverse complement strand
ATGTGTATTGTATGTGTATTGTATGTGTATTGTATGTGTATTGTATGTGTATTGTATGTGTATTGTATGTGTATTGTATGTGTATTGTATGTGTATGGTATGTGTATTGTATGTGTATTGTATGTGTATTGTATTTGTATTGTATGTGTATTGTATGTGTATTGTATGTGTATTGTATGTGTATTGTATGTGTATTGTATTTGTATTGTATGTGTATTGTATTTGTATTGTATGTGTATTGTATGTGTATTGTATGTGTATTGTATGTGTATTGTATGTGTATTGTATGTGTATTGTATGTGTATTGTATGTGTATGGTATGTGTATTGTATGTGTATTGTATGTGTATTGTATTTGTATTGTATGTGTATTGTATGTGTATTGTATGTGTATTGTATGTGTATTGTATGTGTATTGTATTTGTATTGTATGTGTATTGTATTTGTATTGTATGTGTATTGTATGTGTATTGTATGTGTATTGTATGTGTATTGTATGGGTATTGTATGTGTATTGTATGTGTATTGTATGTGTATTGTATGTGTATTGTATGTGTATTGTATGTGTATTGTATGTGTATTGTATGTGTATTGTATGTGTATTGTATGTGTATTGTATGTGTATTGTATGTGTATTGTATGTGTATTGTATGTGTATTGTATGTGTATTGTATGTGTATTGTATGTGTATTGTATGTGTATTGTATGTGTATTGTATGTGTATTGTATGTGTATTGTATGTGTATTGTATGTGTATTGTATGTGTATTGTATTTGTATTGTATGTGTATTGTATGTGTGTTGTATGTGTATTGTATGTGTATTGTATGTGTATTGTATGTGTATTGTATGTGTATTGTATGTGTATTGTATGTGTATTGTATGTGTATTGTATGTGTATTGTATGTGTATTGTATGTGTATTGTATGTGTATTGTATGTGTATTGTATGTGTATTGTATGTGTATTGTATGTGTATTGTATGTGTATTGTATGTGTATTGTATGTGTATTGTATGTGTATTGTATGTGTATTGTATTTGTATTGTATGTGTATTGTATGTGTATTGTATGTGTATTGTATGTGTATTGTATGTGTATTGTATGTGTATTGTATGTGTATTGTATTTGTATTGTTTGTGTATTGTATGTATATTGTATTTGTATTGTATGTGTATTGTATGTGTATTGTATGTGTATTGTATGTGTATTGTATGTGTATTGTATGTGTATTGTATGTGTATTGTATGTGTATTGTATGTGTATTGTATGTGTATTGTATTTGTATTGTATGTGTATTGTATGAGTATTGTATGTGTATTGTATGTGTATTGTATGTGTATTGTATTTGTATTGTATGTGTATTGTATGTGTATTGTATTTGTATTGTATGTGTATTGTATGTGTATTGTATGTGTATTGTATGTGTATTGTATTTGTATTGTATGTGTATTGTATGTGTATTGTATGTGTATTGTATGTGTATTGTATGTGTATTGTATGTGTATTGTATGTGTATTGTATGTGTATTGTATGTGTATTGTATGTGTATTGTATGTGTATTGTATTTGTATTGTATGTGTATTGTATGTGTATTGTATGTGTATTGTATGTGTATTGTATGTGTATTGTATGTGTATTGTATGTGTATTGTATGTGTATTGTATTTGTATTGTATGTGTATTGTATGTGTATTGTATGTGTATTGTATGTGTATTGTATGTGTATTGTATGTATATTGTATGTGTATTGTATGTGTATTGTATTTGTATTGTATGTATATTGTATGTGTATTGTATGTGTATTGTATGTGTATTGTATGTGTATTGTATGTGTATTGTATGTGTATTGTATGTGTATTGTATTTGTATTGTATGTGTATTGTATGTGTATTGTATGTGTATTGTATGTGTATTGTATGTGTATTGTATGTGTATTGTATTTGTATTGTATGTGTATTGTATGTGTATTGTATGTGTATTGTATGTGTATTGTATGTGTATTGTATTTGTATTGTATGTGTATTGTATGTGTATTGTATGTGTATTGTATGTGTATTGTATGTGTATTGTATGTGTATTGTATGTGTATTGTATTTGTATTGTATGTGTATTGTATGTGTATTGTATGTGTATTGTATGTGTATTGTATGTGTATTATATGTGTATTGTATGTGTATTGTATGTGTATTGTATTTGTATTGTATGTGTATTGTATGTGTATTGTATGTGTATTGTATGTGTATTGTATGTGTATTGTATTTGTATTGTATGTGTATTGTATGTGTATTGTATTTGTATTGTATGTGTATTGTATGTGTATTGTATGTGTATTGTGTGTGTATTGTATTTGTATTGTATGTGTATTGTATGTGTATTGTATGTGTATTGTATGTGTATTGTATGTGTATTGTATATGTATTGTATGTGTATTGTATTTATATTGTATGTGTATTTTATGTGTAATGTATGTGTATTGTATGTGTATTGTATGTGTATTGTATTTGTATTGTATGTATATTGTATGTGTATTGTATGTGTATTGTATGTGTATTGTATGTGTATTGTATGTGTATTGTATGTGTATTGTATGTGTATTGTATTTGTATTGTATTTGTATTGTATGTGTATTGTATGTGTATTGTATGTGTATTGTATGTGTATTGTATGTGTATTGTATGTGTATTGTATGTGTATTGTATTTGTATTGTATGTGTATTGTATGTGTATTGTATGTGTATTGTATGTGTATTGTATGGGTATTGTATGTGTATGGTATGTGTATTGTATGTGTATTGTATGTGTATTGTATTTGTATTGTATGTGTATTGTATGTGTATTGTATGTGTATTGTATGTGTATTGTATGTGTATTGTATTTGTATTGTATGTGTATTGTATGTGTATTGTATGTGTATTGTATGTGTATTGTATGTGTATTGTATGTGTATTGTATGTGTATTGTATGTGTATTGTATGTGTATTGTATGTGTATTGTATTTGTATTGTATGTGTATTGTATTTGTATTGTATTTGTATTGTATTTGTATTGTATGTATATTGTATGTGTATTGTTTGTATATTATATGTGTATAGTTATCCAACGAAGTACAACTGTAATAAATTCAAGGTTTATTTGAACTAACTTACTTTTGTGATATAAATTTGTTAGCATTTTTAGTTTAAGTTGAATATTTCTTAAGTTTTCTTTAAATTTTTATTTGAAATGTTACTTTTTATTTCGAAATACATACCAATTATACACAAAAATATTAAGTTTTTTTTATTATTACTATGGATTGTTTAAAGGAAATGATCTTTAAACTAAGGGGTGTTTACTTACTTTTGTAATTCACGGTATATTTGTAGTGGCATAGCAAATGGCCAACAATTATGACAACTACAAGACGTCAAAGTGAGTTTGGAGTGTTCACACTACTTTTGTGTCTGAACACGACAGGGTGGCCTTACGTCAAAATAAATCGGTTGAGTAAGTCCAATGTGAACACCGTCATGTATTTATTATTTTAGACATTTTGTACGGAGAATCCATGATTTCTATTTCTATTTGCACATGTAAATAGTCGACGGATTCACATAGTCTCTTCTGATGGCACTTCTTATTAATATTAGCTTTCAAATGGTATATTTCTTATTGTCGGGCGTTCAGTTTAAGTATATTAAAAAGGAACTACAAAAAAATTGTTAACGTATTAATATAAAGATATCCCGCTTAACAGTGGCACAAATCTTTACATAATTTTGGATCAAGTAAGATTATTGCACTTGATATTTCAAAAGAGTCTGGCTTCAGACTCTTATCAAAAATGCGTGCATTTGATATTGATGAATCTTTTCTTCGATGGATTATATACTACCTTTCGAACCGCTCAATACAAGATGTATTGGACGGTTTTAAACCTGAAATTCATGAAATAAATACTGGTGTGCTGCAGGGAACCGTTTTATGTCCAACTCTCTTTTTTATATTCATCAATGATCTTTTGTCTTTTTCTATAACATTAAATTGTTTTGCTCACGACAGTACTCTCAGCTTCTCATATTGTTCTTCGGATGTGGATTTAGAACGGCAGCTTATGATAAGCTCATTATATTCTGATCTCGATAGCTTTTTCAAATGGGGAACCATAAACCGGGTAGAGTTTATTGCTTCAAAAACTCAATGCTGTCTTCTGTAATTAAGGCCATCCTCATCAACGACACTTGCGTTGAGAAAACCGCACAGCTCTCAGTTCTCGGTATGTGGATCATAGACCACCTTGTGTGGAATTAACAGATTTCGATGGCAAGAAAAACGCTGCTAAGTGTTTAGATTTCTTTCGACGTCGTTGCCAAAAATTTGTTACGCCTTCTGTTCTATCTGTAATCTATAAGGGTTATATTCGTCCCCCCGAATACAATTCCCTTATTTGGGCAGAAACTCCAATAACTCACCTCTCTCTTTGATAGAATCCAAAAAAAGCGAGCTTTAAAAATGATAGATGATAGAAGTATAACAGAAACATTTGAATCTCTCGAGCACCGCCACAATTTTCTTGTATTTCATTATTTTACCTTTATTTTTATAAATATGTACTATTTTCTCCCCTTAAGCAATCGAACTAAAATACTCGCGCTTCAGGGAATACCCATCAGTTTACCCTCTACCCCAGCTTTGGACGTACGGTTAAATTAAGAGATTCGTTCCTTAGCCGCAGTCTTCGACTATGGAATGCTTTACTCGACTCGATATGTCCCTCGCATTATGATATTCAGACATTCAAAACCATTGTTAATCGGTATCTCCTTTTAAATAATATATTAAATCCTCGCCAACTTTCCTAAAGCACTTGCACAATTTGTATACACATAGAACATTTTTGAAATTCTTAATCTCTTGAACGTAGGCGCAAATTTGTGCAACCGATTTCAATCTCTAATATACCATGCGACTTGAACGAAAAGTGTTCAACCGTTAGCGACGAAAAAATATACTCAAACAACCTGCTTCGTTTCACTATATACAATGTTGCAATAATCAAATTCTCTACACTAAGCGTACAAAAAAGTCACATTTAAAAAAAAAAGCAAAATAAATTATACTAGCCGACCCAGCTCTCGAAATTCGAGTGCCAATTTATTTATTATTTATTATTTATTATTTATATTATTGGCAGTGTTTTCAAGCAAATTTATTAAATTAAATTTTATTTTATGTAATATGCAAAGTGTTCGACAGTGCAAAAACAAAAATGACCCACAGTGTGTAAATGCGTGTCTCAAGTAACTGTGGCTTTCCAACCATATAAAATTTATCGAAATCGGTTAAATACTTTTGGAGAAAAGTGTACCACAAAAAACATGTTTGCCGTTTTATTTAAATTATATTGATTTAGAAAATAAAAAAAAAAAAACATCTTCGATCTTGCCAGGAGTCGAACCTGGAATCTTCTGATCCGTAGTCAGACGCGTTATCCATTGCGCCACAAGACCGTTGAATTTCGCAATGAAATATTTGTAATAAGGGCAGCTTCTCAAAAGATGAGAACTAAATTATAATAGGTTGATTATACAATATACATTGGTTTTTAGCAAATGATAGACCATATCAAGCTATATTTAAAATAGTACATACATACATAAATATGTAGAATAATAATTTTGTATGAATAAAATTGATGCGTTATTAAAGAAAATAGTGTTTTCCTTAACGGTTGCTGGGGTTTAAGAACTTAACTCTATTTAAGATCTTCTATCATCTTTAGGTTAGATTTAATTACATAGGTATATTCCCAAGTTCAACATGGAAACTATCTTGAAAAACATGCAAGAATATCAAATTAAAAAAATTAAATTTCAAGTCAAAAACGTCGTTAATTTAAATCAAAAACAGAATCTCATCGTTCATGATTTTTTAACTTTATTTCGAAAATCTCTCTCAACTGCCAGCTGTCTTGTTTTAGAATACGAGTATTTCTTCATTTATTCTTCAAAGAATAATGTGTGAAGTTATTAAGACATTTAAATATCAAAATCATCATCATAAATCAAATCCTAACCGAGACATTACATTCGTTCGCAACACTTCGTGATCTTTTTCCATGAAATAAGTAATACACAAAAGTTGCACAAGGAAGTTTTGAATATTTTCCGTTTAGACAGTGTGTTTTTCAGTTCACACTACATGGTGTTTCACAACCAATTCACCACATGAATAATTTGCTTATGTGAAATAACATTTCAAAACACTTAAATATTTGTTTGTTTTTTTGTTTCTTTGTGTGGAATATTTCTCTCAACTCTAGATATGCTTTAGCGTTAGAAAAACTTGGCTGAAAAAAGAAACCACACCTACATATGTACATATGTACAAAGTGAATATATTTCATTCCACCCTTAATGTTTAGACTTAATTCGAAAAATATTTTCTGAATTTTATTTTTAAATGTTCTACACATTTCATGATGGAAACGATGATGGCATAGATAAAACCCTAAGCTTATGGAATGTCGGAAAATTGGAAGGAAAGTTTATTAACACTTAAGTGTGAGCCAAAATAATGTTCTGGCATTGCCAAGAAGTGATATATAGAAGGGGATACTTTGTTACTTTGTCTGGATGAGTTCAAAAAAAAATAAAAACAGAGGAAGACACACTTTTGAGGCTTGTTAAGCTATTTTAATGCAAAACATTGCCAAGATACCAAAAGATGTGTGTTGACACATTAATGTTTACAGAAAATAAGAATTATTTAAACGCCTTTTAATGGAGGCTTGAAGGAGACGTTTGAAATTCGACAATTGGGTTGGGTTGAACTGTGTGCAATGAATTGATATACAAAAATTACAGACAGAAAGACAGAATTCAAACAAAATTACAACAAAAAGTTCAAGGCTTAAGATAAGTTTATAAAATATGGTTTTAACTATAGAAAACATATTAGACTTTTGTCTGTGTAAAATTAAATGATTGAAAAAACTACGGTACACAAAAAAATCAACATAATTCCAAGTGAAAATATTCAATACCTCTCTAACTAAAAGAGCTCTTCAAAGGATTTGGAAATAAGCAGTTAGAAATCAAATATAATGTAAGGCCCAATTCTTAAATAAATCCACGGACAGAAATTCAATGTTTGCAATAGTTAGCCGTCAAGAAGAACGTTAATAATCGTTAGAAAACGAACTCTAGGTAGTAATTCAAGGCCTCTAATGTCCCCATATAGATTTATAGAAAGTGGTCAACAGTATCCTCTTAACGAAAAATTCAGTTAATATCTAGACTTCGAGTTTATAAAGGTTGGGAATTGAACGAGACTTTAGCTTTATTGTGTTCACGTTATTATATCTAAATAAGAATAGATGTAACGGTCCGAGGTGTCATCGGCAAGGGCTCTCATCGGCATACTTCGTGTTCTTTCTCTAAGAATTGCTAAAATCCCTGGAACTCAACTTATGGGCTGCACATTATTGAAACAAGCTTTTCAAGAGTCCATAAACACATTTATTCCTTTACCAACATTACAACCCACTGCTTACAGGCACAGCGGGCTGATCCAAGCAGCAGAAGGAAAGGGTCTTAAGCGTGCGGGAGCGTGGCATTCTAGAATAACGCATGTCTAAGATCGTCGGTGGGGGGGGGTTGAACATACCCGGGTATATACAGAAATAAAATGCACGACTGGGTCCCACGAACTTGCTCCTATGTTAACGACTAAGAATTTCAAAAATGAATGTTATTAGAGAAAACTGTTCTTAAGGATAAAATTCATTTTTTTAAATAACTAAAAGAACTCCTTTAGCAGTTGGAGCTAAGCACAGGATGTCATATGTTTCAAGCAAAAATTAGTTCATGCAAGAACAAAATTATAATTTGTTGTAGTGGTTTAAGTTTTCATATAAAAAATTTTTAAAACATTTTTAAGAAAAAAATTTGGAACGCCAATTTAAAGTGTTTATTAATGTTCGCATAAAACTTAAATTTACAAAAAACATACTGACCCGTTTTTGAGATATCGAATTTTCCAAAAAAAAAACTAGATTTTTATTCAAAATTCAAAAAAAAATGTTTAGGTTTTGAAACTTCTTAGAAGCTTGTCTATAAAAAAATTTATTAAAATCCGTTATGCCGATAATAAGAAATTCAAAATACGAGAAAATCGTTCTATGATAGATACAGTCAGTAATATCTTGATTTCAAAAATTTTTTCATTAAATTATAGATAGTAGAACAAATTTTTAGCAAAATTCTCGGAACCGTTTTCGAGAAAAATACGATTTTCGAAAACTATTTTTTAACTTTTATATGAAGGGTACCGTTATTTTTAGGTAAAATACATTTTTTTTTTCATATCTTATAGATTATATTAAAAAACTTTTATTTATCAAGTTTAAAAAAAATCGAGCGTGGGATTTTCGAAATAATGAGTTTTCAAAAAAAAAATTGAAAATTTTTTTAAAAATCTAAAAATAATTTTTTGAAAATTTGAATTCACAATAATATTCAAAATATTGAGGACCTTTACCAGAAATTATCAAAATCCGTCGTACCGTTTTTGAGAAAAACAAAAACCACAAATGGTTCCAAGGGGGTACCAAAACTAACAGTTTTTTGGAAAATTTTTTTCCAACTATTAGCTAGCTTTAACTCAATGAAATTTTTCCAATTTTTTTTTTAAATCTGTATTACAATTTTTGAGAAAAAAAAATATTTATAAAATTTCGAAAAAAATCGTATTTTTGGTCTAAAAAAAACAAGAAAAAAACGACATCTACCAAGTTTAACGAAAATCAGCCGAGCCGTTTAGGCTTTAGTCAAACAGATAGACAGACAGACAGAATTGCGAGACCCACTTTTTTAGTCTTCGCTATCATCGTAATGTCAACTTTGATCAAATTTCGATATTTTTTCCGAATGCATAACTTACCTTATATAGTACCTATAAGTCGCAAGTAAAAATGGGATTCACGGAATAGACCTTGAATTCGTCCTGATGGGTAAAACTTTTCTGAAAATATTTCCGCAGTTAGAGAGATCGAGGTGTTGTAGTCGCCCTGAGATTACTCACCCCCGTATTGCAAGATACAACTTTGTCTATCACCCTCAGCCTAACTATGTATTTATGAAAGCCCCTTTCTTGAACACAGAAGAAAATGTTTAATATCTCTAAAGAAAGGGTATTCAAATAGATTTTTATCAAATATAGAGGAATAAGTATTTGTCAAAGAAATCAAAGATATGAAATTATTCACAGAGGTAATAGCTGTAAAAAGCAATCTATTTATCCTTTTGCGCGTATATTCATTTATCTGAAAATTATTTTTAAAAAGATGCCAACTGTAGACTATCTTCAAATCCAATCTTTAAAAACTTTTGGATTAAATCGAGATATTAGCTATAGAATTAAATATAAGAGCAAACTAGGTCACTGTTTATGTTTAAATTAGATATTGTTTGAGAAATACAGAGGAAAAGTTGAATATCTCTAAGAAAGAGATATTCAAACTTATTTGTAACAAACAATGAAAAATATGATTTAATAAAGTATATAAGACTCAAATTGTGGTCTTATATTTTTCATAAAATTTATTTTTGACATTGTAAATAATTTGCAAAAAATGTCAAAGAAAAATAAATTATTCGCAGACAAAATCTGCCGCACCTTTCCCTTAATATTGATTCAATATTGATATTCAGAATCAATAGAAAACGTGATATAAGTTTTAATAAGCAGTTCGAGATTTCTATTCTGTCTATGTATTATTTGAAAATTTTATTTCAAATAGGTCAACAGTTATCACAATTAAAAATTCAACATCTCTATACAGCTTTTGAAGAATGATATGTATATGTATTATTTGAAGGCTTTTTAATATAAAACTCTATATACTACAGAAATAAATCATCCAAGTAGAAGACTTAGCACTATTATTGGACTTGTTGAATTATTGAATCAATAAAACCTTATTATTTTAGTGTCCATACCATACCTGTTACAAAATATAGCATATAGCAAACTACCTCTAATGTGATGTCTTAGGGGCCAATTATAACTTTGTAGTATCCAAAACATGTCGAAAGAGACTATAATTATTCACAGAAAATATAGTGCCTCAAGAAAATTTAGAATCATTAGAAAATCAGATACGACATTTAATAAGCAAACTAAGGCCGAAAATTTATTTTTAAAAAGGGCAATAGTATTTACATGAAAAAATTTAATATCACCATCACCAAGACTTACGTGTTTGGAATAAAACAAAGTGTTAACCGTAGAAATCAATACAAAACCTAGTTGTCTGTATCATTTTCATACGAAAAAAGAAAGAAATAAGAGACAACAAGTTTAATACATATCTCCAACTAAAATTTCTTCAAATAGTTTGAAGTAAGTAAAGAGGAATTAACTGTACTGTGGGATATAAATCTATAAATCTCCGATTATGGCTTTGTATTTAGGAAACGACACGGTCAAAAAGATGTAAATTATTCACCTCAAATGTTTTGCCACACCAAACCTTAAGGAAGATTCAAAATCCAATAAGAGGTATTAGGTGGATCGGGATCTGGATCTTTCATTGAAAATAAAACGATACGGATCTTAGCGAAAGCAGTGTGTTATAAGTCCGTCTGTTTTTATCCTTGGGTTTGTAAATTTTAAATTATTTCTTGTCTTTTTTCTTTACACTATAGCTTACACTACCTTACCATAAAAAGCCATCTACTTGCCAGTGTAATAACTGATTTTCGGATCTTTGAAATAGATCCCGATAGAAAACAGGATCCCAAATTGTTTTTGTAATATATGTTAAAACTTAATCCAGATCCGGATCAAGATAGATTTGTGAATAATAAAACGCACCTACGAGTATTAAGTGAAATGGACAGTCAAAAAGTCTCATTTTGCATTTTCGTATACGGATATCAATTTATCAAAAAAGACAACCATACTCGTATATAACAGAAAAATTCAATTTCTCCAAGTTGGAGCCTTAAAAAAGAGGTATAAGGTATATTTTGCAGTTACGGTTAAGAACTAAAAACCAGACTATAGTCGTTGTTATATTTAGTAGTCAATTCAAAAGTCTCACTGTGACCATTAAAACAATAAACATCATTTTTTGTTTCAAAAAGATCAAGTCCTCCACCATGAAATTTTTTTTGATGCAAAAAGGAGCTATTTGCTATCTTGGACAATCTATGAAGTAAACTATGCCAATTGGTGTTTTAATTGAAGGTAAAAATACCCACTGCAAAAAAAGGTCATTTTGTTTTTAACAAAACAGGTATAAATGTCTGTTTTAATTTTGGTTAAGTACAAATAGCTAAAAATGCTATTAACTGAAACAAAAACAATTTAAACAAAAGTAAGAGTTTTTCACCGCATGTCGCAATCCAGTCGTAAGCCTTACGTCAGATTAATTTGTTAAGTAGCTGAACATTAATTCGCCTTTGTTACGAGCGCTTACGCATTTTCTCCTTAAATAAAACCACAATAAAAAAAAAACTCTTTTATTAATTTCGCTAATTGCCTTGAATATTCATGAGGGTCGAGTAATTAAATTTCGCAACCGGTCTTAGCACATTCACAAAAATTGTTTTCATATATATAAGGGTGCGTTTTTAATCCTGTAAAGCCGCAAGCTATATGACACAATGGCGCAAAGGGTTGTTATTTTTCTTAAGCAACAATTCATCCATAAATTGCTAACAATCGAAATATACGCTTGATCAGTTTTCTATTTCAGTCATCAGACAGGTTTATTGAACTTGCGTAATCGTTATGTCTCGAGCTTGAAGAGGGTAGTAGAGGTGATGGTATTTATATGTACAATGCAAAACTCTTTATAAACCACATTATTTTCTACAAGGCGTAGTCGACATAATTTGTTCCCTTAAAGAATAAAGAAATGAAAAGACAAGCAAAGTACGTACACTAATGAACTTAAGACTTGATGGTTGAATGATTAAAATGTCTCTTTCGCTTAAAGTTGTTTGAAGGGAAACAAAAAGAACAGACCCTGTCCCCTAACAAGGTGAGGGTAGATTTTATAGGGAAATAAAAGTTGCACACTTTTTTGCACGTTTTTAATACGACCAGCGACTCGAGGAAGACAAAGTTAATTTTTCTTCCTTTCACATTGTGTCGTCTGCTGACATAAGGAAAAGTTTTCATTTTTCTTATTTATTTTAATAAAATGAAAGAAAAAAAATATTAAGGCA
This sequence comes from Philhelius festivus, assembly GCA_963931855.1. NCBI lineage: Eukaryota > Metazoa > Arthropoda > Insecta > Diptera > Syrphidae > Philhelius > Philhelius festivus. The sequence continues at coordinate 50,415,530 of OZ007557.1, read as the reverse complement.
AGAGTGGGGAAAGCTAAGAAAAAGATTATAACATAGTTCTTGAGGTTTTTTTCTATTCATTCCTCGAAAGGATTACACAAGCACACGATTTGAAAGTGAAAAACGAATGTTTAGTGCCGGATTATAAACTGAAACTTTTTTTGCGGAAAAGCAGTGTGTACTCCAAGCTTTCTACACTAACTCTGGGATATCAACTTTGTAATGTGGAACGCGAAATACCAGGGAACGCCAGTTTTTCGTTCAATTCACCCACTCCTGGAAATCATTGGCCCTTAAGTATCAGTAAGACGTGATCTAATAAAAAAAAAGAACTACTGTATGATGACTGTGATGTTTAAGAGGCTTACAATTTTTAAAGTGATCTATAGAAAAACAGTGATATTATTAGGGAAAAAGTGTTCAAAAGCATGAAATTCATTTTTTGAATGACAAAAGCAAACCTTGAGCTAAGGGAAAAAATTCAATTTGATTTTTTTAAGCAAATATGAATTCACTCAATGTAAAAACTTTTAAGTCTTTGTAGCGATTTTTGAAATCTAGATAATTTAATTTAATTTATTATAGGCTTAAAACGAGCAGAACTTAAAACTAGACATAATATTCTTAAATCTATACTTAAACATAATAAAGGTAGAAATGTTCGAAGTGGGAGAGTATGAGTAAGATTTATTATTTATTTATTTTATTTGGCTTGATATAAAACTGAGGTTAACGTCAAAAGAACTAGCGTTTTATTAATTATCATTATCACATAATTTAGACTTAATAATAGCTTAAAACTAAAATGCAGAATTAAAGGAAAAATCAAAAATATCTTCAACAGAATTGGCTGAACGTAACAATCTGGAGATTGGGTTGAAGTGTCCGTAGTTGGTGCGGTATGTAGGGTGATGGAAAAAGGGGCGGAACGTAAATGACGCGGGTTTGTATTGATAATTATTAATTCAAGCAAGGCCGGAGAGTCAATGATACCAGTGATAAGTTGGTGGACGAATACTATATCGGCGATATGACGACGTTAAGCCATCTGCTAAAATTAGGGAATAACAAAATTTAAAAACATATAAGCACACATGATATCATTAATAAATAATATAAATAATAGATACCGAAGATGACTAGCCTATGTGGTACCTGGTTGACATTTAATATGTTTTAAATAGCTATTTTCCATTATTAGGTTTTGGTTTCTGCCAACGCCAACGCAGCGACGAGATCCAATTTAACAGTGAGTACCTAATGAAATCCGAAGTTTTCTATTTTTACTTGCGACTTATAGGTACTATAAGGCAAGTTATGCATTCGTAAAAAAAAACGAACTCAAGATTTTGATCAAAGCTGACATTACGATGATAGCGAAGACCAAAAAAGTGGGTCTCGCAATTCTGTCTGTCTGTCTGTCGGTTCGACTACAGCCATAACGGCTAGGCCGATTTTCTTCAAACTTGGTAGATATGGGTTTTAATTTGCCCCCCCCCCCCCCCCCCCCCCGGACGTTTTTTTCTGTTTTTTTTAAGACCAAACGGTACCTGCCATACGATTTTTTTTTCGAAATATTTTTTTTTTCTCAAAAACTGTCCCACAGAATTTTTTAAAAAAAATTTGAAAAATTTCATTTGGTTAAAACTAGCTAATGGTTGAAAAAAAATTTACAAAAAATTGTTATTTTTGCTAGCCCCCCTGGGTCCATTTTTTTGTTTTTGATTTTCTCGAAAACGGTACAGCCGATTTAAATCATTTTTTTATGCCAAAGCTCCTCCAAAGTTTGAATATTATTACATATTCAAATTTTCAATATTTTATTTTTTGGATTTTTAAAAAAAAATTCAAAATTTTTTTTTGGAAACTCAATATTTCGAAAACCCCATGCTCGATTTTTTCAAACTTGACAAATAAAAGTTTCTTGACATAATCTACAAGATTTGAGAAAAAAAATTTTGTTTTTTCTAAAACTAACGGTACCTTCCATACAAATTTTAAAAAATGGTTTTCGAAAATCGTATTTTTCTCGAAAACGGTTCCGAGAATTTTGCTAATTTTTTTTTCTTTTGATCAATCTTTACGATCTATAATTTAATAAAAAAAAATTGAAATCTAGATATTACTGACTGTACCTACCATAGAACGATTTTTTCGAATTTTGAATTGCTCATTATCGGCATAACGGATTTTAACGAAATTTTTTATAAAGAAGCTCCTAAAAAGTTTAAAAAACATTGCATTTTAAAACTTAAGAAAAAATATTTTTTCAATTTTTAGAAAAAAAAGTAATTTTTTTTTTTTGATAAATTCGATATCTCAAGAACGGCTTAGTATTTTTTTTGGAAATTAGACTTTTATTCGTACAATAATAAAAACTTAAGGTTGGCGTACCAAAATTTTTTCTTAAAAATGTTTTAAAAATTTTGCACATAAAAGCTTATTTTTTAAGGAACCACTACAACGATTTATAATTTTTGTTCCTGCATAAATTCATATTTGCATAGCATTCTGTTTTAATCTCTTACTACTAAAAGAATTTAAAAAATTCATTTTATCCTTATGAACAGTTTTCTTTAATAACATACGTTTTTAAAATTCCTAGTCTATTACATAGGAGCAAGTTCGTGCGACCCAGCCGTGCATTTTATTTTTATTAAGAACTGTGACAAAGGTTCAACTGAAATCTAAATATTATATTGTATCGACTTGAAACCCTTTATGTATAGCCGATCGCACAACCACACAGTCATGTTGGAACTCAGGTATATGTACAAACTCGTACATATAAAAGGTGGCCCAAAATTATTCATCCTATCGGAAGATGTTAAAATTTTTGCAAATGGCGTCGTACGTCAATCATATTTGACAGTAATGGAGCGCTATACTCCGCAAGAACGTGGAATAATTTTGTCGATTTGTTCGACCAACAAAATCGGTCGGTAGTGTTAGCGCAGTGTGAATTTCGACGTCGATTGCAAGGCGTGGTTGCTACCGGACTGGTCGTTCGGCCAAGAATATCGCGATTATGGCTGCCAATATCGCTGAGAACGAAGAAACAACGAATTTAAGTGAAAAACTTATACATTTTCTTGTACAAAGTGCAAACAGTGCATAAGTTAATGTCTGCTGACCATTTGTCTGGTGTGAATTACTGTCAAGCCAACCTCAATCTCGACAATGAAGAAGAGGATTTTGTGTCGAAAATCATTGTGTCAATAAGCAAAATCTTCATTTCTGGGGCTCTGAAAATCCATGTGTGGTGCGGCGTTCACGAGGGAGGAGTGCCTGGTGATTTGGCTTGGCATTACAAGTAATTCAAAAGTTTGCTTAGTATCATTTGATTCGGTCATTTATTTTGGTAGCCCGGATGCTAAATTTTGTGTTGTTCTTATAACATCAAAAACACCGTGAGTGTTTTTTGTCTAATTTTCCATCAAAAAATTCCAATTTTTTGTTTTTCAAAATGCAGCATATTTTCCATTACTAAATTTTCGGATTAGCCACGTCACACGTATATATAAAAGATATTTAGCGAGTGCAATACTGTACTCACCCCGAACGTTTCGCTACAAATTTAGTAGTCAATCCATCAAAACCTTCAGTCCGCTAGCTTGGGATCTAAGGAGTCAAACGAAAGGCACCGCTCGTCCTAGAACCATTTTGTCGCGTTGAGAAAAGAGATCAAGTCTTTGATCTTTATTTCAGAAAGTTATTCAATGCCTTAAAAAATGCCTTATCATTAGAAATATTGTGCCCTTAATTTTGTCATTTGCATAGGAGGTGCAAAAAAAATTCTCCAACTTTCTTAAAAGTTTTTGTTTTTCTACAAAACTTGCTTTCCAATCATACTGTATTATTAATAAAAACTCCTGTCAAAGTGAAAGATTAACAACAAAAAAAAAATAAAATAAAATGTTAAACACAGTCAGCTTATAAATGCTGCCCCTGTTAAAAGAGGACTTATAGTTTTAAGCGTACATTCACAGTGTTTAAATTGTTGTCATTTGTTTGACGTTAAAGACATTTCCCAAAAGGATTAGAGTTTTTGTCTTTCATTCAAAACTTTTCACCCAAACTTTTGCCAAATTCTCAAGAATTATGGTGGCAAACACAATTTAATTATCAGAATTTCAGCGTATCTTTATTATAATATTTTTTTTTTTTGCTTTTAAGCACTGGTATATAACGGGTGATTTTTTTGAGGTTAGGATTTTCATGCATTAGTATTTGACAGATCACGCGGGATTTCAGACATGGTGTCAAAGAGAAAGATGCTCAGTATGCTTTGACATTTCATCATGAATAGACTTACTAACGAGCAACGCTTGCAAATCATTGAATTTTATTACCAAAATCAGTGTTCGGTTCGAAATGTGTTTCGCGCTTTACGTCCGATTTATGGTCTACATAATCGACCAAGTGAGCAAACAATAAATGCGATTGTGACCAAGTTTCGCACTCAGTTTACTTTATTGGACATTAAACCAACCACACGAATGCGTACAGTGCGTACAGAAGAGAATATTGCGTCTGTTTCTGAGAGTGTTGCTGAAGACCGTGAAATGTCGATTCGTCGCCGTTCGCAGCAATTGGGTTTGTGTTATTCGACCACATGGAAGATTTTACGCAAAGATCTTGGTGTAAAACCGTATAAAATACAGCTCGTGCAAGAACTGAAGCCGAACGATCTGCCACAACGTCGAATTTTCAGTGAATGGGCCCTAGAAAAGTTGGCAGAAAATCCGCTTTTTTATCGACAAATTTTGTTCAGCGATGAGGCTCATTTCTGGTTGAATGGCTACGTAAATAAGCAAAATTGCCGCATTTGCAGTGAAGAGCAACCAGAAGCCGTTCAAGAACTGCCCATGCATCCCGAAAAATGCACTGTTTGGTGTGGTTTGTACGCTGGTGGAATCATTGGACCGTATTTTTTCAAAGATGCTGTTGGACGCAACGTTACGGTGAATGGCGATCGCTATCGTTCAATGCTAACAAACTTTTTGTTGCCAAAAATGGAAGAACTGAACTTGGTTGACATGTGGTTTCAACAAGATGGCGCTACATGCCACACAGCTCGCGATTCTATGGCCATTTTGAGGGAAAACTTCGGAGAACAATTCATCTCAAGGAATGGACCGGTAAGTTGGCCACCAAGATCATGCGATTTGACGCCTTTAGACTATTTTTTGTGGGGCTACGTCAAGTCTAAAGTCTACACAAATAAGCCAGCAACTATTCCAGCTTTGGAAGACAACATTTCCGAAGAAATTCGGGCTATTCCGGCCGAAATGCTCGAAAAAGTTACCCAAAATTGGACTTTCCGAATGGACCACCTAAGACGCAGCCGCGGTCAACATTTAAATGAAATTATCTTCAAAAAGTAAATGTCATGGACCAATCTAACGTTTTAAATAAAGAATCGATGAGATTTTGCAAATTTTTCTCAAGCTCTTAAAAAATCACCCGTTATTAAGTAGTCTGGTTCAATGTGAGTGTTGGCTTTTCGTAAGGCAAACCATTAAGGATAGGAATAATTAATTTTCTTTGAATATTGAAGCTTCATTTAACACTTGTATTCAGAATTTAGCTATAACAAATATTAATGAATATTCTCTTGATTTACAATGAAAATATTGCAAACTTAGGTCCAGTTGTTCAGTACTGAGCCAACTCTGAGTCAAACCAGTGCTACGATTATATGCAGTATCGAAAGATCGAGTTGGATTAGAGTCAGATTTTCGACCCAGGTTTTTCGTCATTAGAGTTAAGAGCTCGATTTGGAGTTGAGTTGAAATGGCGTTTTACTATTCTGAAACGATTTTTGAAACCAACTCCTCGACCCAGGTTTTTCGTCGCACATTTCTCAATTAAACTCAATACAAAGGGTCGAGCTTCAACACCTCATATAAACGTAGTAAATGTGGGCTTAAATCTTTATTTAAACTTTTTATTATTGGCGCAAAATTTTAGGTGAATTAGTCCGATATTAAGGCTGTTTTAGTATGAAACTTGGTTAAAACGACGATTTTGAAAATTTTAATCGAATACAGCATCATACTTTCTCTACCCTTTTATTAAAATTAAAATCATCGAATACCTATTTTATTTTTTTAGTACCGTGCTAACGTCATAAGACTCATTGGCATTTACTAATGTCAAAAAAGGTCTGTTTGCTTAGTTTTTTGCACGAATTGTGATTGTTTTAAAGTTTGCAAATAGTTAAGTAGTATTATACTAATACCTTAATACGAGTAATAGGCTGCTTAAAATTTTGTACCATTATATTTTACTGATTAGTGTAGCTGCATTTTGTTAAAAAGTTAATCCAGAGTTAACTCGATAAAGTTGGTAAATTAACTCCGAGTTAAATGATAAACATGACTAGGACATAACTTGAGTATACTCACGAAACTCGGACGATTATGCACTGAAAAGCTGGACCTTAAATTACAACACAAAATACAAATTAAAAAAAGGTTTGCATAAAAGATACTCGTATGATAAAATTTATATGACCTTCAAGTGTCATTGACTTCTTTTAAGAATTTCTTAAGACAATCCACAGCTCGCTTATCATTTTTTGTTCAGTTGCCAATCGGTCTAGAATTCAGTGTTTATCCATTCATTATACATGTGATAAAGTTTCTTTTTTTTTCTAAATATGTAAGTATATATCATTTTTTTATTGTTGTGAAGCTATTTTTTATAGCCTTGGCATTTAGATATAGCAAAGCACAAAAGATAAGTCTTCATTGTTTCATTCACAAAAAAAAAATCAACAAAAAACAACTAAAAAAGGAATGAGATACTTGTATTCGGATATACTCGTACATAATCATCAAGAACAACAACAAAAACTACAACACTGTGCAGTCACAAGTACTTCCTGTATCTTTTTTTGTGATTGGGATTTATCTGTAGCTGCATAATACTTTGTCTAGTTACAAAACAATGACGTTAATCGCATTAAAATATCAAGGAAAAAATGCACAATGTAAACTGAGCGCCATAATCCGAGACGAGATATATTATCTAAATACGAAGTCCACTTATCGGTTGTACGAAATTGCCTTAATGTTGAGACAGAGTGAAAGGAAAAGTAAGTCTTTAATTATTAAAAAAGAGCAGGTAGAAAAATTTTGTAAATTATGTAGATTGTAGAAAAATAACTAAGAATTGCATTAAAACATAGGCGTTTGACTGGTTCGTTTATCGGAATATTATCAAATGGTTGCCGAAACCACCTTATAGACTTTTCACACCAAACCCTAACGCAACTTCTGCAAAAACATGTTTTGAACAAAATCTTAAATCAAAAAACAAGTTTTTCAAAGCTTTTTTTGCAAACCACAAGTTTAATATAAAACCTCTCGAAAAATGATTGAAATTCGAAGATGTACTAAACAATTCCACCTTTTTGAACAATTCATCGCCAATAAAACGTCAAACAAGAAACTGCTGCAATATTTTCAAAACTGTGAACAACTGACGATAACGACATGTCTACAGAAATTCCAATTTGAATTTATGGTAATTGAGATTGTTCACTTATCGGATTTCTTAATAATTCAAAATATACTTATCCGTGTTAAATCCTTTTCCTTATAAAGATTCTCAAACAAAAAATTATACTCGTTTTTATTTCCGGAACATTCCGGAACGTGGCCGTTTTCTGCATCAAAAAATGCATTTGCATAATTTTTTTAAAGGCAAACTGCAAAAGTCAACTCTTCGAAAACCCAAAACGAAATTTTCATGCAAATGCATTATTTTCGATAACGCAGTTTGCTTAAGTCACATGTTCGATAACTTCATTTGCGGCGCAGCTCCCTAGACAAGTTCTGATTTGGAAGTGTTGATCCGGATGCCCCATTTCTGGTAGAATTTATTTATTAAGAATGTTACTTCTTATAAATTGAAACGTTTCATTTGCTTGTACTTACAAGAAATAATTGCTTTGACATTTTGAAATGACCGAAGAATTCCTCATCCGAAAGCTTTTCGATTGTTTTTATGTAATTACGCATACACACCTTTGGAGTTTTACGACTCGAACTTCGGAGTTTAAACCAAATCGCCTTTTTTTATTTAAAAATAATTTTTTTTTTGCTATAGTAGCACGTACATATTTAAAGTTTTCGAACAATTTTCAACCACAATTTTTGAAAAATTCTAAGCATACATTTTTAATTTTATTGACCGTTTTCGTAAACGTCAAATGCATTTGCAAGAAAATTCACTGACGTTGATCAAATAGATTTTGTGCAAGCAGGACGATTGCATATTTGACGAAAGCAAAATTTGAGTCAAATAATGACCATCATTTGACGATCAAATTGACGTAGATATGACGTTTTCGAAAGCAGCCCATATTTAATCTATACAAAATTTGACAGTTGCTGTCAAAAAATTACTAAAATAATAAACGAAGACTCGAAAATATGTACGTTTGCTGTGATTGGTTTACGATACTGTGAAAACTTTTCGATTTATTTACGAGATTTTTAAAACTTTTCGCCAAAAACTCCGTTTGGATTTTGGTGTGAAAAGCCTATTAGACCACCAACCAACCCAGAGAAAAACCCGTGTTAAGTTAATGAATGCTTTCAGGTGAAAAAAAATGGAGGAAGATGCCCATTCGAATATTCGCATAACAAGTGTAGAGAAAGAAAAGTATCGAGCAAAGAAATAAGAGAAGAAATAAGATAAAAAAGCCAAATTGCCTGTGTTATGTTCACCTTAGGGGCACCCAACAAGAAATGCTCTAGCGGTACCACATCGCATGACCATGGTTGCCAATTCACGTCACCTCTGCGAGAGATAACCTTACCTTAAAATCGTTCATGCAAAATGTCAATCGTGGCGTCCATTTTGTGGCACGTAGAACCGTCCTACAAGTACCATATGTGTCTTCTAAGTTCATATGGTTCAATTTGGGCCATTAGAAATTGGTAATCATCTTTCTGTAGATGCCATTGATGGTGACTACATCACCAATGTCGGCGTTGTTTTCGAAAGAGTACGGACCAATGACAGCACCGAGAATTCATTGGCACCTGGTGAACCTCATGTGATTTTGTGTCGTCCGCTATCCGGCAATTTTGCTTGTAAGCACAGCAATTCATTAAAAAATGTGACTGATTTTTCGGTCAAAATTGAGGTCCTCTTCCAAACGCCGCTGTCAGCGAACAACGGTGTTGTTTATGATCATGAACTTTGAGCTACTGTCTTAGATGAGTTGGATCTTGTACGGGTGTAGGTGAAAGCCCCGAAGCAGAATTCGCTATTCGCCAAGTTGAAGTCATTTGGCATATGTAAAGCTTTGTCTCACTTTCACTTCATAAAAAAAAATAAACGCCATTTTCAAATTGAAATGAAGTGTCAAAACTAATCTACATGTTAATGTTCTTGCGACGTGGAATAACAACATAGATTTGTTTAATCTAAACTAGCTTTTGGTGAACACAAAGCATAAGATCGGAACGCAGAACACAGGGAAGTTAATCTACATATAGTCACCGAATAACAGAGAAGATGTTTTAAAAGGGTATTTCTAACAGCTGCTAATTGGGAATTCTGTAGAGTGAGTAAAAGAGCAAGTAAGGATAGAATCGGTGTGCTTACAATTATGTGGGTTCAGATGGAAAAAAAACCTAAAGAACGTGAACAAAGCGTGCATAAAATCATCAACCTGAATCATGGAAGGAAAAATGTCCTATGACTGGACTTTCAGTGACAAGGAAGACCGAATCTGCGGTTTAGAGAGCTGGGAGAAGCAAACTTTTTCTTTCGAAAGAGCCCAATATCAGCCCTGCTTTTGTAGTGCAACAACAGAACTATGTAGCAGCATAAGGGTTTTGTAGGACGTGCATACATCGTCTGCCGCTTGAGGAGCTTAGAGTTTAGGAGCCCAACAAATTTGTTCGGGATTTTTTATGAATCCATAACATACCCTAATGTTACCCATATTGCAAGTTGAAAATAACTTCTACACAAGGACGACAAAATGGATGGTTTCGTGGTCAATGAAGAAGCAACCATTACTGAATAGGCTCTGAGAATCCAACAACAAAAACAACTGCGACAACAAAAGCAAAACAAAAAACCCAAGAATGACACAGCAGGAAGGTCTTATGAGATATGTTCATTGTGTACGGATCGGATCGGATGCGGAATTCGTTTATATTGAGAACATATAAATTGCTTATTATTATGTCGCCGCTTTTTTAAGACTATAAGATCTGAAGCATCAGAGAACATGCATCTGCACGGAAATGGAAAGCGAAGTGAAACGATTCCCCTAACAGATTGCAGCGGTGCGCGGCGCGTCGAAGGCCCATAGAGAGTCAAGTCAAACCGAGGCTTTGTGTATCATCAAAGTTGGTTTAGCGAAGAGTTAGTGAAGCGTTAACTTGTAACAACAGGCAAACAAGAGTAAAAGATACAAACGAACATGTTAGGAGTGTTTTGTTATAGTACGAGTATCTATATGGGATGGGGATTGTTCTTGCCACGGGAAGTTGGAGGCAGTAATGAGCTTTGTAGCTTCATATAGCCATATATGGTTTGGAGTCATTGTGCGATGTGGGGAATGTATAGAATTTCTGAATACAAAAATATACACACACTGGAGGAAAAAAGAACAGAGAACATAAAACCTGTTTAAACCTAAATTTGACGATTGCCATGTTTTTTTGTTAATTGATCGGGAAAACAAATCTTAAGGCAAAATGATACTCGAACAGGTGTTTTTGGGTGCAGTAGGATAGATCAGGTTATTCAGCTTACGTATTTCATTAAATTTGATTTTGATTAAAATTATACGATTCTGATGAGAGCAGTAACCTTTGATAGAAATTAATTTTGTTGTGTTTTCTTTTCGATTATCTTCATAGACAGAATCATACATAGAATCTGAAGTAGTTGATTCTTTTCAGTTTCGAACTTGCAATAACTTTTAGACACCAGGAAATTTTATTAGACTAAAATCTTAAATACTGATGAAAAACCACAACTTGAGTCTCAAGATAGAATAAAATTCAAAAAGGAAAACTGTTTAACATTACCCTCTTAGTCTTAATCTAAATTTGTCGTTTAACAAAAAAAACATTACAACTCGTATTATAAAATAATTTTACTAGTATACCTGTGCTTGCGTTGCTTATTTAAATTCTTAAGGCCAAAAAACTAAATTTTTAAATTGTTGTGAAATACTTTGTAATGAAGCAGACAGTATTTCCCCTCTCCCTTCATTACTTTTGAAGGTTTTCTTATGCAATAAGAAATATTTTTTTATAATTCATCGAAACACTTAAAATATTAATTAAAGATGTTTACCTCATTTAAGGTATACACAGGAGTGCTATGAAGAAAATACTAATCAATTCATCCAGATTGTAAAAAAAACATGATTCCAGAGAAATTAATGATAATTATGTGAATGCATATCCGCTCAAGGAGTTGAGCATCTTTACTTTATAAATGCAACTGTGAACTACGAAAAATAATTGCACATTCTCGAAAATGCGTTAATACCCATCAATAGAACAAATACGAGCTCTAATTGGGAATTGTATCTACCAGCAAGATGGCGCGCCGTGTCACAAATCTAAAAACCCATGACGTGTTAAACAAAACAAGAATCCCCCTATTGAATTGGCCAGGTTTCTAATTCACAATAATTCGAGACGAAATTTCTTTAATTATCAAGCGCTTAGAATAAAGATTGATAGTTTTCTTTCTATGAATCTGTCAATGTCAAAAACATCAGTGTTGGGCACACAATTTATATTTAAATTTATCAATTAAAATATTTACATTAAACATTTAATAAATTAAATATAACACTTTTAATTATAACCTACTATTGTGAATATAACTTTTAAGAACCAACGAATAGTAGCCCAATGTGACACATTGTCAAATCAATGATAAATGTAATTAAATTATGCAAGTCATCTCTTTAACATTCATAAAATGTAAAAGGTCAATTTTTATATGATCATTCCGTTGAGAATATTAACCGAAACAACACCAGTTATTTAAAAATAAAATTATATATTATAACGTAAAAGTTGAGTTGCATTTTTATTGAAAATTTGAAATTATACCAGCGCTACACAAATAAACAATCAGCGTACTACTTTGTTGATACTGACATGTGACATATGACAAATTGTAAAATGAAAATAGAAGTTGACGTGTTTTTTTTTTGTAACAGTGGTATGTTAGCTATATTAATTCAAGTTTTTAATTTATTTATTATTATAGAAAAATATCTCAGTAGTGCTTTTAAAAAAAGTAAACAAATTTCAGTTTCAACAAAGTGATTATTTTATCGATTGTGAATAATTGATCGAGGGATATATTGATATTTTGTGATATATGTATCTTTATGAACTTGACCTTTATTTTTCTTTTTAAATTTAAATTTGTTTGTAAATTAATCTGAATTCTTATGAACTATCATCATGCAAAGCAAAATGACAAGTCATAAACATATTTGAAATTAGACAGTTGTGCGACTTCCACGAGTAATAGAAAAATAGAAACATTGGAATCAAAATGTAAAACAAAACCATTCTTTAATTAAGGTTAAGGCACATTTATTTTAAAGAATTTTCAAATTGGTAACTGATGATGATGAATTGCTTACTTACAAATGTGTCAGAGTTAAAAAAATTAAATTATTTCAACTCTGAAGTTTAATTCGAATACCTAAATATGTAAAAACAAAAAAAAAATTGGTTGTAAACTTTCGATATTTCATGTTGATGGAACAAGATCTCATGGAGATTTTAACGAAATCTTTCGATTTGAACGAAATATCAATGAAATCTTGCTAAACTACAGTAGACGCTCGATATAGCGAATATCGTTCGAGTGAACTATCCAATATAATGAACACAATTTTATATAAGGTACTTTAAATAGTGAACAAAAAACAATCTCGATATAGTGAACACCAATATTTTTTCAGAATTTTCTATTTGCAATGCGTCCAAGGCTTGTCGATAGGGTTTTACTTTTTAGTTTCTTGTAGAAATTGTAGAATCAAACAGAATTAGAAGGTTTTGGTAATCTGGCATCACTAACATAAACGAAATATTAGCAGCTTCAAGCTATTGTTTAAAATTTTACAGGTCAAACTGTCTCTAGCCATCTACAAAAGTAGAACCAATAAAATGTTGTAAAAAGTTTGTTGACAAAAAAAATTATAAAAAACATTCAATTTTGAAGAAAACAGTAAATCCATGTAAGTATTAAGTATTTCTTATTAATTTACTGAAATTAGTTGGCCTATAACTATTTCAGTGTATTCGGAATTAAAACTTAAATAAAATAACCCTAAATGGGCAAAATGGCCTACTAAGTACTCGCCTAAAATGGCATAGTGTGCCATTTTATACTAACCCTTACATTTCCATTTTCTTTATAGTGAAAATAATTGGAAAATATAAACCATGTATAGAGACGCAATCCTGGACTAATAATGCATTAACAAAAGCCCAAAATGCCGTCCAAAAAAAAGTACTTGCAATAATTGAGTATTATTATAATTTCTAGTTTTCCTAATTTTGTTTTAAGTGAAGTTGTTTTAAATGAATTGTTGTTTTTATTTTTTTTATTGATTTTATTGATTATTGTTTATGTTTATTTTACTTCGAACTATGATTTGTTTAAAATAAAGTTTGAATTGAATTGAAAATGGGTTTTGGTTTACTTGCCTAGTTGGTTTACTTGCAAGGGTAAAAGGCATACCAGTATGCCATTTTACCCGGACAATTTTGATCGTTGGAATTTGAAGAGTTTTTGAAAATTAAATACTTTAAATATTTTTTGAAACTTTTTAAACTCGTAAGGCAAAAAAATGTAAGCTTTATTAATTAAGCTCTGAAAAGAATATAACATTTAAGTTTAAATGTCATATTTTTGTGAGATATGACACATTTTCCTTAGGGGGGCCATTTTAGGCCACCTTCCCCTATATGGAAATCTTTCAGCTGAAATCTCATTTTGGTGGGAACATAGTGTAGCTCTCAATGATTATAACATAACAGGTCTTCAATTTTTGTAGCTAAGCTAATAGCTGCGTATTTTATTTTGCCCCAGATCTGATCCGGATTGGATTTTGTTTTCAAAATAAAATGTAAAACAACAAATACAAACAAAACTGGGCCTTGTGTTGTTTTTGTTATATATGTAATTTTGAATGAAGATCCAATCTGGATCAGATCTGGGGGAAAATAAAACACAGCTAATATCAGAGTTTTCGTATTACTCCTTGGCATAATGGATAGTGCATTGGGCTGTCATGCAGAGGGTTTTTTGATCGTTACTCAATAACTGCATAAAAAAGTTTTTCAGGGATGATATCTGGTGAATAAGTGAAAAATTTTCTTGTCATGAAAAGTGCTGCTCATTAGGCTCTCGGAATCGAAAAAAAGTTGTAGGTACCTTTCATTCCCGCAAACAAGTACACAGAAATGATTAATATTTGTAAGTCACAAACTAGGTTTAGTCTCTCTACAAACTCTAAAGGCCTCTTATTTTCTTTAAAAAATCACAGTTCTTCAGTAAAAAATAAGTTCTAAATTTATGGAACTGGTTTCGAACTCAAGACAATTGTTAAGTTAAAATTTGTCCATAAAACTTTGATTTTAGCAAATAAAAATGTTTGAGTTGAAAATTGTCCATTAAATTTTGATTTTAGCAAAGAAAAATATATATTGAAGTACATATATGTACGACAAAAACTAAAAGATTAAAAGTTTTCATAAAACTGTTTTTCAAGCATTTGTAATAAACCAACATAAAGAAACTAATGAGGAATACAAAACATTGATTAAATAGAAGTTTTTCGTTTTAATTCCACAAACATTATTATTTCTCACATTAAAATGTGACATTGCGAATCAAGATTTTTCAAAAATCATCAAAATCTACAAATAAAATGTCCATTGTCAACCGAAATAAAATATACCAAGAAATAATAGCGCTTTGATGTTGTTAAACTTAAATTAGAGCTTTTAACTATTGATTTAACATAATCATAAAAAAGACGACTCCATTTTTTTAAATTGGATTTAGAGACGATTTTAAATGTTTTAAATGTTTCCCTAAATTTTTGTTTACACACATGCAAATTTTAGGAAAATAAATTTTATAAGGTTTAGACGAACCAGTGAAAATCACACTAAAATGTCTACAATATAAATACGAGTAGTATTCAGAGGTTTAAGATCTTAAAGCTTAAGAAAAATAATTTTGATAAATACAAAAAGATAAAGACTACGGATTTCAAAAAAAAAAAACTTCAAATTATTTAATTTTTAATATTCAGTTTTACTGTACCTATGTTACACTTCGAATCATTTCTTTCTTTTCTTGGAATATTTCTCCATTTACTTGACCTTTCGGTTTATTCTTCTTTTTTTTTCAAAAACAACCAATCGCTTGAATAATCCTCTAAATCTTGGAACTTGTTTAATTTGTAAACCAGTTTCCTCGATCATTCCAATTGTTTCTGAGTATTATAAGTGATGTGCTTCTATCGCCATTTCGAACAAATGCGTTTAGTCAAAACTCTAAATGGACCTAAGCGTCTTTTCAAACCAAATTCCAATTTTAAAAACAACAACTTTCTGTAAGCACATGTTTTCATTCTTTCTTCATTCTTTACCGCTTCGCTATAGGAACACCACTCACCACTTAACCTTAGTATTAGGGTTACCATTTCAGATTTTTTACTCGTATCTCAACTTGAACTATCTCTTTCAAGATTTACTGCAATAATTTTGAAGACATTGGTCTAGTTTTTAGGCAACGATTTTGGACTTAGAAAAATCTAGAATCAAGCTATTGAAGTTATTTGAGATTTGCCAACCCTGTCCTGTGTGTGCTTATCTTTAAGGGCTTCTTTTCTTGCAAATATAAAAGTTGAGTAAAGCTTTGGGATGAAAGGTTATTGGCTTTGGAATTTATAGAGTAAGTGGGAGTATGGTTATATGCAATACTTTAAAATGATATTCTCATCAGAGAATCGTTCAAATAATACCAATTTGGTGTATTTTTTTAAATCCCTTATGATTATCATGGTGGATACGTCACAGTAATATCATCACGTTTTGGAAACAGCTTGTTTATGTTTCACTTAAAAAAAAACCTTATCTGAATAAAAGATGATTTGACCAACGACTTTGCCGCGTCTAGTATCTACCGCGTTCCGGTAGCTATACAATTATATAACCTTATATGTCACGTGCAGTTCTATCTTCTAGCGATCTTAGTTAGATAAATCTACAGTTATTTAAAAAATCGCAGTTTATTTTATGATTTCATATCAAAGGAGTTCTTTATGATAAAACAATTTGGATTTCACAATAAGTCGCCCTCTTTCAGGGAAACCATATGCGTAATCTCTAACAGCAGCCATATTTAGAATAAATTAAATAAAATTAAAAAACCACATTCATATAAACGTTGAAACCTTTGATAAGAAAGAAGTCTTTAAATCTTATCCTCTGTCCCACCGCAATATCCTCAAAATTGTTTTTCGTCTTTGAAGAACATACATATCAATTGTTTACTTTTTTGATGTCGCAGTTCCTTTGAAAAGAATCTACAGAATAAAAACAATAAATGTACACTCAACTGAATAAAACGAACAAAATACATAAAACCGACATTTTTGTTGACCACAACATGGTCTTTAGCTTCGTCTGTGTTTGGCTGGCACATCCAAATACGAATAAATACTACCATCATATTTCTTATAGGTGCACTGCAATATGACCTCGTCAAAGACACTTCAATTTTGCTCAAGGGTTCGGATTCGGATTTCTCCTCTTGAGATGCGGGTAAGGGTACTACTATGGGCAAAACAGACTACACAAAACACAACGAAGACCGAAACCAAAGTGAACTTAACACTAGAGTTAGCCAGTTCGTGTTTTTTGTGTATTGAACTCGTCTGCTACAACTCGAGAGATTGAATAACACAGACACATCAGGCTTTGTTGTGGTTTGTATCTGAACCTCCATGTGGAGAATGCTTAAAAGATATTTCCAAAGAGATACACGTTCATAGCTGTAATTAAAGTTTCCGTAATTTCAAACGAATTAAAGTAAGATCGAGTTCGAATTTCATGCGATGAACAGGGTGGTTCAGAAGTTCATGAATAGATGAATACACAAGTTCATTGGAATAATATAGTATTTGAAATAAAATATGTACTTGTCTTAGAGTCAGTATCAAATACATATGTACCTGAAGAAGTGGTAATTAAATCTTCCATGCTAGCTACATCGGAGCAACTTACATAAACCGTGAAATTGTAATGGCAGTATTGGTGATTAAAAGCTTATTTTATACCAAAATTGAATAGATATGTTGAATTAAATATTGTTAAATCTACAAAGTCTTTATTTAACACTAAGCTTTGTTTGTTTTAAATAAATCCGAAACCACAGTTATCTCATGTGGTATGTTGTTAAGAAGTGAGTCGCTATTCCTCCGATCGATGATAATACATGACTCAGTAACACACCACACGAGACAAGTATGGTTTCCGCTTAAGAACATTCAATAAAATTGCTAAGGTCGGAAGCATTCTTTTCTCAGAGTTAATCTGTGTTAGTGTGTTGTGTTGTACTGAATTTGTTGTTTTAACATAAGCTCTCTATAAAAAAGTTGCAAACTGTTCTATAACTCCCTAATAATGAACTTTTACTTTTGATGCCTCAGCGGCAAACTCTCTAAACAGCGCCTGCGGTCTCTAGCTAAATTTCCACTGAATTATGAAAATCTAATTGAGCGAAAACCTATCTGATTTTGAGACTCTAACGCATACACTTTACTTCTGATAAAGGTACCATATGGCAGATTATATATTCGTAACAAAAATGGATCTCGAGATTTAGATCAGACTTGGATACATTACAATGATAAAGAAGGCTAAAAAGTTGGTTTCGCAATTCTGTCTATCTGTCCGTCTGTCTTTATGGCTACTGCCTAAACAACTTAGCTGATTTTGTTTAAACTTGAAAGATAGCATTTTTTAGATTTTCCCCCAATACATATTTTTTAAGACCAAAAATATCGGTACCAGTCATAAAATTTGTGTTCGAAATTTTAGTAAATATTTTTTCCTCAAAACTCTTCCCCTTTTTTTTATAAATTTAATTTCATTCAGTAAAACTTAGATAGTGGTTGAAAAAGAACTTCCGACAAAAGGGTAATAATGGTTGCCCCAGAGCATCATTTGTTTTTCTGTTTTTGATCAAAAACAGTATAACGGATTTTGATAAATTTTTGTATGCTCCTTAAAAGTTTGAATAAATTACGAAAACTCCATGCTTGATTTTTAAATCTTGATAATTAACAGTTTTTTAATACTATGTATCTACAAGATGTATGGAAAACTAATTATTTTATCTGAAAAATAACTGTACCTATCTCCTTAAAAATGTTAAAAACTATTTTTGAAAATCATATTTTTCTCAAAAAACGGTACCTTAAATTTTGATTTTTGAAATTAGAACGTTATTGAAATATTTTTTTTGAAAATTCAATTTCTCGAAAATAATTAATTTTTTTTTTGGAAATTTAAATTTTATGTGCACAACAATAAAAACTTAAAGTTGGCGCACTAAAGTTTTTTCTTAAAAATGTTTCAAAAATTGTATATATAAGAACTTTTTTGCTTAAGAATCCTCAACAACGATTTATAATTTTTGTTCTTGCATATCATATTTGTCTAAGAAATCACATGTCATGTTTATGAACAAGTCTTTAGCCTAAGGGCAAGTTCGTACTACCCTATCATGCCTATACCTGCTTTCGCAGAGAATTTTTTTACCAATAATGAGAAAATTTTGCCTTAATTTTTAAAATCCACCATAAATGAATAGGAAAATTAGTGTTATGCCAGGAGTGAAAAATAAAATAATAATATAACAAACATACTCGTTATTAAATTTTATTTAAATTAATAAATAAGATTACGATCTTAAAATAAATATAAATCTGATAAAATTTAGTATCACCCTGTATTGGTTCATTCATTGAGAACAAGAATTGAATGAGCAACACAATTACCAAATGGGAAATTAATTTATTTCTTATTTTTATTATCATTTAAGAAAAGATCACGATAACAATTAAAGAATTCACACCTGTTTTAATTCAACGGTACTTCAATTAATCTCAACTGAAAACTTTGAAGAGTTACTAGAAATAAAAATAAATAAATAAAAATAAATAAATAAATAAATAAAGGTTACAAGAAATCCGATAAATTTTAACCCTAGAAAGGTAATCTTCGTCGATTAGACGAACATCATTTTTTCTTTTTAAAATTTCTCAAAGATTCTTCATAGATCTTTAAGGAGAATACAAAGTCACAAATCTAAAAAAATAAAATGAAAAGTGTGTTTTTATTAAAAGAAAGGTTTGATGAAAATAAATTATTAACATCTACAAGAATTTGTTAATAACTTTTCGAAAAAATTGCATTTAAATTTTACTTCGTCGATTCGACGAATGATTACCTTTAACGTACTAAAAAATATGATTACCTTTCTAGGGTTAAATCGATTTAACAATTATTAAAAAAGTACCTTTAGTTTGATCTTTACGATATTGTTTTATGGCAATATATTGCTTTCCCCTTATGTTTTATTTTCTCCACCATCAACAAATCCAGACTTAATTAAACTTAAGGCTAAATTTTTGCGTAAAATAGGTTTCTCTCGGATTATCTTTTGAGCTTGTATTTTGAAATCGGGAATTTCTTCAATTCTAATAATTTCTTAGGAAGAACTTTGTCAAAAATTAGTATTCACTTTTAAGAGTCTTCGAAACGATTATTTTCTATAAGAATTTCAAACACAAAGGCTAAAAATTTCAGGCAGCCTAGAGTGCTTTATTTAGGTATGCACGTTAACCATGGCACCAAAAATTGTAAAAAAATTAACTTGCAAATTTTATTTTTCACAAAATTCGAAGAAGAGAAATATTCAAAACTTTAAATTAATCACAAATTCGTCAAAATCTCTTAATTTAATGCTTTGTTTTGTTGTCTTGCTCGTTTTATAGGAAATTAAATTTTAATGTATTCCTTTGGTTTCGGAGCTTCATTTTTATGCTGAAGAAAATGCTTAACTCTGGTTCTACTGCACCGAGTTCAGAATAAAAAAACTGAGCAGATAAAGTTAAATTATTAACACAAGCATTTGACAGGTGGAAATAAAAAAAAAATTGGTGATAGCTAAGTTATCAGGACTGTTTCAAAAACAACTTAGAGCAAGCTTGGGTCACAGGATGTTTAAAACATGCTTGACATGGTCGGGCTCTTTTCAGAGCTCTATTCTAAACTAAAACACCTTAAGTGAGTACGATACTCTAGAGATGAAATAAATATACGATGTTTTTTTTTTTTTGAATAAATAAATTAGACGCACAACAGCTCGTAAGGAACATTTAACTTGGACTTACAACTAAACTCTGAAATATTCCTTTGTGGATGTTTTCATCAAGAATGGAATGGACCTATAATGTCACTTCCGTACGGTTAATTTGAGAAGCATTTACACGAAAAGAGATACAGCCCTGTCGAGGTATCCGTTCGGAGAAAATTATTTTCCAATTTGTTCGAAATCGGAGAATTTTCTACCGAGGTACCCTGTCCGATTGACATATCGGAAAATCTTCCGATAAAATGTGACGCTTATCAACGCATTGCGATTAAGTACATTCAGCAAAGAACTTTTGATAGTTGTGTGTTAAATTTCTTCGAAAATTCTCCGATAGAAAATAGTTGCGGATTATTTTAAGAAAAGTGGAATAGAATAAATGCGATTGTATGCTTCATTTTTGTTTGTTATGAAGTGATACCTCGAACGAAATCAAAGTTCCGATCGGAACGGACTATCGTTTCGGAGCTTCTTTCGAACTGATACCTCGATAGGACTGATAGTCTTGGAAAATTTGTCCAAAAAATAGTTTGTTTTTTTTATTTTTAGGTCGAAGGGCTTGGGGAGCGACCCAAGACCTTCGGCAAAACAGTCCAAGATAAAAACCATATTTATGCCAAAGTAACTTTCTTTAATATCATTCTTTTGATTTTCCAAAAAAAAACCAATAACACTTTGTGACAGAGTGGCTCAATTGACGTTTTCAGTGAGTTTATTTTTTCTAATTATCATGTTATTTTTATATCTTCTCTCAAAACTGTTATTTATTATTTAATTACTGATGACAAAAAATAATAATGGCAAGTTACACGATTGAACAGCACGTCTGAATGATCAAGCTTTATTATCAAAATTAATCAAAGAAACGCAGGATAGGCTAAGAATATCGTCGCGATCTGTGAAAGTGTACAGCAGAAACCGAAGCACATGATTCCTCGCTGTGTATAAGAACTAAGCCTTTCGCAGACACCAACTTTGCGAATTTTGCGACGGGGCTTGGGCCTGAGCCCGTAAAAGATCTAGCTGACCCAAGAGCTTAAAGTTCATGACCATGCATAGACAACGCCATTTGTCTGGTGACCGGCTTTCAGAGCATTTAGAAGAGACCCCAATTTTGACTGGAAAATCATCTTTAGCGAAGATACGCATTTTTGTATTAAAACGTTTGGGGAGAGTACGATAACTTAGGCGCCAAAAATTGATAACGGATTTTTGTAGAAGGGTTAAATACAAGCGTTTTTTACTATGGGAGGGGGGGGGGTCTATCTCGCCCCGTTTAGGAGGTAGGGGCGGTTTTAGAAAAAATGACTTAAATTGAAAAAAAATATATAAAAAACAACGGCAACACTTACAATAAAATACTATACGGGTTTTGAAAGCCAGAAGTCTGTTCTATAATCGTAAATTTAAATTAAATTATTTATGTCAATAGTTTTTGAAAAATTTGCATGCAAACTCAAAATTTTGTTAAAAAAAAATGGAAAAAAAAAGTTTAGACCAATTTTTTTTTAAATTGTAAAATGAAGTGCTTAATTGGCTTTTTGTGGTCAATGCTACTATTAATTCTGAATCGAACACAAAAAACCGAATGGGTTTGTCCCTTCTAGTTTTTGAGAAAATCGAAAATTACTAAAACTACTTTTTATGAAATTTTTGATTTTTGGTATTTAACTACGGTGATTTCATTTTGAGGATTAATGTTAATGTGGTTCATTTGTAGGTAAAGTACAGCAAAGCATTTAGGGTTACCAAGAATGCACCAGAGGAGGTAGAATTGCATGGCATTTCGCGTCTCAGTCAGTCAGTTTGTGAGTAAGTCAGGTGCTACTTAAAAATAGTCAAGTCAATTTTTCAATGTTCAATGTATTAAAACCGTGTTTACAGGCATTTTGATCACAAAAAAAAAATTATACCAAGCACCTCCCGAATCTCTAGCCAATATTGAGGCCCATGGAAAAATGTGCCGATAGATGGGTTTATTGCTCTGAGATTAACTTTTATATGGATTGCACCAGAGAAACTTTTAAATCATTAGTTTTAAGCAAAATTTAAGTAACGTTATTTATTAAAATAAAAGATTAACTATGTAAATCATTTAAATGTAATTTGAATTTTATATACCCACCTACAAATTTGTAACTATATATTTACTTATGTATCTTAGTCTGTAAGAGTATAATGTGCTCTGGTTGATGAATAAATAATAATAATAATATTGTATTCTTACAATTTTTCTCACCTTTTTGAGTTGGAATTAAGGGGAGTTGACGCTTTAGTTGGAATTAGACCAATTTCTTCTAAGAACGCGATGCTTTTGAAATATTTTTTTTGAAATATTGAAAAGTTATTTAATTTAGGATTAAGTAGTGGATGCTTAGTCGCCATTCTTTATTCAAAGAAAAAAATACTTCACTCTTACAAAGGTTGAATAACGAATGACCTTGGTTAACAATAACCTGTACCATATTAGCATTAAAAATGTTAGACACAAACAATAAACATACATATTAATTAAGGAATTATATAAATTTGCTGCATTCGTACAGTAGTACCTAGGTAATGTGAATTTTTCATAATGTATTAAATTTTCATGTCTGAACATTTTAAATGTGCAACTTTGGGCTACGTACATACATATATTTAGTAGACATTGGATATAGACCATAGACCATAGACCATAGACCCCCCCTCCCGTAGTAAAAAATGCTTGTATTGAACTGTTCTACAAAAAACCGTTATAATTTCTTGGCCCCTAAGTTATCGTACTCTTGCCAAACGTTTTACTTTCTCAGACAAAATGGCGATGTATAATGTACCATTGTGTAGTTTTGACAACTCAAGAAAGTTATATTCATTAAAAAAAAAACCGCAACTCTTTTCGCAAATTGAAATTGGAATTGGTCAAACAAATCCAGGTCAGAACTTAGCGATTTGAACATTAATTTACTTATTGATTCCCTAATGCTTCGCTAAATCATTTTTCAGAATCTTAAATATAAATACTCCTCTGTTAACGAAGACGAATTGTCAACTTTGTAGTCGATTGCTTGCATGGAAACGTCAATATATTTCTGAGCTATCTAACCAAACAATATTGCAGTCCAAAGTCTGTCAAAGTTCATACAAATAATAGCAGACATTGCCATTTTTTCTAAGTAAACAGACCTAATTTTTGTTTTTTACAAAATGGCCAACTAGTCCCACCCAAAAATAATTTAATAATTCTTACAAATGAAAATCAAAAATACTCCCAATCAGCCTTATATCTTATTCTTTTTTTTTTTAATTTATTATTTAGAACAAAATACCGTCAGAACTATTATTACTTTCACCAGCAAAAGAAAATCCAAACAAACAGAACTCTCACACGATTTAAAATTTTTATTTATTTAATGAAATTGCTGCCGGGGAGCGGCCGCGGAGCCACCATTAAATGCTTTAAGTCTGTCTCCTCATGTAAGTCTTTGAATACCTACACTCACTCGTACGTTCTCAATGCTTTAATATTCGACCTATATTTTTTGTTTCTTGATACTTTTTCAAAACGATTTGTTAGCTTAGGTGGTGGTGCGGTGGCATCGGTGGCGAGAAGAGTTAAGAGAGTGATAATGAATATTCGTATTAAGCTTCACGGAGGTAAGGCTGACCTAGGCTTAAAGAGCGGCGCAGGGCCCTGCCCCTCAACTTCAACTTGATATTGTATTCACCTGTGCGAAGGTTTTCAATTAAAAGCGAATTCGAAATCGAATAATTGTTAAACAAAAACTTAAAAAGGAATTAGAAAACAACGTGAAGGCGCAGAGCCAAAGCGGTAGGCAAACTTTATAAAAATATAAAACGAAAGACCAGACATATGGTGAAGCATGAAGGTGAAAAATTTAGAACAAGTGGATCTATTATTATTATTATTATTATTTTTGTTCCGCTTAGGTATTCATATTTGGTTTCTGTTTCCAGTTTGTTGGTTCCACAAAGGAAACAACCTCACGGATAAAGTTTTTTATTTATTTTTATACTTTTTCTTTTGATTCATGTGATAGGTAAGTGAGTTTGTTGTTCTAAAAGCTCTCAGGGTTTTGAGGAAGTTTGGGTGGAGAGTTTGCTTTGGATACAAAAAATTTCTATCCTTGGGATGAATTTTTATGAAACTTTATACATAGAACTCAGTGGAATGAAACTAACATGGGTGATGAAAAAAGTTTGCCCAACCGAGGTTATCTGCAGCGAATAAATTCAATCTTCTCTTGAAAATATGTAAGTTAAGTAGATACCGTCAACATCTTTTAACTCGAATAAGGGTTGTAAAAGATGCATGAATTTAAAAGATGATTGAATTGGTTTTACGTGAAAAGGTACATCCCATTACTCACTACTCACATTTGCCGATGATGTTCACATATTAACATATTTTTGACGTTCAATAACAGCAGGATAAATTATTTAATGTCAAACAGAAATCTAGTACAAAACAGAGACATAACTCACCCAACTTAGTTTGCGAAACAGGAGGGAGTTAACTAAAGATCGACGATTGTTGCGCAGGTCTACCTCGGACAGCACCCTCATCTCAGATAGTTAATAATTATTAACTGTAAAAGAGGTAAATCGGTTATGCAGTCAAAGTAATACAAAGCGCAGGCGGCTAGTTTTTATTTGCTTGTACTCTGTTTCCACCAACCACCAAACCTAGATTAAATTTAGTCTGTCGTTAATCTTCTTGAAATATTGCGAGTTAATGGAGAACTTAAACTTCCGGAGGAGCTTGGCTTCGTACGACTACTTAAACTGAGCGAATACAAGAAGTGCCCATTTTAATTACGCAGAGCGCATTCGACGACAGTTGACTTAAGTGGTTTTACATAATAAGATTTTTCTTACACCTCGGCGGCGGGACAAATGCCTAAAATAATGAAAAATCCCGGGATCTCAACATATTGCCCGGGACAAAATATCATAATATGCGTGTAAATCAAAATAAATAAAATCTTTTATTAATTACTAATTAAATGACTTTTTTGTCATTTGCAAATATTTTTCTTTTGTCAATTTTAATGGCAGATGTCAGTTTACAAGAAGACATTCTTCGTTAAGTTAGATTTGTTTGATTGAAATTTTAAAATCAATTTCTTAAGATTAAATCACAATGCAACGATTGTTCCTTATCACTGAAAGATATTTAGCTGCATTAGGTATTATTTTGTGAGTTTGAGCTCCAACCCCGGAAAAAAGCTGCCCCGGGGGGACAGATGAATTTATGTCTGAAATCCGGCAACGCTACATATAAGTATAAATCAGAATAAAAAATAGTGACAGATTGCTTTCAAGTAAATGATGGTTTGATGACTTTTTCATTTCAGAAATCTGAAAGCTCTTAATCTTCAAAAACCAATAGTTTTATAAATCAAACTTATTTACTTTTATAAACGTTCCTGAGGGTGCTCAACTTTATGTGGTGAGGGGGCTTACGCTTGACTCTCCGGCAACCCAGCTGATCCTGATCGAACTACTAAGAAAAACCAAAACAGAGCTGTCAATCGAAAATACAAACTACTTAAAAAGTTTACAAATTAAATAAAAATCGAGTGAGGATATTACGGTCAAGTGTTGGCAGAATTCACCGCTGCCGGCGAGGGCTGGTCCTCGAAAAAAGCTTAGTCGCCAGTGACACAAATTGTAAGCACGAATGCATTCCTGCCCCGCAGCAGTGGTGATGCCAGTAAGATTCATGAGGAATTTTTTTAATATCTCATGGATCGTACTGACTCTGAGGATGGTGCTGTTGGAACTGGCCATGGAGAGGTAGCATCGGATGAGGAAATTCACATGCTCAATGATGATGACTACCAATATTTTGCAGTTCGCAGAGCTCCGACACAGACATCACAGTGGCTGAAAACCATTTGAAAGAGCTGATGAAAGTACCTCCTGAAAGCGAAACTTTGGCCAAAATTCTGGTGATGCCAGGTGCCAGGGTTGCTTCGACTCCTAATAAGAGATCTGGGGAATGTGAACCAAACAAAGTCTGTGTGAATGGCCCTGGGTCTTCCGAGACTGTAATGACCACCAATTCCGAAAATCGATTCTCGCATAGCCAAATCCGATTGAAGAGAAAATTTAACATCCAAGTACACAAGAATAAGGGAGGGGTTCATGACCCAGCCCAAAAAAGTATCGAAAATGCAAGGTATGGCCAAGGTGACACAAAAAAACTCAGTCTCAAAGACTAGAAACGATTGAGCTGGGCTCGAAAGCTTATTGCCAATACGGAGGAAAAGAATAAGACGTCAATCAAGCCCTAGACTAGAGAAAGATAAACTTGTGAATCGGGGAGCTTCTTCCTCCAATTTGGCTGCCGGTAGTAATACTGAAACCAGCAGATAATAACATTGATATCTTCATAGATAGCCAGTCGGCAATCAAAGCCATTTCGTCAATTGTCAAGAAGTCAAAACTGGTTGCTCGTCACCGTAGTGAATTAAAATTGCTCGGCGAAACAAATTCAGTCACTCTTCGATGGGTCCCGGGACACGGTAACATTTATGCAAATGAAATGGCTGATGAACTGGCCAAAAACGGTTCATAACTTAAACCAAGCCAAATCGTACCCTGGGTACTTATGCCACTGAAGCAAGGAAAAATATAGAATTTACCAAAGTTTCCTTAAGACAGATAGATGGTCAACAACTTGTCGGGTTTCAAGAAATTTCAACTTTGACATTAAATGCACTCAAGTTCATGTTTTGCCGGGGCCCATATACACCCTACGGGCCTGGTAGTAAATACTGCTATCACATTGCATTTGGGGTTTTTGTGGTTTCAGAAATGGTGCAATGAGAAAATATTCACATAATGGAAATCCAACACGAATGTGGTGTCTGCCTGGACTTTTCTTTCGTGGAAATGAATATGGCTGTCGATGCTGATGATGTGTGCTGAACGAAAAGTGCATATTTATATGTAAACCTATCACACCATTATGCACTAGCACTATATGGAGGGTATTAATATGTGATAATTTAATTAGCAAGTCATGTTAAGTGGTTTAGCAAAACTTCGAATCGTGGTGAAGATATACGAAAAGATTTAAGTGAAAATGGTTTTTAAATGAATGCAATCGTGTGAAGGGCGTTTTTTAATGAAATGAAAATAAAATACATAAATATTTCGTACGGCGTGAAAACAAGAGGAGAGCTATCCAAGAGAAAAAAATCTCATAGTGCCTGTGCTAATGGATTCAAGGGGGTTTAATTATTCTCTTTATTGTTGTTGGATTTTTGTATTGTATTGTGCCAAGTCCAAGGACTACCGCATTGTTGAGAAATTAATTGAATTAAGTTTTCGAAATTGAAAGGTGAAAACCAACTATATATTATTGAATGGGCGACGGACGTACGGCTATTTAATTTATTTCGATTTGATGTGAGATAAATATTGATCGAGGAGCAAATTGAACTGACCGAGTTTTTTTTTTTTTTTTCTTTTTATTTAGAAATCTTTTAAATTTGCCCTAAGGATTGAAAGAAGTTTTGTTTTAGCTTATGAATTAGGTAAACATAAAATGGAATATAAATCCTATATATTACTATATGCTTTCAGTAAAAACAACTAGATGTTTTTTATGCCAGTCACGTATTTATGTATATATCAAAAAACTGGTGCAATATTTGTTATTTTACCTGAACACTCACGAGCTTAAATATGGGTTTCCATTTGAGAGCGAAAATACGATTAACTACTCCTAAGCAGTGGTACCACTTTACTTCAATTGAAGTAGGTCTACTTCTTGTTTTCAAAATATTTTAAAATCTACTTCCTATTTCGCACCATCGGTAAAATACTGAAATCTACTTCATTTAAAAAAAAAAAACTCTGTTTCAAACTACTTCAATTTTACAAAAAAAAAAGGCCAAATCTACTACTATTTCACTCTAGTAAAGATGTAGCACGAGAATTACAAAAAAAATTAATTGTCAACACAATAAAAATACACAAATAAGTAATTTTAAGAGCATAGAAGCACGAATCCTTTGAAAATTTCCCTTGCGTGTGTTTTTATTTTAAAATTAAATTATATTGAATTATATGTTTTTGTTTAATGTAATTCCTTGTAAAAGAAATAAATTAAATAAATAAATAAATTAATTCTTTATATAAAAATTTCTTTAAAATTAAAAGAAATGTATTGACAAATATAATTATTTAATAATATACATTTAAGGAGAGAATTTTATGTACGCAATATTATTTCAAAATCAAAGAAGCTCCGATAAAAAATTTTCATCGAAATCGGTAGTCAGAAATGTGAAAGTAAAAAATCAAAAAAGGATCTATGACAGGTACCGTTAGTAAAATCAAACAAACGGAATCTCTACTTTTACGTGTTGTAATGATGAATGATGTAATTGATGAAAATCTCGAGTTCAAATTTTTCTAAAAGCAAGTAAAAAGTCATTTTAAAATCTACTTCGATTTTTCTCAATTTACTTCACTTTTTTCTTCAAATCTACTTCGACTTTTTTTCCGGAAGTGGTAACGCTGCTCCTAAGCTGCTCTTGAGAGCAAACTTAGCAAGTCGTGAAGTCGACAGACACCGTCGTGACTTGAGATAGGCACGCGGAGAGTTAGACAGCTACCCGAATTTAATAGTATTCGTATAGAGAACTTAAATTCTAGTAATAAATGAAAAGGCAAAGAGTACTGTACATTCTACCAAAACCTTTGCTTCCACCAAAAGTTTATCCTAATTCAAATAAATAACTTGGTTGGTGCAACAGCTTGAAGAGTAGCAGGACTAAGTGACTTACAACTCTCAACCATTCCTGTGTGAGTTTAACCAGTAATTGAATGTATCCTAGTTTAGATTAAATAAATCCATGTGGTGTTTTCAACGTCCAAAAACGTTTAAAAAATTTTCATTTTTGAAAGAATCTTTCAGAATACAAATTATGTTTCGTTTTCTCTTATGAAGTACAAGTGAGAAGGAAAAAAACGATAAGCAAAATCGAGTCTCGAATAAATGAGTCAGCACGATAGGTTTGTTCGATTTGTAAAACTATTGATCCTTCGAAGATTTAGGCTCGTATTCACCGAGCGCTCCTAAACGGCTCTTAACTTTACGAGGCTCTTAATTTGAAATTTCTGTGGGGTATTCACCAACCACTCGCAAGTGTTTTTCGAAGTTCGAAAATGAGAGCCACTCTCTTTTGTTCAGGCATACCCAAACTGTGAAATGTTGTGGAATGTTGGTCTTGACAGCAAATGGATACTCTTCTACTTGGCATTGCTCACATGGATTCGAGTCAAATGCGTGCGTGGCACACGCACAAGCAAACAAACTTTCGAAAAGAGCGCTCGTAAGTTAGGAGTGGTCGGGACCACTCCTAACTTTTAAGAGCGCTCGTAGATCTTCACTAATATTGCTTGGTGAATAGGTTTATGAGCTTCTTAAGTTATGAGCGCTCGGTGAATACCGGCCTTAGTTTATTATCTACTTAACGAAATAAATTCTTTCAGTAAGTCTTCGGAATTTCGGGATTATTAAAGGTTAATCAATCATATAAAATTTAGATTTATAGATCTGTCGAAACTTAGAATCTAATTGAATAAATCTTTTTAATGTTTCCACCGTATTAAACGAATATAAAGAAGATAAATTTTGACAGCATATTTAAAAATTGAAATGGTGTTTCGTTTTTCTTAGGTAGCGAAAGTTTCATTTGTCTCAAATTGAGTTTCCAGTGAAAATCTTAGACCAAAAACATTCACACAATTGACTCTGTATCGCAGGGTTTCCACCATCTGTTGTGTCCAAAAAGCACTAACGGAAGGAAGGAAACAAAAGAATCCAAAATGTGAACTGACCATATTACCCAAAGAATGTTGACTTTATTGAATATGTCACTTACTTGCGCATAGTGCTTTAATTTGCAGAAGATCAGCTTTCAGACGCCAGCAGATCGCATGTGAAGCTGAAACGTCAGGTTTTGATAACCAAATTAAATTGACAGAATCATTGAATGAGGTACTAATATGAAGAATTTAGGACATTCTAAAACTTAGTACTTTTTCCTGTTGTTAAAACGAAGCTTTTTTTCCACTCTGATGAATGTACCTTCAGCCGCTTATTAAATCATCGAAAAACATTGGCCTCCCAATTTAGGTTTGATCTGTGGAGATAAAAATATGTCATTGGGTGTCAAAACTGTATGGTGGATGACTTATCGATTCGATGTTTTGAATGATCAAAAATGCATTTGTTTGAGCCGATGTGTGAGAGCGTGCATTATCGGTGTGGAAAATGATTTGTCTTCTGCCATTGGTTTGCCTTTTTTTGTGAACACTTCTGGCAAACAAATGATTGTGTACCATTTAAAATTGTCAATTTATTTCGTAAAAACAGGCGACCATTGGCTTTGAAGTGATTCGTGCGCGAATAAATTTTGTTGGATTAGACTCGTTTTGAAAGACTTATACAAAACCAAAGTATGTTTAACGTGGACACCTGCCTGGAACTAGGCGGGGGGCCTACCCATAATAGCGGAGTTATGTTGACACCATCCCCAGTTAAGGCATCCAAGATAAATCCTGGACACCAATTGTTTCCTCGATTTTGGGGCAACCACAACCAAAAAGATATTCCCACAAGGGGGTCCACCTCAAATATAGTCTGAGGCAGGGAGGCTATGCGTTTTGTGACACAGAAACCATCCTATTCCCTGGGCACTATCTCCCGTGGTACTGGTACGGGTGGTGGAGCTTCGCAACCGTTAAGATCACGTCTAGATTAACGGCTCAACGTTCGAGGCTCAGCAACCTCGGATATACACACCCAGCCATCGACCAAGGCAGAAGTCAATAGCAGGAAGCGCACAAACATACGCATATGAACTCATACAGTCAATTTTATTGCTTAATTTGTGGTTCATATGCATAGATTCACAATTCTTCACCTATTTTTTTTTTTATATTATACACGCACTCAAGGGGTTATGAATACCCTTATAATGTTAAACACAGTGCGAGCAATTAGGAAAAGGAGATGGGATTAGAAAGGAGATACCGATGCACATTGGTTTTGAATGTCTGCGCATTGAAATGAGTGGGAAACACTGAGCCGGGTAAAGCATTCCACATTCGTGTAGTGCGGCTAAAGAAAGAATCTCTGTACTTGACAGTACGTCCGAAATTGGGCTCAAGGGAAAACTGATGAGCATTCCTAGAAGTACGGGTATTACGGTTGAATTGTTTAAGGGGAGAAATATAACTGGCTATTTCACTAGAGCACTATTTATGAAAATAGCGGTAAAATAATGATAGACATGAAACATTGCGGCGGTGCTTGAGAAATACAAATGTTTCAGTTAGACAACGGTCGCCTATCATTTTTATAGCTCTCTTTTGAATTCTGTCCAAGAGACTCAAGTGGGTTTTTGGAGCACCTGCCCAGATATGGGAATTGTACTCGAGCTTCGAAAGAATAAAGGCTTTATAAAACAACCAGATCAGCTGGGGTAAAAAATTTCTTGAATCGGCGGAGAAAGCCTAAACACTTAGCAGCGTTTTTGGCGGCGTCAAATATGTGATCACTCCACAAAAGATGGTCTGTGATGCACATGCCTAGAACTGAAAGCTGTTCAGTCTCCTCGATGCAAGTATCACTCATAGAAAGAGGCATTGGGGGAGGGTTACGCTTTAGCGACAGTTAGCAGCATTGAGTTTTCGAAGCATCAAATTCTACGCGGTTTTTGATTCCCCATTGGACAATGCTGTCGAGATCAGAATTTAATGAGCTTATCATACGCTGCCGTTGAAAGTCCACATCCCAAGGACAAGGATGTGAATTTAAAAACGAATACGAAAAGCTGAGGGCACTGTCGTCAAACAATTAAGTGGATTAGAAGTTTCAGACAAAAGATAATTTATGAACATAAGGAAGAGTGTCGGAGACAAAACGAAGCCCTTGGGCACACCAGCATTTATTTTATGGATATCAGATTTGAAACCGTCCAAAACTACTTGTAATGAACGGTCCGAAGGTAATTTCTAATCCAACGAAGAAGAGATTCATTAATACCAAATGCACGCTTTTTTGATAAGAGAGCTGATTTTTCCAACTATTTCTTGGAACAAGTCCACAAGAGTCTTTTTTGAGCTATCGTCAAATTTTATCTGCAATTTCGTTATTATTATAAACAGGCCTAAATTATTTTCCTTAGTACTGTCTCAAAGCTATAGTTGAAGCTTAGAACACAATAAAATATTTGCCTTAACAAAAAACAATTTAGTTCAAGGCACTTCTCAAATCAAGTTCGAGCCTCCAGAAATATAGGAAACATGATGTTCTGCTAGATTTTAGAAGTGCACAAAAATTGTAATTAAATATAGAATAACTAAATAATTTGAATTACATAGTTTTTGCACAAATGCTACTACTTAATTAACTTATTCTATCTTTCGAAACAAGGCCACACTAAAAACTGACACTTCGAAGCAACAATGCATTGCGTGTAAAATTCATATTTAAAACAATTTAATAAATTAATTAATTTATCGATATGCATGGCAACAGCACATAACATTTTGTTTACAAGCAAACAAAAAAAAATATAAGAAGAAAGCTTCATAAAAATATTATGGACAGTGGTCGATGGTCACACTAATGAAAGAGTATAAAAATGCGTTTAAGCAAAAATGCAGTCTATGCAAAAATTTGTTCGAATTAATTGCGTCGAGTCACGGATTTATTTTTTTAATTTTTTTTTTATTTAATGTTGCAAATACGATCTGGTTCAATAACCTCACCCACTTTAATATGTGGGAGATTCATTTTGAGGCTCAAGAGTATCTATAGTTTTTATTATTGGTTTTGTTTTATTTGTTGGTGTTGAATTTTATGTCACCCCCTTTATTTGGTGGTAGAGTCTAAAAATAATCAATTTTTTGTTCACTTCCAACTTCAAATATTTAATTTCAAATGTCTTGAGTGTTATTTAATGGTTGTATTTTATATTTGGAGTTTGTTGACTAATAGTACGAGGTTCAATAAAAATGTTTCAGTACGTGCTGCTGATAGACTAATCGATGTACATACATAGCTTGACGTTGTAGACGGGTTGAAGTATTTTGGAATATGTTTTCAAAAATGGTAGGCGAGTATCATATAGTGTCGGCGGCGGCGTCTTGTAAAACAATTTAAATCACGTAGTTTTCTTTTCTTTTGTCTACAAAGAAGTCTCTTGGATTGTGTTAAATGATTTGAAGTTATATAATTTCATTTTCTGATTCTTTTTTTTGGATTATGTTCAATTATTCATTATTGCTATTTGCGTGAAAAAAAGTATGTTAGTATTATGTCATTTTTAGGAAGATTGGTCAAACTTTTCGTTCAATAAGCGCTTTAGACCAGTTTATACCAATCATCAGATTTACTTAACAGTAAGTTAATAAATTGCAACAATTATTACATTTAAAAGAAAAAAAATACCTAAGAGCTGTTTTTGAGATAGAAAAAGAACCCTTTTCCTAACAGTCTATGACCATCCTGTACACCATGATGGTAAGACACATAATTACCTATGGTGATGTTGCATGGCACTAAAAAACCGAGTTGCGGAATGTTCAGGTCGAAATCTCAAAAGGAATCACCGAAACGAAAACATTGGCATTATTTAAGATAGCCAAGCCGCACTCAGAGCAAATAACTTAGCTATAGGCAACTAAACGAACTTGGTAAGAACAATAATGTCTCACTTCATTGGGTACCTGCACGTGTAGATGTCCAGGGAAATGAGGAGGCAGACTGCCTAGCAAAAATAGGCGCTTGAACTTTTTAATGGAACAGAGCCCTACTGCGCAATAGGAGAAAAAAAGGTTAAAAACGAAATCAAAATAGGGGAGGAGACCAAAAGATCAAAAAACTGGAAGCGAAGCACTAATGCATCAAGAAAAACAAGTATCTGGGACGCTACCAGGAAGAAGGGAGTGATTGATCCTCTCTGAAGGAACTCCAAGTAATCAAACACATCAAAAGGATAAACTTGGAGGAAAAGGTTAGCAACTCATCTAGCTGTCGATGAGGGCACAATAGATCCTTAGGTCACAGTGCAACCCCCCCCCCCCTTCAATAATCGCTTACAGTTTTTGACAGGTAACTTTTTTTGCAGCAGAAAATAAGATTTCAATGTACACTCTACAAAACTACATAAAACTTCAAGTCCCAAGTTTGAAGAAAATATCTTCAGTGAATGAAATTGCAGGTAGTCACACAGACAAATAGACAGAATTACATCCGCTAATCGTACTTTTTCTCATTTTCTATTTGCCCGTTATTCAAGGTCTGATACAAAGATTAACTTCGATTTGTTTTTCTTATTCAAAACTTGCCCTTTATCAAAAATAAAAGCGCACTATCATCAATTGAACTGAATATAAAAAACTCCAAGAAAAGTAAAAAAAAAAGTATGCAAAGGTACTCAAATGTACTCAAATATTGTATTCTCCGTATTCCGTTCCCCAAAAAAAGCTTAATGTTTAAACATAATTTTGAAAGTTATTGGATTATTAAATTCTTGAAAAAATGGTTTTGCGATTTAAGAGATTAACGGGGATAAGCAAAAAGTAATACAATTTTGTCAAGAAATGCCAAAACCCTTTTTTTGTTATGTGATTTGTTTTGGCAAAAAATCTAATACTTTGTATTAATGCAATAACATGTAAAAATACATGTACGAATTTTAATCAAAATCGTTTTCACTGTTTTTGAGAAAAATTGAAAAACCGAAATTATTGAAAATCAGCTTTCCGTTGGGCTAACATGAAAACAAATTTTTTTCAAATCAAAGAATAAATTTGTTTTCAAGTATACTTAATCAAATAAAATGGATTTGTCCCTTTTGCTCTCCAAATATTTCTCGTGTTCAATTCATATTTTCAAAAAGTCAACCTCACATGAAGCTTAAGAATAACAGTATCGTTCAAAATTTAGATCGAGAATGATGTATCAAACAATTATTTCGTGCGCTACAAATTGGCAAACAAGTGATGTAAAGTAAGAAACAAAATTAGATTCTTTTAGCTGGAGCTGTACATCAATCGAATAAAATGCTTGACTTAATTTTATATTCGAAAAATTTGGAAGATAATCTTATTCAACTCTAAATCTTATCGCGATTTTTATGCTAGCCTTTTTGAAATCTACGTTAGATTCGATAATTGATAAGGTTAATGAGTGAGTGGAAAATACTTATAACTGAGTAGATGAAAACTTTAAACTTATGCAATTTGGAGACTTCCAAAAAATCCTGTCAAATAAATAATTTGATTTACTCGTATGTATGTTTCCATATTGACAAACGTAATATGGCGATCAGAATAGCGAAAATGTTTGAAAAAGTGCATTGCTGATAAAATACTCTAAGCATGGTTAATATGTTAATGAATTGGAGACTCTTTCTACTAAAAAAGCTGTCCTTTGATCTTAAAAACTTAGGGCCAGTTTCAAGGGTTCCCAGTTAAAATTTCGGAGTTATCCGACACATAACGATTTAGCAGATAATAGTTTCTGTTAATTATTTTCTGGTTCACATCAAAGTCTCGGATAAACTAACTAGTGGATAAATTAACCAGCCACTTATTCTTTGAGCTAATGGGAATGCTGTTTTAAACAGAAACAAGGTACACTCACTAGATATAAACCATTTGCCATCTTTTTCCTCATCTGTTTTTGCGTTAAACACTCGGACTTCTTACGACTTAGGTCATTCATATAATTGTCATATTTATTTTATTTTTTATTCAGAACAATTGAAATTCTTCCTTTTTTCAAAATTTGAAAATTTAAATTTAAAAGTAAACTGAAATGTTCGAAAAAACATGCTAAGCCGATCCGCAAACTTTCGAGCCTGGTTCGACAAAATATTAAAAGCTTTTAATTTTAGTGACACTATATACGAGTAGTTTTATCATGGCATGATTCAGGCCATCTAGAAACTAATTATATCAATGATTCCTTTTTGAGAGTCAACTACTGTTTGAACATTCATTGACAAGAAATCCTCTGAAAATAATTTTCTTCTAAATACTTCAAATGAACATTTTCTCATCTTCTGGATAAAGGCTTTTATATCCGAGACTTTATCTGGCGGATATAACTATCCGAGACCTTTAAAAACAATATTTGAAATTTTGACTTGCAGATAAGTTCCGGATA
The DNA here is from genome assembly GCA_963931855.1 of Philhelius festivus. Lineage (NCBI taxonomy): Eukaryota > Metazoa > Arthropoda > Insecta > Diptera > Syrphidae > Philhelius > Philhelius festivus. Next base: position 50,378,866 of record OZ007557.1, on the reverse strand, counting down.
AGCTATCCGAGACTTTATCTGGTAGTCTTGAAACTGGCCCTTAGTTTTACCTTTAAAACATTTTTCGTTATGTAATTTATGGTTTGTTTTGTTGGTAAAAACACAAGTTATAAGACATCACAACAAAAAAGAAAAACTAGCTTTAAAAGACTGAATTACAAAGATTATAAATATATGTACTTCGTGTCTATGAGCAACAATAACCAGGCCATAAATAGTTCAAAATAAATCAATTTGTTATGCATTTAAGATTCTTTCAAGTTAGACCTGTTATTATGTGAACCTTGATAATACTCGTAGAGCTTCACCAAACCAACCATAAATGTTGTATAGTTTATTTTATTTGGGTTTTCTATTCAATTCTTCCACCTATATGTCTGGTATTTTTATTTTTCCAAATTGTGTGTTAATAGGTAATTAATGGAACACCCACTACCTTTATTAATGGGAAAAATGTATACTTTATTTAACTCAAAGCCAGATGAATATTTATTGAAAGTTGTTGTGTGTTTGTTTGTTTACTCGACAATTTACGCTGCAGATGGAGTTTGCTTTGGATGCATTTATATTGTAGGCATAGTAGGGTCTGGAGAATTCGGAGAGAAGTATTAGAAAGCCTATAAAATAGCTTAGGTATAATGCTTGTGTTCTTGTGTATTTAAAAAAACATTTAAATAACATCTATGCAAACAACTTCGACGTTTATTTATGTTATTCGATTTAGCTAACGTGTAATTTTTCAAATGGCTTTAAAGTAAGAATAAAAACAAAAAAAAATCTGAATGGAAACTTTTAATTTACACAGTATAAATATAATTTGAATTTATTCATCTGTCTATGTATGAAACACGTTTATAAGAAAAAGTTAATTAAAGGAATTATGAATAAAAGCATATTTTTCGATCCCATTAAGTTACATCAATATTAAATGTACCTATCCGTTATTAGACACATTTTTTGAAGAAAAACATTGTCAAAAGAAATATCTCTCAAGTCACTTACTTTGTATTTTCTAAATTTCACGAAATTCATTAAATTTGAACAGACCTAAATGAAGAATTCGACGATAAAGTCTATTAAGCAGATCATGTTCAATTTTAGTTCTCCAAACAGCCAAATTCTGGTATACGATCCTTAGGCAAATGTTACAGAAATCCGCTAATCAAAATTTAATTGCAAAATTTTTAAAAAATGTAAAAGTTTTAAGAAAAAATCGGTGAAAACACTGTTGAAGTTTTAAATCTCGTTAAGGGTTATGAAGTAAACATATTTTCAATAATAAAAAAGCGTAAAAGAGCTAGCTCATTCCGATCCCACTAATCCTTTTCTTTGTTGAAGCTTCCTAGTGGAAGTTATAAAAAACTTAGAATTTCACTAACTAACAATCGCCCAATTTTACTTACGTTCCTTCTTTCCGAGGTCATGGAAATTCAGATAAATTATCAGCTCAAGAATTATCTTGAAGAATGAAAGCTTTTCAATTACCGACAGTATTGCTTTTGTAGCAATAAGTGATCTGATAGTATCTATCTCACTGATAAATGGCAAAAATCTTTACATCGTTTTGGAAATTAAGATTATTGAGCTTGATACCTCAAAAGCATTTGCTAGAATTTGACATAAAGCTCACTTATCGAAAATGTGTATATTTGGCATTGATGAACCTGTTCTTCATTGTATTAGAAACTACTTTTTGGACAGCTCAATACAAATTGTTTTTGACGCTTGTAAAATCCTAAATTCACAGAATAGATGATGGTGTGCCACAGGGCTCCCTTTTGTCTGCAAATCTCTTTCGCATCTTCATCAATGATCTTTTGTCTGAAACTTCTCATCCATTAAATTTGTTTGCTGACGACAGTATTCTCAGCTTCTCATAATCGCTTCGAGATACTTCTCCTTCGGATGCTCATTTTGGACAGCAGCATACGAATATAATAAGCTCATTAAATTTTGATCTCGAAAGCATTGTCAAATACTGAACCATAAGCCGCGTGGAATTGAATATTTCAAAAACTCAATACTGTCTACTATCGTTGAAGAGGAACGCACCCCCATGTCGTTATCCATGAGAAGCAATTGCATTGAGCTTTATATATAACAGAGCATCTTATGTGGAATGTTTACATATTCGTCGTCGCCAAGAACGGTGCTAAGTGCTTAGGACTCCTTCGACGATGCAAAAATTTGTTCACCACTTCTGATCTCGTATATAGTACAATTATTGAGTACAATTCTAATATTTGGACAAGTGCTTCAATAATCTATTTGAGTCTATTGAATAGAATCCAAAAAAAAACTTTAAAAATGATAGGTGATAGAACTATAAGGGAAACATGCGAATCTCTAGAGCACCGCCGCAATGCTTCTTGTCTTTCATTTTTTAATAGTTACTTTTAAAAAATATTGCTCTAGTAAAACAACCGGTTGCATTCCTCCCCTTAAACAATTCAACCAAAATACTCATGCTTCAGGGAATGCCTAACAGCTTTCCAGAGATTTTTTTACTAAGCCGCACTAGATGAATGTGGAATGCTCTACGCGGCCCAATATTTCCTTCCCATTGCGATGTTCATACTTTTGTGAGTTTATCACTTCGTGAGTGTTAACTGACGGACGAAATGGTTGAAATAGTTTTCTTGACTAGATATTTTTTTGAAGGATTTGTCAATTCCTCGCAAATGGCAGTACCTCTGAAAAAAAAACATTTTTGTTTTTAGGTGACATAGGCTGGGAATCAATACCCAGACCTACGAAATGCCAGTTAAACGCTTAAGCCATTTGGGCAAGAGGAAAGTCCATTATTCGGATTATTTGAATAAAGTTAGTTATGATTTCCCGAGTAAAGTTTTCCTGCTGAACGATATCCTTGTATGGATCAATTTTCATTCTCAAAGCTCCTTATTAATAAAGAACAAAAAACAGCAAGTTAACAACTATAAATTCTCTAACTTTTAATACTTTTTGATAAATACGTTAAATTTTGTGATATGTCCCTGAAGAGCTACCTGAATGTCTGCAGTTAATGTACGGATTGGATCTGCAGGCCTTTAAAGGTTCTTAGAAAGATTTTTTTATAAACTTTAAATAAAATAATTATCAACGAAAAATATGTATTAACTACCCCGCGTGTCGTACTTTAAAGCGTAGTATGTAGTAGATATTTCATTCCGGATTTCTTCTCCTATGTCATTTGTGTCCCAAACCATATATAGTTCAAACAACTTTAGTGATATTACATTCTAAAGTGTTAAATTGGTCAGAAGCTACAAAATGATGACATGTTCCACCAATTTCGAGCGATTTATATTTATATCAAATAAATAATTCTTCAATATTTGTTTTCAGCATTAAACTGCATTTTCATATTTGCGCATTCAAACTCGTGTATGTTATACATTATAGTCATTTAAAAATTGATGAAATTCCTATACATTTTTTAAGGCAAATGTATGTACATACATATATGTATGTATGTAGGCATATTTGTTGTCCTAGTTTAATTCTTTTTCTTTTTTCATTCACCTCATAACCTACTATCCACACATTGAACACGTTCCGATATCGATTACGTAACCCTAGTGTCACAGCCTTGACTTTCACATCTAAATGCTTAAGAACGTCAGGTATATTTGGCAAGTGAAGCCAATCGTGGTTTACACATGCAAATTTAACTATTTTTGTATTTTTGAATTATATCTGCAACAACAAAAAAAAATAATTGCTACGATCAGGTGAAATAAATCGAAAACCTGAGTGAAGGTAAAAATGAAAAAAAATATGGAAAAAAACAACAAACAAACCAACAATCAAGTAACATAAATTCTTAGCGCCCCTGTTTTTTTTTCCAATCCATCTTTGTAGCTCCATTTGTTGTATTTTTACATATACTTTTGTATAACGTTTATAACAGCTCTAACCTAACTACAACCGAACATTGAAAATCATAAAGTCGTGCACTGAATCGTAATTGTAACGCAATAATAATAAAAAAAAAAGAATCTGCACACCACCACTCACCGGACGTTATGTATACATACAATCTTGTGGTGTGGATTGTTTAAGTTTTAGAGTAAGTAGGGAAGAACCTAGCGTAACGGTGAAACAATTAAACTCTTTGAATTTGTTATTCAGGTGAAATAAAAAAACACACACACAAAAATAATAAATTTTAAAAATACTGAGAGGTATTATAGAAGAAGATAGAAAGATACTTGAAATGCAACAGGGATGTTATATAGACACTTTATATTTCTTATGGCCAATTTCATAAACAAACACTAAAACCACTTTTATCAAAAATCCTCTTGAATTTTACCAGACTCTTATTAAGTCTTTTTAGTTTCACCAATCTATAAAAGGGAAATTTTAGGAAAATTTTTGTTAAAATTGAGTTCTCTTTACATCCCTGGAAAAAGAAATAGTTTTTTTTTCTTTTTTATTGATCTTAATAATTTTTTACTGAATATTGATCATTCGCATTCTCTCCAATCTCATTGACAATGAACATCGACCACATTGATTCGAACATATTCTATTTGGTTTTCTTCAATGTTATTTACTATACTTTTATCATGGATTGACAGCTTCATTCTATATTATTTGTCATTTTGACGTTTGTGTTGCGTAGTCGGTAGCAAGGGAATGTTTGATTTATGGCATATTTCTCGTGAATTCTTAAGGGTCCATCTTTTAAATTGCAACACGAGGAGAAAATAAGCCAAACTGACATACAATCTATCTCAATATTCATTTTTAATCTATTTTCATTGACAATTTTTTTTTAAATAATTTTGTTAATAAATATTGATCGTGTGTACGGCCCCTTTGAGCAGATTGGACACATGCTCCATATTGGGGAGAATAATGATATTAGAAGTTCAAGTATAACTAAACTAGGGGTGTTGAAAACGGTTTGATCTAAATGTGCCAGTTTTCGTACTTGTAATCTAGAGACAAATTATTCTTATATTTAGTTAAATAAATCCATCGTTATAATTTAATAATTTATAAATTTCTTCTTCCAGATGTTTTGAAGAAAGTTTTAAAAAGTTTAAAATGATTAATGTCCGCAAAAAGAAAAGTTTGAATTTTTATATTTTATAAAACCTTTGTATATATAACCTATAGTATTATTATGGAGCGTGATTTTGTGTTACCAACGCTATCCTGGTGGTGGCGCTGAAATTAGCGCACGATTTTACAGTGGAGAGTAGGATAAGATACAAAACAAGTAGTACAAATGAGAATATATATATATTTTATTATTAAATTTAGCAGAGACAAATCTAACAAGTACTATCGTTATGCTTAAGATGTCGCCCCAATCGTTTGTCTTTATGAGAGTACTTTAAATTTTATATACAAAGGTAATACTAAATAAATTGAAATTGAAATTGAAAAAAATTTATAACATCACTGGCAGAGCTCCATCCATATACTTATACTATTATAGTGACTCATTGAGTCTGGATCTGGATTGCAAAATGTTTTAGAAATAAAACCAATGGAAATACAAACAAATTCCATTCACTACAAGGTGACGTTTGTATAATTTAACTCGATCCGAGCAGTTGCAATAATAAATTGTACTTGTTTTTTTTTTAACTTTTATAACTTTAGTGGGTGCTAAAGGCACAAAAACAGGTTGCTTTTCGAGATGACATGAGGCAAAAAGTGCTATTGCACACACCTTTACAATAGTATCACCATATTAAGGTAGATACAATATTTGTTGCTTAAGAAAATTTAAGACAAAAGTATAAAAATTACATTTGGAGTCAGACTTGTTGTAATGCATCTTTAGAAAAAAAAAATAATTGTATGTAGGTACCTACCACAAGTAAGCAAGAAGTGAGCACAATAATAAGCTTAGGTGAATGTGAGTTGTTTTTTTAATTTTTATAATGCCAACGTAATAAATATTTTGCAATATAGGTTTCTTGCCTTTTGTTCGTTACTTATGAATCTTTACGAGAAGTCTCTATTCGGTAATAATTCAATTAAGAAAATTTATTTGCAAATTAAAAAAAAAAATTGACTATAATTATAAAATTGGTACAAATACGTGACGGTGCATATAAATCAAGAGTGAAAGTAATTTTGTATTTACTTGCTCAAATTTCCTAAAAGGCAAATTACAGTTGAAATAGTCTGGTGATATTTTGGCAATTAGCTTGAATTCGTTTGGTTATATAAGAGGCTTAATAAATGAGACAAGTGTTAGGTACTCGTAGTTTTAATTAATGACCAAAAATTCTCGTTTATTAACAAAATGTATTATGTTGCTAAAAAAGAAATGAGGATGCTTTTCTGAACTTGCTTTTTGGGTTATAATGCAACAGGGAAAAGATATTTTTATTGAAACACATACAACACGAAAAACAAGACAAATCATTTCACTATCCTGTTTTATTTTCAACGAAAACATTAACATAATTAAGACCCCAGCGCAAGCTAAAGTTTTAGCTATCGACATCGAAACATGATTTTCTGCTTCTCCTTTTATCTGTTATTTTGTTTTGATTAAGCTTATCCCTTCAGTCTTGCTTGCCAGCTCCCAGTTTGCTTTTGAAGAATAAAAGCATTTCCGTCAAGTAAGCATTGCCACTTCAAAATTTTAAGTATTGAATAATTGGATATTTCGTCTTAAATTTATCGTGAAACAACTGACCTTTTTCGAGTTCCATTTACCCCTATTTTGAAGGTTGGTAGTGCTAACTTGACTGTCAAGGTGCAAGATTACGAAGTGTTGTTATTTTTAAAAACACAAGTGCAACAATTTTTTTGTTTCACGACAAATTTTCGACAATTTATGTAATTATTACATACTCAAAATTTTGAAGTAGTAATGCTTACTTGAGGAATATGGAAAATTCTCAGTATTGTCCAATTTTACTTACGTCCCTTCTTAGACCAGGAGCCCACAGCAAATTTTGTGCGTGAAGATATAACCAAAAGTGGTTTAAATGAGTATGAAGCCCTCAAATAACTAACGACAAATATGGAAGTCTGGCAGCATTTTTTTGCAGCTAAGATTAATAATAGTATGCCAAAGGTACATATATTTCCAAAATGTGGATCATAAGTATAACCACTTGAAACTGGCCTTAAATTAAAGGGCAGAATGCACTGAATACAAATAGATAGGTGCCAGACGTTTTAGATGCAGCTTTCCCCTTGCCAGACGTACTAATAGTACGCAAAAAATCATTTTTTTAAACAATTGGTATAACCATATGTGTGATACATCAAAAAATTTGTAAAATTGTCCTTATCACAAATAAATAGGTGCCAGACGTTTTAGATGCAGCTTTCCCCTTGCCAGACGTACTAATAGAGTACTAAAAATTAAATTATTTTATACAGGGTGATTTGCATAAGGTGTAACAAAAAGCGAGGGCGTGTAGGTTGGACTTAGACAAGAAAAAAATCGTATGGGAGGGGGGGTCTATTTCCCCCCGTTTAGGCGGGAGGGGCAATTTAAGAAAAAAATCACTTAAAACAGAAAAAAAATATTAAAAAATAACGGCGATACCTACAGAGCAATGCTATAGCATTTTGAAAAGCCAGAAATACATTCTTTAATTTTGTTTTTAAATAAAGTTGTTTGAGTGAATAGTTTTTGAAAAATTAATTTTCAAAATCAAAATTTTGAAAAAAAATGAAAATTTTTTTTTAAACAATTTTTTTTCAAAATTTTACGTAATTAAGTATTATTTTTTTATTCAATATTCAATGCTCTTATTAATTTTTGATCAAACACAAAAAACCGGATGTCAAAATGTTTTGTAGTTTTTGAGAAAATCAAAAATAACAAAAACTACTTTTGTTTTAAGAAAAGCCTTTTATTTTAGTTTTTACGTTTTTGGATTCTTAGGTGAATTTACGATTGAAAGGATTAACTTTCTTTTTACTATTTTTTTAACTATCGTCTTATAAGCATACAATAAAGTGACAAAGTACTGGATTAACACATTTTTCATTGAGAACACCTGCGTGAGAGCATTGGATTAATATTGACCTTCGAATGTTTTTTAAATAATGCAACGTTACACGCCCTGACTAGTGACAGAAAAATGCAATTGCGAAATAAGAACAAAAATATTCCTGAATCGTGAAATCAATTAAAATAAGAAATACACGCATATTTAGATAAAATACATAATTACTGTTTATTTATTTATTATTTACTATTTTTTAACTAAAGCTTATTACAAAAAATTTTCGATATGATCCCCATTTTGTAGAAGGCAAAGATTATAGCGCCTTCTTATTGCTGCACATAAATTTATACTTGATAAATTTTCCTGTAATTTGACTCCAGCCACTTCAATCTGTTGTTTCAGTTGTTCCAAAGATTCTATTTCCACTTCGTACACATAGTTCTTCATGAATCCCCAAGCATAAAAATCTAACGGAGTTAAATCTGGCGATTTAAGCGGCCATTCTATTGGACCTCCTCTTCCAATCCAACGGTCACTAAAATGTTCATCAAGCCAGTTCCTTACAGTGCGGCTGTAGTGTGCTGGAGCTCCATCTTGCTGGTAGATTAAATTGTCTGCTATGGCCAAGGGAACGTTGTCATTCAAATCGGGCAAAAGGTCTCGTAGTAACTGCAGATAGGATTCTCCATTTATGACTGAATTCAGTAACCGTGGTCCAATAAATGTTCGTCCAACAATACCAAGCCAAACATTACAGCTAAGGCGGTGTTGATATTTGGTTTGTTTCTTGTTATGCGGATTGCTGTTACTCCAGTGATGTAAATTGTGGAAATTTGTTACTCCATCTCTGGTAAACTGAGCTTCATCAGTCCAGAATATCCTTCCAAAGTAATTATGTTCAGTTTCATATCTTAGCAATAATGTGCGACAAAATGCAGCTCTCAGTAACTTGTCGTTTGCGGTTAGCTCCTGAACTGGTGTAGTGTGGTACGGGTGTAAATGCTCGGTATGAAGCACTACCCAAACTCTAGTTTGGGGCAACTGAAGCATAGTAGCTATTCTCCTTGTGCTAAGGGAGGGATTACGTCGGACCATATCCAAAATTCTTTCCTCTATGTGTACTGATGCAGAAGATGAGAAAGTTAATCCTTTCTTTCGTAAATGCACCTAAGCCAAGCCGACCCCACCATAATAAAAAGTGGCAGGTCAATTTTAAACCAATGCTCTCACGCAGGTGTTCTCAATGAAAAAATGTGTGAAATATGGTTAATCCAGTAGTTTCTTAGAACAAAAGTAGTTTTTGTTATTTTTGATTTTCTCAAAAACTAAAAAACATTTTGACATCCGGTTTTTTGTGTTTGATCAAAAATTAATAAGAGCATTGAATATTGAATAAAAAAATAATACTTAATTACGTAAAATTTTGAAAAAAAATTGTTTAAAAAAAAATTTTCATATTTTTTCAAAATTTTGATTTTGAAAATTAATTTTTCAAAAACTATTCACTCAAACAACTTTATTTAAAAACAAAATTAAATAATGTATTTCTGGCTTTTCAAAATGCTATAGCATTACTCTGTAGGAATCACCGTTATTTTTTAATATTTTTTTCTGTTTTAAGTGATTATTTTCTTAAATTGCTCCTCCCGCCTAAACGGGGGGAAATAGACCCCCCCTCCCATACGATTTTTTTCTTGTCTAAGTCCAACCTACACGCACTCGTTTTTTGTTACACCTTATGCAAATCACCCTGCATAAAATAATTTAATTTTTAGTACTCTATTAGTACGTCTGGCAAGGGGAAAGCTGCATCTAAAACGTCTGGCACCTATTTATTTGTGATAAGGACAATTTTACAAATTTTTTGATGTATCACACATATGGTTATACCAATTGTTTAAAAAAATGATTTTTTGCGTACTATTAGTACGTCTGGCAAGGGGAAAGCTGCATCTAAAACGTCTGGCACCTATCTATTTGTATTCAGTGCATTCTGCCCTTTAATTCAAGGCCAGTTTCAAGTGGTTATACTTATGATCCACATTTTGGAAATATATGTACCTTTGGCATACTATTATTAATCTTAGCTGCAAAAAAATGCTGCCAGACTTCCATATTTGTCGTTAGTTATTTGAGGGCTTCATACTCATTTAAACCACTTTTGGTTATATCTTCACGCACAAAATTTGCTGTGGGCTCTTAGACTATCTTTCCAATATCATGGAAAAGCTGATAAATTATTATCAGCTCATGAAATATCTTGAAGAACGAAAACTTCTCAATGGCAGGCAGTATGGCTTTAGTAGCAATAGGTCTACTGGTGATCTAATGGTATATCTCACCGAAGAGTATGGCTTAAATCTTGATACTTAAAAATTATTTGATAGAGTTTGGCATCAAGCTCTCTTATCGAAAATGTGTGCATTTGGTATTGATGGATCTCTTCTTCGTTGGATTAGAAACTACCTTTCGAACTGCTCAATACAAGTTAAATTAAACAGTTTTGTGTCTGAAATTCATAAAATAGATGATGATGTGCAACAGGGCTCGGTGTTGTCTCCGATTCTGTTTCTTATATTCATCAATGATCTTTTATCTGAATCTTCTAATCCATTAAATTGTTTGGCCGACTCTCAGCTTCTCATGTTCGTTTCCAAATCCACGTAGTTGTCTTTTGGATGTGAATTTTGGACGGTAGCGTATGGGATGCTCAGTATATTTTGATCTCGATAGCATTGTCATAAGCTGCGTGGCATTAAATTCTATGTTTCAAAAACTCAATTCTCACTTCCGTCGTTAATTCTTCTCATTAATTCATGAAAATCCAACCAACATTTAATGTGCTTTCTCTACTTCGAAGTGCTAGCACAAAAGGAATGAAACTAGTCAAAAAATATTTATTTGCATACAAAAATTAATCCTGCAATTTATATGCATACGAAAAGTCGGTTGTCTGTATAAATATACCTTTTAACATGCAAATAAAAAAAAACAGAACAGCTGGAAACTTGTTTTGAAGTTTTTATTTTTTTCATGAGCTTAGTTGTTTCATTAAATCTATAAATAAGAAGAAAGATGATCCTTGGTGAATCAATAATAAACTAGGATTCTGTACATGTACAATGTACATGTACGAAAACTTTTTAAAACGTTAGAACTTAATAAGTAACCCTGATTATGGTAGCTTCAAAAGGTATTAGATTTGTATATATAACCTATAGTATTATCATGGAGCGTGATTTTGTATTGCGAACGCTAGACTGGTGGTGGCGCAGAAATTAGCGCACGCTTTTACAGTGGAGAGTAGGATAACATACAAAGCAAGTAGGAAAAAAGAGAATATTTTATTATTAAATTTAGCAAAGACAAAAATAGCAATTGCAGTCCTTGCCTTAAGATGTCGCCACAATCTTTCGTCTTCTTGATAGTACTATAAGTTTTATTTACAAAGGTATTAGCAACACATTACTATAGAAAAAAATCTCTCTCTTTCTAGAAGAGATACATTTCTTTTGTAAGTTTTGAGCAGACCTTGAACGAACAGATTAAGCTCTGACCAGTGTTCAGATTGTAATCAGGTTTCTCCGACACAGTATAGTATGTCCAGAAATATGTCTGTGTTTAAAAATGGGTAGTACCTTTGTATACAAAACTTATAGTACTCTCATGAAGACGAACGATTGGGGCGACATCTTATTAAGCATAGCAATAGTACTTGTTAGATTTGTCTTTGCTAAATTTAAAAAATAAAATATTCTCAGGCAGGTAGTAACTGCTTTGATTCAAATCCTACTCTCCACTGTAATAAAATTGTGCTCTAATTTCAACGCCATCACCAGGATAGCGTTGGTACCACAAAATCAGGCTCCAAAGCTCCAGCTTTTAAATTCAGTAATCTTTTTTATTCTGAGCTCATATAAAAAGCGGTTAGAACTAGCTTAACTTAACGGAATTGATTACAACAGCTGAGCTTTCTGATTTGTTTGAAATAAAAAAGATATACAAAATAATTTTTGACAGCTCGGTGCTTATTCTAAGCTGTACTAAAAAAGCAGAAGTATAATAGAAATTTACCGTTTCTTCATTGACAGCGTCATGATTTATCATCGGAGTCGGCTTTTTTATTTTTATTTTTAAAAATGTTCAGCCATTGGATCCCACAAACATTGCAAACATAAGCAATAACATGCAACATGCAAATCGACAAACTACTCGTATAACAAAAGAAATAAATATGAAATCTTATGTGACTTTTGACAGTTTGGTCGTTACCTGAACTCGCCACAGCAGCGACTCCACTGCTCAAAAGACACAGAATTTACTCACCAGGGTGAGCCAAAAAAAAATATTATAGAAATGCTGTTTTGTTTCTGAAATGTTCCATAAATGGTCTGCGCACACTTTGAGATAACTATTGATATTAAAAAATTACACAATTGGACTAGATTTCTCAAAAGGCTATTACTAGGTGATTTTTAATTTCTATTCGGAAAGGACAATAGTGTAACACATTGAATTTTTTGAGAAAAGTGTGTGTTGTGCTAAAAATATAAATTTTATTAGTCCAGAATAAATAAATTAAATTTAGTACACACTTAAACCAAAGAATAACCTTTCGAGACATGACAAATTAGTGCACTCCATAATGTTTTATTTGTCGAAAATTTCACTTCGAATTTTACTGTGAATATTTCTTTTGTCATTTTCACTCAAATTGCTTAGGTAAGGTACTCCCGAAACTTTCAAGATATTAAAAGATTGTAGTTGTATCTTTATGAGCATATTAAAAATATCAACTTTGCAGAGAGTTTCTAAGATTTATTATCAGTTTTAAATCTTTTGCAACTTCATTCATAATTTTTACAAGACCGCCATCAAATTTCCCCTTATTTAACCTTTACGACGTTTCTTAGCTCATAGCTCTCACCCACGTACATATTATGTTCATACCGTTATTTGCTAAAGCACAAATACTAATGGAGCTTCATAAACATTAAAAGGACAGTAAAAATAATGTTGAGCTGAAATTCAGTAAATCACAAGAGTTATGGGCCTATGATTTATTATGTTGCTGTATCTTTATGAGCAACTTAAAGATCACGAATATTTTAATTAGCATCAGGTGTAGAAATAAGATGTGGTATCTTTGGTATGGTTTTTTGTACTAAATATATTTTTAATGAGATAAGTTTTGTTTGAAGGGCAAAGAAAAAAACATGAGTTTTAAAAGTTAAACAAACTTATATGACTTTTTGAAAATTCTCTTAGGCATATGGTAACAGTTTACCTTCCAAATGTGGCTCGTTTTAACAGCGTCTGCGTTTGATAATGAAAATATTCCATTGTCATAATGACACGTTGAAAGCAGTAGCGACAATCAAGTCTGTTAAATGCAATGTATAGGTACATAGAGGGCTAGTGACCTCCTGAGCTTATGACTAATAATAAAATTTAAAGAAAGAACAACTTGCATGTATGCAGAAGAAAATATTGTAATAATTTGACATTATTATATGGTTTTCTGTATATCTTTTCTCTCATACATAACGACTGAAAAGCACTAGCACAGGGCCGGACTAACAAAACAAATTTTAAATGCTCTTTATCCTCACATACAGTTAATTAATACAATTCAACCCTAATACTCGAGCTTTAAGGAATGCTCATCGGCTAAGCCCAACTTCGAACGTACAGATAAGTTCAGAGAATCTTTCTTTAGCAGCACTACACGAATAGTGAATACCTTACCCGCCTCGGTTTTTGCTCCTAATGGGATATTCAGACATTCAAAACCAATGTGCATCGGTATCTCTTTTGAAATCAACTCCAACTTTCTTAAGTGCTCGCTCACACTATTCTGAAACATTTTGAGGATAGTGACGATTCCTTTAGTATACGTGAGATTAAAAAAAAGAAACAGTCAAAGTCAATGATTAGCTGAATTTATCCCTAAATTAATCCAATAATGTCGAGATTAAACCTTAACGTTACTCCAGTATTTTAGATTTAGAGGCAGAAAAGCAGAGAAACCACGAGCTAGAGTATAGGATCAGGAACTAAGCAGGTTATATGATGAGCTCTTGATAGCTCACGAAAAAATAAAGGATTTTAACTCCCTTTTCGGGGACCACATCCTGCTTTTTCCTCCGCCCAATGAAAGTTTTTTTTTTTTTTTGTTTATCGTATAATTATAAAATTTTCATTTTTTTATACTGTGTTTCTCCTCCATAATTTCATGTTTTTTATCAACAGCGCACTTTTTTTTATCGATTCATTAAAAAAAAAGTGCATTTTGATGGGGGGAATTCCGAATAAGGACCTTTTTATTTAACGCATTTTATTTAACTTTTAAAATGTACCTACATTTTTGGATTTCAGGCTAGAAACTGGTGTATGACTAAGGCCTTTGAAATACTTACTCCGACACTGATTTGTCCACAAATGTACATATGTATATGTATATGTTGGTTGCTACAAGGCAAACTGCAACATAAAAAATGAATAATTGTTGTACAGTCATTCTTTTGCCAGGCCATCATCAAAGAAGACAATTTATTGAATGAGTCAGTCCTTAAAACAGTGGATCAACAGTCATGAGCAAGAGCATGACACAGTCACAACAAAAATATACTCGAATAGGAGGGCACAACAGAAAATATAGATACTTGAAAAATACAACAAATAAAATTTTAAAAAATAATTCCACAGATGTGAAAATAAAAAAAAAATAAATTAAATTATGAAACCGCATATTGATCCAAAATATATGTACATTAGACTGGGCCAAAAAAATTGACTATTTTTTTTTTTGAAAGATATATCGAGAATATCATTCAGAATGACAAAAAAAAATTTCGTAAAAGTTTGAGCCCTTAATATCAATTTTAAGAGGGCTATCATCGCTAATTTTGATTTTTAGTCATAATTTCATGTTTTGCGTCAGAACTGACAAAACATTGAAGTAAAAAAAATTTATTTTGACTTACTTTTATATAAAATTAAATTCCCTACAAAAAAGGTCTAATTGAAAATTTTCGTCAGACAAGCCGTTTTTGAGTAATTAAGCTTAATAAATTGTTATTTTTCTTCGATTTTACTTTTTTAATTTGGAATTTTGTAACTAACGAAAAATAACAATTTATTAAGCTTAATTACTCAAAAACGGCTTGTCTGCCGAAAATTTTCAATTAGACCTTTTTTGTAGGGAATTTAATTTTATATAAAAGTAAGTCAAAATGAATTTTTTTTACTTCAATGTTTTGTCAGTTCTGACGCAAAACATGAAATTATGACTAAAAATCAAAATTAGCGATGATAGCCCTCTTAAAATTGATATTAAGGGCTCAAACTTTTACGAAATTTTTTTTTTGTCATTCTGAATGATATTCTCGATATATCTTTCAAAAAAAAAAATAGTCAATTTTTTTGGCCCAGTCTAATGTACATACGCACATACATACTTATGTATGTTTGTACCCAAACATTTGCAATTCCATATCTAATAACAAAATTTTAAATTACTTAATAATACGGGGTCATTTTCTAAAAATTTATAAGACTAGAATTTATTTTCTTTTTCCTGTCCAAAAGTGAAATATTGAAAGCAATTTATCTCGTCAACAATGAATGGATTTTCTATTTTGGTTTGAATTTTTCCTTAATGCACTTGCACTATAGTTTTCAAATATTTGTTTCAGGTAGAGTTCTCGTGAGATACCCAATATCTGGGGAAAAGTTATTTATACGGATGTACACTTGTATGGATCCTGTTTGTTCAAAAAAAAAAATAAAAATAAAAAAGGTTTCCATGGAGTCATATGGAAAATGAACATGCATATCAAATTACTGATGAGATATTCACAGTCAGGGATATCGATACTATGTATTTCATATTTTTGAGGAAACTGAAGATATTTGAATAGAATTTGGGTTAAGAAACAAGGGACCTTTTGAATATTTAGGGAAATATAAGATGGAGTTTTTCTTTATGTTTATTTGGCTGGTTAAGTACAAAAAAAAAAATTTTAACAATGTATAAGCCAGCTTGAGAAAATTCTCTAGAATTTTCATTTCGAACAGAATGTATTTTTACTTTCCGAAGTGGAGAATTCTGACTAAAACATTAGTATTGCTTCGTTCATTTAAATAGTTTACACCGTAAGAATTGCATGTTAGTGTGGTTTTGGCCTTTTTTTTGCCCCATTAAGGCTAGGACCGCACTTGCGATTTCAATCGCACGATTTTTTAGTCGCAAAAACAGAACACATGAATTTAAATAAGAATGAACGCACTTGCTACCAACAAATCATGACGATTTAAAAGTCGCAATTTGTTTCATTTTTCTTGCGATGCGATTGTCGTAAACTTAAATGAAACACATGTACTCAAATGGATATGCATACATTTTCGATTCAAATTACTACGACTTAAAGTGAATGTACGCACATGCGACTTTAAAATCGTAGCGATTATAAAAATGAAACAAGTTCTATTTTTTCAAGCGATTTTTTTGCCGCTACTTATTTGTAGCAAATGCGTGCACTCACATTAAAAGTAGTGTGTTTTATTTTTCGCGATTAAATAATCGTGCGGCAAAAAAATCGCAAGTGCGTGCATGACAATAATTTGTAGCGACTACGACTTTTTAATCGCCTCGACAAAAAATCGCAAGTGCGGTCCTAGCCTAACTTAAAAATTCAGAAAGTGCGAGGAACATTGATACTTTTCAAGCAGAAATTTTGTCCAATGAAAAGATATCTTTGCTCAGATTTTTAAAAGAATATAAAATTTAACTGTTGAACTACCTATTCTTTATTGAACAAAAAAGTTTTTCTTTCTCTTCAAAATATATAGGTTTTCTCATTCTTACGCAAAAGTCTTAATATTAATATAATTTAGTTATTTTGTAATATTCAGGGTGTTTCTCATAAGATGCATCAAAACGCTAGAGCATGAAATTTGAATTAAAGAACTATTCACATGAAAGTAACCAACGACCACCGAATATCCGTAAATTCATCTATTTTGACATTTCCTTTTTTTATTCGTCGCGAATGATGATGAAAACAAAAAAAAAACAACAAATATATGAATGATTTTGGGATTAGTCGCGCACAAGCAATTCATTCGTTGCAGTCAGTGTGGATTGTATGTGGAACGCGAATAGAGTTTGACAGTTTGTAAAGTGCTTTGCACATGATACACGAACTGCAAACTGCGAATTGCGAATGGTCGCGAATTTTGACATTTCGTTCACATGAGTAATTTTTTGGTCGCCGAACAGTGCGAATTGTCAAAAAAAAAAGTAAATAAATTAAAGTAAAATGAGTACTAAGCTAAATTATTTTAAGAAAAGGTGGCTTTTATGCAGTTTCATTTGTTACCAAAATTTAAAAAAGAGAAAAAACTTACATGTGCATCTTCTAAATATGAATCGTCATAGATTTGGAGAATATTTCACTTTGATACCTCAACTAGAAAGAGGTTAGATTCGAACGAATTTTTTAGTCGCCGGTTTGTGGAATGCGTTCACTAATTGTAGATTGCGAATTTACATTTGACAGTTAGCAGAAGATACGTTGTTGGTCGCGTAAAAATTTTAAAAATACAAAATTTTTCAATTTATAATTATTTTATGCAGTGTTTTCCTTTTAAATTGTCGATTCGATCTTTAATTCACTTCGTCGTTAACTAAAAACAAAATAAAAATTGATATTAGCTGTGAAAATTGCTTAAAAAGTTTTATTCGCATTCGCAGGTCGAAGCTCATGTGCAAAGCACTTAACAATCAGATTGCAATTCGTGATGACCAATTTAAGTTCTCTGTCATTTACCAAGTTTTTGTGAAGAATTTAGGCTTTGAATGTTTTAAATCCCATTTGTTCTTTTATTCGTCAGTCACTCTTATGTGAAAAGTCCTTAAGACGAAACAAATCGCTGGGATGAAGACACCACATTTCCTCACTTTAGGCGTGACTTGCTATAGAAACAAATTATTGAAATTGAAAACTAAAAAAAAAATGTATCTTCGAACCTTATTCTTTTTATTTGAATACTGAAATGGAGATATGTGTCTTAAGATTTTGAGAAAATTTTAAATTACAAAAACAAATCTTTTGTAGAAAAATCTTATTATAATGTATATATATCTTAAAGCGTTTTTTTTTTGCGAAAAAAACTGATCACATTTAAGCTTTGCTTATTTTATTTTTGGTTAAAAACGACACTTACAAAATGATATTGTAAGTTTTGCCGTTGGTTTTTTAATATATTTTTTATTTCAAGTATTTTTTTTTTTAGAACATTATCCCTCCTGCTTAAACGAGCGGAAACAGAACAATCCCTCCCTTATGATTTTTGCATGTCTCGACCCAACCCACACACTCTAGTACGAATTAAGTGATGCGGACAAATTTTTATGAATTTGTTCGAGCCGATTTCGAGTAATTTAAGATTTTCCAAAACCGTTTTCTAGCATTTGTATGGTAGATAGCATTATTTTTTCTATGGGAGATACCATTAGTATACACTTATGTACCTAAGTTTATTTTGGAAAATTTTTCTTTTTTTTTAAAGACCTTAGATAAGAATTTTTTGTATACATAAATTATTGTCATAGCCGTTTTCCAAAAATAAAGTTTTAAGAAAATTCTGTTTTGAATCTCGAAATTTTACTAAAATCAGCTCAACCGTTAAACTGGAATTGTTTGGTTAAAAGTACTTAAAGACAAACGCAGATTTACCAACCTTTTGTCTTTTTGAATTTTAGAACATGTCAAAACACAAGATACAAAACATCAACCGTCAAAATAAAAGTGGCCCAAATTTTAGTCAAATTTCTACGATAACAAATAACAAAATAAAATGTAGGTTGTCATTTTGACTTCAGAGTTTCTGACATTTCAAATTATTAGATTTAGTTTTATTTACTTCGTTAATTTTTAAGAACTGTCATGATTTAGATGTGTTCAGATGCACCGTTTTTAATAAAAGGGAATTAGTATTTTACTAGTTAGTAAAACTTAAAAAAAAAGGATTACAATTTTCAAAAAGCTAGTAAATTACTTAATGCTTAGCAAATTGCTATCTAGTAATGTTCTAATACAAAAGGTTGTTTATAATTTTGCCCAAAGTGCTTACAAATAAAGAAAAGAGTTAGAAAGAGTTAGTCAACTACCTTAAAGTTAGTTAAATTGTTAAATAATACCTTAACATTAATCTGTTTACATTTTTTTCGCCATTGTTTTTATATGAACTAATTTAAGACTCAAAATCAATCAATCAATAAATGACAGCACTTGATTTTGGACAGTGAACACCGGCTTTTAATTGGTTTCAGTCAAAAGTGAGTGGAAAATATTGTGTTCCACATTGTTTAAAAGGCAATCAGATCAATTTCGAATTGAAATTTTCTAAACCAAGTAAAATTAAAGAGTAAATTTAGTTGATTATTTTTCTAGCTTCGTTTCCTTAAAACAACTTTACGTTTCTGTTCTAAACTGTAACACTTTCGCTGAACATTCGTTGTCAATAAAGTCATATCTATACAGGTTTCCCAAATAATAACCACATGAATGGATCTTCTATCTTCAATACATTATTTAAAATTTCTTTGGGTTAATTCAATTCAATTTCGAACTTTCGAAGATCAAGTATTAAAATTTTCTATTCATCTTTGACCCTTCGATGAATAAATTCTAAAAATTAACAACAACAGCAACAAAAAACTGAATGTTTTCTACACTATTTATTCATAAAAAGATTAAGATAATAGAGCGACTATGTAAATTCCTCAAAACATCATCTTATCAGAAATACAATATTTATTTTGATCTAAATCACAACACTTACCTTAAAATTGTTCAAGAACCTCCAGTAGGTAGATTACTCCACAGGAAAATACGATCAGAGTTTTATAACTCAAAAATCAACTTTGTATTATAGTTGTACTTCATAGAATTTTGTTTCAAAACCCAAAAAATTCCTTCAGGACTCATAAAATTGCACACAAACAGAACTGCACAAAGGGTCTTCCGGAAATTACAACAAAAAAAGACAAACAAACGATTAAAAATCGCAATAACTACCTATTCCAACAAAAAACAACACTCCTATTGTATTGCCTTTCTGCAAAGTGGATTTTCCATTTACCGATCCGTTCCGGGAGGGTTCTTTCTTAATTTCGCTTTGAAATCCAACACTTTGGAGGAGAAGGTAAAAAAATAATATAATGAACACTGCACAAATTAAGGGAAAAAACCCATAAAGCATTAAAGAAAACAAAAACAGAGAAGCACTGCACTGTGAACCGGAAATTATAATGCACACGTATGTACCTTTACTTTATGGACTGCAAAACACGTTAATTTGGAACACTGGTTTAAAATTTGAACATCAGAAAGGGTTGTTGAGTGCTGCCGTATTAAAGAAGCAAAAAAGGTTAAATTTCGGCAAACGTGAAGGTGCGTATTAAGATACTATGCTTTTTTTAATTGCAATTTGGAGAAAAAATTATACTATGCGATGATTCATAGGTCGGTCGGTTTGTTTTATTTTTTTGCATAAATCTTAACTTGACACGGTGTATCTTAAAGATACTTTTTTATAATTTTTTTTGTTTATTCGTAATTTCTGGTTTGTTTTTATATTGAAATGCTGTGTGTAGAAAGAACAGACTGAAAAACTGGTTTTAAATTAAATTCTTGTTTTGCTAGATGTTTTTTTTTATTATTTATCACTTCTTATTTAATTCACTGAAGCTGAGGAGCATGGATTCAGAGGCGAACTTACGTTGGCACAAGAATTTTTTTATTTTCTTTATAACTCTTTCACATTCTCCATCTATTGTTGGATTTTGAGGAATTTAAATGTGATTCTGTTTAGGCTTTTCTCTTCAAATTGAAAAATATATCTTCTTGGATAAATTGCATTTAAAACACCCACGAATTAACGATTTTTATATATCAATCTTTCGTATAGTTCGAAAAGAAATCAGACGATTTGTTGAAAAGCATACGATAATTATAATTCACATTTAACTACCAAATCCAAAGAATTCGAGATGCAGATACGAGAACTCCAAAAATAACACTGGACGGGAAAAAATCTTCGTATCAGCTCACAGCTCCTACCACCTAGCTAGCTAGAGCACCACATTTAAGTTGTTGTTATATTTTTTTCCTCTCGAATATCGAGAGACATGAGAAACACTGGATAAGGCCAGGCCAGGCCACACTGCCACAGAAGGAAATTAAAGACGAATGAAATTATCTAAACAAAAATGAAATAATGACGTTGAAATGAACGAGGAAGAAGAAGTTAAAGAGAAACACAAAAAAGTGCAAAAATAAACAATGAGAGGGCGAGCCACAAAACACACATGTTCTTTTGAGTAAAAATGCATACGAAACATACAGTTTTGTTGCATGCAACATGATTATTTAAGAAAGACGTTTCGGGGAGACTTTTAGATACATTTTAAATTAATCTGTTTTTTTTTCTCGCTTTGTTTTGATGTAACCAGAGAGGGAAAAGTGAATGTCATTGCGGTAGACGTAGAGAGGTTGAGGAATGTAAATCAAAATTGCTTTAAATTATATTTCTTTGTAACTATAGATGGTATAGGAATGGATTTGGATCGAGATTTGATTTTCACTGGGTGAAGCAGATCTAGTGCGGAAAAGTACTAAATACTTTTGTTTACTTAAAAGATGAAATGAAAATTACTCACATAATGCAACTGCAACTCTGCATAGGAGTTAACAAGTGCTGCCATCTTTCTTTGATTACCTAACAACTTTTAATGAAAAACGATATTTTTGTTCTATTAGACACTTTTTTTTATATTTTGTATATTTTTTTTATACTTCTTTTTATATATAAGGGCTTTGACTTGGTTTTGAATGTCTGAATATTGTTATGGAAGGAAAATATTGGGCAGAGCATTCCACATTCGTGTAGTGTAGCTTGAGAAAGAATCTCTGAACTTAAAAGTATGTACGTCTAGGCAAGCTAATGAAAATTCCCTAAGGCACTGGTATTACAGTTGAATTGTTTAAGAAACATTGCGGCGCGCGGTGCGAGGTATACAAATGTTTCTTCTATAGTTCTATCATTTATTATTTTTAAAGCTTTTATTTAAGATTTAGTCCAAATATTGGAATTATGCTTAAGGTATGGATGAATATAGACTAATATAGACTTTATGTAGTCAGATCAGAAAGGGTAAACATTTGTTTTAGTTAAAAATTAAAAGTATACAAGCTATCAGAAATTAAAGATTTGCAAGCAGTGGAGTAATGCGATGTTTAAAAATTTCAGCATGAATTATAATATTAATTTTAAAAATATTGAACACAGTATATAATTAAAACATCAAATATCATACAAAACTTTTTCAAACTTTGTATCTAAATTAAGCTTAAAACTTACTCGTATAATGAAATATGTATGTATATACATATCTATGAAAACATGACAATAATTGGGGATTAAGTGGTCGGATAAATGAATTTTAAATCTAGATTCCATGACCACTTTTGAAAATCTTAATGTGTAAGAAAATAATTACTTTGAGCACTTATCTCCTTTTTATATATTTATTGTAATAAGTTTGCTCAAATACATAAATAACGAGAACCGACATTTCTCTTCCATATATGAGTGGTTCATGAATAGTTCCAATGATTCAAAATTGGAAACGAATCATATTTTCCAGATCCCAGCAGATTGGATTCGATCATGAAAACGAATTTTAAAGAACCCAAAAAAAAATTATTCGTGATCGAAACGTAAATATAATTCACTTTCGAATTTTTCACGAGAGAACAAATTATATTTTATCGTTCTCGGAAAATTGATCTTTTCCAGAACCGAAATGGAAAATACTTATGGGAACTTATAATGGGTCATAAAATTTGCGGTCCGGATTTAACATCCCTTTGTTTTGCATACGTCAAACTGAACTGTCATCTGATAATGTTTTTATGCATATATTAAGTTAAAGGCTTGTAATTTTATGATATTGGTCGCTGAAAGTTAAAAAAATGGAAAAATTGCTATACAAATAGTAATTTTGAAGAAGCTACGTTTCGCATATATGTGGGAGGGGTGCGCCGACAAAACACTGGTTTATTCAGTAAAAACTGATTTAAAAGCTTTATTTTATATTGATAAAGTGAAAGTAAAAATAAAAGTTAAATAATTCAAAAAAATAACAAAAGATTATTAGATGGGTCGATGCGTCGCGATGTCGTAGCCGTTGCTTGGTCGTAATCGTTCTGTTCTGCTCTCTGCCGATAAGTTTTTCCTTGCTGATATGTATGGTTGATATGTTAGATTAGTGGCGTACGAGAAATGGGCACAATGGCATCACATGAGCAAAGTGGCATCATCGCAATGGATATGCAAAATGGCAATTGATGGTGGTAAAATGGCATGGCCCCTGGCCTTGTGTATAAAACCTATAGTACTCTCATATAACAGAAAAAAAAATTTTGTTAAATCGGCTTTACTGGTGGCGCTGTAGTAGAACAAAATTGACGTTGGAGACTTTAGATTTAGCTTGGGAGAGTAATGATAATGAATCAATAGTTTTGTTTGAATGAAGCACCCTATGAAAATCGGGCAAATGCTACCAACTTTTAAAATACTTATCACAAGCTGTCAATTATTGCCGTGCCACGGAAATGGTTTTTTTGTCGGCTTCTACTTTGGACCGCCGACCGATTAAGTCACACTCTCTCAGTTAAATATAAATTAGTATAACCTAATATTTCATTATTGTTAAATTAGTTTTAAGTTTGAAGTAATAAAACTATTGAATTTCAAGAGAAATTATAACATTTGGCGACGAGGACTATGGACGAAGCAACGCTTAACAAAGTTCTTAATGAACTCCTGGCAAAACTGATTGAAACTGATAACGTAAGTATAACCACACATTCATTCAAAGACATAATCGGTATTCTGACAAAACATTTTCAACAAAAAATACACGTGCTGGCATCCCGCTGTAATTTCCTACGGCACAAAATGACATCGGGCCAATCATACGGAGATTGGATAGCTGATCTTAGAGGACTTGCGAGAAATTGCAGTTTCGTCTGCACAAATGAGAGCTGTAAGAAATCTTATGCAGAGTTCATGATAAGGGATATGGTCACATTCTACACACCTCATGACCAAGTGCGATCAGCTGCGACACAAAAAAAAAACCCTACGTTGGAAGAAGTAGAGGCGATAGCAGCAGCTTTCGAGGAAACACAACTAGCCGCAAATATAATGAAGAATACGAATCAGCTGACAACAACAACCCACGAGGTACATCAGTTGGCAAAGAGAGAAGCACGCGGCGTTAACCAAAGTAAGTTGAACTCTGATAATTATTTTAATCGCAAATCTTGTATATACTGTGGAGTAAATCATGATCGCAGTCAGTGCAGGCATTTACAATCAATTTGCGATCTATGCAATCGCAAAGGGCATATCAGTAATGTATGCTTAAGTGGTGGTCAGAAAGGTAGGCAGGCAGGAAGGTATAGAGGAAAATCCCATCAACGCTCGAAGAACCTTGGACGTTCAAAAATGAGACAACAGAGCAACGCAGACAATAACAAAAAACAGTGGGTACATTCCGTGTATAGTGTTGAAGAAGGGGAGCTTACAGAAAACGTGAGAGAAGACGTTTCGACAGTAGATGAGGTAGGAGTTTTGAACAAGGGCAACAGGCAGAATGAGACCGTGAGAAGAGATCAGAAGATGTTTGTGACTCTCACAGTTAACAGAAGACCGATGCAATTTCAAATTGATACTGGAGCAACTTGTTCAATAATTGGTGATGAAGGGTATAAAAAGCTAGGCAGACCAACATGTAAAAGAACAACAAAGATACTCAAAGCTTATGGTGGTACAAGCGTTCCTATTCGGGGTACTATTGACGTGGATGTATTGATGAAGGGCAAAGTGTCTCAGTTAACACTTCTAGTTGTAAACAGTTCCAGTGGTGGCAATATTTTAGGCCTCGATTGGTTCGACGCGCTAAAGTTTTGCGTAGGTTCAAACTGCGACGAAGTGCATCGTCTGTCAATGAATTCTGCATGCGAGTTGCAAGCTGAGGCCGAAAGACTTTGTGAAAAGCATAAAAGTGTATTTAACAATACTTTAGGCTGTAGTAAATTGTTCAAGGCCCATATAACTATGAAAGAAGGTTCGCAACCAAGGTATTTTAAATACCGCCCACTACCATTTTCGCAAAAGGCTGCAGTTAAGACCGAGCTGGATCGACTGGAAAGATTGAACATCTTAAAACCAACACAAACGTGTCAATGGGCTGCCCCCATCGTGGTGGTACCAAAGCCCAATGGATCAGTTCGCATTTGCGGCGACTTTAAAGCGTCTGTTAACC
Source organism: Philhelius festivus (assembly GCA_963931855.1). NCBI lineage: Eukaryota > Metazoa > Arthropoda > Insecta > Diptera > Syrphidae > Philhelius > Philhelius festivus. Next base: position 50,353,516 of record OZ007557.1, on the reverse strand, counting down.
CACAATTAGAGGTTCATGGGTATCCTTTTCCGAGATTTGAGGAATTGTGTCATCAACTGCGAGGTTGTCAGTATTTTACGAAAATTGACTTATCAGACGCATATTTACAAATCCCTTTGGATGATGAATCGAAGCAAATTTTTGTCATCAACACTGAGTTAGGGCTTTATCAGATGCAGAGACTACCTTTTGGAGCAGCTTGTTCCACCGCTATATTTCAACAATATATCGATCAATTGTTGGCTGGCTTAGAGTATTGCGGAGCTTATGTAGATGATATAATCATATCCGGAAGAAACAACTCAGAGCATCTTCAGAATCTAAAAACTTTTTTTGAACGGCTGGAACAACATGGCCTTACCTGCAAGCTGGAAAAGTGTGTGTTCGCACAAGAACAAATCAATTATCTTGGCCATGTCATCGATGCAAAAGGCAAGAGACCGTCGGATGAGCGTGTAAAGGCTCTCTTAAACTTACCTGCTCCAAGGGATATTAAAGGTCTCGAAGCTTTTATTGGAAAAATAAATTATTATAATCAATATATTGAAAATTTTGCCCAACTTGCAGCGCCCTTAAATTTTTTAAGAGGCAAAGATCAGAAGTTTTTATGGGGAAAAGCTCAAAATACTGCATTTGAGAAGCTAAAAAACAAGATTGCCAACAAGATTGTCTTGTTTGGTACATTTTTCAGAACGTTGTCCGATAACCCTAGCTACCGACGCTTCTTCACACGGTATCGGAGCCGTATTGTCGCACATTCTGCCTGACGGGTCTGAGCACCCAATCGCTTTCGCTTCCAAAACACTGACGGACAGCCAAAAAAGGTACAGTCAAATTGAGAAAGAAGCTCTGTCTATAATTTTTGGCGTGCGCAAATTCAATCAATATCTGTTTGGTCGCGAGTTTGAACTAATCACTGACCATAAGCCACTAATCACAATTTTTCATCCAAACAAAAAATTGCCTGAAATGACCATCCACAGATTGCAACGATATGCCATAATTCTTATGAACTACAACTACAAAATAAGATACAGACCTACAAAAGACCACAGCAACGCTGACTGCTTGTCCAGGCTACCGGTGGGTCCTGACTTGACATTTGACAATGAAGAACGCGATGCGATAACGGTTGAAACGGTCTACGCAGCTTTGTTGGAAGGATTCCCAATCACAAGCAGGACTATTGCCGAAGCTTCTGCCAGGGACAAAACGCTTCAACGAGTCTTCGATTATATCAAATACGGTTGGCCCACGAAAATCAATCGCAAAAGTAAAGAGTATAATGTCATTTTACCATATTTTAGAAGAAAATTATGTCTTTGTGTTTGTGCTGGCGTTATTCTTTTTCAGTCAGAGCATACAAGGGTTGTCATTCCCTCTGAGCTGCAGAGTAAAGTTCTTTCTATGCTTCACACGGGACATTGGGGCGTAAGCCGTATGAAGCAAATGTCGCGCCAACATTGCTGGTGGTCTGGCATCGACCAGGATATTGAGAAGATGGTGGCTAATTGTAGAGCTTGTCAATTAAACGCAAGCCAATCAGTCAGAGAGTATAGCAGTTGGCCTGTTCCTGACTCTCCTTGGGAAAGAGTACATCTGGACTATGCGGGCCCATTCCTTGGCAAGATGTGGCTTATTGTCGTGGATGCCTTCTCAAAATTTCCATGGGTAGTCAAAATGGGCTCTTCAACATCAGCCGCAACCATTAATGCACTCAGATCCATTTTTGCGATAGAAGGGTTACCAAAAACTCTTGTAAGTGACAATGGTACCCAATTTGTTTCACAAGAATTCAACAATTTCTGCGAAGTACATTCAATTCAGCATTTGACGTCTGCTCCATTTAATCCTGAGTCGAACGGAGCTGCAGAAAGGATGGTTCGAACGTTCAAGACCTCAATAAAAAAAATATTAGAAGAGGGTGAAAACTGCGATGTCGCTCTTCAGACGTTTTTATCGTCGTATCGATCTATGCCAAACGAAACGGGAAAGTCTCCAGCTGAATATCTTCATGGTAGACAACATCGAACCGTTATGTCAGCCCTTTTACCAAACGTTGATCATGAGTTGAACGTATTTTCCAACAGAAGTAAGTTTAAGCTTGGTGATCCAGTTTATGCGAGAGAATATTTTAAGTCAAAACGATGGGTAGAAGGTACCATTCTGAAGACTCTGGGATCTCGAATGTATTTAATAAAAACTATAGCTGGTACTATCAGAAGACATCAAAATCAGTTGCGTTTTCGGAAATGCCTACCATCAATAACAACTGATGCCGAACATTTATCATTTGGTAGTAGTTCAAGTAGTTATTCAAATAATACTTTTTTCTTTCAAGGAAACCAACCCGAGTCAGAAGAACTTTCGTTGTCTACAAAAGAAGTGACTTCTCCTAACATACACTCATCCACAGGTCAAACACAGCAGCAAAGTGAATTAGAAAAAGATCCATCATCAACCGAAGTTGTTTACCAGAAACCAGTTGAAAATAGTACGCCATCGCTAGCCGCAGATATTCGAAAGTCAAGCAGACCGAAGAAGCCTCCTGTAAGGTTTGCTTTTGAATAAGAGGAGGGAAATGAAGCACCCTATGAAAATCGGGCAAATGCTACCAACTTTTAAAATACTTATCACAAGCTGTCAATTATTGCCGTGCCACGGAAATGGTTTTTTTGTCGGCTTCTACTTTGGACCGCCGACCGATTAAGTCACACTCTCTCAGTTAAATATAAATTAGTATAACCTAATATTTCATTATTGTTAAATTAGTTTTAAGTTTGAAGTAATAAAACTATTGAATTTCAAGAGAAATTATAACAGTTTGGTCTAATCATTCTATATAAAATCTAGATTTTATACACAAGGGTTGAGGTATTGGTTCACTCTGGACTGTAACATGACCTTAATGGTGGATTTAAATTCATCTTCATGTGAGTTCTGCAAAAAAATGGGGTGTAAGATACAAAATTTATATTTGTTGAATAGAGAAGGGGATACAAAACTGCAGAGATCTTTATGAATGAATATTATAGGAAACTTGAAAAATCAGGATAAAGATAATACTGAAGAGAAACATGTTCTTCATGCTAAAATTTGCATTTTCATCTGCATTTCTTCACATTTTTACAAGATATTATACAAATGACACCACCTACTGACAGTTGTCAAAAAATTATTCGAAATTAAATACAAAACAGTTACCAGTTGTGAACTCTTTCGCATGTCCGTATTTCGATGAATATCTGACCCGTTTTACTTTTTCTTCAAATCTGCAGATGAAGATTAATATAAATCCACCACGGTAAATATAAGTTTTCTGTTCTTTAGCTCAAACTATTTAAGGTTGTAATAAATGGTTATATCGCATATACATTTATGTACATATCTCGTTTTAATTTTTCATTTGCATAGAGCAAAACTCACATAAAGTGAAATCTGTAAAAATTTAGCTCGAGTACAATACGCTGAAAAATTATTCCGTGCGGTAATTGTTGTCTCGGTTAAATTGCTTGGCCAGATTTTGGAGAGAATTTTTTAGGGGTGTAAAATTAAGCGCGATCTGGCATACCAGGTAGTTAAGATAACAAATTTTGTTAACAAAAAGTTAAACAAGTTATAAAATGTGCAACAGACCACATTAAGCCTTGGATCGCCTGTAATTGTAATAATTAACACGACACAATTTTTGCCACGATTAAATATATTAGTTTCTAAATATAATTTTTACTTTGTGGTAGAGTACTAATCCATTTAGCCACACGGCGATAGTAACGTTTCGTTTCCTTGTTGTGTAAGTTTTGACGTAACGTTAGAATTATAGCCTGAAATATTACTATGATGGCACTCAAGGAACTTTCATGCCAAAAATAATTTATATATTTTGGAATTTCCACCTCATTTTCCCGAGAAAAAACGGTGTAAGCTATGACCATTATGTTTTTCTTCTAACTTATTCCAATGTGAAATTAGTTAAAAAAATGAACTAAATGGACAGTAACATATTTTTTATGCCACTATAATTTATTATGAGTCCATCTTTAAAAATGTCAAGAGGTGATGATAATTCCATCAAGGCTTAAGAGTTCATTTCAATAACAAATTTTGCTTGTTCCTATTGTTCATATCTCACTTCTACTCTACCAACCTGCATTCTCTTGAAACTTTTCCAAAAGTGTATTATCATTCTCTAAGGAATGTTTTTTTTTTACGTCAATGTTATTCATTTCTTCTTTCTTAATTTAAAAAGCAAAAACTTGAAAATATCATTTTTAACAAATTTACAAACAAAATTTGTGTCACTTCAGGGTCAGTGCATGACGAAAAAGGCCCCATTTACAATATGATAATACATACATTATATTCTTACCTAGGTTCTAAAATGAAATGCCATTTTGTAGACAAAGAGGCGTCCCAGTTTTGAAATCTCAATTTCAAAGCAAACAACATTAAAAAAAAATACCTGGTGAGTATGTACATACATACATAGGTATATGCAACAAGTTTCCAACCCTTGAGTTTTAAGTTGTAGATTGGAGTGCAGTTTTATAGCAAAAACCAAATGTGTAGTAACATTACATCATCAATAAATTTAAGAGCAGAATGTTTTATTTGTTTTTGATAACAGTATGTATCATATTTGTTTATAGGTAGGTAGCTTTAATTATTATGTAGTATGTCCAACCAGAGATACCCTCATAGAGAATTTTAAATGAATCCTTTTGTGTTCAAAATCAAATTTAAATTTATTTAAAATTCATTTGATTTCGAAGATTAGAACGTCAATTTATTTATTGCAGCCTAAACAGCTCTACCGATTTTCTTTAAACATGTTAGATATCATTTTTAAATTTCCCACCCACTCGTTTTTTTCTTTCTTTTTAAGACCAAAAATAACGATTCTTGCCATATGAATTGCTTCAATCTTATAAGATATTAAAAAAAAAAAACTGTTCAGCAGATTTAAAAAAAATACAAACTTTCATTTAGATAAAGCTAGGTTGAAAAAAAACCCGATAAATGGTTATAAATGGTACGCCTTTCAGATCCATTTTTGAGTTTTGTTTTCTCAAAAACGGAGCAACCAACTTTGATCATTTTCTGTATGCTAAGCTTCCCCAAAGGTTTGGATTTTATATTCAAATTTTCAAAACTCAATATTTCAAAAAACCAATACTCGTGTTTTTACAACTGACAGTTAAAAGTTGTTTAATACAACCTACAATATGGGTGAAACCTAATTTATTTATCTAAAAATATCGGTATCCACTATACAAATGTTGAAAAATGGTTTTCGAAAATCGTATTTTTTTTTGAAATCCGCAACTAAAATTTTCATAAAATTCATTTCTTTCGATTAGTTTTTACGATCTATAATTAAATTCAATAAAAAAGTTTTGAAATTAAGATATTACTGCCTGTACCTACAAATGAAACAATTTTTCGAATTTTGAATTTCTCATAATCGGAATAACGGATTTTAACAAAATTTTGTATAGAGAAGCTTCTTTTTTCTCGTGCACACCGAGAAAATTTTGGCGCTAGGTATAATATTCTCGGACGAGTGAAAATATAATATTTTTGGGTCAGATGGCCGACTTAGTGTTTGGAGAAGGCCCTTATTCAAAATGCACACTGAAAACTGCCAAGCATGGTGGTGTAGGTCATATGCTATGCGGTTGTATTGTGTCTTCAGGGCTTCAGGGTTCATGAGCAATGCCTCTTTTTTCTGATATTATATTGCTATGCTGTATAGAAACTGTTGTGGATCACTCTATGTCCACTTTAGAAGTTGAAATTTTCACTTTCAATATGATATTATCTCTTTTGCCTGTCTGATTTGATAAGCTTATAGAGTAACAAAAAACTAAGTACCTACGTTAATGTCTTTATCTGGCACCTCAACTAATAATAGCGCTCGCAATGCGTGTAAAATCTTCTGAAAGTGTTCTATTGGCATTCAGAATGACAATTCCTCTGCCAATAAAAAGGGAGAATGGGCGCATTCACTAACGTAGTGACTACGTGTCAACTTATTGTGATTTGCTGAGTAGTGAGTTGTGTACAAATTTCGGCCTCAAAGTGATGTCGTTTTTATTTGGCAATCCGGAATCTTTCTACGATCCGGGATTCCAACTGAACAAAAATAATATTTGTTGAAAGAAAATCACTTCGCACATTTAGGATAGCAAAAACGATAACTGTCGAGTTTGACGTTTAAGTATATGAATGTGTTATGTCGTTTTTATTTGGCAATCCGGAAGCCTTCTGGACTCTTCTGAAAGTGTTCACTTGGGAAAAAATGACAGTTCTGATTCTGAAAAGAAGAGAAATTTGCTTCTGGATTTGAAATCCGAATCGAAACCAGAAGCACTCACACATTCATATAGTTAAACGTCAAACTCAACAGCTGTGATTTCTTGTATGCTAACTGTGCGAAGTGTATCTTTCAACATATATTTATTCTTGATTTTTATTATTGTCCACATTTGATGTTTCACATATACAATTACAAGAAACTTCAGAATCAAAAAAAAAGTGTTCACTTGGGATTTCGGATCGAAGAGAGATACCGGATTGCCAAATAAAAACCACATCAGTGTTTCTGGTTTCGATTCTGATTTCGAATCCAGAAGAAAATTTCTCTTCTTTTCAGAAACAAAACATGAAATATACAAATGAAAATACAAGATTAATTTTTGGCAGAAGATATTTTCAAAATAAAATTATTAAAAAAATTAATACTATATCTTATAGTTGAAGTTATTTAATTTAAACTGTAAACAAATTTATTCAAAACACAAATGTTTCTTATTTCATATGTTTACATCTGTCATTAATATGACAGTTTATGATTCACTAGCTTTGTATAGTATAATTTTGCATTCAAAAAGCTAGTTGAATTTTGGTTACGTAAAATCATTACATTAGTGAATGCGCCCAATGATTCTGAATTTAATATAAGAACAACCCTCAGAGTTATCAACAAAAACTGGGGTTTTTGGTTTAAAAAAAAAACACCCAAGGGCTCTCAACTGTTTTATTAGGTGCGTTTTATTATTCACAAATCTATCTGGATCCGGACCTGGATTAAGTTTTAACATGTATTACAAAAACAATTTGGGATCCTGTTTTCTATCGGGATCTATTTCAAAGATCCAAAAATTAGTTATTACTCTGGCGAGTAGATGGCTTTTTATGGTAAGGTAGTGTAAACTACAGTGTAAAGAAAAAGAGACAAGAAATAATTTAAAATTTCCAAACCCAAGGATAAAAAGAGACTGCCTTATAACACTGCTGTCACTAAGATCCGTATCGTTTTATTTTCAAGGGAAGATCCAGATCCGGATCCAGATAGATTTGTGAATAATAAAACGCACCTATTGATTGCTATAACCGACTTGTCAAAAAATATTCCAACGTTCCACTGATTTGTGTTTCAATGATGGTTTTCAATGATAGCTATAACAACTGGCCCCTAACATGTAAAATGCGAATCAACAAACGACAACAAAAGAAAAACATAAGAAATCTCATATGACTTTTGACAGTTTGATCGTTACCTGAACTCGTCCCAGCAAAAAACTAGATCTACTTCAGGGCGAGTTCAGGGCGACCCCAGGTCTCAAAAAACACAGAATTTACTCACCAGGGTGACTTCAGGTTTTTCAAAAAACGATTTAGAGCGACCCCAGAGTAACTTCAGGGCTCAACCAACAAACCTACTATCATCGAAGATGATGTTGTTGCAACACAAGTTGCAATAGACCAATAGACGTATCTCTGATCGGAAAGTTCTTCCGAATTGCCAATCGCAAATGCCAAAAGTCTTGTGTACTCATCGATGTTCAGATCACCAAAGAAATTGAGCTACTTCTGTTGAACTTTAGGATCTGAACATATTCGGAAATTAAATACATTGTTTAAGATTAAGAATTAATTCGAAAGATTCAAAAATTATTTTGCAACGGGAACATTAGTAGATAATTATTTGCATAGGGCGATCCATTTTTTTTTTTTTGGAACAAATGGCTCAACTTACCTTTAAGGTAGCACGAATTTCCACACGCGGATAGTTTTATTCGGTAGATTAGCACTTTTAAACAACAAATATCACAATTTTAAAGTGAGGAAACATTTATAACTATTTTTAATTAATTTTTAAAGTTCCTTAATTTCTATACAAAATGCACTTTTTTTTGTTTATTTTGACAATTCTATTTGTGTAAGTATTACCAGAGTTGGGTTATTTTTGGGAATTTTTCCATTTTTGTTAATTTTGTAGGGGAATTATTTGTTGATAAAAAGGAAGTTTCTGAACCCACAGTACTTTTAAGTTAAGACGCTGTTGACATTGGCGCCTGCCTAGCGACTTTACATACCCTAAGCGGAGCAACGAAGTTGCGTGAGCGGGTGTGGTCTCTGAAAAGGGAGTTAAGATCCTGATAACGCAGGAAGCGGGCCACCCACAGTACTGTTAATCTAGGTAGTGAGGTTAAAACTGAAAAATAAAACATTTTTTTTATGATTTAACGGTGTTTCCTCACTTTAATATTTTAAATCTGTTCTATTGAGACCACCAGCTATGTAATTGTAAAAAAAAAAATCAATGCTATACGCATGCTACCTTAAAGGAAAGTCGCCCCGAACAAATTAACAAATTTGTTAGTGATATAATATAACCCCAAATATATCAAAAAATAATTTTTCTTATCTTTAGAGTAATTTTTATGTTAAAATATCCCAAAACGTGCACTTAGAAGATCAATGAGGCCTTATTCAAACCCTGCCAAACAAAAATTGAAACAAAATGTTGTCAAATTAGTGTAATCAATTTATATACAAGATTAACGAACTCTACTCAAAATTAACTCAATACTGAAAACCGAGTTATTAGTGTAATTTAATCTTCCAATAAAAATACTCTTAAGGGGCCGGCTTTATTATATGTGTATACATTTTTCATTGTATTTATTGCATTCTATAAAAATACAACATTGCATTAAAAACATAAAAAAAAAATAACTTTAAGAACTTAAATTCAAGCCTAGAAGCTCTTTAACTCCGTGGCATATTTAACAATCTGACATGGTACATCTACGACGTTTGACAGTTCTCTTAGGACATGGCTGTCCACCATTCTTTGGTTCGCTAACAACATAGCGGGAACGCTCAGAATAACCAAGGCCACAACGGACATTACATTCTGACCAATTAGACCATTCCGACATGACGCATCCTTCTGGCAAATCAAGATTTGAAGGTGATTTTTGTAGAACTTGCTTGGGGTATATTGGTGCTGATTCTGTGGACGGACGATATGTTTCTTGAGGTGGTGTTGATCCTATTAAAAAATTGTTTCGGTTTATTTCGTCTGGATTGACATGGTTATTATAATAATTGCTCACCCAACATTTTACAGGTGTTCATGCAGTCCTGTTCACTTAAGAAATTATTACGATTGCCACGGCAACCTCCGTAGGTAAAGGATTCACAACGACCCATGTCAGGATTGTAGGCATAACGGGTGTAAGCTCCACGGCATGGACCAATATCTGACTTCTCACGGCAGATTTCTGTAATTAAATATACCAGAATAAATATTGAAATTCGAAAAGGAATTTCTAAGTTATAATCTTGGGCTCCGACTCTTCCCTCTTCTGAATCGAGTTCTTGCAACATGTGTCCCTTATAACGATTCATAATTGTTTCTTCACTCTTGGATTGCCCTCCAGAGAGGTGCCTAAGCCTGATAACCCCATTCTTACCTTTTGCCAAATTAAAGCTCAAAGTGCAGTCTGCACGGACAGTACACTCTTTCTGTTGATTCAACTCCATGCGAGCGGTACAGTTCGACATCATATCTTCCTCGACCAATACTAAACGTGTACGAATAGTTACTCCACGACCACATGTAGCCGTGCAAGGACTCCAATCACTCCATTGAGTTGTCGGGCACATGGGATCTGGAAGCTCGACTTGTTCAAAGGTACACTCTGGTTTCATGCACTTTTGCTTCTCAACAATGGTAACATGCGGGCAACGTTTTCGACCCAAATGGTTGACAAAGGTCCTGGTACGCATTGTGATACCAATGCCACAACTTGCCGAACATTCTGACCAATCTGCCCACGGAGTTGTTTTACAAATACCAGCACCTTCGCCGTCATCATTGGCTGAAATCTGACTCTTGGCGAGATTTTCCCCTTCATCGTCTTCTTCAGCTGGAGCGCTATACAACGAAGTAAAGGACAATTTTACTATTGGTAAATTACCTTACAAAAATCGGACCTTTCTTCAACGCTTACCTACATTCGGGAATAGGAGCAGCACACATCTCTTTCGACACTAGCTGACGGCTGCATTTAACCATTTTTGCCTTGTCAGGATTTAAGTATTCCCTGGTCCTCATCCTTATTCCTTTTCCACAGCTTACTGAACATGGACTCCAACTGGAGTAATCAGAGACCCTGCATTCACCTGATGGATAGAGAAAAAGTTTAAATATGAAAGCTTTAAAGCTATCTTACCAATACTCACTTCTTGTATCTTGATCTTCGGAATCATCAGATACGTCCAACTGAAGAGCTTGCAAAAAGTCATCGTCACAATTTCTTGAGATAATCTTCTCTCTACGAATGTACAGTTTAGCCAGAGGGGTCATTGTCTTGGAGTTGGGATTGTAAAAGGGTGCTCTTGGATCTTCGGGATACATGGTTGTTATCTTGTGCATTCTTTCCCTGGGAATAGTTTCAATATTTGGGGACATATAAGTGATACCACTATCGGTACCAGAATCCCATGGGTACAAGTCAAAGTCCATGGATTCCTTCCACGAACAGTCCTCAGTGCAAAGATCGAATCCGCTTATGCCAACAACCCAATCAGGTGATGGACCTGGAAGAAGAATTATCAAATAACCATTGAGCTTAACCGCATGATCTTTAAGCTTACCAAACATGGAGACCATTGAGACCTTATGATGTTTCCGATCGGTCCTAAAGTTTGACGAAGTGTTTTGGTTAACATTTGGGTACCATAAGCCTGCAGCTTTGATTAGCGTTCTCAATCTCGAACCCTTGCCGCGGAGTTCAGTTTCAAGAGCCGATGGGGATCCGAATTCAGCAAGCGAACGAAAGCCATCGGTGGCAATGTGATTTTCACCCCAGAAAGTAAAGTTAGAGTCGTGGGAAGCTCCAACGATGTCAGAAAAATGTGTTAGCCAAACTGCAAAAGGATAGTCCTTAGGGTGGGTCTCATTTGACCAAATTCCTTCGAATACAAACTATAAACATTTGTCTAAGTTAGCTCAATTCATGGGTATAATTTTAGCAAAAAAACAACTTACACTGTATTTAGCTTCATCGCAGGCACAGCATTCTTTCTTAACCGTTTTCACGTCAGATTTCCTTTCGCACATCTTCTGTGTTAGACGTCCATCGTCGGAAAACCAAGCATGAGAACCTTCATAGACCATCGCTGAAATAGAAACACAACCCGAACCAGCTTCAGGAGCTACCCACATTACTTGGATTTCGGTTTTTGGCAGATCATCGGCTTCCGAAACTGTATTTACACATTTCTCATTGAACTTGGTTAGCGAATCACTGAAAAGTTGGAAACGTCCAACACGTCTAGGACTTGCTACGGTTGAACGTCTTGAACTACTAACTGCTTCAGCAGTGATGGTGAAGTGAGTGAAATGTTGAACCTTTGTGTGAGTTCGGGAACCCAGGAGAACAACTGGAATAAGGATTTTAAAAATGTATTAAAGTTCGTCCTCAATTAAAGTCAGTTAAAGGAAAAAAAATTCGTGCCGAACCGTTAGAAAAATCAAAAAATAAATCCATTCGCATACAGTCCCTATTGAAAGTTTGTATACAATTTAAGAAAAAAAACATTGTTTTGTTGTTTGTATGTGGTTTCTACTGCCCAATCTTCAAGAAAAAAGACCCTATGAACTGCGCCAACTACAGAGGCACTTGAATTGAATTGAACATTGCATGCAAGATCCGTTCTGCTGTATTATGTGAATGTCAGACAACCTGATATGTTCATATCAGTGCGGCTTTAGACCAGGAAAGTGCAGCATATATATCAAATATTCACATTACGGCAGATCTTGGAATTTCAAATCGACATCTACCACTTTTTCATCGATTTCAAAGCCGCGTATGATAGCATCTATAGGGACGAACTTTATATGTATTTATATCTTGTTGTGACATCCCTCACCAACTTGTTCGTCTGTGCAGGGTGACGATGGAGATCGCACGCTGCTCTATCGAGTTCGGAAAATATCTCACCGATGCATTTGATGTCAAAAAAGGTTTTAGGCAATGCGATTCTCTGTTGTGCAACTTATATTCAACATCGTTCTTGAAAGAATAGTGCAAAACTCACGTGTCAACACTAAAAGCACAATTTTTCAAAATTCTGTCGAAATAGTCGGACGTCGCGTCGGATACGCCGACATGGACCTTGTCGAAAGTGAATGAGAACGCTTTATGATGTTTTGAGAGGAAAATTCTCCGTTTGATCTTTGATCCCGTCATCGTAGCGACAATAGTTAAAGTCCAATGACTGAGATGGCTAGGTCATGTAGGGCGAATGGACCCAAATGCTCTCGCCCGGAAAGTGCAGTCCGCGAATCAGGTGGCGTCCACAAGTGGGATCTCAATCGACGTGCGAAACTGGGGACAGCTAGCTAGGGCCTAGGGTCCAAGCTAGCTGGAGAAGTTTGTTAGTTGAGGCCTAGTCTACCTCGGACTGTAGCGCCACCTTAAATAAGTATTCCGACAGGTTAAAAAAAATAAGCAAATTTAGCGAATTCGTGCGAGTAAAATTCGTTTGTATCAAAACATAGCTTTTTAGTGTTCGTATGAAATTCAAAAGATTAGCAATAAAAGAAGACCCAGATGTAAATGCAAGGATACATAAGAGGTAAAAAATTATATAAATTTTTATTAAACAACTGTATTCCTCCTACCAAAAAAGGGGTGGGCTCAGCTTTAAAAAATTTTCACAACAATAAGCCTCCTAGCTTAAGGCGTTTTTGAAAAATTATTTTGTAAATTGTATAGCTAAATCAAATAAATAATCGAATCCTTATCATACAATTTTAATTTTTTTTTTAATTAAAAAAAAAAATGATACACAAATTTATTTTAAAGGATTGCATACAAATTTTGATCAAAATTGGTAAAGCCGCTAATGAGAAAGTCGGTTAATATATGTACACATAAGTTCTTGATCATTTTTTTGTTTAACTTAAAATGTAGTATCCCTTGACATAATGGTTAGAGTATTGCACTGCAATGCATAAGGTCTGTTCGATTCCCAGGCCCCAACCACTTAGGAAATGTAGGGGTGCACTGCCTATTGCGAAGAAGTGACAAGTCGGAAATATGTAAGCATCTCTTGTCATTAAAAGTGCTCACAAGTTTAACAGCCCGTTTCTCCCCCTTGTTAGGATTCACAAGTCACAAGCAGTTGTGACTATTCCTTGTGAGATTTTATGTGCCTCGATAACATTTTTTGAATTATTTTAAAATCCTCACAACGAAACTCACTTTATTTATGAAGTTCTGCATTTGGAAAAAAATATAAACTCGAGATTTTGATCAAAGTTGACATTATGATGATAGCGAAGACGAAAAAAGTGGGTCTGGCAATTCCGTCTGTCTGCCTGTCTGTACCTTGGACTACAGCCTAAACTACTGGAGGTATTTTCTTCAAACTTGGTACTTAAGGGATTGAAGAACATAGGTCTAGTGGTTTAGGCTGTAGGGAGAGGTACAGACATACAGACACATTGAAACATATTTTTTGTGTACTAAATTTTCCTTAAAATTTTCATAAAAAAAATTGATATGCAAGTTGTTAGTATTCAATAAAATACATCTTAAAACGTAATCTAAAAATGTAATCGTGTATCCCTTTTCAGGATATTGCATTTTCAAAAAAAAATTTGTATTAATTTTTTAAAAATTCAAAAACTATTTTTTCGAAAAAAAAATTTAGATTATATCGCAAGTAAAAATGATCAAAATCCGTTTAACATTTTATGGGAAAATCAAAAACCAAAAAATGGTTTCATTAATAGCCATTTTGGAAACAATTTTTCAAACGTTAAGGAATATTCACATGAGAGCGAACATAGAGCGTCGAATAAAAGAACGGCATTTTGAAGTTAGAAAAACATTCCACTTCATATTTCGTATTTTTGAAACAGAAAATCATTTTTTTTTTTGAAAATTCGATATATCAAATTCGGGTCAACATTTTTTTGTTTAAATTTAATTTTTATTTGTACAAAAATAAAAATTTAAAATTGGCATACCAACATTATTCTTTTTAAATATTGTATATAGAAGCTTATACTTCTGAACAATTTTCTCTGATTCTCAGTCTTTTACATTAGAGCAAGTTTGTGCGACCCAGTTGTGCATTTTATTTTTTAATATTGTAAATCTATTAGAAAGTTTTAAACTGCGCTCTTTTATTTGCCTACCTTTAAAAAGCTCAATTAATGTTCCTCAGTACCCTGTTTCTTAGAAGTTCTCAGAAAGAGTTTGGTTTGGGTATGAAGTCCTATTTGGACAAACAAAAATTAAGTAAAAGATCGGAATAAATTAATTTATCAGTTTAACTTTTTACGCCATTTGCAATGTTATGCATTTACAAACCAATAAAATTCACTATTCCTGCGAAAAAAAATAAGTTTTTTACTTAACATCACTATCAACATCTCCTTTCAAATCCTCTTCAACTTTTCTAAAATTCTCACACTGTAGGTACTGAAGCATGTTAAGGGAAGTCATAATGCCTTTAGTGCGCGCAAAATTAAAAAAAAAAGGCCATATATTTGTCACTTAAACTAATCGAAATTAGTAAAAATTAGTACTCATTGCAATTCCCAGGGCATAAACCATTAAGTACAAACTGATGCCTCCTGTGGGTATAGTACTTGCAAATCGTACAGTTGCTTAAATTATGCTATGACGAAAGATCGACTTAGTCTACTTCCAAAAAAAAATGTCTTATAATCAGCCCTATCACGAATTCCATCGTAATCGGAAACTTGTTACGAATCCCGAAAAAACCAAATCCATCGTAGTGGAAAATCTCATACAAATTGTCATTACGAACGGATAACGAAAAATCCACTATCTGTGAATATCTTATGAACTTATTCCACTTTCATAAAAAAAAAAGGTTAATATATTTTTGTCGTCCAGATTGTACCTTATTAAATAAAATTCTATTTAAGGATTTTATACACCAACTATAATGAAATCATCAATTCCCTCAAAAAAAAAAAAAACCTAAGATCTAAAATTATAAAAAATAACATATCTTAATATTTAAATTAAAAAAAAAATGAGTTCATGTTTCAAAAAAGCAAAAACCAACTGCGAAATGTCACGAAGTTATCGCTGCTGGTGATAACACAATAAGGTTTAGCTCTCCCAGTATGCCAATTTCGCGTGAACATTCAACACCATTATTGTATGTTTTACATCATAATATAATTTTTTTTGTCTAAGGAGAGATTAATACTTTATACTTACTATTGTACGTCCTTCCCGGTACATATCCATTAGGACTGTCGGCAACAATTAAATTATAACCATTATCGCCTCGCGTACGCCTTCCATGCGGCAAATGACTAGGAGCTCGAGGACACGCACCGATTAAAATAATTAAACTGAATATCACTAGAAGGGCAGTTGCGAAATTTCGCTTATTCATCGTCGTATTCATCAACTTAACTTCTATTTAAATCCTCTCACTACTGTAAGTAAGTAAGTATGATGAAGCACAACGAAAAACTATCTCAAAACACTAGGTATTCACCCCTCAAAAATAATTAACTCGCATGAAATGCGATATGAATGAGACAGGGATTTGGTTTTGATAGCGTGTGCTGTGCCTGTGATCTTTTCAACTTTTCAGCAGATAAAGCAAAAATATAATTTTTTGTTTTCGAAAAAAAATAAGAAAAATATAACTAAGGAGCACGTCTCGAAGCTCAAGACAGAGTCTCACTTGTCTAATTGGCGACCGTTTGTAGACTGAATTCAATAAAGTATAGCACAATACTGGGGTAGTTTTTGAGATACTTTCGATTGAGTCCCCCAAGTCAGTGAAATGTAAAGTTTGCATCTGTATGTTTTTCTCCCGATTGGAAGTGAGGTTGATGCTGGTGATGAGATTATAATAATCAAGTGCAATTGAAATGATGCTTCCTTCAGCCTCATACGGTCTTATGTTTTTCTTGTTTTGTGTGATGATTTTTTTCCTTCCGTTCGTTTTCTTTTTTAATGTGAGAGAACTTATGCCGCCCGCACTCAGTTTAGATCAGAACCAACTTGAGAAAAACACACGGTTCGTTCTTTCAATATTTTCTTAGAAGAAAAACAAAAAGAACAAATATATAAGAAAGAGTTCATCATACATATCGGGCAGGGTGGCCAATTAGGAGCATGGACATGGCATGAGCGACCTTAATGCTAATTGGTTCGCATTTCCGAAGTTCACAGAAATGAAAGGGAAATGTATAGTTATGTTAAGTCAAAAGTCTGTACGCATCATTCCAAGTTTATGATTTAACATAAGCGAAAAAATAACTCATAGGTAGAAAATTATTGAATACTTATTGTCTTTCCTTAGTTTAATGAAATAACGCTATTATTTGATCTACCAGATGCCCTTTGGCTTCAAGGTTTCCTTTTAGATTCTTAACAGAATCTTTGTTTTATATTTTACCAACATGTGCAAAACGCCATGAACCAAAAAAAAGTTTAATTTTGTTCTGAAGCCCACAAATCAAAAACCAAATACTCAAACATAAACGTCTAACGTATAGATAGATTGTTTTACTTACAGCTACCCGCCAAATCTTGCTAGGTTTCTTACTCAGCATGAAAGATTTTGGTCCTAGCTTATTGAAACCCAAATCCTGATAGTCAGATATAATTAACCGATGATCTGCTGACTTTCATTAATTGACCATGACCTTCGCTTCCCTGTGAATTTGTGTGTTATGGCAACTTCCTTTACACACTAGGGATTTGAAGATTTTGTTTCATGTCAATCGACCGATTTTTTTTTTTGGTGTGAAAAAACGCAAAATCTGGCGAGGCGAGGGACCAAAATCTACACACAGAAATTGATTTCTTATCATTTTGCATAATACATGCTAAGAACTTTAATAGAACTCAAGTATAGAGAATATGAATGTCAAGACATTTTGCTATCTGAGAGCATTTGCAAGTCGGCTGAAATTTTTAAAATGTGAATACCCTTAATTGAATCATATCTATTTTGCTATTTCAAATATTGTCCTTTGAGAAAAGGAAAAAGAAATCCTCGACCCCGAAAAGATAACATATGACTTCATAGTGAATTAAAATGAGAATAGCGAGTAATTTTCAATAATACAAAACAAAATTGGTACATTGGCCTCAGTAAGCCAGATCTGAGTAAAACACACTTTCATTAATGTCAACAATATATTTCTAAGAGAGGAACATAAAGTTCAAAATTAATTGTGAAGAATTATTCGTACTTTAAGAAAGCGTTCAAAAATTGTTTTTGAAAAAAATCCTATTCTAATCGGTTTCGGTAAACGGTCTATTTCCGAGCATCCATCATAAAAGAAATCAATTCTACCAAGTAAGTTGAGAACTTCATATTCGCGGCATAAAAATAGTGCTTCTTAATTTTTTTTTATTTTAATATTCATAAACCAAACGTACTTTGATACTTTGTTCGTTTTGTTCTTTGGACCTTTGGCTTATTATGTAGTCATCGTAATGCAAACGCATGCATGCTAAACTTCTCCACTAACGATGTTCATCTTTTGAGAATAATTAGGTATTTTGTATATTCTCTTCTCGTTGCCTGATTTCCCTTTCGTTTCTGGATAGTGTAAGAACTTTATGTATAACTAGCTAACGTATCCTCATATCACCATTCCACTCTACTGGTGGCATTCTTAATTGGATTTAAATTGTGTGTCGCATTTATGAAGAAATGTACACACGCATTCGAATGCAGATAACAACAAAAAAAAAATAAAAAAAATGATAATTTTTCTATATTTGGATTGAGTAGTTTGTTTGGGCATCTTTTCGATTTCGTCCAATTGAAGAAGGAACAAATGTTTCCAATTGTTTGAATTGAAACTAATTTACATACATACATAAAATAAGTGTTTCTTCTTTTTTTTTGCAAATTTGAGATTTTTTTGTTTGTATTTATTTACTCTAAACTATAATTTATTTTTGTTTGTATACAATAAATAGACAATGCAAATTTGGGTCGGATACCGCACACATACATAATTCGATTTTTTTTTTACAAAGATGTCATATTATATTTATGTAGTACATTTTGATTAGAAATGCAATAATATTTTGTCGAGTTTAGACCTTTTTAAAACGACAGGGTATATATTCTCTCAAAAATTCATTGAATTTCTATAAATATACTTTTATAATTAAGATTTAAATTTTAATAAAAAAAAAACATAAAGTGCATATAGAAATCTGTAGTACCAATATATTAAATTAATATCTATAAATAAAATAAAAAAATATACTAAAATACCAATAATCACAAATAACGTTGTTAATACTATGAAATAGTAATACAAAAAAAATATATTAAGAACAAAATTTATAAAAATAAACAGAAATAAAGGTGTAAATACGTCGTAATATTTTAATTAAAAACACAAAGTTGAACTCAGCGGATAAAGAAATATCGATGATTTTCTATAATACTAAAATGTAAGTATTGGCGTCTCTCGATGATCAAGAAGATCTGGAAGAAAAAGAAAAAAATATATTATAATTATTGTTATTGTTTGCGAATGATCTTTCTTAACAAAGATAACGCTGGGATAAAAACGAAAAAACCTTTTTGTGTGTATGAAAGATTTGGTTTATGTAACATAAAAAACGAAAGTTTTCGTTCGCACATGCGAAAGAAAATAAACGACGGCTTGTTCTTTAAAGTTTCTCTACGTGAGGTGTTAATTTACGAAACAAAAAAGAATTTTTAACATTGTTTTTGGCTTCGAAACAGGTACAGTTTGCTTATCATCATCGGAAATCTCCGAGAATTCTTTTCAGTCATGAAGACTTTGAGAAATGTTTCGACTTCATCCTCAGACTTTGTTGATGATGAGGACGATAAAGATGTCGTTGGCGATTTTTGTTGGAGTTGTTGTTGCTGATTTAGTTGACTGATTTGGCATCAGAACGTTTTTACGTCACATATTCCATAGACTTGATTTTAGCCATCTCTATAACGGCTTCTTTGAAGGGAGTTACTTCTTTATGCGGTCCACCTACCAGTTTTGTTAAAGCTAAGTTTTGGAAAGCTGTTTCTTTGCTCGGTGTTTGTAATCTGCCCATGACTTAAATTTTATTAGAATATAATTATTCCAACTGCTCAAATGCAATCTCCTTCAAAATAATAGTGATGAGGTTTCTAAATTCATTGTCTATGTAAAATTTTAGTTTGACCTTTTCTTATTATTTATGTACTTTTTATTCAACCAAGAGCGAAATTGAAGTTCAAATCGCTATGAAATTAAAAATTATTTTTTTAAGTCTTGCCTCATACTCCTAAATCATACAATTATTATCGATATCCTTCAATTTTAGGTATCGATTTCAATTTTTCTCTCATCTCTAAAATATCTGCAGTTGTTTTTGAAAAACGAAAAATGCATTTCGTTAAGTACTGAATCTAGCCCCTGGCTCTTTTTGAGTTTTTGACAGAAGAGAAAATAGATAAGCATACTTTAAGGTGCTGAACTCAAATTTTTGAGGCCCCGAAATGGCCCCGATAATTTATATGAATTTTTGTTGGGTGATTTTTCATATTTTCAGTACTCTTTTCACGGGGTAAAATTATTTTTATGAATAATGGCCCCATATTTTATAATCTTAAATAAAAAATGAAAAATTGATCCAATTTAAAAATAAACTAAATATCAATTTAAAATAAATAAAAATATCAAATTAAAAAAAGGGTCAAACCAAACAGGAAAAAGGGCATATAAAATTAGGGTATAAGACAGACACAGCAAAAACTGCGTCCTTTTTCTAAATTGGGATGATATTGCATATCTTAGGACCCTTTAAAATTTTTCATTTGGGTTGAAATTTCATTTTTAAAACATTATTTAAAAAACCACCTGATTTGTGACGAAGTTGTGATGAAACTGTTGCTCCACAGCGAAATTTTTGGTGATCCAGTAAGAGTCATAACGGACAGAGGTTCTTCTTTAACATCTAATGTATTCAAGGAGTACTGCAAACAAAGAAAGAGAACTCATTCACTGGTCACTAAGGGTGTTTCTACCGGAAATGGTCAAGTGGAGAGGATCAACAGAACTATCGAAGAAGATGTCGGTCGATTTTCCTAAGAAGTGGTTCAAACCTGTGTCAAGACTTTAAGGCATTATAAACTCAATGAATAATAGAAGCACGAATAAGGCTCAATTTGAATTAATGTTTGGAGTTCGTATGAGATGCGTTGAAATTGTTGAACTTAAGCAACTTATGGAAGAGTTACTTATCGAGGAGTTCGAAGGTGAAAGGAAGAATCTGCAAAGCCAAACCAACTGCGAAGATTCAATAAGAAAACCGAAAAAAGTTAAACCCGCATGGGAAAACCTGCTTGAAATACAAAATAGACGATGTGGTTGCAATCAACAAAACTCAATTTTCACCGGAAATTTTCACCCTATGAAGTTTTAAAAGTCAAAAGAAAGGACCAATACAATGTTTGTAAAGTCAGAACTCACGAGTGACCAAATTCAAACTCGTCATCAGCCGATTTTTTGAAACCCTGGCGCAATAAAGGAAGCAGTGAACCCAATGAGATTCAAAGTGAAGCAGAAAATTATGCAAATGGAGAATGAGTATGCCTAATGATGTACTTACGCGAAGAAGACAGTTTTTCTGAGACAGCCGACAAGCAGGACGGCCGATTGTAAATTGACTACCTTCATTTAACATCATAATTTAAATGTCTTAAAATTGCCTAATTATGAAGAACTTTCCCTATAACATTTCATTTTCACTGTAAGAATACACTTCACAGACTTTATGTAAAAACTTGCAAAAGTAATTCGGTGTTAAGATTGCAAAGATCGAAGTTAAAGTAAAGAAAAACACAAATCATAAAATCATACCTAGCAGATTCCACCCCACGATCTATTAAAGAACAAACAACGATTGTAGCATGGCAGTTGTGTTGAAACCTAAGAAGGAATCTACTTAAAATAACTTGTTTGTTTTTATCTAGCACTATGTTTATTATTATTTGTAGTATGTTTATGTTTATGTTTCATATGTGAAAATATTTTTATTTTATTCTATTTTCGATCTTCACCGAGATAACTTGTTTAAATAAAAGCTGAATAATTTCTTTTATTATATTCAATATTTTCCAATTGGTTATGGGCCCAGAACGCCAAGATAGATATAACACGGAATCTTGTTAAATATAATTTAAAGAAATAGCTTTGGAAGAATATGGCATCTTCGTCAATGCCTGGATTAGAAAAACTGAAAGGAAGAGAAAACTATGAAGATTGGAAATTTTCAGTCGAGAACTTTCTAATTCACGAAGACCTGTGGGATTGTGTAACTGGAACAGAGACGGATGAGAAGAAAATAGCAAAAACCAAATCAAAAATAATTTTATTGATTGAGCCTATCAATTATGTCCACGTTAAAGAAGCATCAACCGCAAAGGAAGTTTGGGACCGTCTGGCAGCAGCATTTGCCGACAATGGCTTAACAAGACGCGTTGGTTTACTGAAGTCCTTGTTGAGTATCAATCTGAAGACTTGTGGTTCTGTCGAAACATATGTTAACCAAATGATTTCAACGGCTCACAAACTGAATTCGATCGGAATGAAGGTATCCGATGAATGGATTGGCTCTTTATTACTTGCTGGACTAGATGATCGATATAAGCCTATGATAATGGGTATTGAAAGTTCGGGGCTGCAAATAACAGCTGACGCAATAAAGATGAAGTTATTGCAAGATGTTAAGGACGATGATATTCAATCCGAAGATGATGGAAAGGTATTTTATAGTCGACACGCTGGAAAAAGAAATTTTCATAAAGGCAATAAACGTCCTTCTAATGGTCCTAAATGCTTCGAATGTGGAGAATATGGACACATAGCTAAAAATTGTCCTACAAATTCAAGAGCAGTAGAGGATAAATTAAAGAACAAAAAATATGGAAAACAAGTTCTTTTTACATCGCTTATTGCAAGAATGAATTCGGAAGAGAACACTGATTGGTTTATTGATTCAGGAGCATCAGAACATATGACAAATTGCAAAGAATGGATGAAGAATCAATCTAAAGTCAAGCGAGAGGAAGTCACAGTTGCAGATAATTTCAATTTGAACGTCGAAGCTAGAGGAGATGTTGAACTGGAAATTTTGGTTAAGGGAGAACCATTGACTGTAACAATTAAAGATGTTTTATACATACCAAATTTGTGTGCGAACCTTTTATCTGTTAGCCAAATGACAAAATACGGTTACAAAATAGAATTTGAAACGGATAAATGTAAAATTTGGGACAGAAACAGTTTGATTGCTACCGGAAGTCGTAAAAATGGGAAACTTTATCAATTGGATCGACCAATTTCAAGACCAAATGCTAGGAATATGCTAGTTGAACAGAAAGTTTCGTATGAACTGTGGCATCGCAGATTAGGACATCCAAGTCAAGAAACTTTAGTCAAGATGAAGAAAGGATCTGTAACAGGAATCGATTTTGCAGAATCAAAAATACAACAGTGTATCAAATGTCTTGAAGGAAAACATGCCAGGAAACCATTTTCATTATCAGAATCTAAATCAAGTGAGATACTAGAATTGATCCATTCTGATATATGTGGACCGATTGAAGAGAAATCGCTAGGAGGCGCTCATTATTTTCTTGTTTTCTTGGACGATTTTTCGCATAAAATATTTATATTTATTGTGAAATCTAAATCAGAAGTCAAAGATAAATTCATGGAATTCAAGAATTTAGTGGAAAATGAAACACGAAAAAAGATAAAAACATTGCGGACAGATAACGGCAGCGAATATTGTAATAAAACTTTTTTACAATATCTAAACAAATGTGGAATTCGTCATCAAACAACAGTCCCCTACACACCTCAACAGAATGGGAAAGCTGAGCGAATGAATAGATCATTAATAGAAAAAGCTCGATGCATGCTTATGGATTCTGGTGTTGGGAAAAGTTTTTGGGCAGAAGCAGTTTCTTATGCGGCATATTTGTTGAATCGGACTCCAAGTCGAATTTTGGAACATAACAAAACACCTGAAGAAATCTGGTCCGGTAAAAAACCAGATGTAAGTCACTTGCGAGTCTTTGGATCAACTGCTATGGTTCATGTCCCAAAACAAAAGAGGAAGAAGATGGATTCAAAATCAAAAAAATGTGTACTGCTTGGTTATTGTGAAAACTCTAAGGCTTATAGAGTTTATGATCCAGAAAAAAGAAGATTAATTAAAAGCCGAGACGTTATCTGTTTGGAAAATCAGCCTTTTGGACATGTAATTAAGAAAAATAATGTTACTAATTTTTTCTCTTCATATCTAGAGAGTTCAGTGGGGGAACTTGATGGAACTTCTCTTGAAAATCGTCAAAATAGTCTGGGAATTGCTACAATCAACGATTGCAGCAATGATGAAGAAAGTACAACGGATATTGCTGAAGATAATGAAGCTGAGGTTATTGCAGATACTACTGAGGATACTCTGATAAATGAAGAGTCTGAGGACGACACTTTTTATTCAGATGAAGAATACGTACCCAAAAATATTGAAGTATCTACAACAACAGGAAATCTTCGAAGATCAGAGAGAGCAATAAAACCTACGAAATTTAAGGACTTTATAACGTACATTGCAAGTAGCAACAATATGATTGATCCGCTAACATATCAGGAAGCTATTACCAGAACAGATGGAGAACATTGGAGAGATGCAATTAATAACGAATATACATCTTTAATAGCCAATCAAACGTGGGAAGAAGCCGATTTACCTCCTGGAAAGAAGACATTAAATACAAAGTGGTTATTTAAAACAAAAGTCGATGTAAATGGTAAAATAACTCGATACAAGGCTCGATTAGTAGCTAAAGGATGTAGCCAGAAAAAGGGAATTGACTATGAAGAGATATTTTCTCCTGTCGTGCGATATGAATCTGTTAGATTTCTACTTGCTTTAGCTGTGAGAGAAAATCTCGACATAGAACAAATGGATGCAGTAACGGCATTTTTACAAAGTGATCTAAAAGAAGAGATTTACATACGACAACCCGAAGGATTTGGAAATGGAGAAAAGGTTCTTCGTTTAAAAAAATCTATTTATGGTTTAAAACAGTCTTCTCGAACGTGGAATCAAAAACTAGATCTTGCCATAAAAGAATTTGGGATGAAGCAATCCAAGTTGGATCCATGTATCTATTATCTACGAACTGATGGAAAAATGTTGATAGTTGCAATATATGTAGATGATTTGCTAATCCTAGATAATCATCCTCAACTCAAGCATCGATTAAAGGCAAATTTAATGAAGCGTTTTCACATGAAAGATATTGGCATTGCAAATTCTTTTTTAGGACTTCGGTTGCAGAGAGATAGAGCAAATGGTCAACTTTGGATAGATCAAGAAAAATATATAAATGAGATGATTAAACGTTTTGGCTTAACAAATTGCAATCCTTGTTCAACACCGATGGACAATAACCAAAAATTAAGTCAAAACATGTCACCGCAGTCGAAAATTGAAAAAGAAGAAATGTCTAAGATCCCGTATCAGGAATTAATTGGAAGCTTGCTGTTCGCTGCACAAGTATCAAGACCAGACATAAGCTATGCGGTGAACACCTTAAGCCGATTTAATCAAAATCCAGGTAAAGCTCACTGGATAGCAGCGAAACGAATATTGCGATACCTTAAAGGTACGGCAAACATGAAGCTTTGCTATTCAAAGAAGGATTATGGTGATTCTCTTGTTACTGGATTTTGTGATGCAGATTATGCTGGAAATATTGATGACAGGAGATCTGTCACAGGGTATGTTTTTAAAATGCAAGGTGGTGCGATTTCATGGTGTTCCCGGAAACAACCTACAGTGGCCCTATCGACTACAGAAGCCGAATATATGTCTTTAAGTACGGCTATTCAAGAAGCACTGTGGCTAACCGGATTAAAGAAAGAACTGATGCCAGGCGTTCAAGAAAAAATTATTTTATTCTGTGACAATCAAAGTGCAGTTTGCTTGACTACCACAAATGTTTATCACGCAAGAACGAAACATATAGACGTCAGACATCATTTTGTTAAAGACGTCATCAATGAAGAATTGATAAAATTATCTTATTTAAAGACTTCAGAAATGGTTGCTGATATTTTAACTAAAGGACTACCTACAGAAAAATCAACTTACTGTGCTAGATCGATGGGTTTGAAAAGATAGATCCTAGTGGAGGTGTTGAAACCTAAGAAGGAATCTACTTAAAATAACTTGTTTGTTTTTATCTAGCACTATGTTTATTATTATTTGTAGTATGTTTATGTTTATGTTTCATATGTGAAAATATTTTTATTTTATTCTATTTTCGATCTTCACCGAGATAACTTGTTTAAATAAAAGCTGAATAATTTCTTTTATTATATTCAATATTTTCCAATTAGTTGTCTTATTAACTAATTGAAAACGAATAGTTTTGACTAACGGTATGACGAAAGCAACTTATCCACTCCGTCATCGTTACTTTAGATTTGATAAAAACCGCAAATTAAAGCATAATCTATATAATGTATAGCTGCGGTCTAAATAATAGTAGTAATCTTTTGACACAACAAAAACTAAAATAAATTAATCTACTAATTTTCAAGAAATAAATAGTCATCTGATTTTCAAATAAATATTTTTTAGCTTTTAATTTTAGAAAAAAAAATAATTTTAAAATTCAATAAATTAGTTGATAATTTCAAATCTACCCCAAGGCATGGAAAAACAGCGGTCAAAAAAATAGTAGCGCATTCAAAATCCACCTTTAAATATTACAAAAGGGAAATTTAATAGACAATTTCTACCACAAGTGATAGCCGAGTGTTTGAACCTCAAATTAATATTTATTTGCTTGTCCCTTGTTAGACATAACAGAAGCATGGATTATATTCTGTGTTCGGAGGCGAGATCCCTGGTGGAAATATAACACAATCTTGGACTCGTCTGACCACAGAATATTCCTCCACAAAAACATGAAAATTCAGGGACTTACCAATGATTTTATTTACACTACTCTTATTTTGACCGCAATGTACATGTATTTAAAAAATATTCACCTTTTGCAATACTCCACCATGGCAGTGTTACATAAGTTAAAAACGCATTCAACGGTGTCGACTGTTGCCTTCGATTTTCCTTCCAAAAATGAAATGTTTGCGTAAATCCTCTTGTCGCCCAAAGTGGATTATATGCACCATCATCAAGTTCTGTAATAATTAAAATGATTAAAAATTAGCTTTTCTATTTCCTCATAGTAAAAAGGACAACGATGACAAAATCCTCACTACGACATCATCCCAAATAAATTGGGGAGAAAACAATAAATTAAAGTGTAACAACAGTGATAAAACGGATAACAACACCGATATACAAAACATAATATAAATTAAAAAAAGAAACAAATATGCAACGGATTTGAAATAACAACACAAAACAACAACAAATATAACCGAACTAAATCATTATCGAATAAACAACAACCTTTCAGCGCCTTTTTTGGCAAATCACACCAATAATAAATATCAGTTCCATCGGGTGTCCTTCGCTTTGGCACCATCCTTAGAGCTTTGTTATAGAAGTTTTGATGTACAGAGGATTTCTTTGCGCCTGCACGGGGCAATGTTGCAGTTTTTGTTTCTCCATCAGCCACCGGTGCATTGGATGCTGTTTCTGATAGAGCTTTTGTTGTGGACTCCGCCAATGTTTTGATTCCTATTCCCTCGTTGTTGCCATTGCAATCGTTGTGGGTATTGTTGTTTAACATTGGTGTACTTTCTGTGGTAGTGTCTGCCTCGACATCATCGTCATTAACTTGTGTTACTGGAGAAATTTTCAGGGCTACGGGTGGTGGGGATGTGAAAACATCGTCTGTATCTTCGTTTGATTGTTGTAGTGGATGGCTTTCGGAGATTCCAGGTACGCATTTTTTAAATGAATAGGATTTCTGCGCTTGTTCCACAGGAAGTTCCTCTTTTCCTCGAACGCTTATCATTAGTTTACTTTCCGTTTCGCTTAAAATTGCTATCTTCCCAGAAGATGGTACTGCTTCACTTCCAATATCGCCATTAAGGGATGTTGCGTCATCGGCTATCTCATACTCCTGTTGGGACTTCAAATTGTTATTGGAACTGTTTAGTGATGCATCGCATGATTTGGCTTTCTCTGCTCGACTCTCCTTGGCACACTTTCCAGTTTTGTCCTTCTTCGGACTGGCACACTTTTTAGTTTCC
Organism: Philhelius festivus; assembly: GCA_963931855.1. Taxonomy (NCBI): domain Eukaryota; kingdom Metazoa; phylum Arthropoda; class Insecta; order Diptera; family Syrphidae; genus Philhelius; species Philhelius festivus. The sequence continues at coordinate 50,325,912 of OZ007557.1, read as the reverse complement.
TTCTTTGATCGTGGCTTTTCTTCGGAAGACGAAGAAGCAACAACCAATTCACTCTCCACACTCAAGATGGTCTTGTGTTTTGGTTTGGATTTTTTGTTGGGCATGTTATTTAGACAGGCTGGGGTAGAATTCGTCGCTGCTTCGTCCTCACAAGCTCGGCAATACACATCGGACATTTGTGCAGAATCTGTGTCAGACCATCGCTTGCAAGGTGAGCCCCGTCCAAAGCAATTACCACAACCACCTGCAGTCGGTGAAGTCACACTGTCTGCGATACTTTGAGCTGTAGTTGGAGCGGTAGCGTTAGCGGTGCTGTCTATTGCATTCAATTTTGCCTCCGGTGCCGAGAAAGCAGGACGAAGATCTACAATTAGATCAAAAACATGTGATTTTTAAAACAAAAAAAACGAAGAACCAAAGAAACAAATCACAATTTAAATCAAACCAGGGAGGAAAGGAATGAGTTTCAGGATGGAAGGACAGGGTTATGTCTAGGAAACAAACTTGAAAGCAAATCTTGCATTCAGTACAGCGGTACAGTGCGCACTTATGACATGAGTTTAAGTGGTTGGTAGTGTGTGTATGTGTCTTGTCTTGAGTCTTAAAATAAGGTTAGAATAGAGAGGAGCGAAAATATATTTCACGCCCGAGAGAGAGAGTCCTGCTTTCCCGGCAAAATTGTTTATTTTTTTGTTAAAACTATTTTTTTTATTATTTTCTGAAGCGTTAATACAAAGTTGTTCGTACAAAAAAAATAGCAAGCAACAAGAGAGAGAGAATATGTAATATAACGAGGAATATTTTTTTTTATTTCAAATAAATCAAATAAAAATTTCATGCGATACTAAATTTGCAGGACAAATGAAGTTAGATATGCGAAATAAAAATTCAAAAAAAAATAAAACAATTTGAAGGAAGAAAAAAAAACTTGTGTAGTGTTATGATATTGAGAGAGAGAGAGACAAAAAACAAAAATATCGAAAACAGGTAGCAAGAACAAATGTTTAAAAAATAAAACAAATATTATCAATTTATAATTACCATCTCTTAAATCGCCAGCTTCGATTTCAGAAACTTCACTAGCCAATGAATCGAGACCTTCGTTTTCAGAGCGAGCCTTTGAGCCGGCAGTTGTGTCGGTGGTGTTTTTTGCACGCCATCCATAGCGTGAGAAATTATTTAGATTTGCACTCGGATCACTGAGTCGTCGCTGATGCCGATAGTTGTAATAGTCGTCCGGATCTTCGTCCCAATCTTCCCACATATCAGTGGCACAGAATCTATAATGGCAGGAAATTTTATTTTAAAATTATTAGTTAACATTAGTTACATAAGAGAAACGAAACAAAATGAACTAGCAATAAAGACGTCAATAATGGCTAGGAAGCTCAGGACGCTATAAACAGTGGTATGTTTTTTTTTGTTGACAAAATATGTGTGACAATTTTGATGTAGTTTTTCCGATTAAATGAGATTCTTTCAGTAAACTGTACTCGAGAACTCAAGTGAACAGTTCAATTTGGGTATCAAAGACAAGGTTTGCGAGAGGCATTCGACGCTGATTTAGTGCTCCCGTCAATAAATGAAGGCTTTTTTGTTAGTTTCAACAAAATAGAGATCAACGTTCTAATAGTATGTATAGTCAATTAAGGATTTCATTAAATTGTAACAAGCTGAATTTTGGATATTTTATAACTGAATTTTTACATAAGGGTTTTGTGGTCTTTTTTTTTTTTTTTTATATAATTTACTCGCGCGCAAGGGATTATGATTACCCTTTAAATGTTTCAACACAGCGCGGGCGTGAAGTTACGGAAGAGAAAGAAGGATAGGAAAGATGTGTGGCACGATGTTGAGATTGAAGGTGGTTGTCTCAGATTTTTTATCTCCAGGGGTGGCGGCTGAACTAAAGCGGAGAACTGCCGTGTCTTATTTCTATGTCTCTTATAATTCGCATTATTTTTTTTTTCGTATTCATCCTTGTTGGGCATACTAGTTTAACTCAATCACATGTTGTTAGTGTTATGCCTAAACGACATGTAATGAGTAAACAGCAACCCATTGATGACAATTTTAGAAGGTTTTAATGGAATTAAAGAAGACATAAACGACGGCAGGGTCTGTTACAAAATTGAAATTACCATACATTCAACGTCGCAAAAAGTTCTGCAAAGTGTTTTGGGCTTCTTTGACGTTACAATAAACAAAGCATGTGTCATGCGAAAATGTCTCCAATAGATTTTTCAGAATAGAGCTTTAAAATTTATAGATGATATAACTATAATGAAAACAATCACAGCTCTCGAAGACTGGAATTTCTCATTATTTGATCGATATGCTTATGTTATAAACAACGTTTTGGTCCATAAAAGGATTACTTAAAAAAACTCTTAGAATTTGAACTTCCTAATCACTTGGTAAAAATAATCAAAAATTTCCTAACCTATAGACTTTTTTATGCGCAGATAGTAAAACACTTATCATCAACCAAGGAATCAATGCTGGAGTCGCTCAAGGATCAAAATTTGGGCCGCTGCTGTTCAACTAGCCAACATTCCAAGTAGAAAGACGAATCTTTATGCAGACCACTTTTGTCAAATGGGGACTGAAGATAAACAGCGAAAAGACACAACTCATGTGCTTCCGAACATCAGTGACTGTCATACGAAGACAACCGTTTGGAACACGCTGTTATACGGTCAAACTAAAATTTTTAGACAACACTGAAGTAACAGTCAATTTATTAACAAAGTACTTGGCAATCAACTTTTCCAACGAACTGAAATTCAAAAAGCATGCAGATTTGATTTTGAAGAGAGCCAACTATTCTCTGCATTTGGTCCATCCGCTACTCCGGAGGCGAAATGGACTAAGTAAGGCATTTTGGAAGAAAGATGCTCCCCATTTGCACTGGACTTCGCCGTAACCTACTGACGAAGAAATATATACCAACTAAGAAGCTATACGAAAAAGCAAAATTAATACCACTGGACAAGTATTTGCTGCAGCCCTGCGGAAAAATCATCAGCAACCTGGAAGATCATCCCAACTCAGAAGTGCAACAACTCCTCCAGCATCAACTAGAGCCTATGAATAGGTACATATATATATGCCCGAGCCATCACCACTGATGATCGATTTGAAGAAATCATCCATAACGACGAAGCACCCTTTTACGAGAAGAACAACAATCAGTACTACAGGGGATAAAACGCACATTCCTCCAAAATTATTACACTGCTTTTATAAAAAAAAATCATGAATTAGATTAAGAAAACATAAATATGATATTGTAAGAAAATATCGTTATGTTAAGTTAAAAGAAGAACGTTGGACCCATATTGTTGAGTTTTCTCCTAGGGCTGCTTTTCTAGTGTTGACACTCTCTGCATATGACAGATGTGCTAATACTCAACCTGCTTACGAGTATATTGAGTTGGAACTCCTTAGGTTGTTATCCTATCCAAAGTAGACTTTCGGGGTTATCTTTGAACTCCACAAGTATAAATAGGGAACTTAAAGAATCTTTTAACATAAGTAATGACAACCATTATTTTTTTGGGATTGTCAAAATAGGCGTTTTTTATCTTTTAAAAGGTTTCACGCAAGTAATTTCAATTAAAAAATAATTCTTTTGTATAAAGGGTGATTCATTTTGGACTTGTTTTTTTTTTTTCAAAAGATTCTTTTGACAGATAACGCGTAACTGCCTGATGGGGTCGTGATTTTCTTTCATCATGAAAAACTCACATCTCAACAACATCTCCAAATTATTCAGCTGTATTATAAAAATTTGCGTTTTGTGAAATACATATATTTTTTGTGCGCTTCGAGCACAATATGATGTAAATCATCGACCTTCCGAGTCCATTATTGCCTTTGCCATCCGCAAATTCGAGTCTCAGTGTACGTTGTTGTATAATACGCGAGCGAATAGTTGAAGACTGTGAGCAATCGATTCGTCGCTGATCTCAACATATGGGATCGTATTCGATAACTTGTCGAGCTTTAAAAGAGGATCTTGATTTAAAGGCTTGCAAAATCCAACTAGCTCAAAAATTTTGAAGTCGCCAGAATTGAATTCACCCTTCAATTTCAATCAATGGGCTCTGCAACAGCTGAATGAAGATCCGAGTTTTCGCATCGAATTTTGTTTAGTGATGGCTCAACGGGGAAACGAGCAACCTAAAATGTATGTCGAACTACTGCTAAGTCCGTTGGTGTATTTTATGGGCTGGTGGAATCATCTTTAAAAATGAAGCTGCACAAAACATAACAGTCAATGGCGAGCGCTACCCGTGGCGCGATGGATGTGTGCTCGCCTGTCAACCTCATGATGACAGGTTCGATCCCTGCCGTCGTCTATGTCGCTTTAATTCCATTAAAAACCTTCTAAAAAAAATTGTCATCAATGGGCTGCTGGTTTACTCATTACATGTTGTTCAGGCATAACACTAACAGCATGTAATTGAGTTAAGCTAGTATGCCCAACAAGGATGAACACGAATAAAAGAATGTGAATTATAAGCGACATAGAAATAAGACACGGCATTTCTCCGCATTAGCTCAGCCGCCATCCCTGGAGATAAAAATATCTGAGACAACCACCAACAATCTCAGAACATCGTGCCACACATCTTTCCTATCCTTCTTTCTCTTCATTAACTTCACGCCCGCGCTGTGTTGAACCATTTAAAGGGTAATAATAATCCCTTGAGCGCGGGTGGATTATAAAAAAAAAAAAAAAAAAAAAAAAAACCATGATATAGGAATTTTTGCTGCAGAGGTTGAAGCACATGATGTCACCAACATTTTCTTCCAGCAAGACTGCGCTACGGCACACATAGCGCGCGAAACAAAGGCTTAAATGAGAAACAAATTTGGTGGACAGATAATTTCCGGGTTCGGACCTGTAAACGGGCCACCTAGATCGTGTGATACCATACCTCTAGACTTTTTTCTTTGGGGTTTATGAAGTCAAAAGTCTTCGCCGATAAGCCAGCTACGATCTATGATTTGGAAGCCAAAATTATTCGCTTAATTCGGCAAATAACGGCCGCAGTGATTTAAAATTGGACCTTCAGAATGGACAATGGACAGAGTAGTCGCGGGTAATATTTAAACAGGATAATTTTTAAATAGTACATTTCAGGCACTGCTCTTTCAGGCCATAATAAAGTTTCTATATGTTTTACGTATATTATTTAAAATTAAAAAACAAAACCTGTCTTAATGAATCAGCCATTGGAAATATCTCACACAATGCTAGTATTTATTTTTAAAAATCGACAAATAAATGTACGTCCCAAAAAATGTAGATTTGGGCATTTCTGAATAAAATAATAATAATAATAAAGAGGAATATTTATCATTTTGATTAAAAGTTTATTGTACAAAATTGTAATATGATGTTACATTGAACCATTTCGCATTTGGGGAATCAAATCTCGACCTTTGACGGTAAATGGGACGTATTTTTTTAATAATGAAGGACCATGAGTAGAAATTAAATTTCGAATTCGTTAATGAAGTGATATACACACATAAAGATATTTACAACCGAGCTTTAATATTTGCAATGTATCGACCATGCTGTGATATGATGATTGTTGTGCATATCATTTTTGAATACTATTGCAGTTAATTCCATTCAAAACAAGATTTTTGGTTCTTGTGTAATTCGCATTTCAAAATTAACAACAAACACTCAGTCTAAAATCTACTTAAGATGATACCTCAAATAATTCCTCATGACCAATCGTCTGAGCTTGCAAAAACAAAATAAAGTTTATGTAGGTAATGTGTTGTAGGGTGTTTCAAAATGTGATGGGAGTGTTGATGCTCTAACATGTTCTAGCTGTTTCCAGTTGCGAAAATGTATATGTGGGACTAATAAAAAGTTTTTTTTTTTTTGTTAAATGTTAAAATAGATATTATGTTTAATGACATACCCTGGCTCACTGGTGGGTGTTTCAACACCAGAACCTTTTGGTTTTGTAACTGCCATTTCTGCGTGTCCTTTTCCCTGGGGACCTTTCATGCGAACAAACTCGCAACGTGTCTGGACGCCAGCTCCACTACTAAACAGTCCAAATGACATTCTTTGAGCTACTTTCGAGCTTAAACTCGATTGCTTTAGAAGAAAATAAACATAATTGAGATTTATCTCTTTGAGTTTTATTTCAAATGAAGTATGTACTTACTCTTGCATCGTAGACCTTTTTTAAGGCATCGTAACGAATAGAACCCAAAAATATAACACCTTGTACAGAACCATCTTTGTCATTGGCTACCAATTCGACACAAACCATTTCCCCATCACGAACTAGGATGTCACTAAAAACCTAAAAATAAGTGTTAATTTTATTCTTTTAATCATTATAAATTGCCCTAAAGCACATTTTTGTTTAACTGAACACAGTAGAAAATGTACATACATATAGTATAACACAACAACTAACCTCATCGAAATTGTCGACCATGAAACAAATGTGCGGATAAGTCATCTCTTCGCCTTCACCTTTTGTGTCCATTTTTCTACGACTTGGCGAGGCGTAAACTCGCTGCGAATGTCTTCGTAGGACTTGCAATTCCTTGGGCGATGTTCTTGTGCAAATTGCCAGCGTTAGTGTATAGTCAAATTGGTGTATGACCATATTTAAGTAGACTGTCTCCTCCCAATCGACATCTGGGTCACCAATGGGAAGTTTACGTGAATCCTTTCGAAACACATCGACCTCAGTCTTTTGACAAAAATAAAATTAAAATAAAAGATTACAACAGTTTAGACTCACATTGTTTGTTTTTTTTTTTGTCCGTTTGTATGAAGGTTATTGTGTTTTTTTTTAATTTCTTACCTCATATTTGGGCATATGCCTGGAAGAGCTCTTTACATGCTTTTTTCTAACAAAGAATAATAAGTCGTCAGAGTCGATACTATGAACTGGTTCGGATTGAAACAGAAAATGTCGTACAAAAAGATCTGTCCAATAAGTTGTCCCTTGAAGAACCACAAAACCACATTCTGGAAAGGAACCAAAGCAATTATTTGAAAATAAATTTGTTCATTATTGTTTTAAACGGAAGATGTCTGAGTCTAACATTGAATATAAATCGATAAATAACAAGGAAATGCAGAATGGATGCGATGTAATTCGCATTTAATTGGCGTATGTACAATGCTTTATGTTCATGTGTTTTTGACTTACAACTCGCAACCATTCTTGTGTGCCTGTTGTCGGCAGAAATAGAAAGGACATACAATTTTCTGACGAGTTCGAATGGCTAAAAAGCAATTTTTATGACAAGATATATTTTGGAAGATTTGGTCAATTCCTTGCAAGACGTAGTACCCTCGAAAAAAAATGTTTATTGGGCACAGTCACCTTCACCTTCTATTATTCTGAGGAGTACACATCCAGCTGAACTTTAATCTTGTTACAATACACAAAAAAATATGTGTTTGTACTGGTTTCGATTTAAGATACTGACCTTAATCAAAGTATAGGGACTGTATTTTAAAGAGTTTATAAATATCACTGTATACTCCTTCTAATTATATATATATATTTACATGTTTGTATGCACTCCAACACCCTGCATTGTAAAATGTTTGGAGGTTTCATATACAATTTATTACTGACATATATAAGTGGGGGGAAAGACAAAATCAATTCGATGTTTGGTAGGTATTGTAAGTTCAAATGTTAAGGAATATTTTTAGAACGTGATCTTCGGCGCCGTCCGCATAGACGGGAATTGGAGCAGAAGATATAACCATGAACTGCAGGGGTTTACAGCGAAACGGACCTAGTCAAACGAAAGTCTTCCAATCTTACCACGAGGGACGGCGGCGTAGAGGAGCAAGTCCGCAACTCAGGTGGCGCACACAAGTGGGAGAGGACCTCAACCAACTTGACGTGTGAAACTGGAGACAGCTAGCTAGATAACGAGCTAGAGAACTGTAGCGCCATAAAACACCCTTAACACGTAATGTTTTACGAATTGAACCATTTTTTTTGTTTTTCAAAATAAACATAGTTCCCCCGTAAGTCTATTCATAATGAATTGCCAAACCAAAATAAAATCAAAAAACCGAGAACATTCAATTAGATGTCATAGAAAACAGTGTAGCCAATTCAAAAAAAAAACCTTTTATAGCTTGACAAACTTGACATATAGTATATCCAAATCTTTCAGTTTAAGACCTTTAAGCCTTTTTAACAAATTTTAACAGATATATCTATACATATGTACAATTTATTCAGTATTGTTCTGGAGCTGATAGGGCATATGGTTGGCCCTAACACTAGACCCCAAACAATTTGGGGTCTAGCTAAACCCTTAAAACAACCCTGCCTTTGTTAAGAAGAAGTAGAATGAAGACATCGATGCTGCCAACAAATTGGCTTGGGCTTCAAGAACCCACGTAAAGCTATCCATGGAACAAAACAGGAATTGCATTTGATTTTGCTTAAAATCTACAGTGCGTCTAATAATATGGCCAAGGACTGTATAGTGTCTACTTTCGAATGTGTATCCATATGGATTAGAAAGTAGTTAGAAAATATTATTTAATTAGTAGTTGTAGATCTTGCTCTCTCTTCTCTAAGGCTGTATAATTTATTTTTCACAACAGCTTCGAAATCTTTAGAGATTATTTGCAAGTTTGCAATGGGTCTATAATTTTCAATAATTTAAATATTCACCCATATTCCACAAGTCGTATTTTGTCTCGTACTTGTAGTCGAACTCGAACTCGTTTCGTATCAAAATCGTTATTCTTCAAGTCGTATACGTTGCGTACGAGAAGCTTTAAAAAACAACGTATATTGTCGCCCGTAGGTAATTGTCAAAATTAATAAATTTGGATTGAAAAAGTCGTTTGTTGTTTTTTCAATTAAATTATTTTGTTTATAATAAATTCTTCTATTTTATTTGTTTTTTCTTTTTGTTTTTTGTTTGTACGAGTGGTGGCTGGTTAATCCTTGGACAATGTCAGTTTCATCTTCAGCATTTATCGTGTCGACTACAGGAGGAGACTGAAAAACTCCAATGTTTGATCATTGGGGATTAACAATTTAAATTTAAAATGTTAGCAATGCACTCCTCAAATTTGCTCTAGTATATGGTTGTAATTCACCACCCCTGTGCCTTTAAATTGCTGCTTATTGTGATGCAGTGTTTCCCATTATTAGTACAAGTGAAGTCGAATGTACGACTCTTGGAAGACCAACATACGACTATAGTCAAATACGAGTCATAAATACGAGTTTCAGAATATGGGTGATTACTAGGACTTTGTCGATTTTGTAATTTAGGTTATGAACAAATGATTTCAAAAGAAAATCTAAATCCTTTTCAGAAGAAAATCCAAAATCCAAAATTCTTAGAACGAACTTCTGTCTGGTGACGCTATTAACTCCGCCGCCGTCGCGAACCCAATCGCTTCTATTCACTCAAATAAACAGCCACCTAGCACCACCCCTCTCAAAATCGCATTAAAAAATTTGGTACCTTGTGGTTTGCACACAGAATGGAACCAAAGTCTTGATAGACTAAACAAATCCAATAAATTGTCATTCTTGCTAACCAACACTCCTAGAAATGCCAGTTCTACGTGGGTTCAATCATTCTTTATGAAGAATTATTCTATTCCGGATGTGGAATGTCATCGAATTATCCCCAAAAAAATCAAGGTGTCGATACCTAGCAATTATGAGTGGATTTTCCACCGGCCTGGAAAAAAGCTTTTCATAAAGAATATGACGATGTCAAAATGGGTAGAAAATCCATCCCATGATACATTAACGCTCAAATGTTTCTAGTGGCTTAAAATAAAAACTATGGGTGCTGAAATATTCTAAGCTAAAGGGGGACAAATAAAATGTGTTTTAATCTGTAAATTTCCTATTTTCAATGGTTGTTAAATAAATAAGCTTTAAGGCCGGTATTCACCGAGCGCTCATAACTTAAGAAGCTCATAAACCTATTCACCAAGCAATATTAGTGAAGATCTACGAGCGCTCTTAAAAGTTAGGAGTGGTCCCGACCACTCCTAACTTACGAGCGCTCTGTTCGAAAGTTTCTTCGCTTGTGCGTGTGCCACGCACGCATTTGACTCGAATCCATGTGAGCAATGCCAAGTAGAAGAGTATCCATTTGCTGTCAAGACCAACATTCCACAACATTTCACAGTTTGGGTATGCCTGAACAAGAGAGAGTGGCTCTCATTTTCGAACTTCGAAAAACACTTGCGAGTGGTTGGTGAATACCCCACAGAAATTTCAAGTTAAGAGCCTCGTAAAGTTAAGAGCCGTTTAGGAGCGCTCGGTGAATACGAGCCTAAATCTCTATTCATATCAGCCTAAATAATTGAAAGAAAAATAAAAGAAGTGAAGCCGTGTTGGTACGTTTACCTAACTTCCGCCTCTTTACCTTTAACAAATCCGTGTCATTCATTTACCTTTAATTAATCGGCTCTGTACTTCAGTACTTTATACGACTACGACTATACTTAATCTTTCTGTGCCATAAATACCTTAATTCCATAAATCATATTTGTGTTTTTTAAAGTTTAAATCCATAACAGAAATAACAAAGAGTTTTATGCTGATATTCTTACAACAAACAATGGTATTTATTTATTATTATTACTAAGACCTGTGAGGCAGAGGTGGGAGGACGACAAATGTTTACAAAAATTGATAAGAAAACTAAAAACTCAAACGAAAAGTTAAATGTATGATAAGATTCTCATAGTTGAATCGCAAATGGCTGGGGTGTCATTTAAGTACATGAACATAATAATGTACTTTTGCATATTATCAGGTTTTTATAACTCCATTTTCAGTTTCATTCATCATTTTTTTAAAAGCATAAGGAGCATGAATGAATTTTTTACCTTTACATTATCACTTCATCAGGTCATTAAAGAACAATGCCATCTCTTATTGAAGCATTTGGAAAAAATGTACCATCTAAAAACAAACAGAGTTTGAAGTAGAATTAAAAATTTTCAAGTAACAAAGAATGCAACGATAGAACCAAGTTTACTCATCAACAATATTTGCGTAACGACTTCCCAAGTATCTACGTACAATCACATTTCTGTATTATGAATGGCTCCTATACGAGGGGGATTTTTCTACCAAACAATTCAATTCATCGATTTATTATCTGTGAAACAATAAACTCAACCCTGTAGTCTCTGCTTTTGTTTGGGGTTTGGGTTTCATTAAAATGCAAAAGGTGAGATGCAGGGGAGTTCCATTACTCTTTTCGTAGAAATTTCAAATATACACATGATATACCTACACACAAACCTACGTTGGTGGCTTCAAGACTCAGTGATAAAATCGATAACAGACTAAAATTTTAGGAACAAGGTAGGGTATGTCCTTTGAAGACCAAGTTTCTTTCAATAGAAATCGAGATAATTTTCATTTAAACAAAAACAATATAAAAGCATAAAAGAACTTACCGTCTTTTAGCAACTGTCGCATTTCTTTAGTTCTTTGGAAATTGATATCCTCCAGTAATTGCTGCAATGGTGTTTGAGCTTTTAGCAAGGATCCACTGGCCAACGCCATTTTTTTGGTTTTTCTTTTCTTGCTAAACCAAAAATTTTGATGGAAAAGTTATGGAATAGTTAAGTTTTCGCAAGCGAAATGAGTCTTTCGTATCAGAACTGGATTTCGTCAGATGAGTTATTTATTTATTCAGCACATAGTTGTTGTAAAAAAAAATATTTGTACTTTTTTTGTAGACATTTTTTATATCTAGCTCTAAAAAAAATAATGTTCACTTTTATGGAATGATTATTTTTTTTCTATATTCCGAACATTGTTGGTGAATGAGCATCCCTTAGCAAACTGATACTGAGTGGAGCTCTCTCCTGGACGATGGATATTTGTATTTGAAAAATATTATAGATTTATTTTGATTATACTGCGCAAATTCATGAAATCGAGTTGAATTGCCATAAAGAAATAAAAAAAAAACAAGAACGGGGAGGATTTTGTTGTTTTATTCATATACAAAAAAAAAAAAAAAAAAAACTAAACAAAAACTTTGACAGCCGGATCGCATCATATGGTAGAATTGGAACGTTGAATTTCTTCATTTCTTGATTCGTTTTTATTTTCAATTTCATTTAGTTACGTTCCAGGGATGTTGAGATTGCATCGAAAATTCAAATCTTCAACTTATTTCGTTTTCCATTGGTTTTTCAGCTTAACGATTTTATAAGTATAAAGGCTCGGTCAAACAGAACGCGTTTTCAACGCCGCGTTAAGATTTTTTAACGGGACGGTAAGATAATTTTAACGCGACGTTGCAACCGCCACGTCAGAGGACGTCAAACAGATAGCTTTCAAGCAACGAACAAACGAAACAATTAGGCCTATTCGGCGAGATCTTTTATTCTTCTATTCTGTTATTCTGCTATGAATTTCTATACAAATGTTTGAGCTGTCAACAAATCTTTTATGAATTTTAATTTTGGTATTCAGCACGCTAAAATCTGTTATAAAATCTGCTAAGAAAACTTTTATGAACTGTCAAACGTTCGAACATAGAAAAAATCTTTTACGAATAGCATTTTTGGTATTCAGCATGCCAAAATCTGTTATGAAATCTGTTAAAAATCCTAAAAGAATAAAAGACAAACTTCTGTGACTTTTATCATAAAAGATTTCAATACATACACAGATACGAGTATATCAATGAAAAATTGATATATCATCGTCGTCCATTGTGCAATACAATATTTTGCAAATATGGCTGATCTGGAATGAATTAAATAAGAATTAAATTACATTTTTGTTAAGAATGGACGTTTCATAGAACGACGACGATATATTTTTTATTTCGTCAACGAAATCTTTTTAAAATGAGACAAATGAAATAAAACATATGTATATGTAAGTAGAGTAGAGGACACCAATAATGTGTAAGAGAAGAGATTACTTTTTTGTTCGTCATCCATTTTAATTTTGTCAGATGAATTATTTTATTTAATTACAGCTGATTATGATAGCAGATTTAGTTCAGTTTCATAACAGATTTCGTTTTCGAAGTTGCATAACAGACTTTTATAAAAGTTCGAGCCCCTGAATACCAATTATAAAAGATCTTTTAAGATGGAAATCTTTTACGATTCATAACAGAAAATCCATAGCAGAATAACAGATGTTGCAGAATAGACCTAAATAATTCCTTAACAAAAATAATTTCAAGTAGCTCAGATTCGGAGGAGGAATTATTACTTCTATTTGCTATTTTACGAAATTCCCGTAAAAGAAAAATAATTTGGGTACATGCCAATTAACAAAAAAAGAAGAGTCGCACATCTCGAAGGCCAACAAACAGAAGACCTATCAATGCGGCATTTATGATGAGAGACAAATTTCTCTCATATTTCAATAATAATAATTAAATATGTATGTAAAACAATGTTCTTATACGATTCACCCATATCGTATAGACATGGGTAATTTCTCACCAATTCAATTAATTTTTCCATCTTGAAAAAATTTAAAATTCCTTTGACTGCCGCAGCGTTAGAAATAATCTGTAATTTCACACAACGTCGCGTTTCACCGCCGCGTTGCAACGCCATGGTGAATTCAACGCGGCGTCAAAAACGCGTTCAATGTGACATGGGACATGTATTGCAATGTAATACAACGCTTCGTTTTAACGCGGCGGTGAAACGCTGCGTAAAAACGCGTTGTGTTTGACCGAGCCTTAAACTATAACAGCCGTGTATCTATAAGATTTTCTTAAACTGCATCTTAGAGGTTATTTAGTTAAGCATACTTAAATATTTAATTTGGCTTTAAATGACGAAACTTCAATTCGTATCTATAATCGATTTTTCATTGGTACTTAACTAAACAATGGTTGGTGTCACGTAACGTAAAAGAATGTGAAAATCTAGTACAGAAAAAAAAAACAAATGCTGCTTCATTTTATACAACACAGCTGTTTTGTGGCACCTTCTTTCAGTAAATAATTGGAAGACACGTTTTTTTATTTGTGAAATCAAAAAAAAAAAATGGCTATCGAACACACACTCACTCACACCCGCCGCCACAAATAAAAGAAAAAGATCTGAAAATTGGGATGCCTCCTACAAGGAAACTTTTTTATTTTAGAATTTGCAATAATACACTACAAACAGAATTATTTTATGCACAAATTGGGCGTTTTCCTAAATGCAGTGTTGCAGCGCATCATGAATTTTGATGCTTTTTTATTCACTTGCTTCAATAAAATAACGTTATTAAATACGAATTCTTAATTTTAGAGTTTTTTTAATGAATTGTAAAAGTAAATTTCAGAGTGAAGAAAAACGTTGCAAGGGCATCAAAATCTACGAAAGTGTCGATACAAACACTTCAAAGGCTAAGAGGGAAGCGTACACGAAATTTCTTTGCGTGTACACATACTTTAATCAATACAAATTTTATGTTTCTTAAATCGTTGCACTTTATAGTTCTAATATAATATCACAACAAACAATACCTGCAAACTCACAATTTGAAACTTCAAAATTTCAAAGATGACAATCGATATGTCAAAATACATTTTAAAATGCCTTTAAGTGACCCTTAAACGCGGTTGATGGCGTTTAAGTTAAGAGGCCTTTAAGTAACGTTACTTAAATGTGAAAATTGATTATAGATACCGATTTCATACTTAAGAGCTGCTTAGAGGTATTTTAAAGTTAAGTAACCTTTAAGATTTGTTTATATTTTCGCCTGTTAGATTGTAATAGTCATTTTGTGTTCAGCTAGTTACTGTACACATTTTGACATGCTCCACATTAATTCATATATTCGGAATTACTGTCTTTGTAAGCTTGTTGCTTGGTTTAATGTATATATACTTTTGATACCATAAATATCCTTCTATCCATCTCAGCTAAATGTTAAACTGCACACATTTTTATATCTCCGAAATCAAGAAAAATGCCATTAAACATACACCCAACCACGTGCGTCGCCACAAGCAAATGAAAAAGATGTGAAAATTGGGATGCTTCCCAAAAGGAAACGTCTTTGTCTTTATTTTAAAATATGGCGTAATAAATTTAAAAAAAATTATTTCCATGCACAGATTCACCTCCAACAACAAGAACAAAAGTGTCGATACAAGCACTTCCAAGGCTAAGTGGAAAGCGTGGACGAAAACTCTTTGCGTCTACATGTACGAGTATTTTAATCATATAATAAAACGGCAAACATGTTTTTTGTGGTACACTTTTCTCCAAAAGTATTTAACCGATTTCGATAAATTTTATATGGTTGGAAAGCCACAGTTACGGAGATGTGCAGAATAAACTTGAGACACGCATTTACACACTGTGAGTCATTTTTGTTTTTGCACTGTCGAACACTTTACATAAAATAAAATTTAATTTAATAAATTTGCTTGAAAACACTGCCAATAATATAAATAATAAATAATAAATAAATTGGCACTCGAATTTCGGGAACTGGGTCGGCTAGTCAATAGAAATTTTCTGTATTTTAATTCTTTGCATTTTATAATTCTAAAATATCACAAACTCACAATTTAAAACTTCAAAATTTAAAAGATGACAAATAATATGTCAAAATAATTTTAAAATGTCTTTAAGTAACCTTTAAAAGCAGTCAATGGCGCTTAAGTTAAGAGGCCTTTAAGTAACGCTACTTAAATGTGAAAATTTATTATAGATACCGATTTCATACTTAACAGCTGTTTCCATGTATTTTAAAGTAAAGCAACCTTTAAAATTTCTTTATAGATTCGGGTATTGGAACTTCATTCAATTTAAACAAAATTAAGTGAAAATCTAACAAAATACTAATTATTGAAGAGCCACGGAAATATTTCAAAAATCGAGATAATATCATAAATAAACGATTGACGACGGCCAAATCAAATTCAAAATGGATTGATCTATCAAATAGAAGTAGCAAATTTCAGATCAAGGCACTTCCTGTAATATGCGAAAACCTACCTCATTTTGCCTCTAGTGAAAATGAAGTAAGCTTCAAATAATTCCAAATAAAACATGAATCATTAACGTGAAGATCGTTTGGTGTTTCAGATCTTTATTTAATAAATAATACTATATTCAAATAATTGTTACTTTTTTCAATCAATGAATATTTAAAACTAAAAATAATTTTCTTGTAAAAGATCTCATAATGGAATAATTGACATAATAAATATCCAAATCGATAAAATATTATAAGGATACGCATGTACATGCACAGCAACAGAAAATTCAACTTTTTTATCACTATTCAAATGAATTCCCGTGGATTTTATTCTCTCTGATATCGAAGATAAGTTAATGTAAGAAAAATTTAAAGTAAATCCAAAGACCTAAAAATAAATAGTTAGAAAGATATTTTAGAACACGATTTAATTTAAACCTTATAATTTCCTATTTCTGCTCCTAACCGTTCAGAATGATTTACTGTCGATGGAATTGAAGTGAATGTCGATTCGTATTCCAAATCAACTAAGATTTTCATCATTGAATTTTGAAAAGCTCTAGAAATTTTGAATAATTATTGAGAAGTTAGGCAAACATTTCAAAGCTTTAACCTATTCCAAATAGTTTTCTGCATTGGGCGCCATGCGCTAATTTTTTTCATTATCTTACGTTCAATGTTTTTTCTTAATTCAGATGTCGTGTTGGAATTTAAATAAGCATAGTTAAGTTTTTGTACGCCGCCAAGGGGTGCTGGATTTTTCTTGTTAAACATTGCAAGCCAGCAAGAAGAATCGTCAACATCAAAATTCATCATAGAAACCCGATTTTCACTTTGTATGTTGCAATATATCTGAAAAAAAAAACGTTTTAGATGATTTGTGCTGTATTCGTGCTAAATTATTCTTACGTTGTTCTGGGAGAAGATAAAAAATACTTTGTTGACTGGGCAAAAGGAATCCCTCGATGAATATTTCTTTCCTGTACTAGGATCAACGACTAAAAAATCAGTGCCGTCCTTATACAAGACATAAGCACTCTCACCGTGAGGATATGCTATTCCTAGGACAACCCAGCATCGAATACCAATTGTTAGCAAATAATTCGCTAATAGAATTCCAAGATCCTTTGCAGAGCCCCAACCGGTATCCAGTAATGTCTGAAAATCTATATTTGAATACTTCTATAGAATATGCAAAATCCAAATGAATAGTCTGTCATTATTTCGGTTTTCGAGTCTCCATACCTGATTATTCAACCACATCCCCTTGAACTGCATGCAGGGATCAAAATGCTTAAAAACATTCAGCAGAGAAACATATCTACAAGCAATGTCAATTAAATTTTCACCACTTTCAATTGGTAAAGGAACTGGTTCAAGTAATCTTGTCAAACAAACTCGTTTTCCATCCATCGTACAAACTAATGGATCTATAAAACGGCTTGGTTGTATATCCTTCGCCTCTATACACCACTCTTGAATATGATTTCTCACATCTTTGAGCTCAGAACACTCAAGATTTTTCATCGATACTTGCGGCATATCAAAACTTGGATCCACACTGACATAAAGCCATACATTTACTCGTTCCCTTATTTCAGGTGTATTTTCAATTGGTAATGCTTCACTTAGAGAAGGAGCATTGTAGCCAAGAAATACTTTTGGGGAATTAAGCTCAAAAACGCCTTCAATCTGAAAGAATTTCAATTAAAAATATCCTTTGTAATCAAATTGAAAATATATTTACCCTTTGGTTGCTTAAAATTGTACCTATTGGTAAGCGATATTCACCTAACCAATTTGACTGGAACCTCTGATAGATTTCCAAGGATCTTTCTTCACTAATATGATTCTCGACATACTCATCAAAAATTGCTATTTTTAAATCACCTTGAAGTTCAACTGGATTGCCTCTGAAAGAAGTTGAAATGTTTTGAAAAGGAAGAAAATCAATTAATTGATTTATTTGCAATGTTATTAGACCTGTTTTAACAAGGTGGTGCAAAATTAATAACCCTATCGGAAGATGTTATAATTTTTGCAAATAGCGTCGTACGTCAATCTTATTGGACATAATAGTATACAAACAGACAAGCAATGGAACGCTACGCTCCGTAAGAGCCTGGAATAATTGTGTCCGTTTTTGTTTACCAATACTTAGCCACTCTACCCGATAAGACCTAACCACAGGAGACCATGCAGAGCGTGGTTGCCACCCGACTAGTCTTTAGCGGTTATGTCAATAAGCAAAATCTTCGTTTCTGGGGCACTCAAAATCTGCATGTGATACACAAAAAGCCATTACATCTACTTAAAGCCACTGTGTAGTGCGTGAAGACTGAAGATGGATTGGGCCTTATTTTTTTGAGGACGCCGGCAATATGGTCACTGTTACTGTTACTTTTATGCAATTTTACATTAAATTGTAACTTCACGTTATTTTAAGCTCTACATATAAGAACTTCTTAATTGAGGCTAAACAAACCAGCATCAACTGTCTTAAAACTTTTAACCATTCCTGTGTGTATGTTGTCAATAGAATGGAGGGACCAAACCGGTGAGATGAGAATAAGCGCTTTTCATAACAGGAGATACTCTTAAAATAATTATCACTCTGCAAGAGGCAGTACCCCTGGATTTTTTTTTTCTTAAGGTGGCAGTGACTGGGAATCGGTCCCAGATCAACGTATTAACAATGCAATTCTACTCCACAAAAACAGAATTTCTCTTTGGAATAAAATAATTTCTCTTTGGAATAAAAAATATCGGCATCGTTTCAGTGATGGTACATTTAGGTTATAGGGATATTCATAAACATTCCGACGTCGTAAAATTGTGAAACTTTCCGACGTTTAAAACGTTTACGATGGTTTTTTGACGTTGCATGAATATCTTGATAATGTGTTTTAACTACGGTATACCACATTAGTATATTTAGTGATTGTAATGTACAGCATTTGCACTCCTTTTTTCACTCCTACGATTTAAAAAAAAATATATTTGCTGTTCCGAAACATACATAAGTACGTAGTTATAAGCGTTCAGTAGTGCGACAAAGAAATGCGATGCGAGAAGCATTTGCGTACGAGAAAAATGTTAACATTGATTCTTGTACAGTGTAGCATACCTATCGCAAGCATCTCCCTCACAAACTGTTCTGATCACTTTTTCAAGCGAGTTTGTGCGAGAAGGTTTGTACTGTTTGTTTTGACGTTCAAAGAATAAAATCAAACGAGTAAAATTTTGTTATTTCAGTGCTTGTGTTGTGTGGTGCAACTTTTTCATAATTTTAGTGGAAATAATTATAAAGGAATTAACAACACAACCGCAAAAAATCGCTATAATGTGCGCACTATGTGTCATCTAATTCTCGCATCTCAAATCGCATGTCGAATCTCTTCTCGTATCGCATGGCTTTGTCGTAATACTGTACGCGCAGCCTAAGGTTTTTCTTCGCTTTAATTTCTCAAAAGCGATAAATATTTGAAAATCCTATTTTGTTAAATGACGATATTTGGTTGTGAAACAATGCGAACCAATCCAATCAAAAATGACATGAGTCAGAACAACATTTGAAAACGCTGTCTGTAAAAAAAATTAATACTAAGGGTATTCATGTAACGAGATAATTTTCCGCTTTGTAGAAAGATATAACTTTCCGCAGCATGTTTTCATGAACACCCCCTAAGAAATACTTGCGTAAATGTGGGCAATATTTTCTGAAATATCAAATTATTAAAAGTCAGAATCCATACTTCTTTAGTTTACGAGGTTTATTTCTGCACTTTCCGCAGCAAATTTGTGAGATAATTTTATGAGATTTGCAGAAACTTTTTCCCATAATTTTGACAGCTCGCTTCTGCGGAGATAAAATTATCTGATTTACGAGGGTTTTCCGCGCTTACATGAATACCCTTACTGTGTATGTATACGGACTAGGAGGCACACGAATAAATAATAATAAATGTCTTAAAAATTGAACAATTAAGAGAAATAATCAAAATGCACTTTTGAAAGAATTGCAAGTTTTTTAAATTAATATTTGGTTGAAATTATTTTAAAATAAAAACTTGCATGGATCAAGTGTTCAATTTTTAAACTGAAAAGCTGTAAATAACTACTCGACCGTATTGTTATGATTATATGGAACTACATATAAATTATCTTACGTTACTTGCAGGATCAAATGTTCATTCCATGTTGGGCTTGATCCGTCAGCTGTCATTGTTCTGCTACTTTTATCCATAAAAGTTGCCGATACATATGGCCGTACGTTAGAATATTTAAATGCTGTAACAAATAGGTTTATATAATAAAAAAAAGTTGTATTGAAGCATAGCACATACTTTGTGAACTAAACATTGATGTACTACTGCTGTCTCTTCGGTCTAAATTTGGCATTGAAAAAGCTCGAACTGGAATACCTGTTGCCCTTACAACATTTATCACAATATTGAATTTTCTTACATTTTTGTATGTAAGTGATGTTGGTGGTGCTAAGCGGTCTGAACTTAAAGGACTGCGAGGGCTAAACATCGTTGACAAAGACGCAAAAAAAGACTTAAGGGTTAGAATACTATTTCCCACCAGTAGATCCTCGGAGTTTCCACTTATCAACGACAATTGCTCACAATGGTTTCTCACCACTTCATACAAATTTTTTAGATATTTCTTTCCATTATGTTTGTGAATATCGATTGGATCCATCCAGTTGCCCATATCGATAACTTTCTCTTCATAGTCTTCTTTATTTTCACCTTCTAAGTATGATAGAAATCGGATGTCTTTTTTTCTCATATCTTGTTGGTACATTGCCGAAAGCATACGTAGGCGTGGGTTATTATCGATTTCTTCACGTGAGCAGAACTCCAACTGAGTTTCTTGAAAAGTGCAAGTATTTTCTCGACTATCTTTACTTTGTGCATCTTCTTCTTCATCAGACGTTTGTTCATCAGATTTCGATGCTTCAGTAGAAAATTCGATTAGATTTTTCTGCTGACTATCTTGAACAAACTTTTTTGGCATTGGAGTAGGAGGAGGAGATATTGGTTTAAGCATTTCCTTAGAATAATCTCCTTTGCCGCAACTAAAACCAATACTCAATTTACCGGAAATATTTTCTTGTTTATGAGAGGAAAAACTTATGTTTTCTATATGTTGCTGATTCATATCAACAGATGGCAGTGGGATCATTATATTTGCAACTTTAATGGGCAGTGATGGCAAACTTTTTTTTTCATAGAGCTGGACAATAATTCTTTCTATCAAAAAATTAATATAAAAAAATAAAGATATCAAACCTACCTTAATCTTGATCTCCTTTGGAATCCTACGATCGATATAAATACCCAAAGACTCATTGACATTCAAGGACAAATCTGGTTCCAAACGAAAACCCCTAGTAGAATTAACAAGCTGGCTATCAAATAAAATCTTCATGTAGTAACTCTTGATCTTTTCCAAAGGACGACAAGGATCAGATAACTTTAAACGAACGATTTCCATTTCTGGCTCACCTGGTGTTCGAGAACATTTTTGTAAAATTTTCTTCAAATCTTTTTTGATCTTTTCAATGCTGGGCTTTTGAGGCTTCTCTGAATATTTTTCTGGGTCTAATCTTCTGAGTCTTTTTGCTCTATAATAGGCTTCGAGTTCTTCGCGATACATTTCGTTGAGTTCTGTTTCAAAACGTTTAGTATAAGAAGCATTGTCTGCGCTTATATCGCTTTCGATGAGTTTGATTTTGATCTTCACAGATGTCCAATGGAACTCCTGACGTTTTCGAAGGTTTTTCAGTAGTAGCCAAGTATCTAAAATACTGCGAAGTAAATCTTTACTGGTTATTTCCTCTTCATGAATATCATTTCTTAACTGCTTCAGTTTGTTTAAATTTTCTTCAAGTTCAAAAAGGTTTTGAGTCGTCCCATCTTCTAGAAGATCATTTGCAGTGGCTCGTAGATCAATTAGTTTCTTTTTCAACGTTTCAATGATTTGGCTCTCTTTTCTTTTAAAATGAACTTCAAGAAAATTTTCCAATTTATCAGCTAAAACGTGTTCCTCTTGTTGTAAGGGATGCTGTGTAAATCGTAAGTTTTTTATATTCAAAGTTATGAATTTGCGGCTTGGAATAATTGGACTGTTGTTGTCACCCAGCCTTGCTACATAAAAAATAGGATGGAACTCCCGTTTACATACTGTTGCATAGAGAAGATCATCTTTGAAAAAATTTGTTTGATTTTTTAAAGAGCTACCCGATGTGATTTGTTGATCGTTTCCTTCTTCATGGTAGCGATTCACTACACGAATCAGGTTCGCACTTGGTTTTAGTTTAGACTCTTCATTTAAAGTGTTGTAAATAAAAGGATTGATTGTCGAAGACGGAAAAAATAGTAGATTTTTGCCAAAAACTATTTTCTCAGCTTGAATTCGTTTTATGGGGTCATCATCTTCAACTTGAATAAAAGATGATGCGGTTTGAGTTCTCGGTGATTCCGACGACTGGACGCTTTCCTCCTCTATTGATGCAGATGGTATTTTGAGTTTTGGTGAACTTGATGGCTCTGGATTCTGGCAAAAAAATGCAACACCCAATTCTTCAGTGTCTTCTTCAACTTTGTCAATGGATAATTCGGTGCTGTTTAGGATAGACACTATTTCTTTTTCTGTTTCTGTGAACTCTTTAGTTAGTTTTGGTTTATGTTTCTTTGGTTTTGGCTTATTTTTTCGCCTTTTATGAGACTTTTTGGTAATCGATCCGGACATTTTTATTTGACGTAAAACTGATATATGTCAAATAAACTTACTGTTATGATTATCAAGTCAACTAAATACAAAAAACAAATCAAATAATAAATTATTAATTTTAAAAATACTGAGATAATTTATCTTAAGGTTTGTGGCCTTGGAAGCTTAAATTGTATTTTGAAAAAATCAAGAAAGTTGTATTATTATAATGCTTGTGCAATATTATTGAACATGGTGGTTTTCTTAGCAGTATAATATGTCATCTGAGGTTTCTGAGTTATTTAAAGTCACTTCGCTTTGGACTTACAACGATTTTGGGTCCCAAATTTATTTCAAACCTGGTCTACAAATAAACCATAAGTACGGAAACTATTTCTGGTAATTTATTTGGCTTATGCCATTAAATTACCGGACTTTTTACGAATGTCATAGATAGTAGAATTATAAAAATTTAGAAAAGCAATCTTTATTTATTTCAATTCATATATTTTTTATTTTTAGTACTGTAAAAGGAGATAGTTCTATCTTTAGTTAACTTTAAAGTTCAGTTTTTAAAGTAAAAGGTACGCCGCATAGTCATAATAACTTCACTAAAAATTTCACTAAAAAAAAGGTTAAATATTGACAAATTCCTATAAAAGTTATGTTGGTGATAAATTTTTTTTATTTCATAAGAATAATGAAAGAATAATGAATTAAAAGAGTTCAAAAACAGATCTAATTCTATACAGAAAATAAAGTCATCTTCATATACATATAAACGAAATCTATTTTTTTTTTGCAATCGTATCAACTTGATTTTAGTTTCATTAGGTTCTCTCCTTTTTCCTCTAGAAAACCAAGCTTGGAACATAGATATGCTTTGTTCTTACTTTTTTGGTAAATTTAACGTTCTTCCCAAGTTTTATGTGAGCAAAAATATTTGTCGAAATTATTGTTGTACTATTTAACCTGTAGTTACCAACTGAAAAGCGGACAGTTTGGTTTCGACAACTTCGCAACAAGTATTAAAAAAGGATGACAATTTAAAACAAAATTTGCAGAAAACTTCTAAAAAATATTAAAGCAGATCAATTTACAAAAATTGATTTTCGTTCAAAAAGAGTCAGACCAATGATTAAAAAAATGCTTAAATTATCAAGATTAACTTTTTTTTACATAATGGGGGCTATCGTGAACAAAATTTCCCTCGGAATTTTCCCCATCTTCGAAAATTGGATTGGTCAATACTTCTGCACTGTTCATTGTAAGCTGGCGACTGGCCTTTTTAAATGAGAGCCAAAGTCACTATGAAACTTAATTCCCAATATCAATAAATTCCAAGGGAAACTTTCGACATTAGCCGTGTTTTTTTGGAAAAGTTATCCGTAGTACAGTAGGATTTTATATGAAAAACAAATACAACATCCGCAGTAGGATCACTGCCGATACTCGAACAAACGTCAAATCTCTATCCGCAGCAGGATTTCACTTCTCTTTTTATTGGCAGTGATCCTACTGCGGATGTTATCGGCAGTGATCCTACTGCGGATGTTGTTATTCATATAAAAATCCTACTGTACTACTGATAACTTTTCCAAAAAAAACACGGCTATTATTCGAGATGAAAATTTTGAAAGTTGGGAACAATTCTCAGGGAAATTTTATTCACGATAGGCCCCAATATGTTTTCTATTCGAAAAATATGGATTTAAGCAAATAAGTTTAAAAAATAAAAAGAGGAAATGGGATAAAATTCGGGAGGCGAGGACCAATAAAATGTTGAATCTCCCGTTTAAACATTATTGTGATGTCGAAAGAAAACTTTACGGTTCGCCAACCGTAGTATGTAGAATGTGTAGTTCACTAATGAAAAAATCTCACCTCGAACGTTCGATTCGCAAACCGTAATAGGGGGGTATAATAAGATCAACTGCCTTATTACCGCTGGCGAGTCGAACAAATAAAAATGTGAGTGTGAGAAATTAGTATTACGTGTGGCGAATCGAGAACCTTTGATTCGGCTTAAATGTCATAATATTTGATATTTTTAGTAAACAATCAAATTTCGAACTCGAATTATTGTAAAGTTCGCCAACCGTAGTATGTCAAATGTGTTAGTTCGCTAATGAAAAAATCTCACCTCGAACTTCGATTCGCAAACCGTAATAGGGGGGTAAGCGAAGAAAAATAGACTTCCATGAAATAAATAAATTAAGAAAAAAAATTTGTTTTCCAAAGTATCTGCTCAATGTCCTCTTCAATTTTGTATTATTCTAGAAAAATGCCTTGTATTTTTTTACGAAACAATTTTTGTGTCAATTTCGTCCGAGGTAATTTTGCGAAACTTTTTCTCGTATAACAGTCATTTTAAGCTCTTTTTGAAATTTGTAAGCAACACCAATATAACATACCTTGTACAAATAAATTAAACGATTTTTTAAACAATTTTTAAGCAATGTAGTAAAACTTTTTTGAACTAATTAAAAGAATGTAATTTTTTTAGCTTCAAATTGAAATTTTAAATACTTCAAAAATTTTGTTTTGAATTATTTCGTTGATATGGCAACGAGCTTATTCGATTTCAGTTTCCATATTGGATTTTGGCATAAAGGGAACGAAGTGAATAATAGAACATTTGACAACCCAGAAAATTGTACTTTTCTCGCGGTTCGGTTTTGTTTACGTTTATAAAGGTTTCACATGAATTGTATCTAAATTTAAAGATTTATAAAAATGTCCAATGACAAAAGAACCATCTACGTTGGAGCCCTTTCCGATGAGGTCACTGAAAAACTCCTTAACGATGCTTTCATTCCATTTGGTGACATTGCCGACATCCAAATGCCCGTCGACTATGAATCGCAAAAACACCGAGGATTTGCATTTATCGAATACGAAGCGTCGGAAGATGCTGCTGCAGCTATTGATAACATGGTAGGTTTCTCAGGAGCATAAACAAAATATCCATATTGATAAATTGAATCAAATTTCAGAACGACTCGGAACTTTGTGGACGAACAATTCGTGTTAACCTGGCAAAACCAGTGCGCGTGAAGGAGGGAAGCTTCAAACCAGTCTGGGCCGATGACGATTGGTTGCAAAAACATGCCGGTGCCACTCTTACAAGTGAAGAAGGAGCTGATGCTGAACAAGCAACATCTGAAGAAGTATACATTCTAGAATAATTTGTTTTGAAGGTTTCCTAGTTTTCAATATTTCATGCAGCAGGTTGAGAGTGTCACACCAGTCGTTATTTCTAAGCCAGAAAAAAGAAATCCTCAAGTGTTCTTTGATATTCGTGTTGGTGGCAATGATGTCGGGCGAATTGTAATGCTTCTGCGAGCTGACGTCGTACCCAAAACAGCAGAGAACTTCCGAGCACTTTGTACTCATGAACAAGGCTTTGGATATAAGGGAAGCACCTTCCATAGAATCATTACAGAATTTGTAAGAATGAAGTTTTTTTTTTGTCAAATATTTATGATGATGAACTTTTTTAAGATGTGTCAAGGAGGAGACTTCACCAATAACAATGGCACTGGCGGGAAATCTATATATGGCAAGAAATTTGCCGATGAAAATTTCAATTTGAAACACAATGGCTTTGGAACTCTATCGATGGCTAACTCTGGAGCTAATACTAACGGTTCACAGTTTTTCATCTGTACCACGAAGTAAGTCATTAAAAAGATCTTGACCCAATTTGAGATTTACCTATATTTTTTGCTCTTCCAGAACCGATTGGCTAGACAACAAGCACGTCGTATTTGGACACGTTATTAGTGGAGCCGATGTAGTGCGGAAAATTGAGAGATGTGGAACCAAAACAGGTACCCCAACGCAAAAAGTAATTATCTATTCTTGTGGAGAATTAAAATAAAGAATGCAAAAAATACCTAAATATAAATGTATTCACGATTCTTATTAAAAACGTTTATATTTTGGGAGTGACAAAGAGGAGCAATGTGAAAATTGATAAATTATGCATTGAAGAATGGGTTTCTCTGAGTTAAATTTAAATTCCCTTATTTTTGAGTACTCAATAGTTTATTATGTATGTCACCTTTAAAATCCTGTTTGTAGTTCATTAAAATCTACATAAGCAAGGAGCCACATCCACTAGAGAGTGGATACAAGTATGTACAAATAATAAGTACAAACGAGTATGTGCTTCGTGATATCCAATCAAAACGGATTTTTTATCAGTTTTTAGTTGGGAGTTAAAAATTCATACTAAGCACTGCGATCATTCTCCACCTATTAGGACAAAACGTGACTATTAATAGCAAGAACTTAAAGCTTCGAAGTAGTTAGGCATTCATAAAGCTCGGTGGAAATAAAAACACCACGAATGACCTTATTAGAAGTTCGAAAAAAAATTGTTTCTAAAAAAGAAACGATGCCTTCTGCTTCTGGTTAGTGAAACAAATATGTCCGGTCCTGCTTTACGGCCCCGAGTGTTGAACGATTAGCAAAAAAGAAGATCTAGACTAGACTGTTCCGAAAGAAAAATTTTTGGACAGATATTTGATGGTACATAAATGTGCGACAAGTTCCAAGATGCAAACGTAAAAGTCTCTGCTAAGCGGTGTCAGTCCAGCGGTGCAGTCAAGGATGAGGTGGAATCGACTAAGACGATAGTTGATCCTAATAATAAATGCTTCTGCTACATGTTAGATGATTATCAAATTGACTATTATTTCTTTGTTTTGCATTGGTTTATGGGTTACAGCTATATGTCACTTTTATAATTTTTTTGGAAAAAGTAAGGTTGTGCCAACTTAAGCTCCAATATAAATGAAAAGTTTAATGAAAAAAGGGCAAATTTTTAATGCCGTAAAAAGAACTAGAAATGAAATAAAAACGACTACAAAAAAGTTCAATTGCTCAGAATTAAGTTATAAAGCAAATATTTTGGAACTTCCTAACCCAATTTACCGAAAAACTGTCTATGGATAGGGTGATGGCATGTAAAGTCAGCCCCATCCAGTAGTCGGCCACTACCTTGTAAAGTACAGCATAGTTGTAAAGGCCTCCATTAAACTTCCAGGAGAAAAATATTTCCCAAGATTTTAACGGTTTTTTTTTTGTCTGGGTGCAAAATTTCATTCCATCATAGTTGCTGCTTTTCTTGTAAAAATGTTAGTTTGCTTCAAGTTTTCGCTTTCCCCCCTCCCAAGATTCATTCAAACGTTATCCAGAGGGGTGGAATCGGCTAAGGTGATAGTTGATATATCAATTTTTTGATTGTAATTATAGCTATAGTTGTCTCTATCATATCAATAAAGAAATATGGAAAGAGCGATTGTCCAAACGACAATCAATTAATTTAGTGATCACTTTTCTTTTACGCGGTAGGGGCCCAGAATTTGTCCCAGTTTAAGACAGCATAGGGCTGTCTTTCACTTCTTATTCTAAGCTTTTTTTGTAACGTGCCACACATCGTACGCCACAATAGACATTGGCCGCAAATTGAGCGATTTGATCCCGCTGGACTTGTTCTTGTGGGGTTTTCGGTTTTCTCAGGTCGCAAGTCAACACAATCGACCGATACTTCCAAGCAGGGATGTTGCGGATATTCGCATCCGCATCCGCAAATGCGGAACTTCCGCATTGATTTAGACATCCGCATCCGCACTAGTCAATGCGGATTTTCATGCGGATGCGGATGCAAGACAAGTTGCGGCAAAGGTTAAGGATGCCCTAAATCTTTACATCAATGATAATGAGATTAACCTTATTCTGCCAGAATGGAAATTCATTGAAAGTCTTATTGAAATACTGAGACCTTTTGAGGAAGCTACACGGGAACTCAGCAGCTCTAACGTCCTTATTTCTTCTGCAATTCCAATTATTCAAATGCTTGACAAAAAAGTTGACGACTATTTAATAATATCGCACAAGTTTGATTTGATTCGACAGGCCGTCACGACTCTGAAAAGTGAACTTTCAACTAAGTTTTCCAGGTTGGGGGAGAACAATTTATATATCATCGTCACCTACTTAGAACCTCGCTATAAGCACAAAATGGAACAACCAGGACCAGGGACTTCAGGTTTCGAGAGAAAGCGCATGTTTAAAGAACGCCCTTGCTATGATGTTAGATTCACCAAGTGAAGACGAAACACAAGAAATGCCACAAAATTGTAGCACTGAAGCTGTACTCAAAAACGAATTACTTTCTTACCGCTCTAAAAAATGACTCAATGTGGATGGTAATGCTCTTAAATGTTGTTTAAGGTATTATCATTAATCACCGATAGCACGAAGATTTTGTATCCACTCCACCAGGCAGTGTCCCTAGCGAACAATTATTTAGTAGCGCGGGTTTAATTTACGAACCTCTGCGTAACCGGCTTGAAGCAGAGAAGCTTAAAGTATAATGCACCTATTTTTAAGTTTATTTACTAATTATAACTAGTAAAAATATTAACACTTATGTACTACAACATTATTTTAATTCATTATTTATATGTCCTTTTTTTATAAGATCTTAAACATCCGCATCCGCGGATGTGAGCCTTCAAAAATCCGCATCCGCGGATGTGAAAAAATTGGCATCCGCAACATCCCTGCTTCCAAGGTGCATGATACAGGCCATCGCTCAAATTCAGCCGGATCTATGCGGAAGTCATAGAATATTGGACCACTCCGAACCTTGCCACCGTAAGCCGATTCGTCATATTTCATACATCGGCATACATGAGCTTTTCAAAAAAGAATTTTGTTACCACCAGTTCCATCGTAATCGGATTCTTGGTACGAATCCCGAAAAGTCATCACAGAATCCATCGTAGTAGAAAATCTTATACGAATTTATATTCGGGATTTTTAGTCTCCAATTACGATAGAATGATGATAGGGCTTAATCCACACTTTTTTATTCCAACATCTACTTAATTTCATCCTAACCTTTAAAAAGCTATTATTTGGACACAGCTCATTCACATTCAAATAAAAAGCAATCTAATTTTTTGAATTTCAATAATTTTTTATTAAATAATTAATTTTACATGTTTTTGTCTTCCAAGATTGTGTTCCATGAAGAATTTCCTCTGGATGCTGCAAAGTAAGTAAAAACATTCAATTAGTCCACTGGCCTTAAAAGTTTGGTAATTTTAATTTTGTTAGAATTTAATCAGCATAAAGTTAACAGCATGGTTTTTATTTGGGTTCGCTCAGTAGAGAGAACCTGAGTTGGTAAAGATATCATCATATTGACGATTTTTGTTCGTATCAACTACAAATTTTCAGAAAATTATTCTTACCTTTTTAAAAAAAAGCTATCCCACGTTTAAACATGAAGAGCACCTTCAAAAAGATCTCGATACCGCATGCATCAATCTGCAAAAATAGATAAAAAAACAAACAAATTTTAGAAAGGCTCCATTTTCTTTTTCAGGATTATTTGAATAGACATTTCAGACAAAAAAGTTAACAGCATGGTTTTTATTTGGGTTCGCTCAGTAGAGGGAACCTGAAAAGGTTAAGTTATCATCATTAAGATGTTAAGACGAAAGTAAAATATATGAAAGGGATTTAAACCAACAACTAACCTTTATCGTTTCCTCTTCAAAAACGTGCGAGAAGGGCAAATATGAACCCTTTCTTTACAGATTAAACACAGTCACATAATCATTACACCTGCAAAATAAAAAAAAGCAAAATTAGTTTGTTTTGGGATCGAAAAATATTTAGCGATGAAATGAATCAGTAAGAAAAATTGTTACATTAAAATTCAAATGAACTATACTTAATGAATCATCATGAGTGATAATCTTCACAAAAAACAAAAATTTTAATTACCTTGTTAGGTTCTAGTTATTCATCCTTTTCAGCCATGTGTACTTTTGGCGCGAAAAACTGCAAAGATAAACGGAAAAACTTAATTTTAGATATGCATCTTTTATTTTAGGGAGACACAATTTTTGCAATAAAATCATATCAGTATCCTTTTGGTTAATTATTGTGAAATCAGCATAGCTTTCTTTCAGATTAAGGTTATCATCATGTTGATGGTTCAATTTTAAAGAATAAGAATTAATCAAAATTTTCCTTTACACACTTGAAATACAAATACCCATGTATGTATCTATCTCAAGATGAGCGTCTTAAGGAAGTTTTGATTAAAAAAAATTAGGTACTTTTGAAGAATTCTTACCTTTTCAGTTCAGCAGAGATGTTAGTTTGCAACGTTTCGCTCTAAAATTAGCCATACTTGGATACTATTTAATGAAGTCCAGAAAGGTTCCTATAAATAGAAGAAAAGGTTATACATTTTAGTCTTAAGAATCACCTTTACAAAATAGATATTAGTCGAGACGTTTTCAGTATCCTTTTGGTTTAATTAGTGTGAAATCAGCATAGCTTTCTTTCAGATTAAGGTTTTCATCATTTAATTTTGTTCTTTTAACGCGATATATCAATTTACTTGTTATTTTTCATATCAAAACGATAGACGGCAGTGAAGTTGATAGTACAACTTAACAAGATCTAATTTGTGTTGCTGTATTATCAAATTATTTCTTAAAGAATTTAAAACACGAAGCGAAAATGTTAGTCTTTTCGTTATTTACTAAATTAAAAATTACCTCTTGAACTTCAGGAACTGCGATGGTGTAAATAGTCAAACAGCATCTGAAAAGTAAATTTAATAATTAGAAGGGATACTCGAGTTATACAATTAGACGAATATGTATGTTTTTGCAATCAGTTGGCCGTTCTTTTCTATCCGCAACAAATTTTAATAAACAAGTTCATTAATATTAGGCAGTGAACACTCATCATTAAAAAAAATTAAGGCCATTTATTGCAGTGCAGCTAATATCTTTTAACTTACCATATATAATCTAGCATTACTCGAGCCATCATGGATTACTTGGAGTATTTGAATAACTTTAATGAATTTTTTGCATTTCGATTGCCGAAATGTATTAATATTTTTTGAATATAAGACATTTACTTTATTGGAAACCAACTTATAATAAGAACGACTGTCTCTCCACAAAGTTGAGTAGAAAATGAGAAAGATTTAAACGGAAACCCAACGTTGTTGAAAAGGCAGAATGTGAAGTTAGCAATATTTTAACAATATTCGTTTCCGTTTCATTCCTATTTTGTCGTGTTTATTTGTACCACGATAGCATTATCTTTTTCCGGGTGTTTTAAAGTGGATTTACATGTTCCTGCATCTGGAAAATGCAGAAAAGTAGAGAGAGGCAGATGAATGTCGAAACCCGAAAGTGGAAGAGAATACTCTTTTTTACTTCCTATAAACTGCTATAGCTTGTTAACTTGTTAATAGGAAACAATGCAATGAAAATTGCACTTACATATGTTCTCTTCCAATTCGATTTAATGTTTTTTTTTATATCATGCGCCCGTCAAAAAAAAATATAGACAAATGTGAAAATGTTGCAAATTTACAAAATGCAGACGAAGATGCTATAATAAAGATGAACATGTTCGTTTTACTATAATCTGGACTTCTGCATTTCTCGAATTTCCTATAATGCAGAAATGAAGTTCTTCTGCATTTTGCTCTTTTCTCTCTATCAAAAAAATATGAATTCTGTATTTTTCATCCCTTTTTTTTTTGCAGAAATCAAATGCAGATACATATAATAAAAAGGCACTGCCGAAAAATTGTTCGTCGAATTTGTACGATGCTAAAACTGTTTTAGTAGTATGATTGGTTACAAACGACGATTTTGCAAATTTTAATTGAGTTTAGCATCATACTTTCTCTAACATGTTATTAGAGTTAAAATCCTTGACCACGTATTTTATCTTTTAAATAAGGGTATTTATAGCCGCGTTTTTAAGGCCTTACTATAATACGCACGCATAAGCTAGCTTTTGCGTGCAGAATTGAGCGAGCGAATAAACAACAACAACAGCGTCCAACTGCGATTCGTTAAGTTTCGTTCAAATTATACAAATCGCTCATTCGCTTACCGCATTAACAAGCACATAGAAGATATTAGAGTTCAGAGAATGCACAGCTTCTTTGGCCTTGGGTGTGAATTTAAAAATTCTGAACATGCATTATGTGTAATTAAATGTGAAAACCGAAGAGCGGAGTAGTTTTAAATAAGTGAATTACGGCTATAGAAGGTAGACTTACTAACATAAGCTAATTTTCGTCAGCTTTTGGATATTAGCTTATGTCTGTTACAGTTGGGCCTTTAATATTTAACATTGGTTGCGTTCTCAGTTCTCCGTACTCGAGGTTTTGGTCTTTAATTGAACAAAGTATACTATATCTTTTCAGATCTGTAGGTCGTGAGATGCACAAGTGAGAAAAGACGATTGTTTTCTAAAGCCGAAGTTACTATATTTGAAATTATTCGTACTATTTATCGAAAGTCAGCATAATTCGTACGACGGGCTGAGGGTGAACGATCTGCAGCTATTCCAAGTGGCATAGTTCTATCAAATATAATGATAAGTTCACATATTTTGTCAGTCTAAACAAATGACAGCTGCTCATCAAACCATTAATAGCTTACTATGCACTTGTTATACTCGTAATTATGTCGTTCGTGCTATCGGGGCAATATTATAATTTTGGGTTATATTCATCAGCTGCGAGTTGGATATACCCATGTGTATCTTTTATTACCCTAACGTAAAAGGCAAGACAATAGGGGTATTCACGATCTAATGCAACAGGTCTAGTATCATTGTAAAAGTGCAAAAGTGTAAAATCTTACAATACTACAACATGTTGTAAGATTGTAAGATTTTACACTTTTGCACTTTTACAATGATACTAAACCTGTTGCATTAGATCGTGAATACCCCTAATGCTTTTGCATTGTATTTGGATTATATGTATCTAGTGCTTAAGGAAATGTATATTATGGGAAGCAAGTGTCAAGCATCGAAGTATTGTTGGATATTTAACAATTAATTAAGTGCTCGATAGTGTGGTCACTTCACAACCGGATTGAATAGGTTTAGTACCACAAATCAACTGATACGAAGAAAATTAAATAAAAATATTGTTTTATTTATTTATTTCTTTAATAATTATGTACTTATATTAACGAAAGAGGAAAATGTAATTAATCCAATCATTATCAAGTACCCTATTTCTGAATAAAAAAAACAACATCCAAATAACAAACTCAAATCAGATTTGTAATCAGCTGTTTTTGACGTTCCTTATAGGATAGCTTTTTATACTCTAACAACAGCTGCTTTGTCTTCACCCGTTTTTTTTACAAGGGATTACAACAGACGAATTTATAATATAAACTTTCAGATTAATGGTCACTATAAAAAATTTTGATCTTTCGTCGGCCATATCTCAAGTTTTCAAGAAAATTAAGAACTTCCTTTAATATTTAAAACCTTTGTATTTTTTTATTTTTAAGAGAAACTTAACAGCCTCAAAGAATGAAGTAAGTTTCTCAAATAGAAAATAATTTTATGTTGGTCCTTCAATGGAGAATCACTTTTATCTCCAAAGTTTGACTTAATTAATTGATTTAGATCCGCATACCACTGAAATTAGGAACTGATTTAGTTAATTACGTTTTAGTTTTTTTTTCTAACATCTCACTTCAAGATTTCGCCAAGTAGTCACGTATTCCAATTCCGTTATCCCCAAATAATTTTTTACTTCCTTAATTTCGACAAACATAACATCTTCTGGAGTAATTCGAACCAAACATAATTCTCGTTCTGATTCCCTCAGCTCTCCAATTGCTAAGACCATCGTTCGGCGATTGGATAGTTTGTTCCAATTCGAACTATGAAATTTCAATATCGATGCATTTAAGCTCATACAATCATAGCTGTGTAGCTCAGCAGCTAAGTGTTTTTCAGAAAATTCTCCTAGAATGGAATTTTTTCTTAATGCTTGTCTTAAAAAATATAGCAAATAATCAAGCTAACCATTTACATACCACACGGCATCAGTTTCAGGGAAAATATTTAAGAACTTTTCTTGTAGTTTCTGTTAAAAAAGACATAAATTTTTAACTTTGCGTAATCTTTTAACAGACTCTCACCCTTTTAAATGTCCTTAAATCGGCTATAGGTTCTTTAATTTCCAAAAAGACTTTACGATTTTTAAGAGTTCTTGAAAAATCAGTAACAAAAGCCATATAACCATTTCTTGTAATGTATATTCTGAATAATGCATACGTAGTTTCAATTCTAAGCTCCAACTCATCAGAGCTAATAAACAAAATATTTTCAATACATTTTTTTTTTAAAGTATCGAAGCTGTTACTTTTCTTCACTTGGTTGAAGTGACCAATTTTTAAAAGGAAAATGTTGATACCGATTGAATGCAAAGCCAAATGTACCTGGTTTGGTATTAAAGATTCATTTAGTGACATTCTGAATTAACTTCTATTTTGTTTACCTAAGCGATCTGTCCAAACTGTAATTTTTTTCTCATTTGCATTGAAAACACTTTTAAGAATGTTTGTTGTAGACCATTTTGAAAACAATTGATCTTCTTCATCATTTTCATCTAATCAATATACACTTACAAAACATACTCATGATGAAAGTTAGGTGACTTTACCTTTCTTAAGTGGACTGAAATGGTTATCATCCCTGGGGACGGGTATACTATCACGAGTCTTCTGTATTGGTGCTTTCTGAGGAACTGGTTCCGAAACTTCTTTACCAGCTTTCAGTGATAGACGTTCCGATTTTAACAAGGCCTTCTGATCAAAAGATTGTCTACTTCCAACAGAATCCCGTCCACTTTTCTTTAAACTTGGTCTACCAATTGATTTTCTTTCCTCAGACTGTTGTTCATATACAACGAGTTTAGTTGATATCCTCGGTCTCCTGATATTTTTCTCATATTCTTCAGCCAGAATTTTGACGGGGTTGCCGAATCGATCTTTGAATGTTGAATTTTGGTATGAATCCTTAATCGATTCCAAACTCGAAAGGAGTTCTGAAAAGTACTCATACGGGTGAGTTCCCAGCTTTTCATTATCCCTTTGTATAGGAAGAATCATAACTGGAAGTACATTTTTAAAGAGAGGAAACAGTCTTTCGGGGTTGTTTTGAATATCGAAAGATAACAGCTGCTTTTGCATTTCAAGTTCTTTATTTGTTTCATCATTTTCAGCTGTGGCCTTATTGCGCCCTAGTGTTGTTTTGCTTTTTTTGTCAGAGTCTTCGTCATGAAGGTCATCAGGCAACTTAAAAGACGATATTACTCTTGGAATGGTATTCTCAAGAAAATCATACATCATAGATTTTGTAAAAAGTTCGTGCAGATTAAAATCGTTCACAATTATAGGTGAACCGATTTTCAATGTTCTATTTGTTTCGCATAAATTAACATCTCCAGAAGATGGATATTCTTCAAAAAAACATGCAACTGGCTCACTCCAGTGACAAAAACAATCTGGGAGTTGGAAAGTTATTTCGAAAAACTTCGAAATGTCATCGATTTCAGAAGCGTCCGAAAATATTTGAGTGCTTTTGTGTCCAACGTGTGAATCCGTTTTGTACCAAGTCATAATTAGCTTGGAAAAGTTTGTAGCTTTGGGTTTCGAAAGTGAGTTGATCTGATAGACTCCTCCAAGAATTCGAAATTGTCTTAAATTAATCTAAAAATAAAATCAAGATGTAAATCCATAAATAAATAAAATAATTTTTTTTCAAAATCAATTCAGTTGTTAAGTTGTGAAAATGTAACGAATACAAATATGTTTCTACACACATTTTAAAATGTTAGCCAATATTTTTGGAAACATTAAGATAAACATACCTCGCCTTTAGATAGTTTCAATCTATGAGGATGATATTTCAATATGCCTTCTGAATAATCTTGAGAGTCGTGCTCCAGGAAATCTCTCCAAACTACAGGTACCAGATCTGGTGTTACTATTGGAGGCTCTTTGGGAAGTTTCTTTAGATTCATAGGACCTCCTTTTTCTTTTGCTCGAGTGGATTTGGCCTTGTCATCTTTTTTTGCTTCCTTTGCCTTAAGTTCATCTTCTTCAGCTTTCAATCTTAAGACAAAAAATATTTGTAGAGGGGCAGCCATGTTGTTTTGGTGAATTTTGGTGTTAAGCATTCAGTTACTGATGCCAAAACACCATGGCAAGTGAACAGCACGTTCAAATGATAAGTCTTTATTATAAAAATTGGAGTTCGTTAGTGCAAACGTGTCGTGTTGCATCTGTTTTATGGTGGACGTGGTGGCTCTTCACAGTCGAATCTTCAACGACCAAGAAAATCGCCATAGTCAGTGAAAGTGTACAGCTTAAAGCAGAACCTGAGGTGGTCGATTCTTCGCCCCGCACAAAAACAGACCTTGCAGAATTCAACTTGGCGAATTGTAAGGACTTGAGCCTAGACCTCTACAAGATCCAAGGTCCATTTGTTGTCTGTTCGGAGCGTTTGAAGAAGGACTCTAATTGTGGCCAAAAAATAATCTTCAGCGACGAGGCGCATTTTTTGTTAAATGGCTGTTTTAACAAGCAAAATTCCCGTATATGGGGCGACACCAACACGAGGTTCATCAGGTGTCAAAGAGTCCTCTAAAAGTTACCTTTTGTGTGGATTTTGGTCCCGCGGTGTCATTGGTCCGTGCTTTTTCGAAAACGAAGTTGGTGAGGGTCACCACCAATGGCGAGCGCTAAAAAACGATTATAACCAATTTCTTGTGGCCCAAATTACACCATATGAAGCTAGGCAATATGCGGTTTCAGCAGGACACTGATTAGTGCCACACAACGGACGACACGATTGACATTCTAAATGAACGATTTAAGGGTGAGGTTATCTATCTACCTATCGTAGAGGTGACATAAATCGCCCACCAAGGTCATGTGATTTTAATCGCCCTTATTTAAAAACCCTTTGCCCCCTAAATTCGTGTTAGAAATTATACTTCTTCGGCGTGATACGCGATGGGTAAATTTAAATATTTTAAAATAACATTTTCGGACTAACGAACATAGTGTGAAACTTGCTTCAAGATGTGTCTAGTTTCCGTTACAATTTAAAATGTAGCCCTTAATCTGCCCAAAGAAGTATTAATTCAATAAAAGAATAAAGTTGCGATTTAAGTAATTTAATTGTATCGCAAAAAGTTTAAGAAAATGTCGGATTCATAAAATCCATTGAATCTAATGACTTTTATAAGTTTCTCACATTACAATAAGACCGAACTTACCGCATTGCTTCTTCGAAATCAGCTCTTTCCTTAATCATATTTGCTTTAATTTCAGCTTGAATTTTCAACTGACTTTTCCACTCTTTTTCTAGGCATTCTTTTAAATCTTGACAAGTTTTTAACATATCCAAAAAAAATATTTATATCAATATACATATATTAATTTGAGCCGTTTTTTACTATCAGATTGAATCTATATAAATTATCAAAAAACATGTATTACAACAAAAACCCGAGATCATGCCATTCACCAAGATCAGTTTTATGATACAAAAACTAGTTTTTATTCCGACGGATAGATGGCTATTTAGTTTTGCAAATGGTGACACTAGTGTATAGACAAAAAAAATGTTGAAAAATAAACAAACACACGGAGAAAAGAGATGGATATAAATTGTCACTCCGATCAGTATTTTGATTATCCATATTGATCTTTTAGCGATAATAAAAAAACGGCTTTGAATATATAAATACTAACTTTGCTCTATGTCATGATTTATTGTCATTTCATTGTACCTTGTACTTGAGCTCAAATGATCAAAGTGACTATGTAAGCCCCTTATTACCATATTTTCTGCTAAAACACAAAATGGTATTACCAAGTCCGTTTTGATTTGTCGCAATTCAATGGATTTTGATTTCATTCTAGAATATTTGCGAAAAGTTTAATCAATTGGATATTGAAAAGAAAGGTTCTACAAAGTTTACTCTTCAGGATCCAAAAATATAGGTACGTTTTGAAAAGTCCAAAGATGAATGTCAAAATGTTGACCCTGATAAAAATATTCTGCAGTTGTGACATCAATTGATCTAGTATACGTTGCGTTAAATAATTAACTTCTTTAATTATGCGATGTTAAAAAAAACTCACTCCAAGTAAGCGGCTTCAGATGATAAAACCCGGTATGTTAAATTGTCGATATAATTACAAATTTTATTCTGTGCAACGTGTCTCAACTGTAAAGTGAAATTTGATTAAGAACAAAAAAAAAAACAGAATAAAAATAGAATATATTATCTTCATTTTCAATCCAAAAAATTCCATTTTTCCGGTTTTTCTACAACATTTGAAATGTGTCATATATGCTGAACATAGTAGAAATACGAGCATATCTATGAAATCTAACCAATTTATGTAAGTATATGTTTTATAAATCTAATATAGAGTATACATATTTCTTGTCTTTGGTTGTTGTTTGTCTATAATATATATCAAGAAGTTCAGCCAAATGTCATTGAGAACCAGAAAACAAAGTTTGACGTTTTGAATTAAAAATAAATAAGATGCCAACGGCTCGTAGAGAGAATGTAACCCTAGTGACTTTAAACAGACATTCAATCATGTATATGTGCATGTAATCAGGAATAAAGAAGCCCTACCATTTTTTGCCGAGTCCGAACGCCGTTGAGAAGCACTTTTTATGACAAAAGATAATCTTGGATATCTTCT
This sequence comes from Philhelius festivus, assembly GCA_963931855.1. Lineage (NCBI taxonomy): Eukaryota > Metazoa > Arthropoda > Insecta > Diptera > Syrphidae > Philhelius > Philhelius festivus. Next base: position 50,286,575 of record OZ007557.1, on the reverse strand, counting down.
CCTCTTGGATGTCTTATCCTCGTAATAGGCAGTATGCCCCTAAAAACTAATTTGTACATCTCACTCAGAACTTCTGCTTTACAGTCCAACGCACTAACACTAACCATAAAAATAAGATACACTGGCGCAAAATTTTAGTCGAATTAGTACAATGTTAAAACTGTCTTAGTATGATACTTGGTTGAAATGACGATTTTGCAAATTTTAATTGAATTTAGTATCATACTTTCTCAAGCATTTCATTAAATTTAAAATGATCAAATAGCTACTTTATTTTTTTAGTATCACGTTAACTTCACAGACTCTTTGACTTCATCATCATCATCGGCTCGACAACCGGGTTCCGGTCCTGGCCTCCTTCAACAAGTCTCTCCACCTATCCCGGTCTCTAGCCGACGCCATCCAGTTGCGCACCCCAAGGCTTCGGGCGTCCTGGTCTACGCCATCTCTCCAGCGCAAGCATGGTCTACCACGCTGTCGTCTACCATAGAATGTACCACAAAGACAATTCTCCTTAAGACTTTTCTCTCGAACGCAGCTAAGAGGTCGGAGTGCCTTTTGCTAAGCACCCAAGTCTCGGATCCATATGTGAGTACTGGCAGGACCATGGTCCTATACAGCAGCAGTTTTGAAGTTATGGTGAGATTTCTGGATTTGAAGAGCTTTGACAGACTATAGTAGGCTCTGTTGGATTTGAGAAGCCGCCCGCGTATTTCTTCTTCTATATTGTTATCGGCTGCTACTATTGACCCAAGGTATTTAAAGGATTGCACCACTTCAAATTCGTGCTCCGCAACCTTGATTGTTTGACCAACTGTTCCTCTCGCATTCGACGCCACCATGTACTTTGTTTTACCTTCACTAATGTGCAGCCCCAGATTTTGTGCCGCCTGCTCAATCTGGATGAAGGAATCGTGTACAGCTTGTTCGGTTCTTCCGATGATGTCAATGTCGTCTGCGTAAGCTAGTAACTGGCTGGACCTGTTGACGATGGTCCCTCTTGTTGCCGTGCCAGAGTCACGGATTGCTTTCTCCAACGCCAGGTTGAAGAGGAGGCAGGCCAAACCGTCCCCTTGTCGGAGTCCATTAAAGATGTTGATTGGTCTGGATAGCAATCCGGCTATTTTTACTTGGCTTGTTACGTTGGTCATGGTCAACCTACATAGTCGTGTCAATTTATTTGGGATGCCGAATTCTCTCATGGCTTTGTAAAGTTCTACCCTGGCTATGCTATCATAGGCGGCCTTAAAGTCTATAAACAGATGGTATGTTGGGATGTTAAATTCTAGACATTTTTCCATCGCCTGCCTAAGGGTAAAGATCTGATCAGTTGTTGATTTGCCTGGAATGAAACCACACTGATATTGTCCGATGACGGTTTTAGCGTATGGGGTTATCCGGTCTTGTAGGATAGAGGAGAATATCTTATAAGCGGTACTCAACAACGTGATACCTCTATAATTGCTGCACGTTGTGACATCTCCCTTCTTATGTATGGGGCATATTATGCCTTTTCGCCAGTCTTCTGGCATTTCTTCCTGCTCCCATACGTGCACTATAATATCATGAATTGCTTGACGTAAGGCTGGCCCGCCGTGATGAAATAATTCGGCTGGTATGCCATCGGCTCCCGGGGATTTGTTCTGATTAAGCCGGCCTATAGCCTTCTCAACCTCTTCTATGCTTGGTGGCGGCAACATAGGGTATTCTTCTTGAAGTAGTGGAGCCTCCACTTCTGCAGTGAGCTGACCATTTAGCAATTCATTGAAGTACACTTCCCATCGCTCCAGTATGCTTTCAGGATCGGTGATCAGATTTCCCTCCCCGTCCTTGCAGTATGTGCAGCGTGGTGTGTACTGCGTCATATTTCGGACGGATTGGTAGAACTTCCGCGCCTGGTGCGGACCTCGCTCTCGGCTGTTTTCTATTTCACAGATTAGGTTCTTCTCCCAGGCTGATTTTTTTTGTCTGTGAAGCCGTTTTTCTGTTCTTCTGAGCTCTTTATATTCCTCTTCGCGTGCCCGCGTTCTATGAGATTGTTGCATTGCTCGGTACGCAGCATTCTTACGTTCAGTCGCTAGCTTGCATTCATCATCAAACCAGTCGTTCCGATTTTTACGACTGCTGCCTAAGATGGAGTTGGCAGTACTAATGACAGTATTTTTAAGACGTGTCCACTTTTCATTTACGCCCAGCATACTGGCTCCAGGACTTACTCTCCCTAAGTCAGGTGTTTCTAGGGCGAGTCCTAACGCATTACCAAAGGTGTTACTGGTGTTTTCATTGCGCAGGGCAGCCGTGTTGATTCGAACCTGATCGGCGGATGCAATGCGTCTTCGCAAGGCAATCCGCCCTCGGAAAACCATACCAACAAGATAGTGATCCGAGTCAATATTGGCACCTCGGTACGTTCGTACCGTCATCAAGTTCGAGTAGTGGCGACGGTCTATCAACACGTGGTCTATTTGGTTACGAGTGACTCCATCAGGTGATACCCAGGTGGCTTTGTAGATATCTTTACGCGGGAACCTGGTACTCGCAACGACCATGTTTTTCGATGCTGCCAATTCTAAGACTCGAAGTCCATTGTCATTAGTGTTCTCATGCAAACTATGGGTGCCTGCGTAATGCCTGAATACCGGCTCCCGACCTATTTTTGCGTTCAAATCCCCAAGGATGATTTTAACATCATACCTTGGACAGGCATTGAGGGCCCTCTCGACTTGTTCGTAGTAAGTCTCTTTTTCTTCGTCTGAGGACTCCTCCGTAGGTCCGTGAACGTTAATGAGGCTGATGTTCGTAAATTTGCCTCGCACGCGAAGGGTGCATAGCCTTTCGCTTATAGCGTTAAAGCCGATGATGGTAGACTTCATTTTTTCGCTGACTAGGAAGCCTACCCCGAGCACATGGTGTTTTGTATGACAGCTATAGTATATGTCATATTCTTTCTTTTCTAAAACACCATTCCCTGTCCATCTGATTTCTTGAAGAGCTGTTATGTCAGCTTTATATTTTGACAGGGCATCGGCTAGCTGCTGAGCAGCTCGAGCTCTATAGAGCGATCGTACGTTCCATAAGAAAATTCGTAAATCGTTTTTCAGTTTTCGTTGCGTTGGTTGTCGTCGTGTGATCAGTCCGTTTCCGAGGCTTGTTGTCGGTCTCGTAATTCATAAGTTTTACGGGACAGGGAATTAACCTGTCGCCAACCTGAGGAACCAGCCTGATCATATTAGCCAAACCTTTTTAAAGGCTTGTTTCTAGCGGCCGCCACGGAGAGGCTATGATCAGACTTCCACCAGTCCCGAATAGTTACGGCACGTGCATGTTTTCGTATGCTACATGTTATTCCCCCTATTCGTCTGATGGCTGACCGCCACTCTTTGACTTCACAAACGTCAAAAAGATCTGTTTACTTTGTTTTTCGGACGAACTGTCATTGTTATAGGTAAGTTCAGAAGCAATTTATTAAGAAAATTGCTTAAGTACGATACTAGTTAAAAAATGTTTAAAATTAAGAATGAGTTAGCAAACTACTTTAAAGTTAGCAAATTGTTAGGTAGTATCATACTAATACCTTAACAATAGGCTATTAAACACGGGAACTACCAGCCCGCCGTGCACCTTTGAAACCCTGGGGTGGAATCGCGTAAGGTGATAGTTGACTATCAATTCGTTGATTGTCGTTTTTGACTATAGCTGTCTCTATCATATCAATTAAGAATTATAGAGAGAGCGATGGTCAAAACGACAATCAACAAATTGATAATCAATTATCACCTTACGCGATTCCACCCCTGAGCAACACAATTCAGCTATAAAAAAATAAACCAAATATGCTCTTTTTAAAAGTACAAACCTTTTCGATATCACAAAGTAGTTCTCTTGAAACTTCTTTATTTGCACTTTCTAAAAACTCTTCAATTCTTCTTAATAGCTGAAAATAATTTAAAAATCTACAAAAATTTGTATAAAATAAATAATAATATGCCTCCCACCTCCATAGTTTCACATATTCTTATATCATATTGTTCTCCAAAATCAATTCTATACGTTTTCAAAAACATTTTCGTCATATTTAGAGAATCAATATCTTGATTTAATATACTGCACTCATCAATAGCCAACATCCAATTGTTGGTGTTTTTAACATCTTCTGTCTCATAATGAAGAGATTTGTCAAAGAAATTCCGAATCTTTTGTGGCTCGAATCCTTTTGGTATTTTGTCACAAGATAGATATTCTTGCCACTTTAAGTTTTAAAAATAAATAAATTTCGATTAAATTGATGTGATTAAAAAACAAAGCTATTATACGATGCATTTAGACCATGATTATTGCTGTATGAATAAATAGCGGTGCCGTGAAATAAGGCCAAGTGAAATAAGGCCAACTTTCAAAAATTGGCCTCATTGCACTTTTATAAAGTGAAATTATGCCAATTTTCAGCAGTTGGTCTTATTGCACTTTTACAGAGTGAAGTAAGGCCAAATTGGTCTTATTTCATTTATAAGTATTATTTATTCGTATAATATTGTTTATTGGGGCCGACGACGTTCTGGGTTTTTATATAATTGTTTAGTGGGGGCCGTCGTTCTGGGTTTTCTTGAGTAACAGTATCTTGGGTGGCCCGCTTCGCGGGTTTTCAGGATTTAACTCCCTTTTCGGGGCTCACACCCGCTCACGCAACTCCGTTGCTCCGCTTAGGGTATATTCAGTCGCCAGGCAGGCGCCTGTAGCAAAAGTTTTGTATTTTACATTAATTGCAGTAAACAACTAACAGTTATGCACTGTTGCCCAAGAAAACTGTTGCTACAGGCGCCTGCCTGGCGACTGAACATACCCTAAGCGGAGCAACGGAGTTGCGTGAGCGGGTGTGAGCCCCGAAAAGGGAGTTAAAATCCTGAAAACCCGCGAAGCGGGCCACCCAAGGTACTGTTGCTCAAGAAAACCCAGAACGACGGCCAATTTGGTCTTATTTCTCAAAATCATTTGGCCTTATTTCACTTTGTCAAAGTGAAATAAGACCAACTACTGAAAATTGGCCTTATTTCGCTTTATCAAAGTGCAATAAGGCCAATTTTTGAAAGTTGGCCTTATTTCACTTGGCCTTATTTCACGGCACCATAAATAGCAAATAAGTGGGTTTTATTAGCTACAGATCTACATATATTGATCCAGATCTGGATTAATCTTTAACACGTAACATAAACAATTTGGGATCCTGTTTTCTATTTGGATCTACATATTTTAAAGATCCAAAAATAAGTTTTTAATCTAGCGGATAGATGGCTTTTTATGGTAAGGTAGTGTAAGCTACAGTGGAAAGACAAAAGAAATAATTGGAAATCAACAAACATAAGGATAAAAAGACACTGCTGTCACCATATTCACATCGTTTTATTTTTAAGGGATTATCTATATGAATCATTGGCGATAATGAAACACGGCAAATATATGTTTTTTATAACATATCTGAAAATAAAAAAAGACAACTTTTTGCAAAGCCATCTACCCACTAGAACAAGAACTTAATTTTGGATTATTGAAATAAATATAACTAGGAAATAGAAGTATGTACCTATTGTGTGTTTACGTGTTAAAAACCTGATCAGGATCAAATTTTGTGGTTAATAAAACACATATGGGCACATTTATGTAAATAATTCGATGTCAGAAAAAATTTAAGCATATGGTTGCTCGTGTGACCCGTTTTATTTACATAAAAGAAGAGTCACTGTGATCATAATTTTTCTTCAATGTAGACAATGCTGAAAACTTAACCGAAAAAACTTAAAACGTTTTATATTTTTGAATTACCTACCTCCTTTATAAGATGATAATTTTTTTCATATTCTTTGACTTCCAGTTCTACATCTGAAATGTTTATTTTAAAAAATAACACAAATTGAAAAAAAACATTTATACAAACCTGCAAGCAAAAGTGTGCTATTCAAAATGCGCTGTATTAAATTTTCATGTCTTATTTGATTTATAAGACTTTCTTCAAGGGTAATTAATTGATAGCCTGGGATTTCCGTTGCAGCCGTTTTCTTTAAATCTTTGGATTTTGATTTATTTTTTGACATTTTGCTTAGAATTTGTTGTAGCTTTATATATATATTTTAACAAGCTTTGATATAAAATTTCTAGTAAATTTCTGATTAGTTTTTGAAAGGTAGCATTTTTTCTTTTTCCGTTTATTTATTAAATATACTCCATATGAAGATGTAAAACCTTGATCCTCAAAAACCTCTTTGTTGTTGTATTAATAGTTTTGTTTCTTTTCCTTGAAACTTTTATTTCAAATTTCATTTTAAGTTAGAACTTATACAGGGTGATTCGAATCAGATACAACAAAAAGCTAGAGCGTATAGTTTTGATTTGATACGGGTCTATTTCTAAAACTGGGGTGATTTTTAATAACTGACTTATAAATTTAGGTAAAAAATTGATTAACAACGAAAAATAACAATATAATGCTTAAATTTACATTTTTTAGTGTCAGAATTCCATTCATTTATTTTCTTTTTAAGTCAAGAGACTCCCCCTGTACTTCCGAACACAAAGGTTTCTTTTGGTACAATCTTTTTTTGTACACAAACAGTTACAAGCGTTCTCAAAGATTTTGAGATACACAAAACCGCTGACCCAATACTATTCTTCCCACTGTTCTCTAGGGGTGAGCTTCAAAGTATATTAGTATAACATTTTTGTTTCAATAAATAAAAATAACACAAAGTTTTAGTTTCAATATTAAGTCAAAGGCATTTTTTTTGTTGATAATCTTTATAATTCAATGTGATGTCAAAGTGACTATGACAGTTCAATACTAAAATGTCCTTATGTAGGCACTATTCAACCTCCAAACGCGTTTAGCTTATAATGCCCCTATTCAACGTCACATAAGTTTTATAAATAACGATTTTGCGTTAAGAGGCATTATAAGGGTTGCATAGCCTTATGTACTCACTATAATGAGTTTATAAATATGGCTGTTAGTCTATAAAATTGATATATTATGTATGTAGTTTAATATAAAATTAGTTTTTAGGCCGAAAGGTATTAGAATTAAGATATAGGTAAGCTTAGAGCGCCCGCATAGGGCCAAGAAGTTAGTTTTAAGTTATTGGATATTTAGTACTCTTGAGCCCAACTTGGGACGTACTGTGAAGAACACAAATTCTTTCTTCAGCCGCACTTCACGAATGTGTAATGCTCAATTTAGCTCTAATTTTCATTTCCATTGTAATATTTAGAAATTGAACACTAATATGTGTATCGGTATTTCCTCTCAAAACCTTCCCCCTTTTCCTAACGCTCAAATCGCAGTGCGAGGGTAGTAATAACACCTTGAGTGCGGGTTTATTATAAAAATAATGGCGCAAAATTTTAAACAGCCTATTATTAACGGGTTAGTATGATACTACTCAGCAATTCGCTAACTTTAAAGTAGTTTACTAACTTATTCTTAATTTTAAAAATTTTCTAACTTGTATCGTACTAAAGCAATTTTCTTAATAAATTGCTTCTGAACACACCTTAAACAATGACAGTTCGTATAATAAACTAAGTAAACAGACCTTTTGTGGCGTTTGTAAATAGCACGATACTAAAAAAAATAAATTAGGTATTCGATGATTTTAAGTTTAATAAAAGCGTAGAAAAAGTATGATGATATATTCGATTAAAATTTGCAAATTCGTTGTTTTAACCTAGTATCATACTAAAACAGCTTTAGCATCGTACTAATTCAATTAAAATTTTGCGCCAATGTCGCACAGTTTTAAGATATTAATATGATAGATACTAATTAACAATTTGATAACTTTTAAATAGATTACGAACTCTTTCTTAATTTTAAACATTTTCTCACTAATAGCGTGCTAAGGCTATTTTTTTAATAAATTGCTTCTGAACACACCTAAAGTAATGGCAGTGCAAAATACTAAATAGAAAGACCTTTTTTGACATTTGTAATATCAAAGAATCATATGAAGTTATAATGATACTAAAAAAAAATAAAATAGGTATTCGATGATTTTAACTTTAATAAAAGTGTAGAGAAAGCATTATACTAATTTGGATTACAATTTGCGAAATTGTTGTTTTACCCTAGTTTCATAATAAAAGTGCTTAAACATCGTACTAATTCAACTAAAATTTTGCGCCAATATTTTTAATTTAAATATCTTTAACCTACCTGTCAGCAAAAAGGTTTTTTTAATTTTGATATTTTTTTCGTTTGGTAGTAAATTTTGAGTTTGAACTAAAAAAACATTAAAAAGAGAAATGCCAAAATGGCTCTTTAAAGTCACAGGTAGCCCTGTTCCCAACCGCAAATGAAAGGATTTTAAAGTGCTAGGAGTGCAACAAAAGTGTTAGGAATAGTAATGTCGAAATAAACCAGAACGACAAGGTGGTTCAATCAAAAACACCTTCTATTTGTGCTTTTTTTAACTCATACTTTGTATAAATACTTTCTTACTATGTATTAGACAACAGCTGCCTGCACGTATGCAAACCGGAATGACAGCCGTGGTTTAGCAACAAGAGTATTTTTGGTGTTCCCTCCCAAGGCCAAGATGACGGCCAACAGGTCCGTTAGCGTCGCTTGAAACGATGTAATGACAGATTTTTATTGACAGCTTTAATTCGTGCATATTTATAAAATTAATTAGTTCAATTAAAAGAATATTAGAATATACAAAATTAGCAACCTAAGACCTCTGAAAAAAGAATAACAAAAACACAAACTTCAAAGTACTATTGACAACTAATGTTAACGGATTTCCCGAAGAAAAAAGTTGAAAGCTTAGCTTACACTGTATACGACGCATGCGTCACCTATCGGTGGCTTCACATATGAACATATACATACATATATTGAAGATTCAATTGAGCTATCAGTTGTATTCGTTTTGTGCACATAAAACACTAAATATAAGGTAAATTATTTCTGATTCCTAATAACATAATCTTATTTTATAATCATTAAAGATCATCATACTATTCCGATATTCTACGACTTTTATATCAGTTAAGCTTTCGATTAAAAATTTATTAAAAAAAATTCAAATATGTACATTTATATGCCTTATTTTAAAAAAAAGATACAAAAATAAGAACATCTTTTTCCAAAAAAAAATAAAAATATTTCTACACAGTACGGTTTTGAGGCGTATACTTATGTATCTATCTCGGGTCAAGGGAACGGATTTGAATCCCACATCAGTTGAAAATACTTTTTTTTTTAATTACAAATGAATTAACATTTATAATTTTATTGAAAGTTTTTTTAAATTGCTTGAAAAATGTGTTTTGGATTATAAACTTGGCATTACAATAAGAAAAAAATATTCAAAAGGGGAAGATATATGATCAGACAGTTAAGGACGGATAAAGGCAAAATAATGATTATTTTCATCAAAAAAGACTCTATACATTTTTTTTCAATTTTCTTTAAAAAAATTTCAATAATTTCATTCAGTGACGCTGAATCATTCGGTGTCTTTTCTTTATCTCCAAACCAAGCGAATCCTCTTCGGCAAATGTTCCAATCGAATCTCTTCTTCGATTTAAAAGACCCAAATGTTGCAAGCTAACTGCCGGTACAGAACATCTTCTCGATGAGGGAGTTTCTAAAAATTAACGATTCTGAACTTAAAAACTGGTCAAGAATGAAGAAAAAACAAACTTACCAGAAATTAATAAGGTCTTTGGTCTACTGACATTAGTTACAACAAAATTCGTAGTAGGGTTGATGATATTTTCAAGAGATGGATTTTCTGTTGGAGATGGTAATGTTGTGGTGCTATTCGAACAGCTATTCCGTTCATCTACAGATGTGTATGATCTCAATTTGGGATAGATGCGTTTGGACCTTTGCAATATTGGTCGATCAACAGATTTCGATCGAGTGTTCATGGAGAGCAGCCGATTTTCTTCAATTTGAGATAGTTTTTGTATCCTTGAACGTGTTATGTTGCAGAAAAATTGGTAACACAAAGATATACAGAATAGCGAAAAATAGGCACAACATTTAAATATATCAAAAATCAAACGAAACAAAGAAGAGGAAGGGCAACGAAAGTTTTAAAATAGGGAGTTTGTTTTTTACATACCATAGTCATATTTGCAATCAACTTAACTTTGAAAGTTGTTTGGCTTTTTGAGTGTTAATGACGAAAACAAAATATTTAACAATATCGATGTTTTCAAAACGATGTGTCTGGGAATTTTGGTGTTGGGCCCTAATTTTTGTATCCAGCATGCTCGTGATTTTTTATAGGTTACATGAATTATTTTTAATTTAAATTTTTGAAAGAAAATAATCAGTTCTGTTAAAAGAAATTTCCAATTTACATCATTGATTTTGCTTTGCCAAATAATCTGTGTGAATGAGTAGACTGTAAAACAAGCCAATTTAAAACAAAATTTAATTTAAAAACAAAAGAAATTAAAAATATCAATACAAAACATTTGTTAAACTTAAAAATCATTTAACAACTATGTAATAGACATTTTTGGAATTTTTTTGGTGTATGCTAAGTTTTGTACTGACAATAAACTTAAAAATTGAATAGACTTCCTTATACCTACTTACCTTAACTATTGGGGCAGGAATACCTTTTGAAATAAATCAATCGAGACTGACGTAGCAAGCGATACGATTCAAACACTTAATGCAAAGTTTGGCAAATATGCTGAATGACATAATGCAGACTTTGTGTTTAGAACATTTTTTGATTACCTAATGGCGGACTTACACTAGGTCATCGGTCGTTATAGAATGCGGCCACCAGAAATGCTGTCACATATACATATATATGTATGTATGTATGTATGTATAAATATATTGGTGGGAAAGGGAAATAATTTCCGTCTCATTAAAAAAAAGTCATTATTTAAACATTTTGACTTGGCAAGTCAAGTGAAACAACGCAAGTGCGGGTATTTAGTCTACGAACAAATACATAACCAGATAGAGAAGAGAGAGACGTACTACTGGCATCAGCCAGCAGGCATTGATCTAGAGGATGTGGATAAACCATTTCCACCTTTTAAACTGCAATGATGATCAGAAATTCACGATTTCGCTAAATTTAAGGAAGAACACTTGAAAAATTAAATTCCTAAAACATTATATATTGGACTCATCTTAGGTTCACTTAAAGAAAGAAGTTTAAACCACCGACACCAACCCTGAGTACTTAGAATTGGAGGATCATAGAAGATTAAAGGCACTGTATTTCAGGCAAATATCATTTACTAGTTTAACTCAATCACATGTTGTTAGTGTTATGCCTAAACAACATGTAATGAGTAAACCAGCATCCCATTGATGATAATTTATAGAAGGTTTTAATGGAATTAAAGACGACATAGACGACGGCAGGAATCGAACCTGTTATATTGAGATTGACAGGCGAGCACACAACCATCGCGCCACGGCCACCCCTATATACATTATGTTATATACGGATCTATATGAATCCGGATCTGGATCAATTTTTAACATGTATTACAAAAACAATTTAGGATCCATTTCTCTATCTGGATCTATTTCAAAAATCCAATACATTAGTTCTTACTCTGGCGGATAGATGGCTTTTTATGGGAAGGTAGTGTAAACTGAAGTGTAAAGAAAAAAGGCAAGAAACATTTGAAAATCAACAAACATAAGCACAAGAGGGGTGAGCGTACAACACTACTCTCACTTTGATCTGTATCGTTTTATTTTCTTTTAATTCAATTTATATGGATCACTGGCGATAGTAAAACGCGGCTATTATCCACGGATATGGATCTGGATTAATATTTAACACGTATTACAAAAACAATTTTGGATCCTGCTCTCTATCTTAATAAACTAGTTCTTACTCTGGCCGGTATCATTTTATTCACAAGGAATGATTTATATGGATAATTGGAGGTGATAAAACAGAGCTTAAGTAAAAGTGGCCGTTGTAATTCGAATTCTCTCTATGGTGAGTAGGAAAAGGCGACTGATTTCGAATGAAGAAGAAATAGGTGGCAACTGACAACATATTGAATACGGGCCAAATCGAACGGAACCTCTTTTCTTCTTTGTATGTTGATCAAAACTTGAGGCATATCTAAAACCTGTGGGTATTCTTCTTTGCAGGGTTTTTGGAATCTATAGCTGTTTTGATAACTTCTCGATACAAAAAAAAATAAAACTTAAGGCCCATTAGCTCGTTGAGAACGGGAATCAAGTAACTTACAAATCTAGCCATTTCTATTTGCGTGTTATCGGGAGGAACGTAGGGGACCCACCATTTGCTGGTAAAGCCGAAAGGCACTTTTTATACCATTTCTTGCTTCTAGGCAGTAACAGCTGGGAACCAGCCGCAGACCTGCAGTTTAATCGAAGGCATTAACCATTACGCCGACGGGTACTACAGCTATCTTATAGACCTGGAACCAAATTTCAAAAACGTAAGTTTTGTATACATTTACATATGTATATGTAACCACTTCCTTAAGAGTGAATAGAATGTTGACACTCCAAAATCTGTGAATAAATTTCAATAGTTGTGCTAGTTTTAATGTTATCTGAGAATTTGAAGGTACTTATGAAATTGAGTGCCAGATGTCATGTACGCCATGAGGATTTGAACAATTTTTGTGACTGACGGGTTATAAGAAAAAAGAAACGCATATATCAAAACATATATTAAATAATTTTTAATTCTTTAAGGAAATATTTTGTTTTTATTTCGGAAAATCTTGAATATACACTGGCATTGACAGACAAAATTATCAGAAAATCACCGAAATGCATGTTGCGTTCAGATAACATACTAATAACCCTATTTTAAAAGTTACAATACTTTTGCTCCAGCTGCCTCTAGTGGCGCATGGTTACAGATAAGACCAACTTGAAGTTGGCTCCTAGTACATAGGTAATAAATCAATTGGTTCTACAATTGTCAGTTTTGGTTTAAGGTCGTATTTTGTGATATTATTTGCCGAAAAACTCGTGATGAACAACCCTATAAATATTTATTTTGCTCATTCACCTTCACTAACAAACATTTATTAATACAGATGAAGAGTAGTGTCTTAAAATGTGAAGCCATAACAAGAAAATGTAAGCAAACTTTTTTAATTTTGAATTTTGTCTCCATTCAAATGAATTTCGAATTATTCATTCAGTGCATATATTATATATTTTTATTATATATTAATTTTGTAAATTATTATAATAATATGTATTAGGTTTAGCATCTAAATAACTGAAAATATAATTGTCAATGTTATTTCATTCAAAATTAAAAATAGCTTATAACTAGGAACTTTTACAAAGAATTTTGTGCTTATAGAAACATTTTTTATTTTAAATGGAACATTAATTACTTGAAATAAAATTCAAGCTAAAAAGCGCAGATGAAAAATTGCATATTTTTTAAACTTTCACAAAAAAAATGCAAGATCAAAGTACATGTTATAAAAATTAACAATTTTCTCGTACAGTTGAAAACACTTATGTATGTAATGTATGTTTAAAAAAAATAACAGGGAAAGCATATTCATGTGTAAAAGGGGAAGAAATAGAAAGAAAAGATACAATAAAGATAGCTATTAAATTTATTTTTTTTTGTAAATTTTATTTACAAAGAAATACATTTAACAATTAGATCGATATTTATAATAAGTTCACATTTAGTAGTAGTTATTAAAACGACTAATACTCTAAGACTTAAAATAGTTAAATATTTTCATGAAATTAGTACCTTTGGATGGACGTCGATCGCTTTTCATTTGGGCATAAACTTGTAAGGAGCATCTACGGTTATTTCGTTTATCTCCTTTAGATTGCTACAAATAAAATCATTAACCAACAAATTATATTAATATATATCTATTGGAATATGTTCATTAATTCGTTTAATTTTTATTTATAAGATCTTCAGACATCTCTATATTCTCATCGAAAGTGCTATCACCGTTTAGAAGTTTTTCACTAGTTATAATTTGCAGCATTATTATGAGTCTAATACGCTATTCACACCAAATCAAAATCTAGATTTCGAGCAAAATTCTCAAAATCTCATCAAAATCTACTAGATTTCCCATACATTTTCAGATTTCCAAATCTACTAGATTACGACAAAATCTCCTCAAAATCTACTTTCAAACACAAGATTGTCAAAACAAACAAACCTTTAGAAATGTTCTGCTTTGTCAGCAAATTGTCAGCAAGAGAAGAGGTAGATAAAAAGCAGATAATGGAGTCGAGTCTCGAATGACTATTTGAAATTTGAATTGTGGGGAGAGAAGGAGAGAAGATAAATTATATCCGAGAAAGCAGGATAAATGGACAGAAACGTCAAATGAAATCCTGGTTCTGTTCAGTGTGAACGCTTCAATGAGATTTCGTAATCTTGTTGCTGAAATCCGAGATTTTAATTCGGTGTGAAAAGCCTATTATACGCTATTCACACCAAATCAAAATCTAGATTTCGAGCAAAATTCTCAAAATCTCATCTAAATCTACTAGATTTCCCAAACATTTTCAGATTTCCAAATCTACTAGATTAAGACAAAATCTCCTCAAAATCTACTTTCATACACAAGATTGTCAAAACAAACAAACCTTTAGAAATGTTCTGCTTTGTCAGCAAATTGTCAGCAAGAGAAGAGGTAGATAAAAAGCAGATAATGGAGTCGAGTCTCGAGTGACTATTTGAAATTTGAATTGTGGGGAGAGAAGGAGAGAAGATAAATTATATCCGAGAAAGCAGGATAAATGGACAGAAACGTCAAATGAAATCCTGGTTCTGTTCAGTGCGAACGCTTCAATGAGATTTCGTAATCTTGTTGCTGAAATCCGAGATTTTAATTCGGTGTGAAAAGCCTATTATTGTCAGTATAGATTCATCTGATTCGGAATATGCATTTGACGACTCTGGTTTAACCCCATACGTCAAACTGAACTGTCAAAAAGTCACTGAATCGTGTGGAATTCAATCTAGTGGTGTCATTGGTACATACATCTTCGAAAAGAAAGAAATGACCGTCACCATAAATACTCACAGATATGGCAAATTTAAACCAACATTTTTGACCTCAAACATCGATATGCATCACACAATTGTAAGAAAAATGTATTTGATGAGTTTTTTTCGCGAGTAATGTGAGCTGGCACTAGACATGTGATTTGTTTATTAGATGCTTTTTATCATCTACGAATCTACACAATAGGCGTGTTTTGTTGAGCTTCTTAATGTATACACATTAAGAAATGTTACATTAAAATTACTGAAGAGTGAATGTGCTGTTTACTTCTTGTTGTTGTATTTACATATGCAAAATAAGCTTAATGTGTAACATTTCTTAATGTGTACATTAAGAAGCTCAACAAAACACGCCTAATATGGATCTGGATTAATTTTTAACACGTATTAAAAAACAAATTTCGGATCCTGCTCTCTATCTGGATCTATTTCCAAAATGAATTCTTAGTCTGGCGAGTAGATGGCTTTTTATGGTAAAGAAGATTAAACTGCAGTGCAAAGAAAAAAGTCAAGAAATAATTGAAAATCAAAAACATAAAGAAAAAACAGGTTTATACATAACAATGCTGTCTCTTTGACCCGTATCATTTAATTTTCAAGGGATGATCTATATGGATCATTGGCGATAGTAAAACGCGGCTTTTATTGCGGTATTATGGAAAATATCGTGTTTATGAACACAATCCACAAACTCTTAACGAACAACGAGAACGAATATTCGTCAAGCTGTGACTGAGTATCCGTTTACAAGGAGAATTGATTTCGAATTGAATCCGGAATCGATTGCGTGTCGACCTTGATTGGATCAAAATATGATTACTCGATCCGATTCAGCTTTAAGGGCTGGATCGAATTCAAAATATGAATGTAGACCTTGATCGACGAATATAGGAATTGAGTTCGCAGCTGCTTATTGGTTTGTAGTTTGTATGTATTACCCTGTGCTGTGCTGTGTTTTATTTTTATTTGGCTGTGCACTGGCTACACGCAATGCTTGAGAGACAACAATTATGTTAAAAATAATTGAGGATTTAAATGTAACATCAAAATCTAACTCCAAAATATAAAATGTTGAAATTTATAGAAAAGTGGAGTTATAGATGAAACAATTAAATCGCCCTACATATACACTAAACACAAAACTATCATTATGATTCCATTTGAATCAAATATTTCCATCCGGTGTGGTTATATACCTCGATCAAATCTCAATTCAGATTCGATGCGATCTTCCAATCCACTCATGTAAATGGAGTTATAGTGATATATTTCATTCATAAAGACAGGATCCAAACAATATGTTCATTGCAATAAAAGTTAGATCTAAATCTAAATCATAAATGAGTTTTATAAAAATGTACTATCGTAACAACAAAATGGATGAGTTTCTATTAGCACAATTAGCAATAAGTTTCCGTACGGAAAAAAATAATTTTATTTTAAGTTTTAATTTTTGTAATCAGCAAATTGAAGCTTCTTCTCTGACTGATTGACTGATGCAGATATTTTGAAAATTTGCAGCACCAAATGGAATATTTTTATACAAAATTATTATTCAAAAGGCTTAATTTTATAAAAAATCAAATTCTAGTTTCGAGGTTAAACTCTTGAAACATATTTTTCTGGCAATTTTGATCCCAAGCTAACTCGACTAATTTGTTGATTTGTTGTCTTATATCTTGAGTTCTATTAATCGGATCGTCAAGATTAGTGTGTTTAGGGAAAATTTCCTGTTTTTAATAAAGAAATTAAATTTATTATACCCCTGACACAAGAATAAGAAAATTCGCTATTTCTAACCCCAAATCCACACCAATGGCGACTTTTGTATTCGATATCATGACCAATGCCCCTATAACCACTCAAACTCATATTTTAGTTGTATCTGCAAACCAAAAATTTTCTGTTTGGTTCTTAGACTTTAATAATTTCCTAAAAGCGGGTTAACCTTTAACTTCTTTGGACATAATCAATAATTGATAACAACAAGAAACAAAAAAGACAAAACATCCTTCAACTAAATCGATTTGGTCTCAACTCAAGGACATGGAGTTTGGGTAGTATAGATTACCGCCAAAAGGTAACGAAAAGCTATATAAAAGTTTCCTAGTGAACGATCTTAATCATTTTTTGTTTTTAATAAAAAGAATACTAAAGTTTAAAGTTCTTCTTACCTCTTTATAATGTTGAGTTATATCAGAAGCTGCCTTCAATAGAAGATACAGTAAAACAAGTACAAATAAATAGATTATAGGTTCAGTTGATGTGCCCTTTTTGAGTGGCGGAGTCTTATTCAAATCCTTTTTGCGATAAGTCTTTTTAAATTGCTTTAGTAAAATTTCATTTGATTTATCAATATTTTCTGTAATTATTTGTTGAATTGATTGATCTTTAGCAAGAATTTCAGCTGTAAATATCTGCAAATCATAACAACAGTCTTGATGTTCCTTAAATTTAGCTGATATGTCGGCTTGACGTTTGATTTCCTTTTCTTCTAATTGCAAGCGAAGAAGATCTTGTTGTTTTTGTTGTTCTTTTTCATATTCTAGCAATCGATTTGATTCTTCGAGTTTCAATTGAACGTTGTTGTCATAGTTACGCTTAAGAGCATTTGTTGTAAAATATAATGTTACAACAACAAGTAATATGGCAACGGAAGTGACGAATGTATTTTGTAGATTATTAGTCATTTTGATTTGTGTATACATATAATGCTATGGTGGATCAAGGTTATGCATTAGAAGCTAGAATATGGGATGTGCAAACTAAAATGAGAAAATATTAAATATGTATCAATTAATATATCAACAAATTAAATTAAATTTAATCGCATAAGGCCCCAGTTACAGCTTTCATTGAAATGCATTATTGGAACAAATTATTGAAATGCTGAATTTATTTTTTTGACAAGCCAGTTGAAGCAATCATTGAAAAATTGGTTTCAGTAAAAAATCATGTCAGTGACTGATAACAACCAATTCTAGGTATTTGGGGTTAGAGTTGATCATTGAAAGCAAAACTGAGGCCCTTATTGTGAGTGTCGTTTCTTAGTCGATCAACGACTTTTGTCGAAAATCGATTATCGAAAAATTAAGATATCTGAAGTTGTTCTTGTATCAGATACCATAGGCTCTGTTTTTATACGTGGTAACAACAACATAAAGTTATCCAAAGATTTTTGGATACAAATTTTAACGCATCCAACGTTTTGGTACTATCAACTTTTATCGAATCGAACGTTGACGACACTCGCAATAAGGCCCTGACATTTGAGAATAGAAAGAGAACCGAACATATTTATGTCGTTTTTATTTGGCAATCCGGAAGGCTTCTGGACTATTCTGAAAGTGTTCACTTTGGAAAAAATGACAGTTCTGATTCTGAAAAGAAGAGATATTTGCGTCTGGATTTGAAATCAGAATCAAAACCAGAAGCACTCACACATTCATATACTTAAACGTCAAACTCAACAGCTGTAATTTTTTATATCCTAATTGTGCGAAGTGTATCTTCCAACAAACATTATTCTTGATTTTCATTACTGCCCACATTTGATGTATGGGAGAGAGATTCCGGATTGCCAAATAAAAACGACATTAGTGGAACTACTGTGTTCCAAGTTAAAGAAACAAAATCAGCTATTCATTGAAATTGATTTCTATCAGTGAAATAATATAAGTGGATTTAAAAGAAACTTTCTTTTGTATTTTATAGAGTAAAAAATTCTACTACTTTTAAGCTTCATTTTGATACCAATTAAAGCTATTACAGTTTGTTTAATCGTCTTAAAAATGGAAATGCAAATTTTCAATGATGCATTTCAATTATAGTTATAATTGGCCCCTAAGATAATTTATTGATGAATTAGGTACTAGTTTCTGTAATAAAAATTTGTATTAATTTTCAAAAAAAAGTGTATGAGTTTCTGGCAAAAAGTAAAGGAACAATAATTGATAGACTTTGTCTTCGACATTTTAAATGCTGTAAATTGGTTAGGGCGCTAGATCCATATGCCTTTGCGAAAAGCGGGTTGATCTTTCTATTCTTTCGAAATAACCGATGATTGATAACAACATGGAACAAAGGACAAAACATCCTTAAAGTAAATTAATTTATTGTTAAAAAGCCTAACAAATTCCTACACGGTCATCCAATAAGAGGCTACATATTAATTTTTTTTTTTTTTTTTATAATCTACACGCGCTCAAGGGATTATGATTACCCTTTAAATGTTTGAACACAGCGCGGGCGTGAAGTTAAGGAAGAGAAAGAAGGATAGGAAAGATGTGTGGCACGATGTTCTGAGACTGAAAGTTGTTGTCTCAGATATTTTATCTCCAGGGATGGCGGCTGAACTAAAGCGGAGAATGCCGTGTCTTATTTCTATGTGTCGCTTATAATTCACATTATTTTATTCGTGTTCATCCTTGTTGGGCATACTAGTTTAACTCAATTACATGTTGTTAGTGTTATGCCTGAACAACATGTAATGAGTAAACCAGCAACCCATTGATGACAATTTTAGAAGGTTTTTAATGGAATTAAAACGACATAGACGACGGCAGGGATCGAACCTGTGATCATGAGGTTCACAGGCGAGCACACATCCATCGCGCCACGGCCACCCCCCAAATGATTCAAAAAACGCACGAATGACCCTCTCGGCTCTTATATTCCCCTGCAAAAATGTAATACAATTTTGTGAACAACAACTCGGATTTTTTCAAGTGCATAAATTATTGGTGAAGCATTGGATAATACTTGGGGTCTTGTGAATATAAAAAAGCTCAAACTAAGGCTTGGATTCTTAACTGAAAGCTTTGACTAGCTATATACATACATATATCAAGTTTCTTTCAATCAAAATTTTATTGGAAACAGTCAGAAATCAGTGCTGACTTTCATAGTTTGTTTTGGTTTAAAAAAAATGGTCAAAATGGTCTAATTACTTTTTAGGGGACTCAACAAGGCGTAGAGGAGGTGATTAAAAGTTTTGGCTTCCACAGCCTTAATATACAAGTGACGTGCAATGTTATTGAAAAATTCACAAGTGTGGACGCCAATGGCCAAAGTCAATTCACCAATACTTGCCCTATAGCACTGATTAAAAGTAAAAGGTAAAACAAAATCGAATACCCCGTTGAATTTGCACCTTTGTCTTCATAAAAAAAGTTTAAGCCAATGCCACCAAAGTTGAAACAGGTGAATAAACAAACGAAAACTGAAGTTATGAAGCTAAAGCTAAAATTTACTAGCTGGAGCTATTATAAGCATAATCTTTTTTTTTTATTAACAAATACTCCCAGATGGTTCAATTTCGAAATAAATATAGCCTAGTGACACCCGCAGCTCAAAACTGTCACTTGTTGTGAACGAATGGGTTGTACCGCAATTAATCTTAGATTTTCAGAACCCTAGATGCGACAGTTTTGTTTGTTAACGCATCCAAAGAAAAGCCCATGAGCCTTATCATTTTATTTAAAAAAAAGTCATGATCTTGTTCATTAATTTCCAGTGAGTGTATATCAATCGATTTTTAACCTTAATTTTTGCACCAGAATAATGTGAATTCGAAGAGCATATCGGAAAAATACTCACTCTTCTGGCGGCCAAAGTGCCTAGGAAAGTTGCGACTTTCAAGTTTTGTCTAATAGCCGGAGAAGTTCTTCAAAAAACTGTTAATAATGCCGTGATTACGATGCTCTAAAAGCTAGTTATACTTTGTCTCTTTCTCCTAGACTCAGTGCTTTTTTATAACCTATTTTTAAAAAGTTACGTTTAAAACTTTTTTCAACAAATTAACAAAAATAACAATTCCGTTTAATAGCAACAAGAACTGGTCGAGGTTTTTCGAATATTATGTTTTAAAAATGTAAGCGTGTTATAGCCTTATTCCGGTAGTTGTTTTACCTACTAAAACGCAAGTAAAACGACAGAGCTCCAGTAATGACAATTAGTATTTAAACAAGACACTTAACTCTTCTAATCATTATTTATGTCCATAGTCGTTTTACAGAAATTCCAATTGTCAATTTCAGAGCCTTGTGGTTTTAATGGCGTTTTTGAAAATTGTTTTTTTTTTCCAAAAAATGTGGTCACTGCATTTCTTTCTTTTCTATTTTTTTTTAATTTCATAAGAGAAATTTTAAATTTGTAGTTTCCATGAAATTGGTCCTTCCCAAAATTGTTTAATAACAAAAAATAAATTTTGGTAAGTTAATGAACAAATTAACACTCCCAGCACAATTTTATTTAAATTTACAAAAAATAACTTAAATATGTATCACTAAAATGTATTCCTCCTGTCCTTTTTTTATTTTCACATCCTCTACGTATATATTTTTTCTTAACGTTATTACGACTTAGTGGCTATATTTACCCTGACCTTTATAAAATATACCTTGTTATCGGTGTTACCTTAAGCCACCATTATTATTACAACTTATTAACAATCTCTAATAATAATCCTTATCCTTATAACGAGTATTAGAGAACGACAACTTATCACGAGTTGTTTATAATTGTAACACTGTTATGGTTCTCTTTATCACTGCTCATTTGAGATAACTTTTAACAGGGAATACATGAAACATCCCATAAATCCATAAAAAAAAACGTACACTGTTTGTCTGCATCAGTAGAAAACAAAAATATACATAAATCGCTGTACACTTGTCATAATAATGTATTCCAGTTCGGGGTAAAATCAATATTTTCACTTTTACCTACTACCTAAATGGGGTTAGCAGGTTTTCCAAATTTAATGTGCCCTTCTTAGATTCCAAATGAACAATTATGTATGTTTTTTAAGAGTAAATATTGTATGTATATTTAATTAATATGTATAATTCTTAAACTATCATACCTAGGTGATTATGTATGTTGTTGGTATAACACTGTCTGACGGCGTTAATATTAGGTTTTAAGCAATTTTACGTTTTTTGTTTGCGTATAAAAATGATTGCATTAAATTATAAAATTTAAGAACACTCTATTTAACTAAATGTATCTAATAAATTTAATGAATTTTAATAACTCCCTGTCCTACAGACTCTTCCGTCCTTCAACTGACACTACGTTGTTATGGCAATGGCAAAAGCAATCGAGAATGAGGAGCTGTTCTTTGTGGCATAACAAATTGTCGACACATGCTCTTTGTTTATAACACAAAGAAAAAAAGTTTCTTAGACTTGTTGAAGATGGAAAGGGACTACACTTCGAGGTTATATAATTGAGCTACTCTTAAATAAGAAAGCCTATTAATTCATCCTTTTATTAAATTACAGGTAAGCAGTTACCGAGATACGTTTATGCAAAAAAAAAAGTATTTTTAAATGCTTTTAATAGTACTTAACACGTTTCGTCAAACTAAGATTTAATTTAAATTAGTTTGAACACATTAATCTTTATTTTTCTTAAAATGTGTTTCAGAAATTAATTAATGATTAGTTAAGTTTGCTTTGTCAAGCAAAATTGTACTTTTATATATTTTGCATATGTACACACATATTTAGGTGTGAATTGGTTATGTTCCAGGACTATTTTTGTATAACAAACAAATCAACCTTTTTTTGAATTCCACTTCTTTGTTTTTATCAGTAACCTTAAACATTCTTTTTATGAAAAATATTAAGCATTTTTAATAGAATAAATTGGACTTTCATAATAACGAAACAAAATGTTAATCACTTTCTTTTTTTAATAACATCAAAGTACAGAAATATAATATACAAACTTAGTAACAAATCTATAATTCATTCTCTTAAATTTCATTTATTTTTGTATTTAGTTTTCTTGGAAGTCCGAATTTTTATTTGCCGGTCACTGAATTCAAATGACGTTGAATGGTTTTCTTTCAAATTTGTATTATTCTATTTAGTAAGCGATGTCGTTTTTGCAAAAAATCTATTATTGTGACGCATCGAATGTAGGCTGTTTTCGAAAACGTCAAATCAACGTCAATTCGATCGTCAAATGATCGTCATTTTTGACGCAAATATTGCAGTCGTCAAATATGCAATCGTCCTGCTTGCATAAAATCTATTTGATCAGCGTCAGTGAATTTTTTTGCACATGCTTTTAACGTTTACCAACACGGTCAACAAATTTAAAAATGGATGCTAAAATTTTTTCAAAAATTGTGGCTGAAAATTGTTCGAAAACTTTAAATACGTGCTACTATAGCAAACAAATATTTTTAAACAAAAAAAAGAAGGCGATTTGGTTTAAACTCCAAAGTTCGAGTCGTAATTTCCAAAGGTGTGTATGCGTATACAAAAAACAATCGAAAAGCTTTCGGATGAGGAATTCTTCGGTCATTTCAGAATGTCAAAGCAATTATTTCTTGTAAGTACAAACAAATGAAACGTTTCAATTCATAAAAAGTAACATTCTTAATGAATACCTAATTCTAGGGATTGAAGGAAGAACTAAGCCTTTTATGGAAAAAGGCCCAGGTACAGACTTAGAATAAAGCCTATACATTAATCTTTGGGCTTTAAGCAACAAAAATTCATATCGAGAAATCGGAGTTCGTTTCAACAAAACTATCAACTGCGTATTTCATACTTTAATTAAAACTTGTAAAACAATTGTGCGTCTAATTTCAAAATTTGTGAGATGGCCAACTACAAATGAAGAAATTGATAATGTTGTACAACAATTTAATTACTTTCACCCACACACACACAAAAAACACAATCTGAACTCTATTTTCTGAACCTCTATTATTTTGTTCGTCAACTCGATTTTTTTACTGCAGAGCTGCGCCGCAAATGATGTTATATAGAACATATGACTTAAGCAAACTGCGTTTTCGAAAATAATGCTTTTGCATGAAAATTTCGTTTTGGGTTTTCGAACAGTTGACTTTTGCAGTTTGCGTTTAAGAACATTCTGCAAATTTATTTTTGATGCAGATGACGTTTTCGAAAACAGCCGTAATTATACGTTACGATAAGTTTTCCATACTTAGTATCTTCGTTTAGAACTTTTACGACAAAAATTCTCGCCGGAACGTTTACAATTTGGTATAAAAGAATTCCCAAAAAAATAATTATCAGTTTCCTTAAGACGTTGTAAATTTTCCGAAGTTAACATTCTTTTGTCCCCAAACATTTTTAATTTCAAAAAGTTAAGTCCACATAAAGTTAAAGAATAACATAATTTGTCAAAATTTAGCTCGCGAATAATGTACCGAATACTTATTTCGTGCTATTATTATTAGCAGATAATTGCTGTAGAGTTAGTATATTTCATATTAAAATGTTAACTTTAACCTTAAAGAGGGTTTTATATGGCAGCTTAAATTAATCCCGACCTGCATACTAGGCTTCAACTTGCAAATTTTCTCAATTTTTCATGAAGAAAACACTTATTTCCTGCTCATTGAAAATGCTACAAATGCACAACTGCCAAAACAGCCAGCTGTTAGTTCCTTCCACATTAAAATTGAAACGGCGGCGCGGTGTCTGATTTGAAAATAAGCTATCTGAATATTCAAAAACCTTTGCAAATTTAAAAATTAAAAGCAAATTGTTAACAGAAGTAGGATTTATACACAAAAGTGTTTGAATGCAGTTCTTATCTTTCTTGCAATTTTCGCTTCTCTGTTTTGACACAAGTCTTACAAATTTTCCTGGGAAAAGATACCAATTTATATCTGTCAAAATGCCAATTTTGGAGATGTCTGCATTACATTGGGCAAAAACATAGATTTATTTTTCGATTTAAAATCAATTTCTCAAATCTAAAATTTTCGGCAGTTTTATACCTCGCTGTCAGTTTAAAAATGTGGTTTTAGTTTTGTTTAATTTATTTATATTGTGAAACACTAAGCTAAGGAATTTTTTTCTAATAAAAACTTGGAAGAGTGTTAAATGATTCCGTAAATTCATCAAGTCATATTTCTCTATTAAAAGTAATTTAAAAATAAAAAAATAAAGACTTTTTTAAATAATGATAGTCCAACGACTAAAATAAATCAATTTGAAATCGCATTTCATTCGCTGCAAAAAACTCAATTATTGATTGAAATCTGAATATACCAATGGAAAACTCCATAACTCTGACTCACATTTCAGATTAAAACTTGAGATTCTCAATTTGTGAAATCAGTATATGTATGTATGTAGTTGTTATATTTTTTTTATAAATCCAAATCGATTTATACGGATTTCACGCCGTTCAACACAAAAATAATTTATATAGCAAACGTTTAGTTCACGAACATTCTCCTTCAAATAACGCACCCATTTGCTTGCAACATATCAATGCCCCATAGTCAGCTGTCAAACTGCAGCATTTGATGACGTAAGTTCGATAGACGAGGTCTCTAGTGAGTGGTGTATTGTGTATAAATTCCATGTTCCGCCATTCTCCATTTTTCAATCTTTATCATTTTTTAGTAATTGCGTCACTGTCCATCCACTACGTAGGAAGGCGATAAGATTGCAAGATTGGCGTCTGGCGTGGGATTTGTTTACAATACGTAATTAAATGTTTTCCCTTGTTTCTCATGATTCATAAAAGCTATCGCTAAACATATGTTTTCTGTTTATTTATCTTTTATTTGTCAATTATTAAATAAAGTTATCAGTGCGACTGCGAAGTAATCGAAGAGACAAAAAAGCTTGCCGGGCTGGGGTTGTGTTTTAATCGTGTATTCTTTCTTCTAGAATTGATAGAAAATCTTCTCTCCCACTATGTACTTACATAAAAACAAATTAAACAACTACTCTATGAATAGAGACGAAGGAAATGGACAAAGTAGAGATATTCGTGCATCTCTACTCAATTCACTGTCACCGATCATTCTAAGCACTGGACTGGGTCGGTCGGAAGAAATCGGTGCAGCTATTGCAAGAGCAGGTGAGCCGCCTGTGAAATATTCGCAATACAACAACCACAAGGAGTACTACAGCTACGGCGAAGGTTCAGTGAACACAATTAACCCCAAATTGCGAGCTCTGCTTATTCTGGTGGCACTTCTCTTAGTCGGTTATAAAATTTACAATATTTCAAGTAAGTCGAACATATTTATTAAAACCATGTATCTATTCCAATAACGACCATCATATAAACTATCATGTATACCATGAATTACGACAGTGTCTTGCTTCTAGTGCGCTTCCTTATTTAAGAAAAATCTAATTATTTCGACATCAATCAATAGATTATTTTAGTTCAAGGGCTCTCGTTTGTAGTTGGTGGGTAGATTTGAATGCAATTCGGGAAATGATAAAAATCCAAAAATAGAAAAACCATTTTGATGATCTCATTCTAAAGTAAGAAGAGTAAGTACCTACATAGAATATGAATACGTAAAATGGGTGGCAGTGGCAGAGGCAGAGGCAGACAAAGTGAAGTTCATTTTTTTGTTTTGCTTCTTTGTTGACGTTGAACTTGGTTCGTTTGAATGTGAAACATCACTCGTCGTAATTTTGATTCTATTTAAAACTTTGTTTACCTTTTAGCATTTATGTGATATCATTAAATCAAAGGCATGTTAATAGAAACATCGAGGAAAATAACATATTTTTGTTTATTTAAATGTATAAAGGGATTTCATTAAATAATTTATTTACGAGTAATTATTTAAACCGATTAAAAGAAATCGTTGTCGATAATGTACTTTTGAGGTCATTTAAAATATAAGTTTTTAGCTTTTTCTCTACCTTAGGGCCAATCCCATGAAACTGACCTACATAGGTATTCATTTTTTTTGTTCATATTTTGCTTGCAGAACTTGTTCCCTTCGTATTCGTTTTACTTTATTTTTTGTTGTTACAATTAACAAGTCAATGCAAGGTATTTTTGCTTGTTATAAATATATACACAGGTACTCTATATAAGGTAAGTTATGCATTCGTAAAAAAAAATTACGATGATGGGAATGGCGAAAATAGTGGGTCTCACAAATCTGTTTTCCCCCTCTGTTTGGCTACAGCCTAAAGGGTTGTGTTGGTTTTCTTCAGTTTGTTTTTTTTTTATCATTCATTTTCTGTGAATCAAAACGATTCAAATAATTTAGCAAGCTGATTGGTGTGAAAGAAATATTCTTGCTTTGAATATCAAAAAATGAAACGTTTTACATAACATCGTATTTTAGTACCAATGGTATACAGCTATCAAATATTCAACAAGATTCTTGCTGAGATTTGTGATCTTGGAGTTATTTTTTATTTCAAAGATGGCGTTTTCGTTGCATGTATACTGGTATTGCTAGGGCAAACTCTATGTTTGGTTTTGACAAGCGAAAGTGCAGTAAGTTCTCTAACCCATATGCTTTAACATCAGTTTGTTTGTCCTTAATTCGTCTCATTCTTGAATATTGCTTTAATGTACATATGGTATCAATTTTCATCCATTGGTATAACTCGTATTGAAAGAGTTCGAAAGACTTTCACAAGACTTGCAGTCAGGCAACTGAAGTGCAGCATAGATATTCCTTCATATGCCTCAAGATGACCCTTACAAAGAAGATGTTCTATTCAGTGTATATTGTTCGTCCATGATGTATTTTTATATCGTATAAAATTCCCACAAATTGTTACTTACTTTTAAATGTCTATTCCAGAGAGAGATTTGATTCCACATCAGTTTTTTTAATAACCAAAGACATAGATGCAATTATGGTAGCCAATTTGATATGTAATGAACTTGATCTTTCAAAAAAACATATTCGAATTTAAAATTTTATAATTACAAAATATTGTTTCTTAGATTTAAGTTAGATTTTATAAACTTATGTATATTGAATTATGTATGATTTATATCCATAAGAGAATGAATAGATATAGATAGATGAATAGATAGACTTAAAAAAAAATAATAAAATACTTTATTCAAATTTTTTGTATTGTCTAAAAACCGAAACAATGGTAATTTGCACCAACATTTGAAAAAAAAAAAAAAAAAAAAAAAAAAAACAATTATTTATAAATTTTTGGATTTAAAATACTTTAAGCTTGTTTTCCAAAAGCCTCATATAATATTTTAAAATAATGCCAATTACCATACAATTGCTCAACGGTTTTTAATTATATTTTTATATTTTACATAAATTCATATATCAATTTGTAATGTACTTTTGCCAAAGACTGAGGTTTCGCTCCCCGGTGTACCGGGGTTCTTCCCAAAGGAGTACTAACTTCAGATTTTACGTCTTTATTTCTTTCTTTATAACATAGTTTACATATTATTTATCTGTATATACAAATAATTATATATCTTTTATCACTGGTGTCTCCGGTTCGTTCTTCATCGTGCGTATCGTTGACCTCTGTAACTAATCCCTTTAGTATTCCTATTGCTACTGTACGCAGGTTGAGTAAAGATGATATGAAGATGATATGGGAAAGCAGTTCACAAGTACAGTTGAAATCTGACTAAGATACCGATTATACTGGCAAATCACGGGCAAATCAGCAAATCACAGACGAATTCGGCAAAACTCGGACGAATGCGGTAAATAACGAAAGAATCTGACCAATTACGGACGAATCTGAGAAATCACGAACGAATCCAGTTGACAGACGAATCTGGAAAATGACAAACGAATCCTGATAAACTGATTTCAATTAATTTGAAACCTTTTACCTCTGGTGAGCGGAAGTCTTTAAATTATTTAAAGTACATTACCTTAACTGGTCCATGTTTCGTCTGCTCTCGTCTAGACTCGGTTACCCGCTGTATTCTGCTAAATATTCTTCGTACTCTGTGTATCTGTCGTTTTTTTTAACGATTTAACAATTTTTATTGAACATTTATGTACAATTTTTTGTTAACCCACAATAAAAAAAATACATTAAAAAAAATATAAATCTTAAGGCACATAAGGGGCTTTACCTTATACATACATTGGGTTAATTTTAAAATAATATAATTATATATTTTACATGTCAACTTAAAATTTTAAAGTCGGTTGACTTTGATATTCTCGGGGTGTTTCGTCCTGATTGTTCATTGGAGTAGAGTGGAGTGTGTCTTTGTCGAATGAATGGCCGTCTTTTAAGTTTTAAAGTTTTTGAGCTTTAAAGTTAAAAAGTTTACATTTCTACGCATTAAACTCAAAGTAAAAGGCTAAGTAATTGTAAAACTTCCGCACTCCTGCTCAAATTGCGTTCATAATTGTAAACAAACAGCAATAACATAATAATAACAATAACATGGCAACAATTATTGTATTCATCAAAATAAAGTGAGTCAATTTGCTGTCAAATAGGCATTTGTTTTTTTTTTTCTATGTTGCTGAATTTACAGGGAAATGAAATGTGAATTTAATTGATTTATAAATATAATTGAAAGATTATTTATTTATTTTTCTTTAATGTTAAATTAGTAACTTTTCAATTACAGTCCTGAATTCGAGCCTATTCTGTGATTTACTTGAAAGTTTTGGAAAATGACACCCAGGAAAGATGAAATTCTTATTTTTGTCTTCAGTTTTTTTCAATTTTCTTATTTGTGCCATGTTTTATTTGTCTCATGTTTTCAAAAACAGTTACTTCTTTAAGACTGCGAATAATAAGTTTTAAAATATTTTGTTTTAATACTCTTAGCAAATTTTTTTAACGTATTAGAAAACAAATGAAGAGTTGCTACTAACAAATAGTTTCTGCATTTATTTCTCATTTTTAAAAAAAGTAATGACCACACATCCAGTTGTAATTATGTATGTTCATAAATTTATTTTGGAAATATTTTAGATATAACAAAATTTGCAATAATTATGAACAGATTTTGTCTTTTTTGAACAAAATTTTAACGACGAAGTACGAATGCTAGAATAGTGCATGTGACTATAAAATTCACAATATCATCGTTATATTTCCAAATTGATTGAATAGATCAAATCCTAATAAAGCCTACACAATGGTGCGAACATATGTATACATACATGTATTTACATTATATATAACTTTTCTTAAGGTTTTCGCGGTTGTTAGACACGATTTTCAAATGTTTTTCGAATTAGCCGCGTATTTGAAATATAGTGTGTACTTTTGTACTCACCCTGAACGTTTTGCATCAAATTGCATAATACATCACTTTTACATAATAATAATTTAAAAGTTTGTATTAAAATTCACCGCGACATCTGTTTGTTGAGGTTACTTTTAAATATGCGCATCGGGTAGCTATTGTCGACATTATTTACAATTATAAAATCAATAATCACGCATACATGATGATGACAAAGAAATGAGATTAATATTTCTTCTTGTTTAAAATATTCATAGTGCCTTACACCAGTCAAGAGAGTCTCTCCAATATTGGAACTATCACACAAAAAAAACTCAATGATGCCATGGAATGGGCAGCTCAACCTGATGTCCAGAATACAATTAATCCAATTCTCTGTGGGCTAGCATTCTCCATATTTTCTATTGTTTTAGTGTATTTAGATAGTAATGTGCCTGGTATTAATCCACCATCTCCATTCTCCCCACGCTCAAAAATGCTGTAAGTTATTCATCAAAACATTTCTTTTAAATATTGTAACGATCACTTTTTGCAGATATCGCCGGCAGAAGACTAGCTCCATTCACCTTGGCTATTTGTGCGCCATAGCTGGTGGATTAGTAGTAAGCGCTTTAATGCTCTTGGATTTTTGAAAAAAAAAACCGTCAAACTTAATCCAAAACTGTGGATGGTTTGAATAATTATTGTAGAGTAACTTAATCAAGATGTGCCTTCGGAGGTGTAGAATTAAATGAATTTCCACAAAGCAACACGAAATAAGTATTATAGTACAAATAACTATTTATTTTTTGTAGATAACAAATGAACAATATACGACAATTGTTAGTATATATGTTATTCCTTTTTTTAAGTTTATTAACATAGTTATTACTGGTTAACAATAATTTATGTTACGTTTGGTTGTAAACATTTATTTATAAAGACTTTTTTCCTTTTTAATTTAAACATAATATTCTCATTTATGAAAAAAGTAAAAAGTTTAACAAATAAACTCTAAGCTTATATGTAAAATGTTAATCGAATTCTTTTATCTTATTTTAATTTGGCGTTTTGAATTTGCAGCAAAGCGAAAGCTGATACATTTTGTATTCTGATGAGTTCTGTTTCCTGAGGGGGTGTTTGGATCTGTTCAATTTTATGTATATGGAAGCGGTTTTGTGTGTTGAAATGTCCAACGCAACGCACCATGCTTGCTGAAAAGAAATCCATACAAATAATTTAATTTAATTTTGGTGGGGGCCATAACCCAATTAATTAGACCTAATATAAGCTTATTCTTAATCTAACTTAAATATAGCTTTTATTATATAAATCTAGGATTGGAGTGAAAATTGATTAAGACGGAGTTTCAGGCAGGGTGAACTGAGGTTGAAGTCGAAACAGTTAATGTTACAATTAATCCTGCAAAGCATGCGAGTAATATGTTCATTGGAGCCATAAGAGGTAAGGTGGGTAGGCAGATAGAAGAAACGAGGATTTATTTAGGATTATAGATTACGGAAATTACTATTGAAAAAGATGGAATTGTAGAGAGTGCAGTCAACAGATCCTGAAAGCAGTCGATGAATGAAGAGAATGTCGCTTATTGCTCTTCTTTCTTCCATCATATTCAAGCTAATTATGTAATAGAAGTCGGTCTCGATATGGAGGTAGAATCAAAGGGTTATTCCAAGACAGACCACGTAATAAACGACGTTGAAGCTCTCGATTCTGGGTATATAAATTTGTTGATAAGGGGACAATTCATGACAGGCGTATTCAAGAAGGGACGAGCAAAGGTCATGTATAAAAATCGGGTTACGTAGGGGTCAGAGAATTCTTTGGAGTACAATGCAGAGTTTGCCTTAAGAATAATCTGGTCAATATGTGTGTGATAGTTGAGCGCTCTATAATATAAAACACCAGGGTCGCAAATTGACAGGGTGGATATGGGTTTCTAATGAAAAAGGTAGTGACGGGAAGGAGATTGAAAAAGTGATTGAACGGCATTTGGAAATATTTAGCTCTGAGCAATTTTTCAGGCACCAGACAGCGAAACTGTCGAGATTAAGTTGTAGAAGAGTCGAATTATGTGTGGAAGAAATGGTCTTGAAAAACTTGGTACTGTCGGCGTAGAATGAGATATGGGAATAGTTGATGACCATTTCATTATCGTTGAAAGAAATAATTAAATGGAGAGATTCTAAGTGCCTACCTTGTGGGACTTCGGAGGTAGCTAATTAATCATCGAAGAAAGTAGATCTTAATTGAACTTTGTAGTAACTGTTTTTCAAGTAAGAAGAAATCAATCTTAAGAAGATTAGTTCAAGTCCTCGGATGGATAGTTTGAACAGAATAAGCTTATGTGAAATTTTGTCAAATGCATTACTGAAATCGGTTAAGACAATGTCGACTTCCTTTCGACTCCTTCCGTTCAACGAAGTTAGTGGTTGCGGACCTACCTTTGATAAGGTCGTGTTGTCTACGGGAAATGAGAGACTTAAAACGAAAATTTAAAATTTCGTACAAAATGCTTTCAAAGATTTTGAGAATATGTGAAAGTTTAGAAATTGGGCGATAGTTTCTTAACTTCACATTTTGAGCCCTTTTTTATATGTTGGGGTTATGAGAGAGGTCTTCCATTACTCAGAGAATTCTCCTTGAGATAGGGATAAGCCGAAGATTTTTGTGAGGAGAAGAGTGTTGAAGGACATTTATTTGAGAAATATGGAAGGGATACTATCTGGTCCGGGAATATACTCATCATCGAGTCGATTTTACTTATTTTTGATGAGAAATATGTCAATGGTATAAGGTAGAAACGGACCGAGGTAGAAATTTGGTAAATATTTAAAATTAATACAATCAGATATAAAGGAGTCTTCGGTAAAAGATTGTTTAAAAAGAATTATGTAATTATGTCAGCAAATACTCTATTAAAATCAATTAGCTAGGCGAATCATATTAAACTAAGCATAACTAAACTCGAATAATTATTGTGGCAGCCACATTATCTTGCATTTTTTTTTTGTGAATTTTAATGTCTCAAACCAAACAATCGGAAGGATAACGAAACTTTCGCCTGTCAAAATAAATCTACATGGCAATAAGTTACGGAGTACCTACACTAAAGAGTTGAAGTCGATACAACAAAGTCCGGACTGACGACCAATGATAAAAACGTAACCAAGAGTCGAAGTTTTGTTGTCATTCCGAGTACTTTGTTTTGGCTTGCGAGTTCCTTTATGTCTAGAAAAAATGCTAAAAAAACCATCGTTTTGTATTTTTAAACTTACCCGTATCAAAGTCCACTAAAATATTCTCAAAATCAAAATAGAATCCCTGCAAAATTGGCCCTGATTCATCCCGCATCAAAATAGTATGCTCAAATCTTATTTTGCCTTTAGTAATTTTCATTACATTTCCTAAAGATTAAAAAAGATGAAATATTATTTTCCACATTCTCGTTTATTTAGGTCTAACACGCTAACCATACACTTCATATAAGGCCTTCAATTCTGGATACAATTTGCAATTCTTCAATACAAATTGAACACTTCCGGTAATGGTAACAAGTTCCCTCTCAGGCCTTATTTGCAATGTCACCTGTTTCGATGATGACTGTGCACATTGCGAAGACTGACTTCTTTCCAAAAGAGGTTTCTTCTTTGGTATCGGAAAATATTCAATCTCGCCGAACTGTCTACTAGATCCACCAGCTGTGGGTTGTTTTCTCTTATTTCGTGGAAAATTGTCTTTATTGAAGATTGGAGCTAGCTTTAGTGGTGGTCGTTTAAGTGACAACTTTGAGATAGGTGAAAACAGACCTGATTTTGTGGTGCTAGGTGGAAGCATATATTGAACTTTTGAAAATTCTTCATCTGATTTCTTTTCATTGAATTCCCGCACGAATTTGGTCATAGAATTGGTTTGCTTGGGAACTAAAAGTGGTGGTGATTAAAAGGGTCGCATAAAATTCGCTGAGGACTTCTTACTTATTTTTCGTAGTCTTCCATAGTTTTCCATTATTTTAATTAAAACAGATACGGATTGAAACGAAAAAATAAATTCTTATCCACTTACCTAAATATTTAATTTGCTTTTCAAAAGTAACTGTAATATCTTTAGTTTAAAATTAGTTTCCGTTCGATAGTTGGACAGTGGATCAAGTAACTAAAAAAACAGACATCAAATCAAATTATGAAATAATAATTGATAATTGAAGATTTTGTCATTCAGAGCGAAGTAAAACTGCAAAATAGGCAGACACAAGTTGAACGTGTCAACATAAAAAATATGTCTTTTTCATCTTGCACAAAATAGTGAAAGGTGATACATTTTGGAAGAATATTTTATATTTCAAGAGTATGACAAATGTTCCCAAATAACTTGTCTTTTAAACAAGCAGTCTAAGGCTAGGCGCGCACATTCAATTTTTAGTTTCGCAACTGCTTAGTTGCTAAAATGAAACATATGGGCTTATGGGGGGTGGCCGTGGTGCGATGGATGTGTGCTCGCCTGTGAACCTCAAGATCACATGTTCGATCCCTGCCGTCGTCTATGTCGTTTTATTTCCATTAAAAAATCTTCTAAAATTGTCATAAATGGGTTGCTGGTTTACTCATTACATGTTGTTCAGGCATAACACTAACAACATGTAATTGAGTTAAACTAGTATGCCCAACAAGGATGAACACGAATAAAAAAAATAATGTGAATCATAAGCGACATAGAAATAAGACCCGTCATTCTCCGCTTTAGTTCAGCCGCCATCCCTGGAGATAAAAATATCTGAGACAACAACCTTCAGTCTCAGAACATCGTGCCACACATCTTTCCTATCCTTCTTTCTCTTCTTAACTTCACGCCCGCGCTGTGTTGAAACATTTAAAGGGTAATCTAATCCCTTGAGCGCCGGTAGATTATAAAAAAAAAAAAAAAAAAAATATGGGACACCGCGCACTTAGAGCAACTCGATTCTCGAAACTAAAAAGTTTGTGTTTTGACACAAACTAAACGATTGCCTCGCATCAGTTAAGCTGTTTTTTATAGGTGCAAGCTAGAAAAGAGTGCGAGTGTGAGTAAAGAGTTGGCAGTGTGCGGTTCTCTTTCAACTGGTGATTAAACTATTTGATTTCGATCCCAGTTGCCAGTGCGCGACTAGCCTAAGCTTTTACATATAAGTAAACAAGGATGAGAGTGTTGCAATTTGCTCTCATGGCCTCTGGGTAACAATAATCTTAAATCGATATTTTTTTAATTTGGTTTGACCACATTAGCCGTGTTGTTTTTTTTTTTTTGCTAAAGTTATCCGTAGTACAGTAGGATTTTATATGAAAAACAAATACAACATCCGCAGTAGGATCACTGCCGATACTCGAATAAACGTCAAATCTCTATCCGCAGCAGGATTTCACTTCTCCTTTTATCATGCGGATGTTGTATTTGTTATTCATATAAAACCCTACTGTACTACGGATAACTTTTCCAAAAAAACACGGCTATTAAAGTAAGGGCCAAAGAAAAATAGAAAGTGTTTGTTTTGTATCACATTTCTACACATGAACATCACATTCATCACATCCTGTTTACTAGAAGTTTCTCGTACGTGCTCACACTAGGAAGTCACTTGCCACAGGCATTCAAAGGAACCTCAAATACCATAACCAAAAAAATCATATTTCTGCAATTTTGTCAGCTTATCAGAAAATCTAATCTACTGTGAAAGCGAGCATCGTTTGGGTATCCATCGAGAATGAAATTTTATACCATTAGTAAAATAAATTATACCACTTGTACGAAATGTCATGTTTAATTGTCAAATTTGACAATACCAACTTGCCTCTTGGCACGTCCACGCGATTTTGTTCCGTATTTGTTGTCCGTCGGAATTTATTAATTTAGCAATCTATTGCTATTTAATTATTATTTTTTAACAATTGGCTAATAGAACTGATCAATAATGAGTACAATTTTGGAAAAAATCTCAGCCATTGAGTCTGAGGTAAGTTAAATAGTGAAAAAGTGCAATCGACCGAAAACTAACCCCAATCGAGTTTTCTTCTTTCTTTCATTCTATAGATGGCTCGGACGCAAAAAAATAAGAACACATCTGCACATTTGGGTTTGTTGAAAGCAAAGTTGGCCAAGTTGCGACGAGAACTCATTACACCAAAAGGTGGTGGCGGATCAACTGGCGAAGGTTGGAAGAATTTTGCAGTACAATACATGCGAACCGTTTATTAAATTCTGATTAATTTTTTAAAAATAGGATTCGAAGTTGCAAAGACCGGAGATGCCCGAGTGGGATTTGTCGGTTTTCCCTCGGTGGGAAAGTCGACTCTTTTATCCAACTTAGCTGGTGTGTATTCTGAAGTTGCAGCCTATGAGTTCACAACATTGACAACCGTCCCTGGGTGCATCAAGTATAAGGGTGCCAAGATTCAAGTAAGTTTGACTCCTATTTTTTTTAATTTGGTCGTAATTACATTTGTTAACATTTTAGCTTTTGGATTTGCCTGGAATCATTGAAGGTGCAAAAGATGGTAAGGGTCGAGGTCGTCAGGTTATTGCTGTGGCACGAACTTGCAATCTTATCTTCATGGTGTTGGATGTTCTGAAACCTTTGGGTCATAAGAAACTGCTAGAGCATGAATTGGAAGGCTTTGGCATCCGGCTTAACAAGAAACCACCAAACATCTACTTCAGGAAGAAGGATAAAGGTTGGTTTAACTTGTGTTATTCACCAGGCTCATATTGCTAACGATAATGCTCTTTTACTAGGTGGTGTTAATTTCAACTGCATGGTTCCACAATCGGAGTTGGATGCAGATCTAGTAAAAACGATTCTCTCTGAATACAAAATCCACAATGCCGATATAACACTTCGATACGATGCCACCAGTGATGATCTAATCGATGTGATCGAAGGAAATCGTATCTATATCCCGTGCATTTATCTCTTGAACAAGATCGATCAGATTTCAATCGAAGAACTCGACGTCATCTACAAAATTCCGCATTGTGTGCCAATTTCTGCTCATCATAGATGGAATTTCGATGATTTGTTGGAACTTATGTGGGAATATTTAAGACTTGTGCGCATGTGAGTGAGATTGTGGTAAAGTCAAGTTATATACTGAATTTAATTAATATTTGTTTTACTAGCTACACAAAACCAAAAGGACAGCTGCCTGATTATACATCACCAATTGTCTTGCACAATGAGAGAACTTCAATTGAAGATTTTTGTAATAAATTGCATCGTACAATTGCTAAGGAATTTAAATAGTATGTCTATAGATAATGATGGTGGAAGGGTTTTCATTGATTACGCATTCTTTTTCCTTCTTTTACAGTGCTCTCGTGTGGGGATCTTCGGTCAAGCACCAACCTCAAAAGGTTGGTATTGAACATGTGCTCAACGATGAAGATGTCGTGCAGATTGTAAAGAAAGTTTAATTATTTTTTATTTTTTTTTTATAAATCGAAAATTTGCAAGAATTACAACTTATATATGAATGGCTTAAACGTTTGTTTGAATTTATGCGTGTGGAGTAGTTGAAAGGATTGATAAATGAGAAGTGAATTCTTTCTTTGCAGACTCCGAAATCCAAAAGCTTCTGCGAGGCCTAGTTCTCTAAATATTTTTACTCAATTCATTTTACTTTTCAACCTTTCGATGGAAATATTTCTACAACCAAGCCTGATAAGGGCTAGTGGTTCTCGGGAGAGCAGAAGCTGTATGGATGAAGAAGAATCGATTCCTCATCTTCTCTGTACATGCCTTGCTCTATCTCAAAGACGTAGGCTCCATTTGGAAGAGTTCTACTATAGTGATCCTATTGACCTGGCAAATAAAGACATAAGTAGTAGTAACACAATAGGCCAACCTATTTTCTAAGTGTGTCAAGCATTGACGCTGACCGCGACGCTAACCTTACCATAGTTCGGTAGTTTTTTGTAGGAAGTTCAAATCCAAGTTTTTAATCCGTTGCACGATTTCCGCTACCTTATGAACGCATTTTTCTTTTATTTTTTTTTTTTTAAAGGGCAGAGGTATGTATCCATTTATTTTATACATATGTATGTTATCAATAGGTTTTAATCAGTATGGTGTTTGATGTGATGAACTTTATATTTTTTGGAAAGATATACATATATTTTATTCAAGTTTGAGGATATTTGAATGTATGAGTTTTTTGGAGTAGAGAATTTTTGGAAAACAAACATTTTTGAGGTCAATTTTGGATAATTTTAAGGAGTTGATTTAAAAATTGAAAAAAATTAAGAATAATGTTAATTATGAATTAAGAATTTTAGCTGTTTAAAGTGAGGATGAGTATGCAGATCTCACTTGAACAGTAATACAGTATGCGTATGATAAAATTTATAGAGCAAGTATTGAGATAAATCAAGGATTATTGATGCATTATATCCATTAATAAACTGTTACCCGTAGATTTCTGTTTTCGATCACCCGATTGTATCGATTGGTTGTCATTATTTAGTATTGGATTATGCAATATAACAAACAATCAGTTGGAATGTTCATTACTGTTTAAATAAAAATTGTTTTTTTTTTTTTTTTGTATTTTTATATTACAAAATTTAATTAGAATTTTTAATGAGTGCAATCGGAATATGGTTTAGTAAGAAGGAAACTTGCATATTCTACGATGTCAATTATCGTTTGTTTGCCTAATTCTTTACACTAATTCCATTGGTGATGATCGGATTGTCTTTCATTATTCTCAACAAAACGAAAATAATTTTCCTTTTTAATATACTTACATATGTATGTATCAGGCACGAGGCGTGATTTTTTCGATAGCGGAAGCACTGAACATAAAACCAAAAATGAAAGACCTTTGAGATCCAACCTTTTAAATTCCCTTTTATGGTAATACACATAAAATAATATACATATGTAAATAATATATTACAGTAAAGTCTTATTGAAAAAAAAAGCTTGATGCCTTGCGCAAAGATTTATCCTTTTTCTTTTAAGGCAAATGTATCTAAGTACGATTTGATAAGAACTAAGCTACGAGATAACCTTTCTTGTCCACATTTATTTCTAAAAAAATATTTAATTCTCTTAAAACATGAATATGATCTCTCTACAGATGCCATTATTAAGGGATATTAAAAATCTTAAGATTCCTTGAAGTTTTTTTTGATTTAAAATTCTCATAATTGAAAATAACCTTTAGTTATATTTCTGCTGGAATGTCAAGAAACCTCAGATATGAATATAAGAAATACCTACTATTTTTGACCACTTTTTTTATAATAACAAAAAATAAACAGAAAACAGGTGGATTGTATTTATTGCCACGAAAATAATTAAAAAACTACCACCTTTTAAATTCACATTTGTTTGTTTTCTGATAGTTATGAATGAATTGTACCTAAATTTGCACACACATTATGTTAAAATAAAACTCTTCTACCCCTTTTGTCCAAGAAATTAAGCTCATTATCAGTTTGAGACAATAAGCAACTCAATAGATACATTTTTGTTTTTCTATCTCTCTTGTAGAAAATTATTCTCGTAATGCATTCACTCAACTCATTCTTCACACATTGTGCAAAAGGCAAGAAACGAGACAAAATTATTTTGACTTTGGGTTGAGATCTAAGTTAAGTATGCGAAATAATGGAATGCCCAGCTGTTGTGCATTCTATATTGTTTGAGAATCATTTTTGTTTGAGCATTTTGTGAATATTGGTGAGTGATGTTGTGGGTATATTTTCAGTTGACTTGGAGTGGAAGGGTATTTTGAAATTGAGTTATGGAGGCGATAATAAGGAATGCATAGCTGTTAAGCATTTTAGCAAGAACTTTCATGAGATTGAGCGTTATAAATAATGGAGTGATGTTGAGCATTCTCAGTTGGTTTGCAGTGTGGCATTTTAAGTTGTAATAACCAGAGAGATCTTGATTTCCTATAGTAATTTTAGTAAAAGATGATAATGTTGTCATAATGATGTTGGAATGTAATTTACAGAGTAAATGAAGATTCATTAATAGACACAAATAATATAATAAAAATATTAATACAATTTGGAATTTTGAATTTAATTCCTTGCTAGGTACGATTTTTTCAAATGGTTTAACGGAAGCACTCATTCCACTCAATATATGGACGCTTCGTCCCTGGTATGTATGTACATATGTACATACATAGCCTTTGAACTGTGTTAATATTTGAGTAATATTTATTGTTCCATACCTAAATATTTTGACAAAATTCTTATATTCTTATGTACAAACGCTCTTACCAGAACCAAGACCACGTTGCCAACGCCTTGATTAGAAAATTAGTTATACGTTATATTGCGTACCCCAAAACATTCCGAAAAAAAACATGATGTGATAAAACAATCTTAGTTCGGTCTGAAGGTTTTCTATATAAAAATCTCAAAGTGTCCGAATTGCTCCATAACGTCAAATTTTCGAAATATTCAAAATTACAAGTACAAAAATACTTTTTTTCGAGTATGAATTAGATGAACAAATAAGTTTTCTTGAAAAAAAAACTATTTGAGAATACAGAGTACGTACACAATACATACATTTATATTTACTTAGTGAAGACTAATGGCCTTTTCGATTGGCAATCCCGAATTTGTGTAAACTGTTATATTGGCTTTCAGACATTTCCTCTCCTCCTGAAACGAAGAGGGAATGGTCCTGGATCTAACTTCAGAATCGAAACCAAAATTAACAAGCTCATCAAAGTTTTGAAATGTGATTGTAGGTTAACTGAATTTCAAGTTTAATTTTAAATCTGAGATAATTTTGGAAATAAGTTGCAATAATTACAAATTTATTGAAAAGAAGCTTTAATTTGAAATTCCTTTTTTTATGATCAGATGAAATATTGAGTAACAACGCAAAATTATTTTTGTTCATTTTTAAAACTTTTTCAGAGCACAGAATTATTTGTGACTTGCTTTTAGTTGTCAACAAAACAATTGGCAGCCCTTGGAAGTTTTTTGAAAACCGAAAACCTCATTTTTTCTTACGACTCTCAGAGTTGCAAGTGACTTTCTATCATCCTCTTCATCATCCCCAATTGATTATTATATGGTTGAAATAGAAGTTCCTCAAACACAAATACATATGTACCGAAACTTCTGAATCAAACTGGACCTGTTTGTTTGTTTTATCCGTCCAGATCGAAAAGTTCTTCCGAATTGCCGTTTGAAAAGGCCACAGCTTAGTGACCATTAGGATTTTTCGAAGAAGAAAAAATGAGAGGATAGAAAATATTTAAAGTGAATTTTGAGTGGTACGATTATTACTTTCAGATGCTGTATTGAAAAACCTATTTTTGTTAATTTTTGAAGTTGAAATATCCTAAAACCCAACTTGATGGAGCAATTCTGAGATCGAATTCCAGTACAGTTAATCGAAAAACTGAGGAAATACAGCTTGTTTTTGGGAAAAAATTCTGTTGACCACTCTTTTTAGTGTAACGAAGATATTTTCCGTAAACTGTTCAAGTATAAACCGTTAGTGTCTTTCTCAAGATACAAAATAGTTTATTTCATACATTTAGAGACAAGCTCAACACCTAAGATATCATAAGATATATGACACTAGTTATTTCGTACTTGAGGTTTCTTAATTAGAAAATAACGAATTTTTCTCCTTATTTCTCTACCGAAGTGTTTTTGTAAAAGAAGAAAGAAACCAACTGACAAACAAGTTTATGTAGGCTAGTACTTGATAACAGTACAATAATTGATATACAATAAAAAGCTGCATTGGGATAGAGTTCATCACGTAACTTTGTTCGAGAAATTTGCAGGACATTGGATACCTTTTTACATAATTCGTACAAAATACAAGTAGTCTGGTGATTGGATTAGGACATTAGGAGTCGCGAAGCTGCTCAAACTTTAGCGTTAAGAACCTAGCAGTAGTCGACGTAAGTTTTTGTTTTTTTTTTTCATTCAAAAATGTTCAATATTAAATGACGCAGGCTTCACTTTTGTGTGGAAGCCGCTTTTAATAAATATTTTTTTCTTAAAAATCTTTAATCTAGATTGTCTCAATTCTTGCAAATTGGGGGTTTTGGCAGTACTGCGTTCAATTTTTCAATTATCATTTAATGTGTGCGTATAACTTTATGAAAACGGGATTTACAAAAAAAAATCTTTTTTAGTAATAGTCAACCCAGAATTTAAAGAATTATCACATTGAGGCCAATACCTATTAAGTTGATAGGTTCATAATGTACATACTCCAATGCTCTATATACCAACAATTTGTAATTCCCGCTACAATACATTTCTGTAATGGCCCAAATGATTTCTTCGAATATCGCAAATATGTAAGTATTTCTACGTATGTACTTTGAATGAAACGAAAACTATACGAATGTGTCTTTTTCTAAAAAGAATTTTTTTCTTGTACTTTTCCTTTTTTTACATTTGATTTAATAATTTCATACAATTTATTAAATATCAAATACTTCTCACAAGATAAAGTACGTCATAGTTTTGAACGACAATAGCAAGTTTATGTGATCCAGTCGCTCATTTCATTTTAAATATGTATGTATACTGCATACGAGTATGCAAGAGAATCTTAGGGAACACTTGGGCGTATACTTACTTTTTTGTGTTTTATATTGGGCCGTACCAACAATCAAATTAAAAGATGACTTTAATGTTTGAGCGAAATGAACCATTATTTGAAGAATAAAGTTAACCATACATGTTA
Organism: Philhelius festivus; assembly: GCA_963931855.1. NCBI lineage: Eukaryota > Metazoa > Arthropoda > Insecta > Diptera > Syrphidae > Philhelius > Philhelius festivus. The sequence goes on along the minus strand of OZ007557.1, from coordinate 50,243,831 downwards.
TGAACTTAATATTTATGTGAACCCTAAATTATGAATCATTTTTTGTACAGAACCTAAAAAATAAAATGCAGCATATATGGTCAGTTATATAGAGTCCATTAAATAATACTTCATTTCGCTCAAATATTAAAGTCGTCTCTTAATTTGATTGTTGGTAAGGCCCATTGAATCCTAAACTTTTTTCATCAATTTTTGACTGACTTTTATGACTGTTATAGTCTACTAAGATTAAGTTAATATTTAATATTCTGATGGTGGCGCTAACTTATTTCTCATATAACTGTAACTGGTTCAAACTTCAATTGTCAATTCGTATTTTCGGTCGTTTTCATATGTAATATACAGTACGCTTCTATGTATGTCTTCATGGTCCTTATTAACAAACTGTATCCAACACCATTCCTTTATAATATTGAATTATGTCAGTCGAATCAGAAAAATGATCAAATTCTCTTGTTAACATTAACAAAATGTATATATCCCCTTACCTTTTTTGTATTAATCATTTTTGACTAATCAGAAGTAATAATCCTTAATGTTTTTTTGCCGTTAATCCATAATTGGTGTGTTTTATTATGAACAGATCAATCAAAACAATTTTGGATCCTTCTTACTCTGGTAACGGTTGCCAAAGGCTGAGGCGATATTAAGAAGTCAAAGTAATTATTAACTCGATGATATATTTTTAAAAAAAACTTATATCGTAGAAAAATTGTTTTTTTTAAATAAAAATTCGACTCATTTTCAAAATAAAAAATAGCCCCAAAGTAGAAAATAAAGCCCAAAAAGAAAACTATACTCAAACCAAAAAATGAAAAACCTGCCAAAAGCTTATATGAAGAACAAAAGAATTTGATTTATTTTAATGGTTTTTTTGACTATTCAGTTTGGGGTTAAAATTCATTAGGAAAAATGGGCCAATCTTTAGAAAACTAAATCTGACTCTGACAATAAATGGTATCACACTATAAATGGGAAGTAGTTCCCTTTTTCATAGTGAAAAAAAAAAATCACGCGATTTTTTTGTGTGATTATTATTTAATCCATGTCAAAGAATGAGTATTTTGAAAAAATCCGATTAAATCTAATGTACTAACTCCGAGGCAGCCTAAGATATGTGTACATAAATTTACTGAAAAACATGTCAAAAAAGTTAACTCGAGGTTAATCCAAAACTCGAATGATCAACCACGAAGACAAAATGCGTCCAAACGAATAAAAACACATTGTTAACGGCTTAAATTATAAAATATATTTAACAAAATATTAAAATAATAATATTTTTATATAAATACGTAAACCTCTAAAATAACTATTAACTTAATTACAATGGAGACTATTGAATTGCATAAAACTGCAAATGGCTGATTGCAGTTTTATGCTTTTCCAATTTAACTAAAGCATTACGAAGTTTCTAATTTCAAAAATATCTGCAAATGGCTGCTTGCAAATGTTTTCGAATAGACTTCTTCTGTAAATATCTATAAATCTAGGCTACATGCATATTTTTGTATACTTAAATAAAGTAAAAAATCTATCTAAAGCAACATTTTACAAGAGTAGTATTGTTTGATTTTTTTGTTTTGTTATTCTTCACATATAAAATTTAATAAAAATAATTTATCTAGTACTATAACAAGTATAAATATTTGTATTTATAATTTATGTATTTTTTGGTATTGTTTGATTTAATTTTTTGGTAAAAATATTCCAAATTTGAATATATATTTATTATGTTTATATTTTCAGAAACAATATTTTTGTTTTCTTAAATACCTAAAGCACTTTATATATTAAATTTATTTAATTTAGTTTTTTTTTTAATATACATACAAATGTATTAAAGCTTAAACAATGTTTTTTTTTTTAATTTAATTTATTTAATTTATTTTATTTAATTTACAGACTAAGCGTTCTTTAAACAAGAAGCATTAAGATAATAAACTTGACTTTTATAAATAATGTAGGTTTGTTTCTAAAATAAAAACTATTTTAATTATCTTTTAATATAATACAACATTTCCTAAGCTATTGCATATTCTATTATTTGTACTAAAAATGGATCTAAAAAAAAAAAACAAAAAAATAACTACACAGAATTGGTCCTTATACGAGCCATTCACTAGCAAAGGAAAACTTGAAGGGCTTACAACTGCTGAGTATTAAATAATTATTGTCCTCAGCTCTAGCAGTAGATCTTTTATTGATTTGATTAAGACTTATGCTACTTCCACGATCAATATTTAAATTTATTTGTTTTGGTTGTTGTTCGATATTCGAACTAAGATTAGGATAACTTAAATAGCTATGACTTATTTGATTATTTATTATATTTATTGTTGTTGTTGTTGTTGGTGAAACGTTCGGTTGGTGAATGCTACTTAAACTGTATTTAGTTCTATTGACATTATTATGTCACACTGCAGTGCCTTGCTGGCCTGGCAAAGCTGATACAATATTAATTTCCGGCTTAAATGTGGTCCTTAAACGTTGTTTGAAATTGCCTTTGCTCGAAGTAAATTTGTAGACAATGTAAATTGGGATGCAGAGTATAGATGAGGCTGTGAGAGCCCAGCCAGCTTTAATACTCCACTCCGGATATTTGTATTCATCACCAAGCATGTCCTCATACCCAATGAATGAAAATATAAAAATGCACTAAAATTGTTCGAGAGGGTAGTTTTTTAAATTGAGCTAAGCATCGAGAAGCACGAGATATACTTACCAATAAGAAAATTGGACTTATGTAAGCCCAACAAATGCGCCAAAAAATACCGGGCCTTTTGCCCAACATCTGTTCTACGTCTGATGAGAAATTGTCTACACCGTAGAACCAGAATACACCAGCTGCTTCCACAAAAACAACAAATAGAATAGCTAAGCCCGGTCCGTAAACGTTTAGGAAGTTCACTAGATAAACACCACCCTGAAAAGAAAATTCAAAACCAACAATAAGTTTTTATAGATTTATTCTTTATCAAGGTAATAGTATCTTTATTAAATTAATAATAGTTTCAAAAATTTTGTTTTTTTTTTTAATTTATTGAGTTCTCATATTTAAGAAAAAATACAGGAATAGTAATTAAGAACTAAAAACGACACGTTAATTGTAGATGGAGACAAGCTAACATTAAAAATAAATACTAAAATAACAAAAAATGATTATGATGATTCTGATAAAGAATCTGATTCAGATAAGCCAGTGCGTCTCGCAGAAAAAGTCTTTCCATCATCTTTCCAAAACGCGAGATTGGCCTAGAAATTAGTGCACGGAGCTGTGAACAGTTGCTCCTTCCTACTGCGTCCAACAATTTTCGGGACCCGATACAATTTGCGGAAAAAAGGGCCAATCACTTTTTGATGGGAAATGAGTTGCATTTTATGTGGGTTCTCTGTGTCCCAGAAATTGTGTTTGCTAACATAACCACTTACGAGAAAATGGGATTTATCTCCCATTGTGATTTTGGATACAAAATCATCCTCTTCTTACACTAATTTTAACAGACCATTGGGCTAAGTTAACTCATGATCAGCTGACACCAATTCCTAAACGAGAACATTTTGAAGGCATTCAGTTTTTTCTGACGGCCTCAGACGCACCAACGATGTTCTCAGTGCAATGAGGAAAGTGACGATGAGATTCACATTACGTTAAAACAAAAGACCGAAAATTGGTCAAGTCAGCAGTTACAATAATTCCACGTTCTTTAGGTGTGTATCATTAAATTTGTTTGTTGTTAACTAACGAAGTTGCAAGAAATTTGTAACCCCTTCTGATCTGGCTGTCCAAAGCTCGAGTAGAATTCCCATATTTGGGCAGGTGCTTCAATAGTACACTTGAGTTTCTTGGATATAATTCAAAATAGAGCTTTAAAAATTATATGTGATAGAAGTATAACATAAACATTTGAATCTTTCGAGCACCATCATAATGTTTCTTGTCTTTCATTATTTTACCGTTATTTTTATAAACAGTTTTTTAGTGAGACAGCCACTTGCATTCCTCCCCTTAAAAATAATACTCGCGCTTCAGAGAATGCCCATCAGTTAACTTTTAAGCCCAACTTCGGACGTACGGTTAAATTTAGAGATTCTTTCTTTAGCCGCACTACACGAATGTTGGATGCTTTACCTGACACTTTATTTCCCTCCCAATATATTATTCAGACGTTTAAAACCAATGTGCATCGGTATCTCCTTTTAAATCCTCTCCAACTTTCCTAAAACACTCGCACTGTGCTCAAATATTTTAAGAATACCCTTAATAATCCTTTAGTGAGTGAAAATTATAAAAAAAAAATAGTTCTCTATCTGTCTACAACATAAGAAGATGTCAAAGTACTATGACATTTGACCGCATTTGCAAAAATTACGACAAATTCGAATTATACCATTACTTCTGCTCCATTTTGTATTTGCATGAAATCATCTTGTACTGGATATGCAGTTGTGAGAATCGATTCCAATCCATGTTAAATTTCTGACAAAATCCAATTCTTTTAACCCGTTTTTGAGATATCGAAACAAAAATGTTATTTTTTTTTAAATCCAAACAAAAAAAGTTTTGATGTGCAATATTTTTTAAACATTTTACTTCTGTCTAAAAATGTAATTTAAATCGTTAAACCGATATTGAGAACAAAAAATTAATCTACTAAATTACGTTTAAATTTTGAAATATTAAAGAACTGTGAAAGAAGTGAGAAAGAATGATTTGTCTTTGTAATTGAATAATTTAAATCTAAGTGGCAGCTGTACTCGTCTCTACACACATATGTTCATCTAGAAAAGCAATGGAGATGAGGTTGTTAATATATAGGAACTTCAGATAAGTTGTAAAGTTAAACGTTCTCATCAAAGTATAAAAGTAATCAAGAGAATTAACTCAAACTGAAGGCAACCAAAACAATTATTAGAATAAAAGTAAATAAAATAAGTGACACATTTCTATTGCTACGAGTATTATTGATCTTCTGACAATTGAACATCAAGGTCAATAAATTCCTAAGTTTACTATACCAATACCTGCGTTTAGTGCATGGCCCACCTTCTCTTAGTTGAGTATGTATACTCTTTATCGTAAAGAGCTAAAATTATAATTTCTAATTTAATCAAATAAAGTGAAAATCCATTATGCCACTCTTCTTGCCACAAATCACTTTCCTTTGTAAGGTGAGATAGGACTGGACCGTGGTAAGGTAGTGATGTATATTGAACGGAATAGCCATACAAATATATAATAGGTATAGATTGTCGAAAGGTATAACATCAACACATGGTTGACTTGGGAAGTATTTATCCATACCATATTACCTTTATCGTATGGTTAAAAGCACTTTTTCTCACAACATAACCCATAACGATAGCCACTTGCACTTCCCTTGAATCAACCGAAGTTGAAGTTGAAACTGTAGCTGTACACACAAACCAACATTTTATGCATATAAAGTTTTCCCCGGAAGAACACCCATTCCTTTTCTAAGATATCAAACTCATGAATAGTGTATAAGAAGACGGACGATACCAGACCACAATACGGACAGAGTTAATGAACCATTTCATTTGAAAGAATAAGATGGCCCAATTTTTTTTCATACACAACTTAAGTGGATAAGTAAAGGCAAGTATGTTGACAAGCTAATGGTTTTTATACAGTTTTCTAGAAATGAATTTATTCAGGAATGAATATTGGAACGAGTTCAAAGTGAACTTGATAATATTGATCAAAAGTGAAGAAGCTGATTAATTGCAAAACTTCGAAATCAATGCAAAAATATTAAAAATATGGATTTTATTTTCTTCTCGGCACGTTTATTAAAATTATTTTAAATATTTTGGTTTATCACAAAGTAGGAGGACTCACTTTGAATTATATGTTGAGCTTAAATAATTGCAATTCATTTGGGCCAATGAGTCTCAAGTGACATACAATTAAATTGTTATAATTTGTCAGCCAGAATAAGCCAGAATTAATTAACCTTTAAATAGGTTCCATAGATTTTACAATGTCAATTTGGGATTGACATTTGTGAAGCAAACAGAACTTAAATCTGTGTGAATAAGCAATGAATGGAATGTTATACCCCTAATGAAAGTGGAATAATCAGAACAATGCTTAGGACGAATATTTCATTTGGTCGATGTTAAAGTAGGCTACACCACATCTTAAACTATGGCAGTCGATCGAGATTACTAAGTATGCTACGTGTTCTTGTTTCTAGGAGCTGTACAGCTAAAAGTTGCATTGAACGACTGTCATGTGTCGAGAAAAATAAACGTCTTAACCATTGTAGCGATTATTCCACCTTTGAAGTAAGTAGTAATAGCGTTTAATTTCTTATTAACACCAATTCTAATTCTATTTGATGCACAAATATCAAAACAGAATTACAATAGTATATCAATTGTGATATCTATTGTCAGTTTTCACTGCAATGTAAAAAATCTGTTCTCACAATCGATAATTTCTCTTTTGAATTAAACATGTCCATCCATTTTTCAGTAGTACACGATGTATAATTCACACATACAGATTTCAGTTCTTAACCTTGTTCAGTGAGTATAAGGTAGGTACTGCAGAACTGAAAACACGCAAGATTAACGTCAGAACAAACGAAAATATAAACTTTGCATACACTCGTATCACATTTCATTTTAAAGAAAACACATTTGTCACTGTGAAGATTCGATAAAATATACTATATTTTGACTTAACGAAAGTAGAGAAATCTCTACTTAAATCTTTGAGACAATTTTACTGAACCCATCAATTAGAATATTTTGGTACACCAAAACTTGTTGAACAGATCGCCAGAAAACAATATTATTCAATTTGGCAGAGGAACTTGTTTTCATTTGTGGGTGAATGCATACATATATCAATTCTCCCAAATTCAAAAGAGCGCTTTTTTCGTTTGGAGAGATTGAAAAAGATCAAATCTTTTCTTCAATGAAAAACAACATTATGGTACTTTTCGATGGTGCCATTAATAGGCCCATTCAAAATTTTATTTCGCTTTATAGAAAACTAAATATTCTCTAAATTTTTTTCAAAAATCTTGATTATTCGCTTCACTAAAACGCGGTTGTCGAAGATTTGGAATTGAAAAAGAGATTTAACTTTTTCTTCGCTATACAACACAAACATAAAAATGGGTCTAGCTTAAAATATAGTGCACGCACAGACGAGTCCAAACTGGTGGTGAAATGATGAAACCCACTTTATTTAACCTCTCCATCATCCTAATTTTAATTTCCATTATAGCGCGGAACAGATTGAACCAGCAACAGCACCGTCAACAGCAACAGCGGTCGCCATTAATTTAGAGCCAATGTATTTCAATTGTTCAACACACATTAGAACAGCAACAGCAACGCCAACAGCGTCGTTAGGCCAAAGTCCTAAATTTGCTGTTGCTGGTGCGGTGTTGTCAACTTTCCCACCGCAATATTCAGTGGCACCACAATGAAAAACTTTTTTTCTATATGAAATGTCAAGCAGATGAAATGACGTTGCTGGTGGCAATGTGTTTGAGAAATTTTTGCTGGTCAGCGTGCTGTTTGCTGTTGACGATGCTGGTGCTGTTGCTGGTTGAATCTGTTTCGCGCATAAAACCTCAAATTTTGTTTAAAATAAATAAGTATTTGTCTTAAAGAACAATCTATTGTGGAGACTCGAATTATCTAAACATTTTCAGTAATAAAGTAGATACAAATTAGAAACCAATAATAGAATGTAAGATCAGCACTTGCTACTACATACGGTATTGATAAAGGCCATAAACCCGATTTAGTGTAAATGAATAGAAAAATTAAAAAACTTTATGTATAATTAATTAAAAAAAATTGTCAAAAATAAGCCACACAAGGTATTATCCACTTACATATGTCATAGTTGGCAAAGCACACAAATAAATACAAGCTAATAGGAATAGTACAAATATTTCTCGACGCGTTCCAACTGCTCGAGGATATTCATCACACAGAGCTGTTATCATAGCTTCTAATCCGCCAAACGTACTATCCAGACCTAAAGTGATCAGCATAAGGAAGAAAATTATTGACCAAAACACAGAACCACTCATTGTTGCTATTGCTTCCGGATACACGATAAATACCAAGCCAGGTCCTTCGAGACCAACTTGATCAATAGAGGTTTTCTGCACGTGAGCCATATAGCTGTTGAAGACATATTTGTTGTTGTTTTTGTTGAAGATAATTTTAATGATTAAGATAGATATATGTATATAACTTACCCCAACACAGAGAATATTACAAAACCAGCTAAGAAACTTGTTAAACAATTGATGCTACTTGTTATGAGTGCATCACGATAGCAATTGTTGTTAAATTTATTATAACTGGATAAAGCTAATAGGGTTCCGAAACCAGGTCCCAATGAAAAAAATATTTGAGATGCAGCATCAATCCAAACCTGCGAATGAGTAGTGTTTGAAATTAGTTTTATCTCTGCAATCATAATAAATTTATCTAAAAACGTTTAAAAAGATAGATTTTCTGAAAATTATTTTTAAAATGATTTCAAGGCACTAATAATCATGAATGGATAAGATCCCAACATTTAAGATTTTTTCAAAATCCTAATAAAAAAATATTACAATATTCAGATGTCATAGATACTAAATTTAACCGAAATCGTTGAAGGCGTTTTTGAGAATCAAAGCACAAGTCGTTGAATGGCAGCTACCCATTCCAGATGAATTCGAATTTCTCTTATAGGTAATCATGAAACTGTTATGTACAAACGTACAAACACACAAATCAACGCAAGTTTGTTTAAAATCTTGAATTTTCAAACGAAACTAAAATTTGCTTTAGAACAGAACGGCACCTTTGAAAATATTTTTTTCGAATATTTTGTATCATTTTTAACAAAAATAACCTATGGTCACACCAGTGTGAATATGTCAAATTTGATATTGTCATTGTAAAGTTTGACTTTTGTAATCGTATTTATAACGTTATGTAATACGAGAACTATTTGTGTTGCTTACAGTTAGTTGAAACATTCATCTTGATCATCCAAAAATGGGTTTGAACCGTGCATTGATTTTCTATGATTTTTGACGCGGACCTTTGATAATAAAGTACCATCTCGAGCTACCATGCTTCGCTGATTTTCCGAATTCTACCATGATTGCACTTCGCTACAGCACGAATTCCGCGCGGGTCGTTTAAAATCAGTTGCTATGCCAGAAAAAAATTGATGTTGCGAGTGAGCAGATTTTGCAAGATCGTCATGTAACACACTGTGATATTGAGACACGAACATTTCACCGTGAAAAATATATCTTCGCGGTGAATACCCAATAATTTGATTATCGTTTAAAAAAGGCTCATTTCAATTGGTACCAAGAAATGTGGAAAATAATTCTCGGTACTTGCAAAGAAATTTGAAAAATCATAAAATTAGAAGCCATAAAGGCTCATAGAGAGATTAAACCCAGAGACTTAAGACTCTGAACCATTTCTGTGTGCGCGTTTGGAGAAATGGGGGGACCTACAATTTTCTGCCGATTCCGAACGGCTAATGAGCAGCACTTTTCATGACAAGACATACCCTTGGAGGATTTTTCAATTCCTCGCCGGAGGTAGTATTTCCTTGAAAAAACTTTTTTTTGCAGCTGCTGAGAATCGAACCAAACACCCTCTGTATTATAGTCCAATGCACTAACCATTATGACAACGGGTACTACTTATAAAAAAATCGTCATAGGCGATACATTAAGGATCAATGGATATAAACCCGAATGGTTCTTTTAAGACGAGCCAAATCCAACGTAAATTATTCGCACACTAAGCACTTTAAATCAAATCATCGCCTGTTTCCTTTAGAATAAATGGACCATGCAACGTAGAACGCAAAAGACAAATCAATCTCCGCCACGATTATGCAAGTTCTCCAACATCGAACAAGTGCATTTGAGAACCTTCAAAAAATCGAATTTATGAGTCTTCCGCCATACAGTCCTGATTTGGCACTCAATTATTTCTTCTTATTCCCGTGGATCAAACATAAAATGCGAGGTCAAGGGTTTTCGAAGCTCGAAGGTTTCTCGAAGCACTTGATGGGGAGAGTACGATAACTTAGGCGCCAAAAATTGATAACGGATTTTTGTAGAAGGGTCAAATACAAGCGTTTTTTACTATGGGAGGGGGGGGTCTATCTCGCCCCGTTTAGGAGGTAGGGGCGATTTTAGAAAAAATGACTTAAATTGAAAAAAAAAATATTAAAAAACAACGGCAACACTTACAATAAAATACTATACCGGTTTTGAAAGCCAGAAGTCTGTTCTATAATCGTAAATTTAAATTAAATTATTTATGTCAATAGTTTTTGAAAAATTTGCATGCAAACTCAAAATTTTGTTAAAAAAAATGAAAAAAAAAAGTTTAGACCAATTTTTTTCAAAATTGTAAAATGAAGTGCTTAATTGGCTTTTTGTGGTCAATGCTACTATTAATTCTGAATCGAACACAAAAAACCGAATGGTTTTGTCCCTTCTAGTTTTTGAGAAAATCGAAAATTACTAAAACTACTTTTTATGAAATTTTTGATTTTTGGTATTTAACTACGGTGATTTCATTTTGAGGATTAATGTTAATGTAGTTCATTTGTAGGTAAAGTACAGCAAATCATTTGATTTAGTGTTACCAAGAATGCACCAGAGGAGGTAGAATTGCATGGCATTTCGCGTCTCAGTCAGTCAGTTTGTGAGTAAGTCAGGTGTTACTTAAAAATAGTCAAGTCAATTTTTCAATGTTCAATGTATTAAAACCGTGTTTACAGGCATTTTGATCACAAAAAAAAAATTATAGCAAGCACCTCCCGAATCTCTAGCCAGTAATGAGGCCCATGGAAAAATGTGCCGATAGATGGGTTTATTGCTCTGAGATTAACTTTTATATGGATTGCACCAGAGAAACTTTTAAATCATTAGTTTTAAGCAAAATTTAAGTAACGTTATTTATTAAAATAAAAGATTAACTATGTAAATCATTTAATATTTTTGAATTTTATATACCCACCTACAAAATTGTAACTATATATTTACTTATGTATCTTAGTCTGTAAGAGTATAATATGCTCTGGTTGATGAATAAATAATAATAATAATATTGTATTCTTACAATTTTTGTCACCTTTTTGAGTTGGAGTTGAGGGTAGTTGACGCTTTAGTTGGAATTAGACCAATTTCTTCTAAGAACGCGATGCTTTTGAAATATTTTTTTTGAAATATTGAAAAGTTATTTAATTTAGGATGAAGTAGTGGATGCTTAGTCGCCATTCTTTATTCCAAGAAAAAAATACTTCACTCTTACAAAGGTTGAATAACGAATGACCTTGGTAAACAATAACCTGTACCATATTAGCATTAAAAACAAACAATAAACACACATAAATTTGCTGCATTCGTACAGTAGTACCTAGGTAATGTGAATTTTTCATAATGTATTAAATTTTCATGTCTGAACATTTCAAATGTGCAACTTTGGGCTACGTACATACATATATTTGGTAGACATTGGATATAGACCATAGGGTAAATTCAAAGTTTCTTTAAATCCAGATTCTGTAAATGCAAAAGAAACCTTGCATACACCCAACCTCGCACCTACCCCAAATCCTATAGTGTGCCCTGGCAGGGGGGTTGCATACATATCTCACTGTTTATACGCCGTAATGCGTAAGCAAGCAAAAAAAGCAAATATCCCATAAAAAAGTAGTTTTCGTTATTTTCAATTTTCTCAAAAACTAGACGACATAAAATCATTTAGTTTTCAGTTTTTGAATAAGAATATATTAGAGCAACGAATTTTAGGAAAAATAATAATATATAACTTTGCAGTTTTGAAAAATTAAACTTTAAACTTTTTTTTTATGTTTTTTTTTCACCAAAATTTGAGTTTAAAACTCGTTTTTTCAAAAACTGTGCATAGATTCTACTTGATTTAAAAATTATCTAATAGATCAGAGTATTGGCTTTAAAAAAAGGTATAATACTTAATTGTAAGTATTACCGTTATTTTTTAATATTTTTGTTTCCATTTTAGTACCTTTTTTATAAAATTGCCCCTCCCGCCCAAACGGGGGGAGATAGACCCCCCCCTCCAATAGTAAAAAATGCTTGTATTGAACTGTTCTACAAAAAACCGTTATAATTTCTTGGCGCCTAAGTTATCGTACTCTTGCCCACTTGATGCATTCAAAATTAATTTTCTTGAGGTACCTGAATCAGAGTTCAAATGCATGCAAAAGTGTATTTAAACTTTATTGAAAATATTTTGAAAAATCATAAAGCCATTTTCGTTTATGGATATTTACATATTTTTTTTTTTTCAATTTTTTATCTTAAAACTTAAGGTACAAACTTACCTTTGAATTCTTTAGCTTATGCCATTCAGGAGTCAGATAGTATTTAATGCCCTCATCGGCGCCAGGCAGTGATACTCCACGTATTAAAAGTATGATTAGCACAACATACGGTGCCAGTGCAGTAACCCATACCACTTTTCCAGCACTACGTACGCCCTTCCATAAAGAAAAGTAAACCAGAACAAATACTCCAAAAACACACAGTGCCAACGTTGGTTTAACAGGTCCCATAAAATCCAATCCATCAGATTTATACTGTTCAAGCACCTTTCGTCTATTTGTTGTCACAAAGAGAAAATCAAGCAAAAATAAAAGAGAAAAAAAAAGCACACAACACAATTAAATACAGTATGTCCTCTGGGTAATGGAAGACATCATTGGCAATTGTTGATAACTGCCATTTAAAAATACAATATTAACACAAAGTCGATACCACAAGTATCTACTTCTTTCTGTTCTTTTTATTGGTAGTTGTATTTATCTATATCGGGATTCTATTTGCTGGATGTAAAGTAATTGGAACACAACACAAAAAAAAAAACTTACTCAAAGAACTCTCGTGCTGGTGTGGTCGCTAGATTTGTGAAGTTCTCCGAGGTTACGGGCATACAGCTTGCCGTATTCCATGGGTTCTCACATGAAGTCCATGGCAGTTTAGAGGTGAAGGATGCGAATAGATAGTAAACTGCCCAACCAATTATAGTGTTATAGTACATTCCCATGTAGATGTCAATTAAACAAATAGCATATCCGACACCTGTAAATGCAATATGTAATCAGTTATTATTGGATTTACTATTAATTGTGTGCATCTTTTATTGAGAGGTATTTTGAGAAAATATCGGGAAGGTTTTAGAACATAATGCTCTATAACTGTAATTTAGGTTTTATTGACGTTCAAAGATTTCTGTTAAAGGTTGATAACTAATAATTATGGACGTCTCATGTGGCTCCCACGTGGCAATTTATTTCTTTTTTTTTTGTTATGCTATCTAAAAAGTTCTTAACCACCCTTTAAATGTATTTTTTCACAGTTCGAGTGTAAGGAGACTAGGGGAATATATTTGAAATAGGATATATCGACACAAATTAGTTTCGAAATTCTGAGTATTAAAATGAGTAGAAGAAATATCTCCGGCTATTATGTTCCACATTCGTGTGGTGTGGCGAAAGAAATAATCTTTGGTCTTTGAAAGTTATGCCGAGTATAGCTAAATGAATCTGCACCTTGCAACAACAAATTGAGTTTTTTATGCTGTGAATTTGCGATTTATACTTTATTTCCATCTAAAATACTGTAAATAACTTATAAACAATCAAAATCTGTACCGAGGTAGTATATAAAATGTACTTTTTTCGGCGAAAAATTATTTGGTTTGAAGTTGTCTGTTCTTTTTTACTTTTTTTTTGTGTTTTTGTAGTTGTGTGAGTTATGTATCTGTCAAATTAAGGGTTGTTCAACGCAAATTCGCTAAGGTTCTGTTGTAAAACCCACGTTAGTTAGAAGTGTTGTCTAACGTGATTAAAATTATGAAAAAGTTAGACGAAGTCTCCAAGCTAAACAACTGCGTTAAGTAGAGCCGGTTTTATTGCTTAAACGAGAACTGTTTAAAATTTTGCGCCAATGGCTTTAATTGGTATCATAATGAAGGTAATGAGTTCTAGAATTTTTTTTAAATCCAAAAAAGTACTAAGTTCTGATTTAAAATTTCTTTTAAATATACTTTTATCATTTTACTGTTAGAAATCAATTTCAATGAACAGCAGATTTTCGTTTATTTAACTTGGAACACAATCGTTCCACTGAATGTGTTCGATTCTCTTTCTATTCTTAAATGTGGCCGTGGGGGTGGCCGTGGCGCGATGGATGTGTGCTCGCCTGTGAACCTCATGATCACAGGTTCGATCCCTGCTGTCGTCTATGTCGTCTTTAATTCCATTAAAACCTTCTATAAATTGTCATCAATGGGTTGCTGGTTTGCTCATTACATGTTGTTCAGGCATAACACTAACAACATGTGATTGAGTTAAACTAGTATGCCCAACAAGGATGAACACGAATAAAATAATGTGAATTATAAGCGACATAGAAATAAGACGCGGCATTCTCCGCTTTAGTTCAGCCGCCATCCCTGGAGATAAAATATCTGAGGCAACAACCTTCAGTCTCAGAACATCGTGCCACACATCTTTCCTATCCTTCTTTCTCTTCTTAACTTCACGCCCGCGCTGTGTTGAAACATTTAAAGGGTAATCTAATCCCTTGAGCGCGGGTAGATTATAAAAAAAAAAAAAAAAAAAAAAAAATGTCAGTTTTGCTTTCAATAATCAACTCTAACTTCAAATACCTAGAATTGTATATTTTTATTCACTGACAGGATCTTTTCCTGACAGCAATTTGTCAATTATTGCTATAACTGATTTGTTTCAATGATGCATTTCAATGAAAGCTATAATCTCATGGAGCTGCGAGGCTTCAAATGAATTCATTTTTCTAAGCAGAATTTTCTTCTCCTCTCTTGTTCTTGCTTTAACATATTCGAATGTGCTTTTTCTGTCACTTTTGACAGTTAAACGCATTGACCATCGTACTTCCGGTTCTTTCTATGAAGTGGTTGGTAGCCTACAATGAGATGTCAAATGGACAAGATATCGCCCAATTTATCAAAAAATGTTTTCTCCAATGTCTTTTTTTCTAGTATTGGTCAGGTTAAAGCATTCACAACAAAAAAAAGCGCTGGAAGTGATATGAGCTGTCTTTCGCTTCCTTTTCGTGAAATCTTGCCTCTGCATAAGTTAGAAGTTCTTTCACACTTTCCATTAAGAGGGACATTTGAATTTAGCTTAAATAGACAGTTTGTTTTTTTAAAGATCTGCTTGAAAGCCGACAATAGTAGGGACTAATAGTTACCATCTCTCGCTTGCAGCTTTGAGCATAAGGGTTAACTGATGGGAATTCACTGAAGCCCGAGTATTACGATTGAATTGTTTAAGGGGAGAAATATAACTGGTTATTTTACTTGAACACTGTTTATAAAAATATCGGTAATATAATGAAAAAGAAGAAGCATTGCGGTGGTGCTCAAAAGATTCAAATGTTTGGTTAATGTAAATTTATGCTACAGTTCTATTACCTATCATTTTTAAATCCCTTTTTTTAGATTGCATCCAAGAACCCAAGTGAGTTATTGGAGCATCTGTCCAAATATGAATTATACTCAAGTTGTCGATGAATATAGGCTTCACAGATTAAATTTCTTGCATCGATGAAGCACTAAGCACTTAGCAGCGTCGTTGGCGAGGTTCTTAGCCAATTCATATGCCTATTTATTTCCGTATAGATACATGATTGACGGTGAGCTGGGAACAACAGAAACTTAGTTAGTTGCGCTGAGTTATATCAATATCCACTCACTGCTGCAATGATCCACCAATTTTAACTTATAACGATTGGGATTCCCCAATATGATATGATATGTAACACAGTTTATATTTGATTCTACTTCTAGATGATTTCAAATGAAGGAAAGTAAAATTCGATTGCATATATTATTTGGTTGGGACAGACGTACCAGGTGTGGCAATATGATACTTTATCAATTATCTTCGGTTTAAAACTGTGAAAGTGTAAGGTAGATTCACTTTTAGATTTGAAAGTGTTAGATTGTGAAAATATGATAATTTGAAACTGGAACAGTTTGACAGAATAAAAGTGTGGCAGTACGATAGTACTCGTGTAACAGTGAACAAAAGTATTCAAACTTAACACTACTTGTCGAAACTTAGCCTTTTGAAAATCTGTTTTTGTAAAAATTTTGTTGTTAAAAACCCTGCCTGTGAAGCTGGCAAATAATCAAAACAAAAATCTCAGAAAAATATGTCAAGCCAATGTTCTAAGAAATCTTTAAAATCCAATTTTTATTGTGCATGTTTCAGCAGTTTGAAAAAGAACATATTAAAGCTAGGTACTGACTAACCTTATGTTCAATAAAAACTTCAATAAAAGGTTATTTTATTAAAAATTTTCAGTTCTACTTGCATAATTATTATTTGAATGTTTTAAAAAGAAAAAGAGCAAGGCCAAAAGACATTTAAAGCTTTATGAAAACTCAAACTTCATGTAATACTATTGCTATTGCACTTTTTTGCAAAGGTGTTTATTTAGTTGTTCAAACCAAGTTTAAGAAGGTAAAAGTATTTGCAGAAAGGATACGACTTTCCTTAGAGATTTTTCTTTTGCCCTTCACAGTTTCTTTCAAAGAAAGCGATGAACAAAAATAACTCTCCTATTGAAGCCCAGTGTGTAAACACTTTTATGAACTTTCCTCCTACTTCTTATTCAATCAAATGGTTCCTGACGATTAAAAACTATAGCTAAAAAAAAAATAAAGTTTTCTGTCGCATTTAAAGCTCTACAGTCTACAGTCAAAGTTGTAACCCTCTTCACACTTTCCTTTGAATTGAATTTTATTAACTTTGTTAAACCATCTCAGAAGAAACAAATTTTAAATAATATTTCTTCATCTAGGAGGGATATCTACGAGTATGTATATGTGTGCGATTTTGTTGTGTGTCTCCACACAGAAGGCAATCACCGCATATTTAAACTTAAAACCAAGAAGCTTGTTTTCTTTATATTCACTCGAGGACATGATAAACTCCTTGCACACCATCATGTTGTAGTCATCTTGTATTGAATGTGCGTTTAAGTGAGTTTCTTACTTCGTTAGGGTTGTTTGCATGCAATGTAGCCGGGTTTTTGAAATTTTGGAATTCAATTATGATCAAATTAGTCGTACTGCGAGGTTCTTTTTTTTTTTGGAAAGCATAGATAGACGGGAACATTTCATTTAGTGATAACTTGATGAATCGAATAGTTAATTGCGAGATTTTCTGATATGAATCTATTTTTTTTTTTTTTTGAGAGAATACATTTAACATTCTACCGCAGATAATAGATTTACATGTATACGTATATGGGTATATGAGGAAATCCATGGTACTTTAGGATTTTATGTCACTAGCACATATAAAAATATAGTTCATTAAAATAGTTGTTATTGGTGTAATTTTTTTAACAGAACTTAAATAGAAAGATGATCTATATGCATATTTCAACACAAAATGTTTTAATTTTAAATATATATGTACAGCTATTTTATTACGTGAAAACAACGAAATTTAATAATTTAATTTGTCATTTTCAATGTTTTTTTTGGACCTTATTCGGAATTCAAAAAAATGAACTTTTTTTTTTACGAATCGATAAAAAAGTGTTTGCTGTTGATAAAAAACATCAAATTATGGAGGAGAAACACTTTTTTATGGTAAAAAAGTGAAGTATAAGCGGACCACCCCCAGTACTGTTGGCCCTTATTCGGAATTCCCCCCCCCCCCCACCAAAATGAACTCTTTTTTAACGAATCGATAAAAGAGTGTTTGCTGTTGATAAAAAACATCAAATTATGCAGGAGAAACACTTTTTTATGGTAAAAAAGTGAAGTAAAAGCGGACCACCCACAGTACTATAACTAAAACTACTTTTGTATGGGATATTTGCTTTTTTTGCTTGCTTACGCATTACGGCGGCGTTTAAACAGTGATATATGTATGGGGGGCCATGCTGCCCCCCTGCAACCCCCCTGCTTGGGCACACTATAGGATTTGGGGTAGGTGCGAGGTTGGGTGTATGCAAGGTTTCTTTTGCATTCACAGAATCTGGATTTAAAGAAACTTTTAATTTACCCTATGGCCTATATTAATTTTTTTATACTTCACACTTTTTTTTATCGATTCATTAAAAAAAAGTGCATTTTGGTGGGGGGGGGGGAAATTCCGAATAAGGACCGTTTTTTTATTTCAAAACTTTGTAACTTTTTGATGCAATGTTTGATCCACCTGAAAATTGAAATAATTATTGTAGTTATTTCACTAAGTATAATCTATGTTGATATTTGGGTGTGCCACTAATAATATTGAAATGGTGAACTAAGAAAAACACGTCCCTCGCTCTTTTTGAAAATTAGATCGTTACACTTTTCTTTTCATAACTTTTTGATGCATTTATATATCGTAATAAAATTTTTTGTGCATATCCTATATGAAAAAACGAAAGAATTCAGCAAAGAAAAGTTAATGTGCCTCAAAAATTTACAAACTTATCGAGAAATTAAAAAAAATTTTCGACAGCGTAATTTTTAACCAATTCTAACTTGAAATTCAAATTCAGCGCGTCAAAATACGCAAGGATTATGTAGGTTCGGTTTTTGAAATTAACTACTTTTTTATTTTTTTGCGCACCTGTGTAGAAACTCGACATATTTTTATCAATTAATTTTTGATGCATTGATGAATTTTAGAAACGCGACTTGATTTACATTTCTGACGTTACTTTGATTATAAAAACATCAACTGTTTTGGTGTGCTAATGATTTGAATTTTTTTTTTTTTAACGAAAATCTTAAGGTACGCTGGATTTCCTCATATATGTACATAGAAATTTCATCTAGTGAAAAATAAAATAAAACTGATCCTTTTTTCAATCTCTTTTTTAGATTTCATTTCATTTAATGTAGCTGAATTATTATACATTTTTTTTCCTTACACAATTTACAGAGATTTGATATGAAGCTACCTTACTACTGAAAAATGAACAAAAATGTTTTTGAATACTAGAGATCTTAAATAAGCATTTATTGAAGGAAAAGCTGCAGAAAAAACCTTCTTTTAAGAGATGAGATAGAGAGAAGGGGAGGGAATGACTGAAAAAAAGACCTCCGTCTTTGGAATGGCTGATTTAAAATCAATTTTGTAAATCTAAATTTTTCTAAACATTTAACATACAAAAAGGAATACGAAAAACGTAGGTCAATATAAAACGTCCTTATCATTATGGAAAATCTAATTTTTCTTGAAAATGGTTCCGACAATTTTTACAAGAAAAAATTTAGAGACAAAATTTTAAAAAAAACTGCTAAGACTAGTACAAATTTTGTTGAAATAAATTAATTTTTTGTTCAACAAATCGGAACTTTATTAAGTATGATACCACTTAACAATTTGTTAACTTTTTAGTAGATTACTAATTCTTTCTTAATTTTAACCTTATCTAAATAGTATCGCGCTAAGGCTATTTAAAAAAAAAAAAAATAGCTTCTGAAAACACCTAAAGTAATGGCAGATCATGCAAAAAACTAAGTAAACTAAGAAGTTAGCACGATACTAAGAAAATAAAATAGGTATTCGATGATTTTAACTTTAATAAAACGGTAGAGAAAGTATAATGCTAAATCGTCGTTTTAACCAAACAGATTTAACATTGTACTAATTCAACTAAAATTTTGCTCATCTTTTTTTTAAACCTCTTGAAACAGACTAAATTTATTTAAGTCTCTTCTTTTATCTTCCTAATCACTGTAGCGTGAGCAGAGCTTTTGGCGTTGAAAGAAGTAATGTCTTAAAAAACTTGATATCAAATAGTGATATCCGCATCTTCTCAGATAGCCAAGTCGCTGTTAAATCTGTGGACTCTGTCTTTACAAACTCTATAACAACACTTAACTGCCTATTATCTCTTTCGGAGATGTCACATCAGTTCAACGTTCACCTATGTTAGTTCCGGGTCACAGAGACATTCAAGGTAATTTGTAAAGCTGATATACTCGCCAACAGTGGAAGTACGAGTACACTACCTATTTTGACATATGAAACAAACGTAGGTAGAAGCGCTCTAAGTGATTTCTGCAGAAGCTGTATGGACAAGGTAAATTAAGAATCTATTCTTCATCTTAAGAACTCTAAGTGATTCAAATATTAGGAAGAAAGATTACTAAATTCATGTGGAATCACAATGAACCAACTTATGGTCCTAAGTTTGTCAGATAGTCATGCTGACAGACAGCCACGCTAACCTAATATAACCTAGCCATCTTGAACAGTCTTATCCCACGCGAGCTAATGACTGATGCACTTTCAAGTCTTGCTCTCGAGAACAGCTTGAGAGCTGTATTTTCAATATCAAATAAACACTTACCTTATTATATATTAATACCCTTAAAAT
Organism: Philhelius festivus; assembly: GCA_963931855.1. NCBI lineage: Eukaryota > Metazoa > Arthropoda > Insecta > Diptera > Syrphidae > Philhelius > Philhelius festivus. Next base: position 50,223,375 of record OZ007557.1, on the reverse strand, counting down.
TTTTGAGCTCAATGTGAGTGTTTAGGAAAGTTGAAGAGTATTTAAAAGGAGATGACGATGTACATTGGTCTTAAACGCCTGAATATCACAATTTTAGGAAAATATTGGGCCGGATAAAGCATTCTAAGTTCGTGTAGTGCGGCTAAAGAAAGAATCTCTGAATTTAACAGTAAGTCCGCAATTGGGCACATTCATTGATGCGCCAGTATTACGGTTGAATTGTTTAAGGGGCGGAAGGCAACTGGCTATTATTTTAATAGAATAATGTTTATAAAAATAACGGTAAAATAATTAAAGACAAGAAACATTGTGACGGTGCTTCAGAGATGCAAATGTTCTATTATAGTTATGTCCCATATCATTTTTAAAGCTGTTTTTTGTATTCCAGAGAATTGGAATTGTACTCGAGATTTGAGCGAATATAAGCCCTTTAGATTACAACCAGATCAGAAAGGGTGAAACATTTCTTGGATCGTCGAAGAAATCCTAAACACTTAGTAGCTTTTTTGGCGACGTTGAATATGTGATCATTCAACACTAGGCTGTCTGTGATGGACATACCGAGAGAGAGAACTGTAAGCTGTTCAGTGTCCTCAATGCAAGTCCCACTCATGGATAGCGGTACAGGGGTGCGTTCCGCTTTAAAGACAGGGGACAGCATTGAGTTTCTGAAGCATTAAATTCTACGCGATTTATGATTTCCTATTTGAAAATGCTATCGGGATCAGAATTTAATACGCTGTCATTCTAAATCCACATCTGAAGGACAAGGACGTGAATCTTGAAAAGAATATGAAAAGCTGAGAGCAATGTCGTCAGCAAAACAATTATCGTATTCGATAACAAAATGATTAACAAACTCATAATAAGTCATAATAGTACACACTACATATCAAGCACATGTAGCACTGTTTCAACCCAAAACACATTTACACGTATATTGATTAATTTTCATGTCTATTTTCAAATTTTATTTAAATCAAAAGTAAAATTTTAAATAAAAATAAAAAGTTCGCTGGAAGCATATGTAATTTTTGCAATTGTATTGACATACAATTCAGCTACAAGTAAAAATGTTAATATCTTTAAATATTGACATACTGTTCAACCCCTTTTTCCCATTCATTTTGGTCTTCATCAACATTGTGGTTGGTTTATAATCCTTATTTTTTTTTAAATACATAAACTCGGCCAAATGAATAGAGTTCCAGAAATATCCTTTGATATTTTTCATTGAATGCAACAGAGTTAACACATCACCGATAAACTATCTCTATATTATGTATATCATTGTCTCTTACAGTATACGCAAATATGTAGTGAAGTAAATTTTTTTTCATTCCTCATCATTTCATGAATTTAATAAATTTCCACTACCCGCATTTTAGTTTGCCAATGTAAATGACGTTATCTTTAAAAAGGAAAACAAATTCCAACTATCGTAGTTATACTCTCAAGGAGCTAACCCACTTTTAAGTATTTTATCCTTGTTTTATAATTTATAAAACGTAACTCATGAATGATCATTTAAATTTTGAATATCAAGGGTATTCGATATCCTTCCTTGTGAAGCTTTGGAAAATAAAAAAAAAACTACAAAAAAGAAATATACACACCAGGTATCCTTATAACGTGCCTTATTAGCTTCATCATTTTACGCATTTGTGTGTCCTTATTCTTTACAACTTGTTGCAAAAGAGTCACGTTTAATGTTTGAACAAGAGTACATTTATAGCAATTGGCATTAAGGATCGAAAAATTACAAATAACTCCTCCTGTGGGATATATCCTACTATAACGATATACAGATGCACACAAACGAATCGATAACTTCGGATGAAAAAATAATGTGCAAATCAAACGTTTTTATTTGTAGTCATCTGGGATCAATCATTTTAATTAAATTTTTAAAACAGGAAATTGTAGAAAGGTCGGGTGGGAGAAAGAAGATATAAACTCACCTTTAAGCGCTGGGCAAATGCGTTTCCATATACTTAAGCAGCCACATCTGTGAAACTGTCCCAAAGCCAATTCCATATAAAACAAAGGCAGTCCACCAAAAATCAACATCACACAATATGGAATGAGGAAAGCCCCGCCACCGTTTTGATAACAGATGTAAGGAAATCGCCACACATTGCCTAAATCAACGGCAAAGCCAACAACTGCCAATAGGAATTCCGCCTTTTGACCCCAGGTTTCACGTCGACGTTCGGTAACGGATACAACGAGGACTCGCTGAGGAAAAGAAAAATTAAAATGTAATTTGATTTAAATTTATAGGTACATATGTACATATAGTTCTTTTATTAATTAAAGTTTTTTTTTTTAATTTCGAAATCAACTTGACACACATTTAAACTACATTAAAACAATTGGACGCATATTTTCAGTTTCGATCTATGGCATCGGGATGGAACAGATTTATTAATCCGTTTCAAAACCAACCTTTTAATAAGAAAATTCGTTTTTTAAACTTATGCAACGCATTTTGAAATAAAACAAATGTTGGACATTTGACTACTTTTGAAAACCCGCGTTGTTTATGAAAATATCAATTACTCAATACCCACTTTATGTTTTTACATAAAATTAACCCTAATTTTAGCCAGTTCTAGGAAACACAATCTCCTAAAAATTCTTTTACATGAGCAAATCTTCAAATTAACAAGATTCGCAGTCAAAAGACCCTAGTTCAAAGGCATTATCCGTATTTTTTGCAAGTATAACGCTTATAAAATTACCTAAATGTAAATATTCACTAAGTAGAACCTTCAGGACCAACACTTAAACATAATTTTTTGAAATTCAACTTTTGAATAGAACAATTGAGCAATAAAAGAGAACTGTTCAATAAGGTGGAAAACCTTAGTATGTGGCAAAATTTGTAAAGTTCTTGAGGTGCAGATGTGTATGGATGGACGTTTAAATGTTTGAAAGTCAAGAATCCGAAAATATAAAAATAATTCACCAGAAATCAGGATTATTTTTTTAATAAGATGAATTTGATACTTTTGGATGTAGTATACAAATTACATTTCGTCCGTGTTTGACAATGGGGGTTTTTTCGATTTTTTTTTCAAACAGGAAAAAAAACTATTGTTTTTTATCTGTTTAACAGATTTAAAAATCATAAATCTTAAGGGATGATGATGATGGGTATTATCAAAATTGTTTAAGACAAATTTTAGACTTTGCAAGGTTGTATTCTTAACCGAAAAAAGTTGCCTACTTAAGATGTAAGGTAGCAAAAAGTTCTGAAAAATACTTCTGTATGAAGTTGTTTCAGTGCTTAATACCATAGAAGAGCTGCTTCGTTTCTATGGAATAAAAAAGCGGGTTTCAACTTTTAAAAAACCGCCATTTTGAAAAACGTGTTTTAACCAATTTCTTAAAAAGGATCATTGTACCAAAATTTGAAAGTGTCTTTTTTAATTTTGTAATTTTCATTTTTTTAATAAAATGTTCTTCCAGGATTAATATTTTAAGAAATAAAAATGAGAGGTAGACCAGAGATTCACATTGTTGTGCCGATCTCGATACGCTCTATTGCTACAAGAAACAATAAGAGGATCGAGAGCGAATCCGATATCGACAGTGTGAATGCACTCATTGCTTCATTTGAAAGAATATTTTAAAGAATCGAGATTGAACTGGTATCGGCTCTTTTCAATTAACTAAGTATATATGTAGTTACATAAGTGCCAAAAAAAAAGTTTAGACATTTCAACTCTAACATAATAAATTCTATTAAAAAATAAAATCCACGTTATAGACTAAGAATTGTCAATAAGAATGTTATTAGAGAAAAACTAAAATAAAATTTATTTTTAAAACTCTTAGTAGTAGGAGATAAAAAATGAATGCCATGTGCTTTCTTAAGCAAATATGAATTTATGCTAAAACAAAAATTTTAGTCGTTGTAGCGTTTTCTTAAAAAAAAAAGCTTTTATATACCTACAACATTTTTAAAACATTTTTGAGACAAAATTTTGATACGCCAACTTTAAGTTTTCATTACTGTACGAATAAAAATTAAATTTCAAAATAAAAAATACTGAGATATTTTTTCAAAAACTCAAAAAATATTTTTTTTATGTTTTGTTACGCAATATTTTTCAAACTTTTTAGAAGTTTTTCTAAAAAAAAGTTTCATTCAAATCCGTTATGACAAGAGAACATCAAAATTCGAAAAAATGGTTCTTTAGTAGGTACAGGCAGTAATATCTTAATTTCAAAATTATATTATTGAATTATAAATCGAAAAATCAATCGAAAGAAAAAAATGTTATCAAAATTCTAGGTGCCGTTTTCGAGAAAAATATGGTTTTCTAAAACCATTTTTTAATATTTGTATGGTGGGTACCGTTAATTTTACATAAAATATTTATTTTTTTCTCACATCATGTAGATTGTACTAAAAACCTCTTAACTGTCAAGTTTTAAAAAAAATTGAGTATGGTGTTTTCGAAATATTGAGTTTTCAAAAAAAATTTTTTAACTTTTTTGAAAACTTGAAAGTGACGATTTTTTTACGAATGCATAACTTGCCTTATAGTACCTAAAAGTCGCAAGTGAAAATTTAGTACACCAACTAAATCAAGCAAGAGAATTTTTGAGATATTGAATTTAAAAAAAAAATGTATTTATAAAAATTCAAAAAAAAAAACTAAGTTTTGATATGCAATAATTTCAATACTTTTTAGAAGCTTCCGCATAAAAAATTCATTAAAATCAGTTATCCCGATAATGAGAAAATCAAAATTTTAAAATGGTTTTATTTTTATCAAGTTATCAAGTTTTTTTGTTTTCAAAATTCTACGTGCCGTTTTCGAGAAAAATACGACTTTCGAAAACAATTTCATAAAATAAATTGTATGGTTAGTAGGTACCGTTATTTTCAGATAAAATAATATTTTTTATAAATCTTTTTTTATAATTTTAAGAAATTGTTTACTATCAACATTCAAAAAAATCAAATGAATTTTTCTTTAAGCCCAAAAAAAAATATTTTGAAACTTTGAATAAACCATATTATTTGAACTTTTAAGGAAGCATACAAAATTGATCAAAATCAGTTGTACCGTTTTTGAGAAAATCGAAAATCGGGTACCATCAATATCCATTTTTCAGAAATATTTTTTCAACCATTGGTTATTTTTTACTAATTGAAGTTTTTTTCAATTTTTCTTTAAAAAAATCTGTAAAACTGTTTTTGAGAAAAATATATTATCTAAAATTTTGACAAAAAAAAATGTATAGCAGGTATCGTTATTTTTGGTCTTAAAAAAAGAAAAAACATTTGGAGGGAAAATTGAAAAATGCTAAATACAGATCTAAAGAAAATCGGCCAAGCCGTTTACGCTGCACTCAGACAGACAGCAGACGGAATTGTGAGACCCATTTTTTTCGTCTTCCTTATCATCGTAACGTCTCATGAAAATGTTGAGTTAATTTTTGTCACTAGTACTATAGTACATATATATGTATGTACATATGTACGTGCATATATGTATGTATGTATGTCGTAAGTTACATTTTCTATAAAAACGTTCATTACAACTTTTTTGTGGCCATTGTCGAGAAAGTCGAAACCCGATTTTCAAAATAGTCGCTGAAACACAGCACTTACTTAATGTATGTAAGTACTATAAGGCAAGTTTTAGCCTCGAACGAGAGATTTTAATCAATCTTTGCATTAATATGACAGTTATTTCTTTCAAAAACGTTTGTTACGATTTTGATAAAAATAATACTATGTATGTTATAAATGGAACGTTACGTCCAATAGAACAGCTATTTTGATTTTCAACTTTCTCGTTAGTAAGAACTCATTGTTAACAACTGTTTTCGATTAAAATTTGTACATATCTAATTATAAATTCGCGAATAATAGTACCACTTGGCATAAAGGTTGGTGCGCTGGACTGTCAAGGTAGAGTCCCGGTTTCGATTTCCAGTTGCTGCCTACTAAATACTAAAAATGTTTGGTTTTTTGGTACATCATCTTGTGAGTAAGTGACAAATGTTTCACGATTGGCTCTCATTCGGGAAAAAATGTAGGTTCACTCCATTCTTGGCAATAACACGCAGCCAGTAATTACTGAGAGTTCAAAGTCACAAGGTTCAGGTTCTCTACGAGCTATTGAGCCTCAAGCTTGTTTTTATTTATTTTTTAAATTTATGTATATTCGAGTTCGAGCTGAAAATACAGCTGCTGCTATAACAGAGGAAAGATAGAGTGCAAGGACAAAAACGTGCAAACACAACTCAATCTCTAGTTGATACCTAATGGGCTACGCAGGAGAGGAAGACCATAACCTTCGGTAGTGCTCACAGTCACAATTGGAGGGGACCAACTTAGTTTTATTCAACTGGACTTTACTTGATTTGAAATGGGTAAAACTTGATGGAGAGGTCAACAGAAAACATATGAATCATATTGATTTGGGGAAGTTCTTTAATGGCATATTTCTTATACGAGAACAACTTAGGCTGTGTCTACTTTGTTGATATTAAATAAATTCGAAACAAATTTTGTAAGTGATCAAACTACATACGAGTACATACATACATAACATACATATATTTCCGTCAAAACTTAATCTCAATCAGAAAATGTAAGGATACATCCGGGAAATGGCTTCTACCGCCGAAAAACATTTTCAAGTATGTATGTTAACTTTGAAAGCATCAATCGACTTTGAAAGAACCACTTCGACATATTATACAGATTGAATGCAAGTTTTAGTTCTTGAAATTGTAAACAATAACTCAAAAAACAAGTCGTAATAAACGCATTAACTATAATAAGAAATTCGGAGCATGACCGTCAAGGTTTCAAGCTTTTTCTTGACGAAACATATCCAGAACATCTAATTTTGTTGATGTAGTTAAAGATACGTGTGTATATCACGATAAGAATACAAACAAATTGTCCTATTACGCGAAAATAATTACCAGAACAATAAGCAAGTAGTATCACAAAATTCGTCACACAACCGCAAGCAATTAAAACAAAACAAAAAAATTCAAAAAACTTCTTAATTTTCAAAAGGTTTCTTACGGAGATCAATTGTAATAATTACATCAGTGTAAGCGCGAAATTTTAAGTTTTCCAAATTATCTATAGCAAATTATTATTTAAATCACTTACTTCATTGTTAATGAACTTGGGTGCCAATGGATCTGTGACCTTCGATGGTGCCTCATCATTTTCATCTTCATTCGAATCATCGTCCTCTCTTTCGCCATTTGTCGATGACGTTACTGTATTGTTCCATTGTGTTGTATCTGCTACTTCATTGCCACAGTGATTGTTTTCGATTGTTGGTAATTCGTCATCCGTCATTTTAACAATCGCGCCACACAGAGGCCGCCTTGCTAGACAGAGGGAAGTGTTTCTAGTTTCTAGTTACACTGCCACTTGTAATGTGGTGAAAAGAAAAAAAACGAATGCAGTCTTCAGCGACTGCAGCAAAGGACTCCAGGCATTGGTCACATGCGACAAGCAATATTGCATTCAGGCAGGCTAAAAAACAACCGTAATTTTTAGGTTGACACACCTCCTAAGCGCACATCCTGTAAAGCAAATAGAAAAAAATAAATTTGTAAATTCCAAACGATAAGTGCAGGAAAGCATATTGTTGTGTGTTAAGCTAGAGACCAAATTAACATTTTCATGAACGCCCTAACGGTGTAGAAGTTTGCGCGCACAAGTTGACATTTCAATGTCATGGGCAGTCAACAGTTGTTATGATTTTTAGCAAACACAGACGTTATGTGTGCATATTTAGATTACACACTATCTAGAGCTTTACTATCAGTTTCCACCGAAAGAGTCTTCAAGACCTCCCAAAAACTAAAAACTGACTATTTTTTAAATTGCATGATTATTTTTCCGTTACTGTGTTGTGCATTAATATTTTATTTTGCAATTTGGCGGGTCATGGTGACTTTTACTTTTAATGTTTACATTAAAACACGTGAACGTAAGGGGTAATTAAAACATCATCATAAAGTATGATAACACTTTAGATACAGCACATTATTACAAGATTCAACGTAGAATGTACATACCTTCTAATTGGCAAAGAAAAGGTTGTATCTGTTTTAATTCTTAAGTGAATTTTTCTTATTCTGGTGACACATTTTAAGGAAAAAAAATTCCGGTGTAGGACTGAAGCGTTCGCAGTCACATTAAATTTATGACTTAAAAACGGATGCATGCAGCACGCTGCTGCAACCAAACGGCGATTTGGTATGGTAATTTGATTTTAATGAGTGCAAAATGATTGCCTATTTAAATTAGACTAAATGTGGTTTTCGTCAGATTGTACGTACATACATAGGTGGGCTGAAAAATACGCTCGTATGATGATGGAAGCTAGTTAGTAATAATAACTGTGCAATTGATTTTAATAATTAAAAAAACCTATTGCTCGATGGATGTGTCTATCAAGTTCGACAAGTACTATTCATTGCTATAGTTAGAGCCCTAAGAGCATATCAACATAAATCAGCATAAATTTTTCAAACTCTAACTCGAAAGCTTAATATCAAAACGAGTGTAAAACTGGAGCAGAAGTTTTGTGTTAGTTTTGTAAAGTGTTGTGCCGCTATCCATCAAAGGTACATGCATAAAACAATGGGAGGAATACAGTCCGAGCCAGCGGATTTGTGTATATCGAGATCTTTCAGTACTTGTATAATATAGGTATAATTGTATATTCCTTCTATTTCCATTTTTTCACTTTTTGTTTCACAAACAAAACGTAATCGGATCGTCTTAATTTCGAAATAGAGAAACAAGGATTCTAAAAGGATTTTTTAATAGAACTTATATATACATAGCTTTGTGCGTGTATAGAAATACCTCCGTTTTCAAATACCTCAACATTTTGTCATAAAAATTTTCGACGGTTTGTGGAAGGTTCGTTCAGTCGAGAAATGTTGATGAAGATGATATATTAAGTCGCATCATCTATTCGGATCTAAAAGTTCTTATATTTAATAGATTTTTAAATATTAATTGCAGAAAAATGTTCATAGGAATAAAATTTATTTGTTAATTAGCTAAAAGAACTCTTTTAGGAGTTGAAGCTAAAAACAGAATTCCATATAGTTTCCCAACAAATTACGAACTTGCAAGAGTAAAAATTTAAAAAGTTTTTTTTTTAAATAACATTTTCAAAAAAAAATCATTTTTTTTCAACAATGTTGAACTGAAATGTTTTTTTTTTTGTATTTTTTTAGAAATTTCATTAAAATCTGTAAAGCCAAAATTCAAAAAATAGTAGGTACTGTCAGTAATCTCAATTTCAAATATAATTTATTGTACCGTTTGTGAGAAATTCCAAATAAATATGGTTCTAGTGGAGGTATCATTAATAACCAGTAAGCTGTCACTTAATTGAATTTGTTTGGATTTTTTTTTTTTAATCTGCGAAACAGTTTTTGGAAAAAACAGTGATTCGTTAGTTCTGGTCTTTTTAAATACTATCTACCAAGTTTAAAGAAAATCGGCCGAGCCATTTAAGCTGTAGTTCAACAGAGAGACGGGCAGAATTCACTTTCATCGTAGTGTCAAGTCCGATCAAAATTTCGAGTTCTTTTTTTACGAATGCATAACATGGCATATTGTATCTATGAATATTATGTACATATATCACAAGTAAAAATATATGTGTTTTTAAACAAAATCATTTTTTTTATAAGTTTATGTTGCAACTAAATAATGAGTTACGATATGAAATAAGCCCAACTAAATACAGCACGTTGAGAGTTTAGAAAACCTACATTTTGTAACTATTGTTGGTTCCAAGTTATAAGAGTATGTACTTTTGTTCCGTTTATTTATATAAATATGATGGAAAATACATTAATAAAAACAAAAAAAAGATAAGAAATACCACATCTAGAGTTGTGTAAGTTGTCATAGGGCATATTTTATTTTGTTTAAAAAAAATTAGACTAGGTACATATTTATGTTTATCCTCTTTGATATTCGTTATTTAGTAACTCTTGACCCTACACACTTACCAAATATACCATTCGCTTTGCTTGACTTGTATGCCTGGAAATATTTGAGAAAAAAAAACTTTCAGGTTACGTAACGTAATTTGTTTTGAAAGTTTTTTTAACGTAACGTAATTTTATGTAACATAACCTTAAACATGCCGAAAACCCTTGTTTTTATTGCAACTTGCAAGTTTTGGATTAGGAAGAAAAATCCACCTCGAGGTATTGATCAAAATTTACTTTACGATAATAGGGAACACAAAAAAAAAGTCCTGCAATTCCGTCTGTCTGTATCTGGACTTACATCCTAAAGTGCTGAGGCGATTTTTTTCAAACTTAGTATTTATAGTCTTGATCGATTCCCTAAAGAAGAAATTGCAATTTTGTTTGTAGGTCCAAAACAACGGTACCTGCCATACAGCCGTTTTACTCTAACTGCCTTTTGGTCAAACAAAATTTAAGAAAAAAATGTATTAACGACATCATAGAAGCATTTTTTTTTTACTTTCGACCTTCTCATTAATTGCTCTAACGATTTTGAACTTATTGTACATATATAAATATTCATAATATTTTCGAAAAAAATTCAAATTTATTTTTAAAAAATCAATATTTTGAAAACGAGTGAAATTTTGAAATAATTTCCTAAAATGTATATTATTAAATATTTAAAATTGACATCCCACATTTTTTTTTAGAAAAATTTAAAATTACGTGCGATCCAGTCGTGCATTTAATTAAAAACTAACGAATTCCCGAGGAATATTTTGCACTTTCAGTTTTGGTAGATCAATTTCTGAGGTAAAAGACAAATTCAGAGCATCAAAAACCTTCTGAATAATAAGTGAAATGAAATTAGGAACATTACTTTTAATATCTTTTGACACAAACTTTTATGGAATTTTATTTGTGTTGGATACATTTTTGACTATTGTATTAGTTAGATTGTGCATTTTTTATTTATTTTATTTTATATTATATGTTAAGCTTGTTTTTTATGTTTGTGATGGAAAAAATATTATTATTATTATTTTTTGTTTTTTTTTTTACCAAATAACTAAGATACAAAATTGTTATTTTGAAAGAGGTGGGATAATTTGACTTTTTTAAATTTGAAATTTTATTTTTTAGCCATCAAAGTACATTGCAAAAGATCCAGGATTAAAAATATTCCTCAATCATGTGATATTTTCATAACTTGTATCAAACTACAATCTCAGTTGTAAGAATACACTATTGCCCAAGAAACTTCTACAATCCTACCTCTTGATTCGTCATTCTCAGGTCAATTGAAACAAAAGAAATGTTTCAATGTTATAAAACTTCACTTTTGCACCACACCCTCTTCACTCTTTAAGAGAATCCTTTCAACCTATTTTTTCCACCATCTTTAGATAAATCTACCTAATTAATAATAAAATTTAAATTAAATAAAAAACGAAAGAATTTTAAATTTTAAATGACCATTTTCTATGTTTTAAAAAATGAATGAAAATGAAAAAAATGGCATAGGTACACATTTTCAAGATCATATCTATTTTCGTAATCAATTGTAATTGTTATTCATTAAGCAACTTTTTTTTTACTGAATTTTATGGAAAAAAGACTTAACTTCCTACAATTAGGACAAACTTAAGTTTGTTTAAGTAAATATAAATTACTTCGAAAGTTTTAATGTGTGAACTACAAAATGTGATAAAATTTGGTAATGGAGATATTAAGCGTGTTTTTTTTATTTTAATAAAAGCTATTATTATGAATAACTTGAAGACACGTTTATTTTATTTATTTAATTATTTATTTTATGTATTTGCATAATGTTGTTAATCAACATCTTTGAAATATTTTTCACAGAAAACTTAAACTTTTTCACTTTTAGACTTGATTTCAATTTTTTTTTCAATTAAAAATTTAACTCTTTAAGTAAAATCTCAATAGAATTTATTTACTTTATACATTTTTTAAAAATAGAAAATATTATTTTTAAATCCTTATAACATCACCTATTCTCGTTTCCTTAAAAATATTATTATTTTATATTTTATTATTTTTTAATCTGTGGTTAAACTTTATTTCATTAAATCAATAGGAAAATTAATTAAAAAGAAATATTTTAGAATACAAAATGTATTTCAAATATTGATTATTATTTAAAAATGATTTGTCTTCTAAGAAAATGATTATCAACACAGTCAAATTTTAAACAGTATATTTAAAATAGTAATTGAAGAAAAATATTAACAACAATTTAAATAATTTATTTTTGAACTAACTAGGTACATATATACTCGTATCTACTTCGTTTAATATTTTTTTTATATTTTTCTCCGTATATGTTTCTGTTTTTGAAAAAGAGTGTTTTTAATAAATTTTAGTTTTCGTTTTAACTTACATTTAAGTAGACACTATATTTTGTTAAACCCACCCACTGGATAACTCTTTGCACATTTTTTTTTTTGTAAAACTTAAAAGCAAAAACTCTACCAAACTTAAAAGAAAAAATTATTACAAAAATTTAAATTTAAATAATTAAAAATTAAATAACTTCTCAAACTTAAGCTTTTCTATTTCACCAATAACACTTGTTCACAATTATTTTGTACTTGTTAAACGATTTAAATGACAGCATTTGATAAACTGAACAAAATGTTTTAGGTTTAAGTCTTTTTATACAAAAATCTATCCATCGAAATCGCAAGGATCTTACAAGCAATTAATAAGAATTGCACTGCGCATAGCACACAATTTTTATCACACACAGTAGCTTCTTACAGGACACATGTTGCTGTATTAATAACGCAACTGTTGCTCCTTGTATTAAATTTGTTGAATACTCGACTGTTGAATGTCGGTATTTTGTTGTATTATGTACATATAGATATGTAAATCATTGGCAGTATAAGAATCTATTTTTCATAGTGTCACCGCCTTGAGTGATTTTATCGACTCGAATATTAGAAAATAGATGTTCACTATAAATGTTTAGCATGATTGGTTGAAAATTTATTCACCTTATCCCTGGCTGAGATTTGTTTTTAAAAAACCTGGTGAATTAAATTATTATTTTTATTTTAATTATTATTATTGGAATTTGTCTAGACCAATATCTTAATTAACATACATATTAAAGAATTTAAATATCTTCCTTTACTTGTTTGTTTATATTTACTTGCGATACACATATGCTATGTACATACTTATGTATGTGCATACATGTAGGTACTATAAAAGTAAAACTCGAGATTTTAATCAAACTTGACATTACGGTATAAAGAAATAAAATGCACGACTGGATCGAACGTACTTGCTCTTATGTAAAAGTACTTTGGAATTTAAAAATATAAATATAAAACATGGATTTAATGAGATAAAAATGTTCAAATGCATAAAATTGCCGTCTGATTTCTAAAGAAGTATGAATTTATGCAAATAAAGTTTAAAAACTGTTTTATTATTAAATAATTTTTTTATATAAGAAATTTCCTTAAAGTTGTCCAAGAAAACAATTTGGGATGCCAATTTTAAGTATGTATTAAGTAATACAGATTTGAGGAATTAATTTCAAAAAATAATCGTTGACACGCTTTGAAGATATTGATTTTTCAAAAAAAGAATTAGATTTTTTTTTTTTAAAAACCCAAGAAATATTTTTTCGAATATTCTTAAATACAATTTTATTTTAAATTTAAGATAATTCCAGTAAAAAAATGTTGGTTAAAATCGTTAGAGCCGTTAAAAAGAAAGTCGAAAATTAAAAACACGGTCCTATGCCAGATAGCATTAGTAACATTTTTTTCTAAATTTTTGTTTGACCAAAATTAGTCCATGCCCATAATAGCACACCAAATTTTTCTTATCAAAATCGCAATTTTGCATCACGGGTGTATGGGGGTACCGTAATATTCAATTTTTCCTCTAGAGAATCGCCGAAGACCCTTAAGTGCCGAGTTTAAAGAAAATAGCTCCAGTGTTTTAGGCTGTAGCGAGAGATACAGACAGACAGACGGAATTGCCGGACCTACTTTTTTAGTGTTCTCTATCATCATAATGTCAATTTTATCCAAAATCTCAAGTTCATTTTTTTTCCAAATGGATCTGTGTATTTAATCTACGTCTTCGAAGATCTCAAGTATGTTCAAAAAGAGGAAGCCGAGCTCGAATTATTATTCCGGGTGTGCATGAAAGAATTGCTTCCTGATAAAACAATTAGTGGCCTTGGAGTAGTTGACCTTAAGATTTTGGTAAAACTTCTCTTGTGATTCCAATAAGTTTTGCTTTTTCTTACAAGAACTTACAGAACAGTGAATGGCTAATCAATAATGATTGTGTGAAGATTATGTCATAATTCATAAAACTCGAGAAGTACTGGACTTGATATCTGTTAACCAATCTCAGATTAAAACTCTTACCTGCCTACTCTCCAAAGTAAAAATTTTGAGAAAGTGAGTGGATGCCAGGCCAGCTGAATTGAAAATCTCAAATTATCGATTTTTTGCTATGTATTAATGTACCATTCTGCGAAATTACAACTTGTTGGGAAGTGCTCCATATTTTTAACGATTTTTCAGTGAGTCACAAGGGTTATGGTTTAGTGATTTTTTAAGTCTTTTATCTCAAGTGGTTAATGGTTATGTCAAAAATTTGCTAAGGCGGCTGCGTTTGATCAAAAACTGTGAATTTGAAGTTTCTGGCTATTGATACTAAAGTTTAATGGGGGTTGAAAATTGACTGAGTTTGTTCCTGTAAAAAAGTGCCGCAAACTTGGCTAGCCACTACCGTGTCCTTGGATTTGCAAATGCTGTATTAGTATGATACAGTTCACTATATTTTTATTAATTTTAAACATTTGTTAGCAAGTATCATGTTAGATCAATTTTTTTATAAACTGTTTCTGAACATACCTAAAACATTGACAGTTCGGTTAAACTAAGCGATCAGATATCTTTTGGCATTTTGAATATGTCAAAGTGTTATATGAAGCTTGTATCTTAGTTATTAGCAAGTATTGTTTTTATGTAATAAGAACATTTTGGGATTTAAATCAAACTTAGCACTACGATGATTGATGGATAAGTCCAAGTCCGTAAGTCCTTGCGTCTGTATGTCCACTGTACATCGAGCTAGAACCTAAACAGATGAACCGATTGGATTCTCAAATTTGACACACAGAATTCTTATGTCATTTCCTAGATTAAAATCTCGAACTGTTGTGCTAGCTCATCTAGCACGGGCAGTTCCAATACAACGGTTTTGACATTTTTTTATCAGCAGATACTCGGGCGTATGTATACCATTTTTTACTTGCGACTTATAGGTACTTAAGGCAAGTTATGCATTCGTAAAAAAAATTGATCTCGAGATTTTGATCAAAGTTGACATTACGATGATAGTGAAGGAAAAAAATGGGTCTCACAATTCTGTCTGTCTGTCTTTTCAACTATAGCCTAAGCAGCTTGGCCGATTTTTGTTTAACTTGTTAGATATCGTTTTTGATTTTCCCCCCACACACGTTTTTTTCTTTCTTTTTAAACTAAAAATAACGGTACCTGCCATACGAATTTTCGTCGAAATTTTATAAATATTTTTTTCTCAAAAACTGTCCCACAGATTTAAGAAAAAAAAATTTTTAAATTTCATTTAGTTAAAGCTATTCTCCAAAAAATTGTTATTTTTGGTACCCCCCTTGGACCCATTTTTTTTTTGTTTTTGATTTTCTCAAAAACTCTAAGACCGATTTTGATAATTTTTTTTATGTTAAGCTCTTCCCAGCAGTTTCAATATTATTGTGTATTCAAATTTTCAAACAATTTTTTTTTTTGGATTTTTAAAATAATTAAATTTTTTTTTTTTTTGAAATAATATGTACAATTTCGAAAACCCCATGCGCGTTTTTTTCAAACTTGATAGATAAAAGTTTCTTAATATGATCTACAAGATATGAGAAAAAAAAATTATTTTACCTAAAAATAACGGCACCCTCCATCCTCCATACAAATGTTAAAAAATGGAAAATGGTTCCAAGAATTTTACGATCTATAATTTAATAAAAACAAAATTTTATATAAAGATATTACTGACTGTACCTACACCATTGAACGATTTTTACGAATTCTGAATTTCTCATTATCGGCATAACAGATTTTAGTGAAATTTTGTATAGAGAAGCTTTAAAAAAGTTTAAAAAACATTGCATTTCAAAACCTTGAGAAAAAAAATATTTTTTTGAATTTTGAAAAAAAAAAACTTTTTTTTTTTGTAAAATTCTATAGGTATCTCAAAAACGGCTCAATATGTTTTTAGGTAAATTTAATTTTTATTCGAACAATAACAAAAACTTTTAATTGGCCCAGGTACCTACCAAGATTTTTTCTTAAAAATGTTTTAAAAATTTTATATATAAAATCTTATTTTTTTAAGAAACCACTTCAACGAACTATAATTTTGTTCTTGCATAAACTAATATTCGCTTAAAACACATGGCATCCTGTGCATAGCTCCAACTACTAAAGGAGTTGTTTTAGTCATTTAAAAAATTAATTTTATGATTATGAACAGTTTTTCACTAATAACATTAATTTTTTGAAATTCTTAGCCTTTTACATAAGAGCAAGTTCGTGCGACCCAGTCGTGCATTTTATTTAAAATTCCTCGATTCTACCTAATAAAGTATGGTTACACTGATTAATTAATTGATAAGTTGCTAATTTTCATGCGACGATGTTCAAATTTAATAATGAGAAGATTAATCTACACTGCTTCGTAAGGTACTCGGGTAATTCATATTTTTTTTTATTTGTGAGTGGATACACTTATTAATTTTTATTAATATATTCATAAAGCTTCATGTTTGATTTGAACTATAGCTAATTGCTTAAGATACTCGTAAGACTAAATTACTTTTAAAAATAAAATATTAAACTGAACTTCAAATATAAATTTATTTAAACTGAAGGGTATTATTTTATAAGACCTTAAAAGGTTTTGTTTTTAGTATCTTTTGTTCTTGGTACACAACGCTAACTACATAGTATAGGGTGATGTGTTGTAAACCCTAAAGATAAATTTGGTATGCCGGAATATCCCATCTTTTCATATACATATTTCAACCATCCTATTTATCTTAATATGCGGTTTTAAATATTATAAATATGTGACATGATGATGATATTATTCTTTCTGATCTGATTGTGATAAATACATATATACCAATGTTGTCCGGTTCAAGCCTTAGATTATTTGGCTTTCCGCTCTTGAAGAAATCAAAGAGTATAACAGTTTATCCGCAAGATAATCCTTGGTAAACTTTGACAAGCAATAGTAGTTGGATGTTGGCACACCGATACGTTCGTAACGTCATTAGACTGGAGTAAAGGTGATGGTCTATCAACCAATGCTATAACTGAATACTCAGATGACTTCTCGCATATATATTTAGGTTGGAACCGCAACGACCAAGTTTTTCAGTTTCAGTTTCCCAACCTATCTTTGCTTCCAAATCTTCTAGGAAGCTCTTCTGGAACTCGTCTAACAGCTTATTAGCAAATCTATTACCATCAAATCTGTGTGTAATTTGCACTGGGAAATTGTTGTTGATGATAAGGTTCAACAATAGGTTCGAACTTATACTGTTAATTTCCATGAATTTCAAGTCAAATGGGTAACCATTTCCAGTTTTTCCAAGTATTTCCTTTTAAACTTTATACCTGCTGAGTTTTATTTAAAATATCAACATGAGTGTCAATAAAAATAAGAGACAAACATCGTGGATACGTGATATTTTACTCCCGAATTTGTTCATACTGTCAATATTTTCTAAAACAATCTCATGACAATCAATGACCGTTTATGGTCAAAGAATAAAGGAACTGATCTACTCCCAACTGAATAAGTGTCCCGTATAAATAGAGTGGATTGAATTTTGTACTTACCAACATTTCCAGTAACCAACTAATTTTACAAATTTTACATGTATCTATGAATCTACCAATAGACCAAATTTCGTTGGCAAACTCTAATTTTAAAATAATTTTGCCATTTATTTAAATTTCGCTCAATCTTCACATTTTTTGTTGAATAATGTTACATTGTATAGAAATTATATTTCATAAATGTCTAACTAAATCACGCTTTAAAATGTACACTTTATGAAAACCATACACAAATTAAGATTTTAAACACCATTCAATCGCTACATCATCATCACTACATACGCTCTAGATAGATATAAAAAATATTCAAACTCAGAGCTACTTGAAGAGATCTAGACTGGACGTGTTTATTTCGATATCTGAGATTCTTTACTGCTTGATGTTTTATGAATGACATATAGACAAGGAATAAATCATTGGAGCTAATTACACACCGGTAAAAATGACGTACATTGTGGTTGACATTTAGTGGTTAAGGGGTTGGGCTTTGAGGAGCTAAACAAAATATATAATTAAAATAGTACAAGTTCAACGTTGGAGTAAAAATGGTAAGTTAATATTATGTCAAGTATTGTAAATGGGAATAATATGATACTAAGTTGTTGTAAATTGTCTCTTACTGAAAAACATACTAATAATTTTTTTAATCAAAGTATGTATGGTATATAGCTATAAGTGTAACTATGTAGTTATTATTAACTTAACACTAATGTGTATTTTGATTAATTTGTGGTACATTTTAAAAAGAGGAAGGCAGATTGAGCACAAACTTTTATTTTTTTGTCTCTCTCAGAATAGGAGAGAATCTATTGACATCAGCCTCATTTTCTCTAATTCATAAAATATACTGATACTGGACTCAAGCTTCCGTTTATTCACCTAAGAAAAGAAATATTAGCTTAGGAAAACATAGTTGCGGAACCTGAAAGTACTAATGTCTACGAATACAGAAAACTTGTTGGCGACAAATTAAAAACAAACCAATGAGGATTCAATTTCCGAACCCACCTCTGGACCACTTACAAGAGATGCTAATGACAATAAATATCATGTTTTATTGACATATTACTACTGAAATTCAGAAATGAAGTTGTTTTCCATTTATATAGAATTTGAAGCAACAAATTTTAACAACTTTTTTTTGTTAATATTCAGTAAGCGAAGATTAATTTTTGAACCTAGTGAAATATCGTGGCTCATGATGTTCACTGATGAAATATGCCTTTGATAGTATATTACCATGAGAGAATTTGAATTTACAAGTTAAGCCCAGTAAAAGAAATAAATTAGAGACTATTACGGCTCGAAGAAAGCCCAAGCTTAGTGACTTATAACCAAACATTTCCATTGCTTTTTTTTTAGGAATGGAGGGGACCTACAATTTTCTGCCAATTTCGAACAGTACTTTTCATGATGAATATACTCTTGGAGGATTTGTCACACACCCTCGTAAGAGGCAGCTGAAAATATTTTTTCAGTTGCTGACAATCAAACCCTAGACCCTCTGCACGATTGTCCAACCCACTGACCATTATGACAAGGGGTACACGATGTAATTTCTTTGAAAATTTAAAAATTTGATTCTAAATCATTTCATTTTTTATAAAAATTCACAGTACCAAACAAAATAGTTTCAACCCAATTTACAATTTTTTTTAATTAAGTGAAAGCTTTAATAACACACCTACTTAAAAAGCTTTTGCATAGAAATGTCAAAACTCTATGTACGAGAAACACAAACTGAATTATAGATCAATAAAAGCAAGTGACAAACTCAAAATGAAATTATATCTCAAAGAATATTATCAAATTTCAGATCATATCACTAAAACTCTAATATAGACGTTGCATTTAATGAAATCGCCAATCTAGATTGTGTATCGAAATGTCAAAACTTTATGTACGAAAAACAGAAACTCAATAAGAAATATCAAATGCAAGCGACAAACTCAAACTCAAAATAAAATTTGCTCTTAAAAAACTTTCAGATTTCAGATCATAAAGCTTTTTCTGTAATTTTAAAAATTACCTTACCTTACTAAAGACCTTAATAAAAACGTAGTAGGTATTAAATGAAATCACCAGTCTAAGAACACTTTAGAATTGTAATTTCTGCTTCAAATGTTAGTTTGTAATTTCGGGGAAGTTTTTGCATTTCTTTACTGCAAAAGTTTTCGGTTGGCTAGAGTAAGTTATGGTTTCGGACTATTTTCTGTTCTGGAAAGTAGACAAAGAACATAAATAATTAAATACCTACATACATTGTTTTCGATTGGATTTTCTGAGTTCACCTTTTTTTCGATTTCAAATATTATAACATCGCCTTTTCAAATTCTGACACCCTCACTACCCAATCCGGCCATCGGATAAAACCACTTCTTAAAGTATTTATCACGTTTATATACCAATCCGACTATGAACTGTATAGAAGATGTGTTCTATTTTTGTTCTTCGTCGGGAATATAGAAATAATCGGAAAAAAATTTATCCGACATTTATATGCCTGTTCAAAATTAGAATTGAAACAGTTATACCCCTTGTATTCAATATTTTTTTGTCTACTCAAACGTCATTACATTTTGGACTTTCAGTTCTCTGCCAAAACCTTTAGCTAAAATAAAAAGTGTTGTGAAAATTTATCAAATTTCAAAACCATAAACATAAAACATAAAACATCAATAAGAACAGTTTATATGAAATATTTCGCTTTTCTTTTGTGAGTCTGGCAGTGCCCTGCAGTTTCTATACAATTCATATTTTCTTTTTTCCCAAGTTCCGAATGTCAAAATACAAAACAAAACTACATAACTTCCTCACTATTTCTATTTCAACATAAAAATGTTAATTTTATTTAAAAACTGCATCAAATTTCCAACAATTAGAGCAACATTCAATCATCCAACATGTCTTCTATACATTGGATCCAAGAACCTTTCAATGTCATCAGCACTACGTAAAGAAATTAAACAAGATTCCCAAAAATCCATCCATGTAGCTGTCATCGGGGTTCCAAATGCAGGAAAGAGCACATTCATAAATAATCTAATTCATCATAGAGTAAGAAAGATAAGTTCTAGAAAATAGGTATTTGTATTATGTTCTTTTAAAAGGTTTGTCCAACATCCACCAAAGTTCACACAACCCGTAAAGCAAACAAAGCTATCTTCACCACAGGCAATACGCAGTTGGTATTCTACGACACACCAGGTTTAGTCACTCAGAAAGAGATAAACAAACACAATTTGGAACAAAGCTTCAAGAGCGCCTATCGTAACGCTGTCCAGCATGCCGATGTCATTGCTGTTGTTCACGATGTATCCAATACGTGGACAAGAAATGAACTCCATTCAACTGTCCTAGATACATTAAAGGCATATCCATCTTACCCCAGCTTTCTGATTCTAAATAAAATAGATGCCCTCAAATCAAAGAGAATTCTGCTGGATTTGGTAAAGAAACTAACAAATGATACTCTGTCCGCAAAGAAGAAATCATCAAAGAAGGACGAGAAAGAGAAAGAATTCGCAGCACCTCTGGTAGAGTTAAAAACACGACAAACTGGTTGGAGTAATTTTTCTGATGTCTTCATGGTGTCGTCTATAATTGGAGATGGCTTAAGTGAAATTATAGTAAGCAGTCCTTGTTCCTCATAGAGTTTCCTTACATTTTTCATATTTCCTAGAGCTATCTTGCACGCCAGGCAAAACCGAATCCATGGAAATATTCAAGCGATGTATTCACGGACCAACCAGTGGTGGATCTGATTGTCGAAAGTGTTCGTGCCAAGTTGTTGGACTTTTTACCACAAGAAATCCCATACAACCTCAAGAGTCAAATAGAGTACTACAGTGAAGAGAAAAGTAAGATTTTTGTTACGTCCAATGAATATGACCAATGGATATCAACATATTTTTTTATATCAGATACCATCTACGCATGTGTTCAAGTAATATGCCCAACAGCTCGTATCGAGCGACTGGTATGTGGTGAAGGTAATGGCAAATTGAAACAAATAACGGAGCGAGTCACTTCTGATCTTGTTGAAACTTTCAACAAACCAATTTCACTTACAATATCAACGATTGCAACAAAAGAATCGGCCCGACAGAGAGGATAGTAGATATTAAGTTCATAATTAATGTTAAATTATTTGAAATTATACTCCCGACTATTCATTCATTGATTTGAAGATTATTGAACCACCGGTATTTTTCAAAGGTAGAGGCAATTAGTAGTCGAGATAAAACAACTTTTCGGTAAGTTATAAGTTCTTTAAACACAAATCCTGGAAAAGGCAAACGTATTTCAAGTCTACACACACCAACTTTTCATCGACTTCAATGCCGCATTCATGGTCAGAAGGTTTATATAACAATGACTGAGCTCTGGATCTCGGAACAACTAATCCAGATGTTTCACGTAACATAGGACTCTACGCTAAGCAACAAGTCGTTCATAGCGATTGAAGATCAGATGAAACTTGGTCATCTTGATTAATGAAGGTTTGATGAAAGTAATAGTGTCGCGTTTGATATTTCGAGGGCATTTGACAGAGTTTTGCCCAGCTCTTTATCAAAAATGCGTGCATTTCCCATCGATGAGGCTCTCATTCATTGAATTAGTAATTACCTTTCTGACCGGTGAATCCAAGTTCTTTTGAATAGTTTCATGCTTTCTATAAATAAATGATTTCTCATCTGAAACTACTTACAGTACGCACTCGATTTACGCAACCCTCGATTCGTGCAACTCCTCGATTTTCGCAACTCTAAATTTGTAGCACGTCTTGACTCTATATGTGCAACTTTTCAAAAATGCTACCTCGATTTGTGCAACTTCTTATGTGTATTCAACTGTTTTTTATTTGCATGCTCTCCTTTTGATTCTGTATTCCTGCCGTTAATTTACAGCTAGTTTGTGTGAACGAAATTCCATGTAAAAATAATACACAAACACATAAAATGCATCTATGTTTATTTGAATGGGTTGCAATTTCATTTGTGTCTACGAAAAATTTGTGCAGGATGGGTGTAACAAGAAAAATTACAAAATTGTCTATTAAAAAACGAAAACGTTGAGTCATGTGGTAATTGTGATGATCCAGAAGAAATTGAAAGCGCTGAAGGTGAAGCTGAATCGGTCCCCACTTTATCAAAAATTAAATCAGAAGATGCAGTTCGATCCTTAAACATATGTTTGCAATGGGCCGAAGAGAACAACATTCCAATAGAAGAGATTTTATTTGCTACAAAAAATAAAAGAGGGCAGTTTTAAAAAACATAAATTTGCAAAAAACTCAATCTAAAATATCTAACTTCTTTAAAAAAAAAATCAATATATATTCTGTATTAATTCATCACTACTTATTAATTTGTGTGTATATTTTCGTATTTAATAAAAATATTTACAAAAATAATTGTTTGTTTTGGTTTCACTGAAGTTTTTTTCATAACTTGTCGTTATCTATAAGAAAACAAGCTATCTCAACTATAATTTGTATCGAAAAAAATACAACCCAGTAAGTGCAACAACCTCGGTTATTGCAACTGCCCCGATTTCTATTAGTTGCGTAAATCGAGTTTGTACTGTATATACTAAACTGTTGATACCTACATATGTTATTGCAGAGTTCTATTCGGTTTTCCATATTGTTCAAGTGTTTCATTTTTATTTGGCGTTTTCTCAGTGAACTCCGCTTAACTAAGTAGATCACTTGATCGAATTAAATTTTTATTAAAAATTGTTTGCAAGGAATAAAAATCTGTTTCGTGTAAAAGCAGTTTTGCATATCACTGTTTTATCTTTTCTTTTTGAACTGTGTTCTTTTTCCTAGTTGCATTCCTTTCATTAAGTTATACCGTAATACTAGATCTGTCAGGAATGCTTATCAGTATACCCTTGAGCCTTGAGATTCATTCTTTAGCCGTATGACACGTACATGTATAGAATTCCATACTCGGATCCATTTTCTCTTCTTTTTTTATAATTAAGCATCACTCAAGGTATTATGAATACCCTTATAATGTTACGGCGTAAAACAGTTAAGGCAAAATGGAGAGGATTTAAAAGGAGATGTCAATGCACATTGAAGAACATTTATATTTGACAGTACGTCCGAAGATGTGCTCAAAGGTAAGCTGATTGGCATTTAGACGAGTATTACTGCGAAATTGTTTGAGAGGACTAGTGCAACTGGCTATTTCAATTAAATATTGTTTATAGAAGAAGCTATAAAACAATAGGTTCGTTCGTTGAACTTTACCCAGGGTTGACCCAGGTTTTCTTGACAACCCTGAGAGTTGTCAACAAAAACTGGGGTTTTCGGTTTTCAAAAAACACCCAAGAGCTTTCAACTGCTTTGTTGACAGCTAAAAGCAAGACAAAATCATTTTGTGATCTGATAAATCTTTAAATTTGTTATAAATTAGTTTTAAAAATTAACGAAAACAATTTCGCGTTATTGCTGAATGTTTCATCCGATGACTACAACAAACATTTAATTGCAAATACAAGCAATAACATGCAACATGCGAATCGCCAAACGACAACATATGAAATCTCATGACTTTTGACAGTTTAATCGTTACCTGAACTCGCCCCAGCAAAATACCTAGATCTACTTCATGGCGACTTCAGGGCGACCCCAGGTCTCATAAAACACAGAATTTGCTCACCAGGGTGACTTCAGGTTTTTCAAAAAACGAGTTAGGGCGACCCCAGGGTGACTTCAGGGCTCAACGAACAAACCTAATGAAAGATAGGAGATCATTACATAAGAGATGGTCGTTAACACACAAATCGACTACGGCCAGCTTTTCAGATTCTTGATGCAAGTGCCATTCATGAATAATTCCAAGGTTAGCATATTTTCCTTGACCGGCAAAATACTGCTTTATGTTTTCGAAGCATTTTATTCCACGCGGTATGTGAGTGCTGCATTGCATAATGCTGTTAAGATCGGAATCTAAATTCTACAGGCGAAGAACAGCGTTGTTAGTTTGGAAACGGATATGTAGAGCTGAGGGTGCTTTCTCTAGCAAAACAATGAAGTGGATTAAATGCTTCAAACAAAAGATCATTTATGAAAATATTGTCGAAAAAACGGAGCCTTGGGACATACAAGCATTTATTTTATTAATTGCAGGATTGAAACCATCCAGTACAACATTTATTGAACGTTTCGAAAGGCAATTTCTAATTCAACGATGAAGACTCTTCGATACCAAATGCCCGAATTTTTGATAAAAATAAATGTTCCCTTCTCATTTCAATATTCAAGCACTTACAAAAAAGTATCATCGTTATCTCGTAACTAATCCTACCTAAACTCTCGCACTGTGTTAAAATTCAACATTTAAAGGGTAATCATAACCCCTTGAGTGGGCGTCTATTACAAAAAAAAAGTAATTACTATCGACGAACACCTGGCCTTGTCCACCGAATAAGACAAAACGTCACTATTTATAGCAATAACTTCGTAGATGTTAGGGAGTTAATTTACCTCCGAATTAATACTTAACTCCACAAACGACACTTTGGTCAACAACGAATAATCCAATAAAAAATTGTATGAAATAAAAAGAACCAAAAGTAACATACAATACGATGAAGAATACGAAAACGGTGAGTCAGTTACAGACAAAAATCCATAATTACATGATTATCTGATGAAATACATATGAAGATAGAAAGCATTGGAAATTAAATTATCGTATGATGACATACGTATAGTATAAGTTGCAAAGCATTCGCAACACGAATTGATATTCAGTCTAATCAATAAAAAAATACATACATATCATTCTTCTTTATTCTTTTTTAGATAAAAATAAATGCTGCGGTATATGTATAAAACAATGCTCACACTATCACCGAACGCAGCGAACTTAAAAGGGCTTATTCGCACGAGTATATTAGATATTTACAAACATTAAAATAGAGAATAATAAAACTCTCTCTTGAGTAGCCACAGCCTCAATCCTTCTTTACTCAGCCCTATCACGAAATCCATCGTAATCGCAAACTTGTTACGAATCCCGAAAAAAAAACTATCACAAAATCCATCGTAGTGGAAAATCTCATACAAATTGCCATTACGAACGGATTTGGTGATAGCTTTTTTCGGGATTCGTAAAAGTTTCCGATTACGATGGAATTAGTGATAGGGCTGAATAAGAATACTGAAAATCAATGGTGCTTATTTTGACATTCTCTTTCGTTCGAAAGTGAGTCGAATTCGTTGAAACTTAATTTTGAGACTCGGTGATTAGAATGTTAATCGAACAAATCGAAAGTTCACCAAATCCATAGAAAGTTCATTAATTTGCGAAAGCTAATTCAATTTTGACATTCGAAAGAATAGAATTAAATGTCATTTTTGTGTCGTTTGAATTTTTCTGTCGAGTAAGCAACAAAACATGTAAGTTTTTAATTATTTCATGGAAAATAAATTACTTTTATTAAAGGTCGCATTCCAACTGGACAAACCGCGAACAAAAGAAGAAGTTAATCAAAATAGTGGATGAAAACCCAGAGGTAGCAAAGGGTTTTTTTTTTACCACCCGCGTTGATACGGAAAGCATCCACTATCCTTCTCCTTTGCACTTCTTCAACACCATATTCATTTATATTTTTTATTTTTATGTTTTATTTATTATTTTATGTTTTTATCAAAGAAATTTAAATTATTAAACAATAAACAAAACAATTACATATAAACAAAGATTTCACTGTTTGGTTTTGACATTTCACAAACACTTCTCTTTTGTTTTTGATATTTTAGTGTGACCAAGTGGATACGAGAAAAATTAAAAATTTAGAACGCGTCATGAATAATTTATTTTTTTTTAAGAAAAGTTTCACACAAAATGTAATGAATATGTAGTTCTGTATGGTTAAACTTTACTTTATAATGAAAAAGTGTATTATTTATTTCGTTTCTTGATTCTTTATCCAACATCTATAAAATGTTTAGAAACAAAAAAAATGTACAACGGTCATACTAATTCAAATAGAAATATAGTAAATGTCAAACAGCTGATAATGAAAATGAATCTTTTTTGAAGTTAATTTTATGCTATCTCTCGCAAATGAATGTTATTCGTTCGAATCTCAAAATTAAGAAAGTTCATTCGAAGGAATAGAATCATTCTAACGAATAGACTATTCATGAGAATCTCAAAATAAGCATGAATATCAATCGAAATATGATTGAAACTCGGTATAATAAAAAAGACAAACAACAACAAGTCATATTTTAAAAGTTATATTTTATATTTACTTTGTTTTCTATTTATGATCACTTAAAACACAACATCTTAGAATTAATTCAACTAATTCTATACAATTTCTAGTTTCTACTATTTACAGGGACCTAACATATAAAAAAACAGTATTATAAATAATATTCAAAATTTAAAGCGTCATGAGGGTTTTTGTTTGTTTTGTTTGTCAAAACATAAACCAATAAAAAAAGAAATTATCTTACATTGTCTAAACTCACAATCAGTTAGAAATTAATATTTAAATTAACGAAGGAAAGAGCTCATTAATGCTGCTTGTCCAAGCCATTTCGTCAAACGTCGATATCGTTGATCCAATGTCACTATGTGGTGATCCAATCGACTCGTATCCTGGATCCGAGTACGAATGTATCGATAATGGACTTTTAAGGCAATTTTTCTTCGGATCCAACGGCAGCGATAAGAATGTCGTATCGAAATCATCGTCGTCGTCTCCAATATCATCGGAAGTCATACCACACTCTATGACCTCCTCATTCTTCGGCGGTTCCTCTCCCTCGCAGTAGACTTCCTCGACGGCTTCATTCATTTCGACTGTATCATCGCCCACGACTATGGTGATGGAATTTGTCTTCTCGTCGTAGGTCCCGTAAATAGTTTCGCCGGTATCTAATGGTTGTTGTGTTGTGTCTATAAGTGATGATTTTGGGTCAGTTGGGTTTATGCAGATACCACTGTCGCTGCTGTTGCTGGTATGTTGGCTGGATTCCATGATTTCTGGTGTGGTCCCCACCACTGATCCAGACAATCGCTCTGCGATGCCTGCATCTTGGGTAGCATCTGTGTGGCCTTCTGGATGGCTTCCTTCCATGTCTGCAGTGATATCTGCGAGTAGGCTTTCGGCAAGCTCTTCCAGTTTAGTGGCGTCGAAATCTTCGAACATGTCTTGTAGAGAAGGCAAAGAGCCACAATTTTCCATAGCGCTGCAACTGAGTTCTCGCCGAAGGCTGGGATTTGAGAGCGCTTGTTGCGGTGTCGCTGCTGTTGGTTGCCTTGTGTCATCGATACTGATTCCTTCATTCCCTGCGGCAGAGGGTCAAATAGGGATACTGCAGATCCTTTGAGAATGGAATCAAAATCGACACAATTCAACGATTGTTGTGATAGCGGCTGCTGCTGTCTTAGCTGATTTTGTTGTGCGCTTTGTAGTTGTTTGAGTTCTTGTTTCAAATATTCAACTTCCTTGTCTAGTTTCTCGTTCTTGGCCAGAAGAGATTCATTGATAGCTTGAAGGCTATCGCATTTGTTTTTCAACATATCTGTCTGCTCCGTGAGTTCGTTCACAGTCTGTTCCATTTCTTCCATACGGGCTTTTTTTCGATCACGGGACGTCTGTGCTGCCACCCGATTCTTTAGTTTTCTATCCAAATAATAAATTTGTTAGTACAATCCAATTGTAAAATGTTTTGATAGACTTACTTCCTTTGTAGTTTTTCCTCCCATGATAGATGATCCAAGCGTCTTTTCTTTCCACGGAAAGCAGACGAATCATCCGATGATGATTCAGAGCACACAGACTGCATTCCAATGGATAACGCTGGAGATTGGGTAATCCGAGTTAAAGGACTTGGTGAAATAGCTACGTACTTGGGTACGGTCATAAAAACTGGTGTGGTCATTGTAGTTTCTATTATTTATTTATTTTCACTTTGAACAAATCAAGAAAAATGTTAAATGATAAACATTATTTTCTTTATATCCAAGATATACTGGGTTGTTTTTTGGTGGTGTTCACGACTATGGTTTGTGTTCTTTTAGCCAATGAGTCGTTGTTTGCTTGTTTCTTTTCATTTCCCCGGGATAATCTTTAAAATCAAATTAAACAGCGATACAAAGAAGTAGCTCGTGATTTTTTTATTTTTGGTCAAAAGTTTTGAAGTGAAACGCAGTTTCTTCTAGAATATTAACCTTTTTCTACTGATTTGTTGAATTTTGATTGGTTGATTTTGGACTGCTTAGCTGACGTGGCCGAATGACGTTTCTGATGAAAATAGTGTTGCCGAGAAGCATGTATTTTAATACGATTTTCTTATAAGGTTACGAACCAACTTGTTTTGCGAATTTTAAGTATATTTACATGTAGCTGCATTTCTATTCTGCATAGAATGGTGCTTTACAAAATATTTCAATCACTTCCAATGTAGGCGCGCACATTCAATTTTTAGTTGCACAACTGTTTGGTTGCTTAAAGAAAACAGATGAACAATTTGATTGAATGTTCGCGCAGGTGCATATAATTATATGTTACACAAAATAACGAACTCATTTTAGGCAATCGTTTAGTTTGTGTCCAAGCACAAACTTTTTAGTTGCTCGAACCAAGCAGTTGCGAAAATAAAAATTGAATGTGCGCGCCTAGCCTAACACTAATAGTTGTGAGCTGTTTTGTCTCTGCTCCTATGATTTCAAATGTTTGTGACAAATCACTCCCATGTTTTCCCACAAAATGATATTACCTTATATTTCATCTTCTAAGGACTAGACACCAATGCAATGAAAAGGCATGAATCTAAAATCATAGTCCATTCAACAAAAAAAAAAGTAAAATTTCAGAATGAAATCTGGATTTATAAAATAAAATCAATTCAGGGAACAAAATTTTTAACGTCCCCGTTATACCAATACAATATTTTTAACGGTCATGTTTTTTCGGTTGAAATATGTTATACATATATATTTACAATGGAATAATAATTAGGTCAGATTAGGTTAGCGTTAGCGTTGGTTGTCAGCGTTAATGCTTGACTTGACATGCTGTAGCTAATGTCGATTTTATTTGGCAATCCGAAAGCCTTCTGGACTCTTCTGAAAGTGTTCACTTGGATTTGAAATCAGAATCGAAACCAGAAGCCACTCACACATTCATATACTTACAAGTCAAACTCAATAGCTGTGTTTTTTTGTATCCTAATTGTGCGAAGTGTATCTTTCAACAAACATTATTCTTTATTTTCATTACTGTCCACATTTGATGTTTCACATATGCAATCACAAAAAACTTCAGAATCAAAAAAAAAGTGTTCAGTTGGGATTCCGGATCGGAGAGAGATTCCGGATTGCCAAATAAAAACGACATAAGACCATTAGCTGGTCCATTGTGATTACTTGTTACCACATGAATCAAGTAGACTTTCTCTCTACCCGTGGAAGTTGAATCACTTTCTTAAACCTCTTTACGAATACGTACAATACTGATGTCTATATTTGCCAGGTCACTTGGATCATTATAGTAGAACTCTCCTAGATGGAGCCGAAGTCTTTGAGAGCAATACATGTACAGAGAAGAGGAATCTATGCTTCCTCTTGTTCAAAAAACGATTGATAATAATGACAGATCTAGTTCTATGTTACTCTCTTAGATAGAGTCCGATTATGACACCTGTTACGGAGCTGAGGTGTAATCTGCTTAAAGATAACCCTTCGGATCCAGCTGTGGCCAGATTTGTTTTGTTGCCAGACAATTGGTGATGTTCCATGACATGAAAACATAAATAGGTACTATAAATAATATTTTTTGTTTAATATTAAAGAGAACAACAAAACAAAAACGATTATTAATTTTTTGATTTTGTATAAATATTTTTATATATAAAGAATTAAATTATTTAAATATTACAAAAGAAATATTTGTATTTATATCTTCGTATGTAAAATTCTACGAGCCCAAACTCAAAATAGTTGGTCTACCGAGGATAGAATGCAAATATGTGTTCATTCTTAACCTATTTCGAAACAAAAACTATTTTTTGATATACATATAAAGTCCTATTCATTTTAAATAAGAAAAGTGGACAAAAAAAGAAAGTGGCTTAATAAAATATTGATATGGAGTCTCTTTACAAAACTAAATAACGATTTATACACATTTCTTAGATGCAAAATAGTTGGTCTATGATTCTTTATCTTGATTTTACCACATTGTTAAGCGACCTTTGGCCTTAATCACTGCTTCTATAATGCACCTTGGCATAGTGTCAACTAATTGTTGACACTCTTCGGCACCAAAAGATTCCCAATTATTTGTAATTGTGGATCTTAAATCTTGAAGAGTCCGACGCGGTTCCTTTCGCAATTTTTGCTTCATCGTGTGCCAAATAGTTTCGATTGGTGAAAGATTAGGGCTGCTGGAAGTCCATTCCAATAAAGAATTGCTTCAGCAGTTAACCATTGTTGACCTAGCCGTATGACAAGAAGCACCATTCTGTTGGAAAATATACTCCGCATTGCTATATTGAAGACGTAGTATTGACGGAGGCAGCTCCTGTTCCGAAATGTTGCGGTACTTGACAGCATTAGCTATCCCAATTACAAAATGCAAATTACTCATACCACATCCATACCATTAGAGATACTGGGAGCTTTACGGTTTGTTTAAGGCAGTACTTGTGAGTTGTGAAAGGCTTCTTTAGCATTTTTTATCACTGGTCCTCGTTCATCACCAACACAAACTTCCAATCTGTACTGATCACTCCAATTAACGGACCGCCATTGACTAAAAGTCCAAATTTTTAAGTTGGTTGGCCCACTCAATGCGCCTTTTCTTTTGCTTAGGTGTCAGTAGTGATATTTCTTTTGCCTGCGTTTTTAATGATTTAAGTTGTCGTAATTTATGCAAAACTTAAATATTTTAAAATAAACCTTATAAAATTTGTATCCCATTTTTTTCATCATCTGCTTACAACTGTCCACCGAAACACTTTTTTGAATTTGTTCTCTCCACTGTACCGTTATTGAAGCAGATAAATATCGTCGATTTTCTTTAAAAATTTGGCAATCGCGAGGTTTTGCTGTTAGTGGATGTCCCGTTCTGTTGCATATATCCACATTTCCAGAATTTTTAAACTTTGTTATTATGTTCTGCACTGACGAGAGCGGTAAATTAAAATTTTCAGGGATTTCGTAGCTAGACAATCCTGTTTCAAACGCTTTAATCATTGATTCCCTTAGGTCTCCTGATAATGCAACGCCACGCGCCAGGATTGACAAGAAACTCTCGCTAGCTTGTATAAAATCATACAATAATCATTAATAAAACCAGTGCTTGTCATTTTTTTAATAACGGTTAACTGAAACTATATTTAAATAGTCTTAGATCAACTATTTTGCACCCAAAAAAGAGTAGACCAACTTTTATGCTCTTATCTTTGTCAGAGATGAAAGGAATATTGTTGCTATTTGCTCTCTCAAATTTTGTTTTGTTAGGTCTAATTTACTCTCAGTGAAACTACTTTATTAAATTGACAACATTTTTTAAATGAACAAAAGCTGACTGCCACTAAATTTAGGATATATGAAGAATTAATGTGTTAATAAATGAATAGACCAACTATTTTGAGTTTGGGTCGTATATTGTAGTGTCTACGATATTCTTACTGGATTTTTGTTTCGGTTGTATTATTACCAGTTGAGTTCTTTAAAAGGGTTTTTGTTGTACCCAATTTCTCCGATATTGTCCTAGCTTTATTTTTATTCGTTTTTCTATACCAGTTTTCAAACGCATCTTTTGGACTCATTGTTGTTGGTATTTTCATATCATTGTTCATTTTCAGACCAGATGGATATTTTCTAGAAAACTTAATCGCTTCAAACATGCGTTTTCTCAAAATTTTCTTAGGGCCTGTTTCTTCATAGATAATATCAACCAAACTTGGTTTTTGTACAGGTGATTTTTGTATGTATTGAATAGGAATTTCAGTGGTCCTGAAATCTGTTGATAAATCAATATCGCCAACAGTAGTTGCAGCATCTTCGATCTCCTTCGTTGACCCCAAATCAATATCTCCAGATTGACTATATGATATATCAACTGCTTCTATTGTTGTTATAAAATCACTTAAAAGTTCCGTAGAACCCTCCTTCATGGTTGTGGTGTCCAAAAAAGTCTCATCAGATTCTTGTATTGGCATCGGGGTAGGTGTCATTACTGTTGAACCCAAATCAATATCTCCAGATTGACTATATGTATCATTTGCTTCTGTTGTTGTTATAAAATCACTTAAAAGTTCCGTAGAACTCTCCTTCATGGTTGTGGTGTCCAAAAAAGTCTCATCAGATTCTTGTATTGGCATCGGGGTAGGTGTCATTACTGTTGAACCCAAATCAATATCTCCAGATTGACTATATGTATCATTTGCTTCTGTTGTTGTTATAAAATCACTTAAAAGTTCCGTAGAACTCTCCTTCATGGTTGTGGTGTCCAAAAATGTCTCATCAGATTCTTGTATTGGCATCGGGGTAGGTGTCATTATGAATATATTTTCGTAACTTGGATAAATCAAATAAAGATTTGTATCAGTCAACATTTTTGGCCCTTTTCGTACTTCGTTCTCAAATTTCCGTACGGTAAATTTAGATTTTGATTGATTGACATCACCTTCTTTAAATGGGTAAACTATAAAAACACCATCTGATTGGCCTTCACAAATAACACTGAACACAAACGCATAAACAAATAGTCTCCTGTTGAAGAATAAAATTTACAAATTGGATGAAAAGTATACAATAATAAACAAAAAAATGAAAATGACTTACACATAATGCCGCATCATGATGTTAATAGCTCGAGTTTAACTTAACGAATAAATGAAAAACCTTAATCGCCGTAAATTTTTAAATTGAAATAACGGCCAGTTGTCAATTTTCCGATAATTAGTAAAACTTGTTTCTTACTTGCGATGTCGCAAACGGGAAACTCCAATGGGAAAAAGACGTGTATTTGTCAGTAAGTGTAGGAATGGTAGAAGAAGATAGTAACAAGTGGCATCGGTCGATATCTAACCGAAAAGTTAATCGTGTTAGTTACATCAGTCTATTGCAGGGGTCGCGAAATGGCGGACTGCGGTCCGCATCTCGACCGCCGACCCATTTTATGCGGACCGCAAGAACACAGTAACTTACACTACAGAGTACGTAATGTATTTAAAATGTATCACTCCCATTATCCGCGACGACCCACGTGCTTGAAATATTACGTGTCCTTGTTTATTTACGAGTTTAAGTACCTACCTGAGTTTTATTACTATGGATCCAATAAAAAAAACAGTTGAAGATGAAAATAGACAGTTTGTGCCAGAATGGGTCGATTTATGTACATATATTGTTTTACGCTGCCAAATCGTGCTGTAACAATACCAATGTGCTTGATTTGTAATCAAACGACATTACGATACCAAACACAAATCATTTGCCAAAAACTTTCCACTTTATAGTGATCTGCGTAAGTCAAAAATTGCAAGTTTACTATCAACTTATTCATCTTCGACACAGATCATAAGTCGCTCAATGACTGATCAGGAAAAATGTGGTGAGGCTTCTTTACGTATTTCTTGGACTCTTGCTAAGCATATGAAATCATTTACTGATGCTGACGTAGTTAAAGAATGCTTTCTCGAGGCGGGTATTGCTTTATTTGAAACAAAACGGATGTTGTTGAGACGATACGACGGATTCCGTTATCTGCTTCTACTAGCACCAGAACTTTTCACGTTTTAGCAGAAGAAAGCGTATTAGCGTATTATGCAAGAAGTGATGAAAATAGTAAATTTTCTTCGTGCGAAATCATCATTGCAACATCGTGAATTTAAATCATTTCTTGAAGAAGTTGATGAAAAATATGACGATGTACTGTTGCTTAATAATATGAGATGGTTAAGTAAAGCCTGCGTGGTTAGACTTCAGCAAACACCAAGAAAATGTACCTACCATTGCATTCTTGACGATGTTTTTAAACATATTAATGACCTGAAAGCTTGTATGGGAGCTCATGTCAGAAGTAAAATTTAAATAAAATAGTCGGCAGTGGCAACGAGATTGACGTCAGCCAATACAACACGTTCATCGCCTAAATTCGGAGTTTTAAAAAAAGGTTAGCTTTGAAACTGCTTACCATGTTTGGGTCAACATTTGTGAAGCAGCATTTTCGAAGATGAACTTCATTAAGAATAAATTTCGATCTCGA
Source organism: Philhelius festivus (assembly GCA_963931855.1). NCBI lineage: Eukaryota > Metazoa > Arthropoda > Insecta > Diptera > Syrphidae > Philhelius > Philhelius festivus. Next base: position 50,188,168 of record OZ007557.1, on the reverse strand, counting down.
CCTACTAATGAACATCTCCAAGATTTAATGTCAATAGCTTGCACCAATTTTACTCCAAACTTCAGACGATAGTCCGCAAAAAAATGTAATTTTTCTCATTGCTATGTAAAAAAATACCTTTGTTATTTCCGTGTTTGGGGTGGCCGTGGCGCGATGGATGTGTGCTCGCCTGTCAACCTCATGATGACAGGTTCGATCCCTGCCGTCGTCTATGTCGCTATTCCATTAAAAACCTTCTGAAAATTGTCATCAATGGGTTGCTGGTTTACTCATTACATGTTGTTCAGGCATAACACTAACAGCATGTAATTGAGTTAAACTAGTATGCCCAACAAGGATGAAAACGAATAAAATAATATGAATTATAAGCGACATAGAAATAAGACACGGCATTTCTCCGCTTTAGCTCAGCCGCCATCCCTGGAGATAAAAATATCTGAGACAACCACCAACAGTCTCAGAACATCGTGCCACACATCTTTCCTATCCTTCTTTCTCTTCATTAACTTCCCGCCCGCGCTGTGTTGAACCATTTAAAGGGTAATCATAATCCCTTGAGCGCGGGTAGATTATAAAAAAAAAAAAAAAAAAAAAAAAATTTCCGTGTTTGCAGTTGTAAATAATAAATATTTTTTTCTATAAAATGTTGTACGGACCGCGATGGTCATTTCACTTTTTAATACGGACCCCGAGCAAAACTAATTGGTGACCCCTGGTCTATTCTAATAAGTCTTATATTTTTAGATTTCCGAAAATCGTCAAATACCCTACATTTATGTGTATTTACATACATATTGTAAAATGATCTTGATCCGCAAAAGAACCTTAATTGTTCAAAAACGCATTAAGAAAATGTTCGGTAATGAAGTAACCTGCTATAAAATAATGACATAAAAAGGGGAGACAAATATCTTCCTTCCCCCTGAAGTTCCATTCGCTTTCATATAAATTTGTTTTTCGTGTGAAGATGTGAATAATTGAAAATGTCCTCGCCTGAAAACTACTTTCGTTATTTTGCAATTTTTCCTCTCACAACGATTTGATGATAATAAACTATTCAAATAGACTTTGATTTAAAGTGTTTGAAAACATCTGTCGTATTTACATACATTGGTCTACTTAAACAAGACGATCCTCTTAAAAATGAGGCGTGACTTACATATTGTAGGTCCAGGGTACGCGAATTTCTATCATCAAAAGTAATGTTTCATCATATTCATTTGAAAAGATAAATTTGTTAGTTGGTGTAACTTTTGAAAAAACAATAACGTCGGTTAGACCAGAATATGAAATTTGTACGAAATTTATTAGCTGATCCTCTGGCTGATATCTCACTTGGAAACTGTGAATTTTGGCTTGAAATTGAATTTGTGCTGATATTTAATTTCATACAAAGTTAATAGTCGAGTCAACAAGCGTTTTTCGAATTAAAAAAGTGCAGATCTCATTTCAACGATTTTTTTTCCAAATGTTCGGTATAACTCACACTTAAAAAAAAACTTCGCATATACCTAACTCGGTTTTCCATGGACTCTCATTTAAAAACAAAAATGAGATGTGTATACAGCTGAAAAATGTGATAAAGATTAAGGTGCTTTTCTGAGTTTTGGTATTTCTTTTTTTAAGCAATTAATACAAACCATTTGTTCTGTTATTTCTTTTTTTAAGCAATCAATACAAACCATTTGTTCTGTTAAACAAAAAACCAAAATATTATCTAGAATTTGAAATCAAACTAATTTGATTCACATTTTTGATATCGTTTTAGTTTATTCATTTCCATTTAAAAATACCGACAACAATTTACAATTAAGTGGTTTTCTGCATTCATAACCATTTTTTGAGATTTTTACCTTTAAAAATTTCAATATTTTTGTTTTTAATTAATTTATTACACTGATAAGTTTTACTCAATTACTCTAGATTTATTTTCTATTTTGTTTTGATAGACAATTAGTTGTTATAAGTGTAGTTAAAAGGTTGAAAAATATTTCGAATTGGATTTACGATTTTTTTTAAAGAGCATTTTGTTAAATTATTTATAATAATAGTAAACATTGATAATTTAATGTAGCTAACTACATAGTATTTGCACTTATGTAAAATGACATTCTCTGTTTTTTTGTTTGTATTCGGCTATTTTCTATTAATTTATTGATTTTATAAAAAACAAAAAACGAAATTTTATGTTTAGTCCAATATTTTTATTATTTTTCCATTGAATTGTTTTGAACACATATGAATAGTAATTTAAATTTTATTTTATTTAGTTGTTGTATTTTTATATATATAATGTATGTATGTATGTATAAACAATTCAGAATGTTTATTTCTTCAAATTTGTGCTTAAGTCTTTATTAGTTTTGTTTTTTATTTTTTTCCTATTCTTATTAGTAATCAAATAAAGAAAATCTTAAACTATTGTTATGAAGTAAAAAATATTTAAGTATAAAAATTTACCAACTAAAAAATGTGTATTTATGTTTTTAATATTAAATATAGAGAAAATAAAAATCGTTGTAAATAATATTTTAATTTTAAAAACAAACCATAGACATTTTTTTGTATTAATTAGGCAAATATTTTGTAAATATATTTATATATAATATAAAAAGATCACATGTTGTCAATTTTTGTTATTTTATGTTTTTGTTTTATTTAAGTCTATTTTTTTTTTCCAAATTTATAAAACATTTTATTTTTTTTTAATACAGTAGACTCTTGTTTGTTTTGAGTCAATAAAAATACAATCAATTATTCAGTCAAAACAGCACAACGGACGTTCAAATATTCAAATGAAATATCGAAATATCGAATTTTTTGCTTTGCTTTTCGAACCTGAAGAATGGAATAAAATTCCTCAAAACGATTAAAAAAATCTCTTCAAGATTCTTAGAGGGTTAGATTGGGTTCACTATTCTTCCTGCACATAAACATCTTTATGGTCGATTGCCCTTACCATTTAAGAGGAAAGCACCTGCCAATCTATTTATGTACTCTGAATAATTTTTTGTGTAAGATATTTAAAATTGTATTGTTCATAAAGGATACTTAAAATTTTTAAAATCGCTTTTTCGATTCTTTATTTTATAAAGATCAACTTTCTTTTTCTATTCCACTTGGGTATATATAAGGGTTCCTTCTTACTTATATTCTTATTCAGAGGGAGATTTTATTCGATAATTTTCGAGAGAAAATGGTTCACAAACATAATAGCAATGAACAAACCATCTGGTTTTGGTTTTAAATTCTATTGGCCACGGAAAAATTAAAATCTTGAATGTCCAAATTAAAAAAAAAAAATTAATTAATATTTATATAGGGTATCTGACAAGTCATGATCCAAACTTAAATTTTTAATTATTCATTATTTTTTTTTTCATTATACTCCTCCAAGTTATGTAATGTATGTACATAAATTTAAAAAATTTAAGTAATAAATCTGTTTGTATATTCGTTCGTATTCAAAATACGAATGTTCATATTATATTATATTCAAATTGGATTTTCATAAAAAAATCGATGAATAATGAACGAGTTAGATAATTCCAACTGAAATTGGGATGAAATCAAAATACTTTCTGAAAAGCCGTTAAAAACTATGTTTTCAATACGAATTTGTATTTTTGAAGAGCAATATGTAATCCTATTCTTTAATATTGATAGTTACATTTCAATTTTGACTGAATTCAAAGTTAACAACAATTATGTATGTACATACGTTGAATTATATATTAGTAAAGTTGATCAATTTTTTTTTAAATACTTAAAATGAGTATAAAATATTAATAAAGTTGATAAACTTCTTAGTCTATAAAATATGATCTAAAATTGTTTAAACTTATGCGTTCAAAATAAAGTATTGCATCCGGAAATTTTCAAATGCTTAAGACACTGTAATATATTACGCCATTTACACTAGTTTACAAGAAAGGTGTACGTTAGCCAAAGTGGCTTTCTAGGCTAATTTTAGCTGAAAAATTGAAGGCCTGCTTCGAGTTCTTTTTCATCTATCCAAAAAGAAAGCTTAATATTTAAATTCAGTACGAAACTTTCGAAATGGTCTTCACCACGCCATCCTACGTTTCGCTGTCTTTTTTTTTACCTTCCTGAAGGGATTTTAATTTGTTTGTTTGTGATTTAGTTTATTGATATTTTGTTTATCTATACAAGGTTTTCCACAGTCATCGCCAAAGATGGGTTTCTTGTGTTCCCGAGCTCGTTTTACCCTCAAAAACTTAGAATATATTTTTTTCGCTCTTGCTTCGTTTAGGAGTTATAGTTGGTTTATATACCATATTATTTGTTTAAGTGCTTAGAAAAAATTATACTCAATGGCTTATTTGATTGAATAAAATGAACAAGTAATTTAAATTTTTAAAAAGTACTTGTTTGAAATAATTTTTATAAAGTTAATAAATTCTACTAACCGACTTATATAGGTTTTAAGATACTTTTTGAAGTATGATCTAGAAAGTGCTCAAAGTGCGTGTAACTGACAGTTTTTCATATAACGATATGACAAACTAAACCCGGTAACACGGTAAATTTAGAAATATAATTTTTCAATGTTTCTATTTACCTGAAGAAGAGAAAATTATTTTTCGAAAACTTTTGTTAATATATATGAATAAAATTAACTATGTAATTATATACTTTTGTTTGATTTTATTTATTTATCAAATGAATTTAATGTTTAATAAAAACCAATTCAATTTGCATAGCTAAAATACAATAAGCTAAATGTAGGGTAAAATAACTTAAATTAGTTTTTGCATTTTGCGCTTTTATTTGAAATTATGGTTCGTCTAATTAAATTAAATGCGATGAAACACAACCTAATTAATGGAATATAATTGTTGATTTGAGTTTGATGTTGATGTTAGATAGACAAAAGGGGTTTGTTCTGCAAAATATGAGAAACATTTTTCTCACTTTTTTTTTGTTTTGACGACTTTTGAGCATTGAGCAAAAAAAAGATATCAAACAAAAAAATGAGGTGTAAGATTGTATTTCTTCAAATTGTCTACCTACTTGCCTATTAAATTTGTTTAAAAATATATTTTCATCTTGTATGGGGAAATTTAAAAGTACACCCAGTCATTTTGAAAGTCTCGCATCGGTATAATCGAAATTTCAACTGGGCCCGTATCGCGTAAGACTAAAGCGATCGCTCAATATTTGATTGTCGTTTTGACTAAACCTGTCTTTATCTTATCAATAAAGAAATATAGAGAGAGGGATTGTCAAAACGACCATCAATTATTGAGCGATCGCTTAAGTCTTACGCGATACGGGCTCTGAATCATAAATTCGAGATTTCACTTGGCGTGATATAGTTCATATAGTTTCCTATTTAATTAACGAAAACTCGATGTAAGACTTTAAATTATAAATCAGGCCGAAATTTTAAGAAATGAAATAAGGCCATGAAAGTGCTATCTTCTAATTTTTAAATTACATCTTCGATTTTAATGTTTAAATTCAAAAACATTATGACCATGTTCGCATTTTTTTAAGCTTTTAACTGAATAGTTGATGACATTTTTATCTACTGTAGTTTATCGTTTTACAAATTCACTATCGTTTAAATGGCATTCGAAAAGCATTTTTTTTTCAATTTTGTGGTTTTTAACTAACTACAAAACGAGATGCTTATATTTTTGTTTTAATTTTCTAACTAATAACAGAATATTGTTTATTTAAGTTTTTTTTGTTTTTTGTTCATATATAATTCATTTCTTATAAATAAATGTTGTACTTAAAACTAAAATAAAAAAAAATATTCAAAACGATTCTTTTAAAGAATATTGCAATAAGGTTTTGTTTTCGTTTTTTAAATCACTATGTCATTAGGGATTCTGTTTGTTAACTTTTTTAGATTAAAAAATATGTATAACAAATAAAACTTTGAAAAAAAAAATTAGTGGGCAGTTTATTTTTGAAATGGTTGTTAATAAAGGCAATGTTTTCTAAATGCTTTGGTTTAGTTGAATTGAAATATATTATGTTGGGAAATATTTTGTGCACAATTATGCAGTAAATTTATGCTATTGTTGTTCAAAGAATGCATCCATCAATTTATAAATAAATATGGCGGCACGGCCACTCGTGAAGAACAAGGGCTCCCAATCATTCATGTATGAGTTGTTATAGTCTACAAGAATAGAGGGAAAAGAAGAGATTCTCTTGGTTTATACAATAGTTTATCATTAACAATGAACTTTCATTATTCAATATTATTATAAAAATCTTTCAAAGTTTTGGAGAAAGTTGCTCAATTAAGCTAAGAAAAACATGTCAACATGCTCGTCCATAACTTACATACAAAAGTATGAAGCAACATGCACAAAGCAACATTCCTTTTTACAGAAGCCACCAATGTGGCACTACTGCTATCATTTAACCCAAAACTTTGGTTAAATTATTTAAATTTTAGAAATTCTTGCTAACAATAAGGTATAGAGTCCCAAAAATACCACATGTGCTTCACGTTAAACCAATGCAGCCACAAAAACATACCGTGTAGTTGGACGTTTTCACGCACCTCGGATTTTTTCATTTGTAAATTGTTCGATTTTTAAATCAGAGGATTTAGAAGTTTTCAAAAATAAATATGTATTTAACATCTTTTTTGCCTGTTAGAGATGGGTTTAAAAAAAGTTTTAACAGTTTAAAGCAGTATTAATATGAATAAAAAAACCTTAATAAAATTAAAAATAATAAATGTTCCAACAAAATAAAATTTAAAAGTTAACTTATTTATATATCAGGTTCCACAAAGGAAGCCGGAAACAATCCCGATTTATTTGTCCGAGAATGTGTTCCTTTGTACCAACCGTTCTTTTGTTTTCTGTGGACATAAACAATATCCCCAACATTCAATTCTAACTCGAGTTCACTATTAGGTGGGTACGATACTATACATCGGAACCTGCTACAAAAAATTCAGTAACAAATATGAAAATCCATTTTAAAACGGAAATTAGAATATCAAAACAATTAATATACCTTTCTCGAATATGAGAAGATCCCTTTGCGGCTCCACTACCTCCTCCTCCTGGCGAATTGTTGATCATCTGGCTTGAAATCGTATTTGCATCAAGACTTTGTGATTTTCTATGATGAATAACTACAGGTAGTTGTGCGGCAGATGTGGACACTGGCTGCTGACACTTGTTTGAAAGTATATTACTCGATGGGTTATTGGATGAAGTGCTTATTAGTAAAGATGTGCCGCCACCTGGCGTTGCCAGTCGAAAAGTACCATCGACATGTTGTCGCAGACTTTAGAAAAGAAATTTCTAAATTATGGCAACCAAAGTAAAGTACTATGGTATCTTACCCTTGTAACGGTGGTCGTTCTTTGTTGCCTTTAAGCCTCTGCGATCCAAAAGAGGACTGATTTGATTCACTGGGAGTATACCCACCTCCACTATTTAATTCAACCGGTAGACTTTGCAAAAGCTGGCTGGGACAAGATCCAGATCTAAACAAAAACAAAAAGACAATTTATAACCTACAAATCAGTTTATATCTAGAGATCTTTTTCTTACCTAACATGTACAGGATGCAAAGTTACATTGCTGTTCGTTAGACGCTCATCTGATCCGTTAAGCGGTGGTGGTGGTTGTTGTGGAGTTGCTTGCTGTGTTATGGCCACAGTGTGGTTAGTTGGGGCTACACTGTCCTCAAAGGATGGATTATCCATGGAATACGTGTTGACTGTTTGATTGTTAGTCACATGGATAGAACTTGGCGATTTGGAACGTTTTATATTGGTAAGTCTTTTCATCAGGCTTACAGCTGATGATGAAGAAGATGGTGTATGTTGTTGATCTTTCTGCTTTTCTTTCTCCTGCGAAATATGCTTTTCCTTTGAGTCTTTATTGGCTAGTCTTTTTCCCGTTTGTGCTGCTAAGGACACAGCATGTTGTTGCGTTTGTTGCCCGTTTATTGACTTCCGACCAAAAAATGATTCCATATGATGGCCTAATGGTTTTGTCCATGCCGAAGAAGACGACGAAGTAGAAGGTCCACCACCTGCACTGCGTGGCGGAAGCTCGGGCGGTTGATGAGGTACACTGGACATCTGACACAATCGAATGTTGATGTTTTCCAAAATGTTTATCGGATTCGGTGCTGGGACGTTATTTGTCGTCTGATTTGTGTTTGGGCTTTGAATTTGCGGGGATGCTGGTTGGCTATTCTGAACGAATTTCCATTGATGCATCAATTGCTGTTGATCTCGACTCCGCAAGGGAGTCACATAGTTGCCAGGAAACACACCCGACATATCCTGCCAGTTTTTGCCCTTAAACCAGCCATCCAAGCACCGCTCGGTCACGATGTACACACAGCCTTTCTTAAGTTCCAGCTCGTCAGTTTTTCGAGGTTTATATGGATACAACGCCAGATAGCCCCATGGCAGTGACGGTGGAACATTCTGATGACCTCCAGTCTTTAAAACATTAACCCTACTTTGTGTTGGTATTGCAGCTTGTTCTCGCATCGTTGATCCAACAACATTTAAGCCTCTTGTTGACGTGCTTGCACTTTGTGAAGCAGATCCTCCACCTTGCATCTGACTCGAGCTGCTCTCTTGTCCAATGGTGGTCACGACCGGAACACTTAAAATTTCAGCCGAGTGGCGATTCGATTGGATAATACTCAAGCCTGCTCCCGAAGTGAGAGCATTCAATGAATGCCTCTTCTCCTTATAATCCCGATATTTGACAACCGGATTGTTCTGTGGCGAAGTAGGGTTAGAACCGGGACTACTAGGAATCGAATTCGAGCTTGAATTACTGCTACAGGTCGAATTTGGACTTGTGGTAGTAACTGTGGATGAACTGCTGGTCGAATCATTTGCACTGGATTCAAAAGGTATTGGAGGAAGATTTCTAGGAGTTGTATTGGTCATCTGCTGCTGGTGGTTGTTTGTGGTTTGGATTTGTATGCTGCCATCGAGTAATTGTTCAGCCAAGGCATTCATTTCAACAAATGCTATGGGAAAGATTCCAATGCATGATCCGATGCGGCCCTCGGCCCAATTGTGGTCAACCCGCCGCAGCACATGTATCATTGTGCCTCTTTTGAAGTTAAGACAACCTTCTTCTTCGTTTGGTCCCATTTTGAAGTCATACAGCGCTATACATTGTGGCACAGGCAATGGTACAATAACCTGAACATAGTTAAGAGGGAATGTTCCTTCGCGACCATTTAGTTCTCCAACAAACCAATTAGCATCGACCTTTCTCCGAAGAAGAATCACATCGCCTTTCTTGAAGGACAAGTCGTTGGGTTCCTTTGACTGGAAATCATAGAGAGCAAACACACGTGGCACATATCCTCGTTCATTATTAACATTTGATGGGTTTTGTTGCTGTTGTTGTTGTTGGTTTTGTTGTTGTTGTTGCTGTTGTTGTTGTTGTTGCTGATGTTGTTGTGGATTTGGTGGAAATGATTGATGTAGCTGTTGTTGTTGGTGTAAGTCATTGATACTGTTATTTTTTGTCTGTTGCTGTGTTGGTGCTGATTGTATCATTTGATCGGTAGCTTGGCATTTTATGAATTTATCTTTTTGGGTTGCATTTACATTTGGTACGCGTTGGTCTACAATACTCATTATGGTCATACCCCCTACTCCACCAACAAGAGGGTTTATTATTTGTCCAGCCTCATGATGCATAATAGGAGCGTTCATAATTTTGGGCGATTTGTTTATATTGTGCTGATTGGCTGCTGCATTTTTCATACCTGTAGGGGAAACAAAAATGAGAATGTTCGAAAAATCATCGCGGACAATTGCCATGTAAGTACTACAGGTTGCATGAATACATTTATGTAATGTAGACATAAACTTTAAATTCTAACTATAATTTTTTTTTTAATTAATAACAAATATGTATAATGCTAATATCCTGTAGAACTTGATGTAGTTGTAAAAAATTGCATACATGAAATAAGTTTGGTTTTGCAAGAGGTCTTCGATGCATTCTTCCCTGGACACAATTTTTTATCACCCTTATTTTTTCAACCTAGTAAAAATGCCTTAAAACAAATTTCCAATACTTGTAAAAAAATAGCAGTTGAATAGTGATCCTGGTGCAACTTTTGTAAGGTTCTGAGTTGGAGAAGAACGCATACCAGAATGCGTGGTATCCATTTCTACGCATGGTTGTGCGAAGATTATTGCCTGAGATTCATTCAATGCCTTCGGACGCAGTTGTCATAAAAAAAAATTCACCCTTATTCCGATAGTCGTTTTACTAAAACGCCAGTAAAACGACAAGGCTCTAGAAACGAAAATTGGAATTTTAATGAAACGACTATAGTTATAATGCTTAGAAAAGTGAAGAACATAGAGAACGCTACACTTATCGTATTATTAAAACACCAAAATGTAGTCTCTGGAGCCTTCTCGTTTTAAAGGCGTTTTATTAAAACGACTACCGGAATAAGGGTGATTATGATTAATAGTACAGAAAAAAATTTGGGATGCTCTGAGAGAGAACTAGAGAACTAGATGCACTACAAAAAGCAATGTTGTTGGAAAAGGAATGCTATTGATGAAGTGAAACGACAGACAACTTAAGATTACTTCTGATAAATATTGAAATTTTGTGATGGAACTTTTAGGTTTACGACATGAACAGCGAGCTGAAATATACTCAAAAATAAAACCGTATATCACTACAACCTGTACCCGCAATACACAAACGCAATTGTTTTTATATGTAAGAGGTCGTTAAATTAGTTATTTTCCATTTCATTTACTCATAATAACCAAGAACAGTTACAACTTTCAGGCAATGTACTAAGTAACTTTTTCGTTTGAGTGAAATGGAAGCATTGGGTATTATCTTACTGTTCTATGGAAACTTTTTCAGAAAAAAAAAACATGAAAGTCCAGTTGAAGCGAGCGAGTGCCAGGACGATTGTATGACTCCAATTGAAATTAAACCTGTTTCTCGATTTCCAAAAAAACCATTTGTTATAAAAAGTACATATCCAGAAACGTCTTGCTTTTACAAAACATTATCACATGCCTTACGAACTCTTTCAGACAATAAAACAGTAGAGATAGGTATCATTGAGGAACGAAAATAAAATAAATTTATTTTGGATGGACGCTGAATATTTTCTTAATGGTTCAAAAGGAAAAGCGTATTGCGAAACATGTAAGTTCTAGTGTTTTTTTTTTCTTTTGAAGGAACACCTTATCGAAGTCATAATTATAAAAGGAAAATACGCACATAAAATGGCGGTTTAAACAAGATAACGACTGCAAACACCAGTTTTATTGTTTTACAGTAGCCTTTTCAAAGCCGCAACCTTAAAACGATAGAGAATCTTTTGAATGAGTTAAAGGTATAAGTAAGAAAGGTAATATAATAATAGAGGAATTTGGCATTCAATACGGTGGAATCAGTAATTTCAAATAAAGATTTCAAAACCAAATGTAATCCTTTCATTCAAAGGTCCGATGGTATCAATAATTTCATATAAAGATTTCCAAACCAAATATTAGCATTTCAAGCAAATAATTTTGGAAAAAACGCAAAAGACCTATTCGATCGGAAGAAAGTTCACATTTTGAAGATTCTTGCACTTAGGTTAAAAGAACTATCAATACCGACTCCCTCTACGGAATTTGGGCCCACATAAGTATATAAATGTACATACATCATCTCCAGGTCAGGGAGTTTAATAATGTACATATTTAAAGAAAACTTTTTCGTTGAAACCCAATGCCACTCCAGATGTGGAAAAATATTCATTCTAGTTGATTCAAAAAGTAAAAGTTATACCTACTAATAGTCTAAGAATAGATGCAATTTTACGTAGGACGGACGTGTTGCACTCGTAAATAAAAAATTCCATCCCACTTTTCCAACCAAGCATAAACTGTCAACAGAAACCTACTGAATTGTTTTCATATACATAATGTGCATGACGTATCTATACAAAAAAAAAAATATATAAGAATATTTTGAATGTCTTACCTTCCAAAATTCTCATAAGCAATACATTGGGTGGCAACTCATCTATTTTTATATCAACTAACACGCGACATTCCGGACATCGGAGTTCCTGTCGACTTGCGATAATCACCTAGAAAAATTCCGAAATAAAAATAAAGATACATATATGTTATCATAAAAGAAGAATTATGTCTTCTTGAAATAGTGAACCTCAAGGCATTTTCGACAGAAGGTATGTTGACAAGGCAAAACCTTCGAGGACGTATCCAGGCGCTCCAGGCAAACAGAACATTCCAGCAGATCATTTAGTGTTCTCTCATCCATATTTTAACGATTATATTAATTTCTATGAATTCCACTAGCAAAAACTAAGTGCACAAAAGCACAAGTGCACATGGAAACAACAAAAAGCAGAAGAATGCAAGTGAGGTGGTAAAGATGTAAAGAAAAAAAAAACAACTGGAAAATATGCTCAGAATAATTCTTTGATTTCACTGGTAATTCACTGCACATTTAACTTTTATTTTTGTGGATGGATGTTGTGATATATTAAAGCACAAAATGTCACATTTTTTATTTGATTATAATGCATTTTAAATGTTGAAAAGTTGATAAATACTTTTACAGTACGGAGGCAGAACAGGAAGCCATTACAAAATTTGCATCAAATTGTATCAACTTTTTTATTTTACCGATTGTGAATAGGTCATACCAGTGAAGCTAGTTCACTGTTGTAAAATCGGGATGTGCCAGTCTTAGCCCCCAGTGACATTCATGAAATAATTTGCCCATTGCGTTAAGCTCTATAATTTGATGTCACAAAAGCCTAGTACGCAGATCGAGACAAGACAAATTTTATCTCTACAATTTTAATCTCTACAAAACTTTTCCAAATCTCGCGCAAAAGTTTGAAGTTGGAGAACTAAAAAATAATTTAATGTGTTTTATTGTATATCTCTGGAACGGGTTGTCTTACAAAAATCGTTCATAACTTTTTGGAATCTCCTCTCGATGCTTTCAAGAGAAGCATCAGCACTTTTTACATAAAACCAGTTTTGGCAAAAATGACTATTGGCTGTCAAAATTTGTCCCGCAAAATAATGCTTGTATCATTCTTTTTCCTGGCAAAATTTAGTGGAGACATTTTGAAGAGCAATTCACAATAGTATGAATTTTGCGCGCGAACTGCGTACTGCTCGGAAAAATATCCGAGACAAAATTTGTCCCAGGAAAAAAAAATGTATGGGAGACAAAATTTTTCCCGATCTGCGTACTAGGCTTTTGAAAATAACTGAGGTAAAATATAATTAAAAAATATAACAAAATTGAAAATATAAGCCTAGTACGCAGATCGAGACAAGACAAATTTTATCTCTACAATTTTAATCTCTACAAAACTATTCCAAATCTCGCGCAAAAGTTTGAAGTTGGAGAATTAAAAAATAATTTAATGTGTTTTGTTGTATATAGCCTAGTACCCAACTAACAATTTTACTTCTATATTCATCTAGAGAAGCTTCTTATTACTATTTCTTGCACACATTTAAGGGTTGTATAAAACTCCAAAGAGTTAAAAGGGCGACTTTTTTTTACTCCTATTCCACCTTTATGGAGTAAATTGTGTTACTCCGAAGAACATACTTATCGTATTGTTATAGAGGTAATATATGCTTTATTGCAGCAATTGCATCGATAGTGGAAATGAAAAGAAGATTTACTGTCACAAGAATAAAATACTTATAGGAGTATGTGGAAAATAAAAAAAAAAAATATTTATTTTTGTGCTTATTTGATTTCATTTTTATTTTGATGCTTTTCTTGCATGTTTTTCGGCTTTTTCCGCATGATTTCTGTAAAGATCTTAGAGTTGATTATTTTTTATGATTTCATTTTTATTTTTATTTTTAAAACTAATTTAAAAATTACTTACATGTGTAGGCAGAATGTGGGAATCGAACTCGGGTCCTCTCGCACCAAATCTCTTGCTCGCTAACCGCACGACCAAACTAGAATATGTAAAACCTAGCGTTGAATTGGGATCACTTTTATCATGAATTTAATCCTATAAAGTCACATAAGCTTCCTTTATAGGTGCTTTTAACACTTAAATATTAGAAGGAAGCGATATTTATCGCTTCGTAATTCGCATAAGCTGTGAAAAAAGCTAGAGTTCTGGTATACCTAGCATATGTTCCAGTATTAATTTATTGATAAATTGATTATTCTCAGCTTCTTCATCGAAAATCTAGCTGTTAAAAATGTGTCGTGTACTGCAGTAGCAGTAAAAAAGTCTCGTCAATCAATCGACAATACAAATCACTGTCGCTAAAATAATTCGTAAAAAATAATTTTTTTCTTAAGAAACAATATGATTCAAATTTTATATGAAATTTGAATGAAACTTACAGCCCGATTCTCCCCAAAGTCAGTGATGCCTCACAAGTCACAAGAAGAGGTGAAATTGATTTTGAGACTTTTTCGAATTCTGCCGCTCAGTCACAACTTGTGAGAGTCACAAAAACAATCGAAACTGTGATCTCCTTCAGAGCAGGTCACAACTCATACATTTTTAAAGTTTCTTGGATTAATATTCATTATATTTTGTAGGAAAATTTTCTAGATTTGTGAATAATTGTGAGTACACAAAAATGGAATTGGACGATATTCTAGTGAATATTATTGCTTATCTTTCCCACGAAAATGAACAGTAACATTTGTACACAAACAAAATTTTTTTAAGAAACTAATCGTATCAAGAAGTTTGCAGCGCCGACGGCTTTTATAAACTTTGAGAGATACAAATGATCCATTCGCTCTCCAAAACAATAAATTTATAAAGTAATTTCTTCGTTTTGAATAATCATCTGTTCAAATAATGACACTTAAAAATCTCACCATGCGGTGGTGAGTTTCGTTGTGAGTTTTCTTGTGACGATTAGGGGGAGAATACCAAAATGTTATCGAATCACAACAATCCTCACAAGGAATAGTCACAAGAGCTTGTGACTTGTGACTCCTCACAAGGGGGAGAATCGGGCTGTTAATATATTTTTTTAAATAAATTGCACTATTGACTTTTCACTTGCGATATAGACATATGGCAAGTTATCTATTCGTAAAAATAAGACGATGCTTAATTTTTGGAAAGCTTAAAATTTAAAATTTTATAATACAATCTACAAGATATATGACAAAATTTTTTTTTTTGAAAATGTAAAGAAATGGTTTTCCAAATTGTATTTTTATCGAAAACTTCACCTAGAATTTTGATAATTTTTGTTCCTTTCGATTAATTTTAAAAATTTTGAAATTATTAGATATTACTGACTGTGCCTACCGCATTCAACTATTTTTTGTAATTTTAAATTTCTCACTATCGGCTTGCCGGATTTTAATAATATTTGTTTAGAGAGGCTTGATAAAAGGTTAAAAAAAACTTCTATCCAAGAAAAAATTTAAAATATTTTCTTGGTTTAAAAAAAAAATAAAACTTTTTTGAAAATTTGATATCTTTTTTTCAGATTTAATTTTGTTGAACGGATACAATAATAAAAATTCAAATTTCGCTGATCAAATGTTTTTCTAAAAAAATGTTTTAAAAAACAGTTTCGACCATAAGCTTTAATTTTTTGAAATTGCCATTTTTTACATTAAGGCAAGTTTGTTCGACCCAATCCTACTTTTCATTTATAACGATTTACTCAGTGTGGGGTTTCCGCATTTTGTTGTTGTAATTAATTCATCCTTATATGTGCAAAAGCACGTGGTGTACTTATGCCTATTTCACAGTTTTATAATAGTACTATAGGAACTATATTGCACTATAAGAGTCCAACAGAAAAATTGATCATGATTATAGAGTCTTGACTTAAACTGTCCAATAATGATTCTATAAAGATAACGAATAATAAATAAAGACTTTTATAGCAGTTTTTTGGGATTACTATAGGAGCATGAACTGTCCTGTGGTTTTATAGTATCTCTATAGTATGATTAAAGGAAAATTGAGTCTTTACGCCTATAGAGGTGATAGAAAGTGCTCCAGAGAATGTCTAGGCAATGAATTATATCAAAGTTTACTCCTATAGCTATTTGACTTCCAGCAATAATGGTTATATGAGCACTATAGCAACGAATGATTCTTAATTTCAGAAATAGGAAGCAAAATTGTTAGTTGGGTACGCAGATCGGGAAAAATTTTGTCTCCCATACATTTTTTTTCCTGGGACAAATTTTGTCTCGGATATTTTTCCGAGCAGTACGCAGTTCAGCCTAGTACGCAGATCGGGAAAAATTTTGTCTCCCATACATTTTTTTTCCTGGGACAAATTTTGTCTCGGATATTTTTCCGAGCAGTACGCAGTTCGCGCGCAAAATTCATACTATTGTGAACTGCTCTTCTAAATGTCTCCACTAAATTTTGCCAGGAAAAAGAATGATGCAAGCATTATTTTGCGGGACAAATTTTGACAGCCACCGTATTTCCGAAAGTGATTTTTGTCAATTCTGATTTTATGTAAAAGGTGCTGATGCTTGTCTTGAGATCATCAAGAGGAGATTCCAAAAAGGTATGAACGACTTTTGTAAGACAACCCGTTCCAGAGATATACTAAAAAACACATTAAATTAGATTTATTCTCTCCAACTTCAAACTTTTGCGCGAGATTTGGAAAATATTTGTAGAGATTAAAATTGTAGAGATAAAATTTGTCTTGTCTCGATCTGCGTACTAGGCTTTCGCGCGCAAAATGCATACTATTGTGAATTGCTCTTCAAAATGTCTCCACTAAATTTTGCCAGGAAAAAGAATGATACAAGCATTATTTTGCGGGACAAATTTTGACAGCCACCGTATTTCCGAAAGTGATTTTTGTCAATTCTGATTTTATGTAAAAGGTGCTGATGCTTGTCTTGAGATCATCAAAAGGAGATTCCAAAAAGGTATGAACGACTTTTGTAAGACAACCCGTTCCAGAGATACACTAAAAAACACATTAAATTAGATTTCATCTCTCCAACTTCAAACTTTTGCGCGAGATTTGGATAAGTTTTGTAGAGATTAAAATTGTAGAGATAAAATTTGTCTTGTCTCGATCTGCGTAATTACAACAGAAATCTATGAAATTGCTATGCAAAATGTGCTTAAGAGAGTTTGCGCCACGGCCAAAGGCATCCGAAACCATATTCCATACGTAACAAGGATTCATGTAACGAGATAATTTTCCGCTTTGCAGAAAGACATAACTTTTCGCAACATGTTTTCATGAACACCCCCTAAAAGACACTTGCGTAAATGTGGGAAATATTCAGATGTTGGCAAACGTCAAAATCAACTTATAAAAACTGTTTATCAAAATGATTCGATACTTTAGCCTAGTACGCAGATCGAGACAAGACAAATTTTATGTCTACAATTTTAATCTCTACAAAAAGTTTCCGAATCTCGCGCAAATGTTTGAGTTTGGAGAGATAAAATTTAATTTAATGTGTTTTGTGATGTATCTCTGGAACGGGTTGTCTTACGAAAGTCGTGCATACCTTTTCGGGATCTCCTTTGATGCTCTCAAGACAAGCATCAGCACCTTTTACATAAAACCAGTATTGACAAAAATCACTTTCGGAAATACGGTGACTGTCAAAATTTGTCCCTCAAAATAATGCTTGTATTATTCTTTTTTCTGCCAAAATTTAGTGGAGACATTTAGTACAGCAATGCACAAAAGTATGAATTTTGCGCGCGAACTGCGTACTGCTCGGAAAAATATCCAAGACAAAATTTGTCCCAGGACAAAAAATTTATGGGAGACAAAATTTTTCCCGATTTGCATACTAGGCTTATTGTGTTAGAGGGATTCTAATGGTAGACTTACATGTACATACATTTGATTTCTGCAAAAAAAGGATGCCAAATAAAGTATTCATATTTATTAGATAGAAAGAAAAGAGCAAAATGCAGAAAAGAACTTCATTTCTGCATTATAGGAAATTCGAGAAGTCAAAATTATAGTAAAGACGAACATGTTCATCTTTATTATAGCATCTTCGTCTGCATTTTGTAAATTTGTAACATTTTCACATTTTTCAATAATTTTTTTTTTGACGCAAGCATGATATGAAAAAAAAACATTAAATCGAAATGTAAGAGAACGGAGGTAAGTTCAATTTTAATTGCACTGTGTATTCTCTCCCACTTTCGG
Organism: Philhelius festivus; assembly: GCA_963931855.1. Lineage (NCBI taxonomy): Eukaryota > Metazoa > Arthropoda > Insecta > Diptera > Syrphidae > Philhelius > Philhelius festivus. The sequence continues at coordinate 50,169,984 of OZ007557.1, read as the reverse complement.
GTTTCGAAATACGTCTGCTTCTCTCTACTTTTCTGCATTTTGCAGAGCAGAAACAAGTAAATCCACTTTAATAAAGGGGCGATTTTTAAACTACAAACTTCTAATCTGAAGCCTAGTACGCAGATCGGGAAAAATTTTGTCTCCCATACATTTTTTTTCCTGGGACAAATTTTGTCTCGGATATTTTTCCTAGCAGTACGCAGTTCGCGCGCAAAATGCATACTATTGTGAATTGCTCTACAAAATGTCTCCACTAAATTTTGCTAGGAAAAAGAATGATACAAGCATTATTTTGATGATTTTTGTCAAAACTGGTTTTATGTAAAATGTGCTGATGCTTCTCTTGAAAGCATCAAGAGGAGATTCCAAAAAGGTATGAACGACTTTTTTAAGACAACTCGTTCTAGAGATACACTACAAAACACATTAAATTAGATTTTATCTCTCCAAATTCAAACTTTTGCGCGAGATTCGGAAACGTTTTGTAGAGATTAAAATTGTAGAGATAAAATTTGTCTTGTCTCGATCTGCGTACTAGATTTGAAGCTTTGCTAACTAGCTACATTGCTACACTTTTTACCCATCTAAACTCTCTGTTAATACCATAATTTTTCAGTCCATAGAATAGCCGGTAAAAAAGGAAATTTTTTCATACTTTTTCCGTGCCGTGTGTTTTTGACTTTCGCAAATTTCTTCCTCAATCGGGCGCAATTCTTCCATTAAACGTTTTCATTTATAGAATTAAAAAAAGTCATTAATTGCATTAACTTAAAATACGATCGTAACATTTTTTTGAACACTAAAAATTATCCAACACGTGCAACCTTATTTGTATTTAAAAGATATCCAAAAGCAAAAAAAATATCCCAGCCCATTGTCAGACCAAAAGAAAAATATCCATTTGTGTATGAGCCCCCTGCCGAACCGCGCACCCAGTCAGTCTTTCGCTTTATATAGCCCGAAAAAGGTATACAATTTTCCAATTCTAATATTTCTATGATTGTAACCTGTCAGGCTAGTCAGCACGCGGGATTACAGCACGTGTGTATCTTGTTGGAAAAAAGTTAATTGTTCATTATTCAATTCGCGAAGAGTTGCCAAAAGCGGGTTTGGATCTAAATTAATTTATCTCGGAGTGAAAATCGAAATCGCAAAGCACCATTTTTCAAGAGGAAGTGTTAATTTCAATTTGAGCGCACACTCCAGACACAGACACCGCACGTAACCCTCCCGAGAAGAAAGAAAGAAAACAACATAGCACAATGCCACAATCTTCGTCATCATCAAACCAAGTTAATGGTTATTCCAGTTCCAACAACGATGGTAAATACGATATGGAGGACGGACAGTCGTTCCTTTTCACATCTGAATCGGTTGGCGAAGGCCACCCGGACAAAATGTGTGACCAAATAAGTGATGCAATTCTGGACGCCCTCTTGCAACTGGATCCCGACGCAAAAGTGGCTTGCGAAACAGTCACCAAGACCGGCATGGTTTTGCTGTGTGGCGAAATAACATCCACGGCTACTATTGACTACCAGAAGGTTGTCCGAGATACAATTCGGCACATTGGCTACGATGACTCCTCGAAAGGCTTCGACTACAAGACCTGCAACGTTCTCCTCGCCCTGGCACAACAATCACCCAACATCGCAGCCGGTGTGCACATCAATCGTTCGGAGGATGAAATCGGAGCTGGTGATCAGGGGATCATGTTTGGATACGCCACAGATGAGACAGAGGAATGTATGCCGCTGACAGTTGTGCTCGCTCACAAATTGAATCAGAGAATCGCCGAGCTGCGCCGCTCTGAGGAGTTTTGGTGGGCCAGACCCGACTCTAAATCCCAGGTCACTTGTGAGTACACCCTGAACAGAGGATCTACCATCCCTAAGCGAGTGCATACCATCGTGGTGTCCGTGCAACATTCGGAAAAAATCTCAATCGAGGACCTGCGCCATGAAGTCATGGATAAGGTTGTCAAAGATGTAATCCCAGCGGAATATTTTGATGCCAACACAATTGTCCACATCAACCCATGTGGCGAATTCATCATCGGTGGACCAATGGGCGACGCTGGCTTGACAGGACGAAAGATCATTGTCGACACATACGGCGGATGGGGCGCTCACGGAGGTGGAGCCTTCTCCGGTAAGGATTTCACAAAGGTAGATCGTTCGGGAGCGTACGCAGCTCGTTGGGTTGCCAAATCTTTGGTCAAGGCTGGTATCTGCAAGCGTTGTTTGGTGCAGGTCTCCTACGCCATTGGTGTAGCGGAGCCCCTCTCCATCACTGTCTTCGACTATGGCACCTCTCATAAGACACAGAAGGAGCTGCTCGCCATCATCAAAGCCAACTTTGACCTGCGACCCGGCAGGATCGTCAAGGATTTAAATTTGAGACATCCCATCTATCAGCGAACGAGTACTTATGGACATTTCGGACGTGACTGCTTCTCATGGGAGCAGGCAAAACCTTTAGATCTAAATTGACTAGAGGAGAGAGACGGTGAGCCGTTTGCAAAAAAACTAAAAAAAATCAATTAGGAAACCATACAAATTTTAATTTTAAATTTTATTATTGATAAATAAAACAAAACAGTGTATAAGAAATTAAAAAGAAGTAGGACTACCGAAAGCCTATTTTATTTCGAAAATGTGGTAAATAGGCATGGGAGAATTTTAAGTATAAACATTTTATTGTATTTTATTTTATTTGTGAAGAAAGGGTTGCTTCCTTCTTCCTCCATTCGAAAAATAAGTTACACATATATACGTACATATATATTCAGTAAAAAAACTATCCAAGTTGTTCTCTATCTCTCTCTTTTATTGTCGTTTTTATTTTTAATTTGCACTATACAAAAAAAAGAAAACAAAGAAATATTAAATAAAAATATGTTTAAAATATTGGAATTATCTTGGAATTTGTGTTTTACCATTTATCTTTTGCAGATGAAGAGAAATTTGATTTATCTTGGAGACATAATACACAGGCTGGGTGGGGAGTTAAGTGGATATTGCGACTGTGTTATTCTTTTGTGCATAAGGTTCGAACTTTTTGTTTGTAAACAAATAAGAATAATTGAGGGAGAGGAACCTTTGTAAATAAACAAATCTGCCTTTTGATGGCATACAATTGATATTGTTATTGATGCTGGATTTGTTGGAAGGGGCATTCATAACAAGTAATCGATAAGCAAGCACGTGCCAGATGGGAGACATCTTTTTTGAAGCTATGAGATATGGAGGAGATTCGTCTTAATTTGTCCAATATTTTGTTATGGATTCTGCCTTGCGTAATTGGAACATTTAGAAATTCAATTTCTCTATGTATGTTTGTTATGTAGATATACTACGTAAATTAATCATTAGTTATGCTTATGAAACTCTATTTCTTTCAAGAAATAAACCAAAATGAAAAAATTCATATCTACTATTATTTTGTAACTTAAAAGAGCACAGATTTATTCTTCTTAATTACATATAAGCAAAATCTCTTACCTCAACTTTGATAAAAATAAAAAAATGATTTAAAATGAATTACTTTACCGATATCAACTTTTGCTTTCGTTAAAAGGGCCCGAGGTTTCCCCCGGCATTGATGAGTCAAAGAAAGATTCAGATAGTTGTGGTTCTACGAATGCGCTTACTTCGCAGAATAGTCTTTTTAAAACCTGTTTAATCGAAACTTGTTCTTAAGAATCTTAATTTATTGCAGCAGGAGTGACGTAATACAGCAGAATGTTCTATGAAAACCGTTTGTGCTCTGTGAAAGCTTTACCTTTGGCCGATTGTTGGCGCATTATAAACTGACTTTTCTCAATGTAAAAATAAGGTTCAAGGACAAATAAACTAAACAAGGAACTGATTAAGAAAACAGAACAATGAAACTAAAATGAACGCAAACGCAGTAGAGTTAAAACAAAAATGGTCCAGTTTTTCAATAACGAGTAAATCAGAGTTGATCCATCATACATTTACTATTTATAATTAATTGATATTTCAGCATATTGTTGGTCCAGAAGAAAATTATCGGAATCCAACAAATAATTTATGAATTAGCGCGATTTTGGGAAGTCCGAAAAAAACTAGAAATTCGAAGTTCTATTTAATTTTCTTTCATCTCTGTTGGTTTTCTTCGCGTTAATGCGAGATTTAAATTGACGGAAAGTACTAATTAATTCGAGTTTAAACGGATAAACTCACAGTAAAAAAGTGGACTTAAGATGGGCGCGCGCCATTTTCGAGAAAAATACGTTTTTCGAAAACCATTTTTTGACATTTGTATGGTGGGTACCGTTATTTTTAAAATACAATTTTTTTTTCTCACATCTTCTAGATTGTATACTTTTAACTGCTAACTTTTAAAAAAATATAGCATGAGTTTTTCGAAATATTGAGTTTGAAAAAAGAAAACTTGAAAATTTGAATATACAATGCTATTTGAAATGATTAAAATAGATTTTACCGTTTTTGAGAAAATAAAAAAAATGGTTCTTGGGGTACCAATAATAATTATTTTTCGGAATTTTTTTCAAGTATTAGCTAGCTTCAACTAAATGACATTTTTTGTTAAATCTGTGGAACAGTTTGTTCGGCAGGTACCCATATTGTTGGTCCTGTGGGGAAAACACTTTAAAATGCTATCTAACGAATATAAACAAAACCGGCCGAGATGTTTAGACTGTAGTCGAACAGGCAGAAAGAATTACGAGACCCATTTTTTTCGTCTTCTCCATCATCGTAGTGTTAAGTCAAAATCGCGAGTTTGATTTTATTACGAGTGCATAACTTGTTAAATAGCTAGTACCTAATGTAAGAAAAAATAAAGAATGAAGAAAACGCTGCATTTATTTTATTAACTTGAGAATGGAGAATCGAACGTCTAAAAATACAGCTCTGGTGGCATATTAAACTTATGCCGGTCGTCCACTAGGCGATCAACGGTGGCTTCAACCTTCTGTTCAACCAACGGGTTGGATCTAGTTGTTGGCTTGCTCAACGAATTGCGCAACAAGTGTACGGGTAGTGTACTAGCTCGTGTTGCTCCTTGAAAATGTTCGATCAACACGTTGAGCAACATTTTCAAGATAATGTGTTGCACATTATTTGTTCAACGCATTGATCAACTTTTTAATTTCCTTTTGGATTTCTTGACGCAATATTGGTTGAACTATTACGTTGCCATGAACTTGCAGTTGTTGCAACTTGGTTTTTCGTCATGGAAGGTGATAAAAAAACAGAGTGGACCACGGAAATAATTTTGCAATGGATTTCAGCAATTGAGGTAAAGCCCAATATATGGGACATTAAGAGCCACTCTTATAAAAATCGAGATGCCAGGGAATTGGATTGGTCTCAAATTTCCTCGAAAATGCAATTGCCTAATGTACCGAACTGAAGTCAAAATTATTTCAGGTTTGACGTTTGAGTTTTTTGTTTATCGTGGTGCGTTCAACGCGTTCCCCAACGGGTCATCCTTGGTTAAGTGTACGAAGGTATCAACTCGTTCATCAACTGGTTGAGCAACCATATCGAAAATGCAGTTGATCAACTCGAAAAACTTTTTTTTCTGTCAAAATCGAACAAGTTTATCAACTAGTGTACGAGGTTATTCAACATTTGAGTAAGTTGGTCAACTAGGTGTACGGGGCTCCAAACGCATTTGTTCAACTTTAGTTGCTCAACGTGAATTACGTAAGTTGCTGCACTAGTGTAAGAGGTGGTAAATTCGTTTATACAACGAAAGAATTAAATAAAAAGTTGAACCAAGTTAGTTGAACTTATCGCGCACATAGTGGACGACCGGCATTACTTTGGCCCAATCAAGGAAAATTAAGAAAAAAGAATTTTTACCAACATTTTTAGTAGAAAAAAAAAACTATGAAAACTTGTTTGGGTGGCAGGTGCTATACTGATTCAAATTGAACACAGATGTTTGTTTAATTACTTGTAGAGATGGTAAAAATTTAAACATTTAAAAAAAATCGTGTCTATAATGTACATAATTATGTACATCAATTTAGATAGGTACCAACCTAAGATTTCATTTATAAATTAATTAAATTCTTAACAATTTTAGAAACTTTATTGGTCTATAAATCTAGTGTGGAAAAACCTCAAAACCGAATGAACAACAACAAGCTTAAGTGTACTTTTTTTTTATAATTCACTCGCGCTCAAGGAGACCCTTATAATGTTTTAAACACAGCACGGGCGAGGGGGAAATTAGGAGGGGAGAGAAAGTATAGTATAAATGCTAGTCGGTTTAATGCAGAACCTATTGAATCCTATTTTGAATGCAATCCACACTGGACGGTTTCGTGAGGCTTGTTTCAGAATCCCCCATATCAATTCCATCCATAGATTCAAATGAGATATGATATCAAAATGGCTCACTTAGGCGTTAATTGCGTCACAGGGCTAGTCTGCTCGTGGTCACCATTTATACCTATCTAACCTAAGTTCCTTCCCCAGTTGACGGCAAAAGCTTGTCAATTAAAAAAAGATGCATTGAATTAGCATGCATAAAATATGATCAGTTATTAGAAAACGTCGCAAAGTCTCACGGTTTTGTTTTGTTTCATATCTGAGGAAAAATTAATGCAGGTGTCGCTGTAATTGTTCTGGCGTTTTCTCGTGAACACTTACGATAACAAAATACAATTGTTATGTTCATGGATGATTTAACACATTGAAGAGTAGCTTATTTTTGAAGGCAGGCAAACATGAGGTGCTCAACAAAGTCATGGAGTATGCGGCATGCGTTATATTTTATCTCGTTTACGAATCGGTATGGAGGTGAATATTCTTATAACAGCATTAATTAAGGAATTCGAATAGCATAATACAGTCCCAAACACATCAAAGTACATATATACCATGTGTGCATAATGTAGGGGAAAGATTTAATAATGTCGTTATGAAAAAGGCCATAACAACTATTTTGATTCGAAACTTGATATTTTTTTAAAAACAGGAAGTAGGTACTCGTAGACAGATTTTACTCGTGCTGAGTATGGCCGCCTACCAACTTAAAAAAATCTTCGCATTTTTGGAAGTTCATCTTATCTTTACACTTCGTACCAAATTTGGCTCAGTAATGACGATATACATATGTGGATAAGGAAGAAATCAAAAATATGTTCGGAGCAAGGGTAGAGGCTAAAAAATTGTGGAAAGTTCTTTTTTCTTAGAAAACAGAAGATAATAGAGTTTACTAGGAAAATAATCTTAAACTTGATCTGAGTAGCTATCAGTGTCAGCAAACAAGCTTTATCTAATGATAAACCAAATTTTCACACTTCAAGCAATATTCTCGGTGACTGACCAAAAACACGAAGCATAGATATAATTTTAGTTGAATTTTGATTCTCAGAATTCAGATGTTAATTCCCACGCCAACTCAATAAAGGTGATCGCGTGATATGCCGATGATCTGATATAATATGCCATGTTTGAACACATCCAACAAAAACAACTAAGGTGATACATAATATTAGACACGCGCGAGCATTTATGATAGCGAAGTTCAACTATCGTCTTCGAATCTGATTCATTTTGTAAACCGAAACAATCGACGAATTTTACGCAGACTAAACTGTAATTAAATCTGGCGACAGACAACATGAAATTCGCCCAAAGAGATCAGATTTATTAGTTTTACTGCAGAGGCAGACAGATGGATATAATATTATCAATGGATATGAGTATGAGTCTAGATTTAAGTGGACATTGAACTGTTTTGATGACGATTGCTTTATTTTTTTAACTTATATTCAGTCAATGAAGGGTTGAAGTTTTATGTTTATGATGTAGACTTCAATGGAAAGAAAATATTTATTATTTTTAAAATCGCCCAATGGTTTTCGATTCAAACAAAAAAAAGTTTTTGAATAAGATATAAAAATATACATACATATATGTATGTACATATGTATATTATGTCATTACCCTATTTCAAACTTGCATGTCCCAGCAGTATAAACAAAGCTGGAGCATGATCAAATTATTTAATGTATTAGACTCTTAAAAACCTGAAATAAATACCATAGATTCGCATTTTTGTATACATTACTAATATATTTTTTTCAATTAGTGTTTAATGAACCGGTCAATTAAGTATTTATTTAATGATCAAAGACAATCGTTACAAAAATAATTGCAGCATTTATAGCGAGTTCAAAGTTCTCAAAATAATATAATGTGGTATCAAGCGTTGCTCCCCACCAAAATGTAGCGTTTTTACTACATTATTTTTTCCAAAAAAAATCGGCTACATACGTGCAACCGTAAAATATTCGTAAAACACTATAATTTTATAATATCAGAAAATACAAAAATAATATAAAAAACAATTCATATCGAACGTTGTGTTCGACACTTAAATTCTAAATTATTACTTTGTTTGTAGCGCAGAGCCTTCAGAGTTGCAAAAAAGTAAAATTATTTTAAATGATGAATTTAGAATGATGGTTGATTTTTAAGAAATTTTAAAAGTTAGCATGAAGCTGTGCAATTATCGATTAATTTAAAGAACGCAAAAAACTGAGAAAAAGGTAGTATTTGAAAATGTATGGACTTACACTATCGCTATGCAGTTTGCCTACTAGCAGCTCAATTGCAGAAAGTTGCTTTTCGAACTTGATAATAATCAAAGATGAATAATTGAGAAATAATTTAAATATCTGCACTGCGGATGCAATCAAAGGCATTATTAGAAGATGTCGATGGGTTTTTTAACCCACCCACTCTGTTAATTATGTAAATACATCCAAACATTTTGATACAAATTAACAAATGGCACCCTTAGAATTAAAGTGACCTAACTTTAAAAGGAAATGAGCAATAAAGTCTTCAAGAAAGTATAGTTTTGAGTAAGGTTGAATGTATTTCTCACATATTTCAAGTGACCGATGTATAGACTGCCCCTTTCTTACTCATATTTCGGTATATTTTTCACCACAGGGCTGTAGAGATCCCATTTTAAGGTCAGTTTATTAAGAAATCATAAGTTACGGGAATTTTGAGTTCGGTCACTTTCATTCTGAGGGTGCGAAATAATATGTAGAAATATTGATACAAAGTTTAATATTTTTAAACAATTTATTGGATTTTATATTGCTTGTTTAATTTGTAATTAATATCTAATTTTTTTTTATTTTTACTTTTGTTTAATCTCTTTTATTAAAAGCTTGAATTATCGTTAGGATGTTTAAGCAATTGGGATGTCAACAAGGTCGCACTACATTTTAAATCGAAGGTATCATTTCTGTTCTTTTGGAATTTATTCGTTACAAACAACGTGGTTTGAAAGACGATGAGTTTTGTAGATTATTTAGATTTGTTGATGCTAGAAAAAAGGAATCCACACTTATGACAAAAATGACTAAAAAAGAAATGACTGGGCAACGATTTGTGGACTAGAAGTTAACATCCAAAACGGAGAGAATATGCTTTTTTTATAGAATAAACTAATTAAAAATATACAATTTACATTGATTTATATGTATATACAAAAATCAGAGAGAGAATGTTTTTACAACTTAAATATCTCAACATTGGCATTTCTTAACGGCCAAGCTGTGAATTTAGTATAAAAGAGCGGATTTAGAAGGTCTCCATATCTTTCCAGATGGGAAAAAATGTTGTCAAAGCTTCTTTAACTACGGCTATCAAGAGTTTAAAATAAAACCCAACTTTTGTGATTTCTTCCACGAAAATTGGTATTTCCTTACGGCGATATCACTTGAATTCCTCAGTTAAAATTTTTCTCAGTCCTGTACTTGGCTTATTTATTTTGGTAGATATAGTTTGTATTTAAAAAAAAACTTCTTACCTACAGTTTACTACTTTTGCTCATGATCAATATGTAGATGACAAATCATTTTTTGTTTTTGTATCCCTCCCAGACGCCGCATTTGGCACAGAGAGTCAAATGCGAATACAGTAGGGTATAACATCATTATGTGTCTTGCAATCAGTGCGACATTTGTAGAAAACAACTTTTTGGGTAAATTCGCCTACAATGCACAAAGTTAAACAAAGAATAATTCGGTAAAAAAATTGTTTTCAGTCGAAGATGATTTTTGAGCATACACTCCAGTCGTATGACTAATATCTTAATAGTTTGATTTCAAATCTCAAAAACAATTCTAGAATAGGTTCTGTAAATATAGAAAAATTCTACCGCCATTAATTTAAATTTGTGAAGGAACATTTGTAATTGGTGTCCTCTCAGCTAACCTTTTTTATCTTATAACACATTATATATTTATATCTATCCAAATTTCACGATTATTATTTATATAGGACAGCTTTTTATAGGGAACAATATTGCGAATACAAATAGTAATATAAATCCAATGGCTACTCTTAAGTACGCTTTTCAATCACAAGAAATGGAAAATAATTATTGAATTTGAATGAGAGTCCAACTATTCAGAAAGTTCTTTCTCGGCGACCTTCACGAACTATCTTAACTGAAGATCAAAGACTCGATCTCTTATCGACGACTTCTGTGATAGGTACTTCCCGATCTTAAGACAGGAATACTGTGATTAGTATAAGAGTCGGCAAACATCGGCCAATATTAGCGTCATGGAAGGGTACGACAGCATCTAACTGATGTGAACACTGAGAAACGCCTTTTGGAGTTGAGGTTACTTCACTTTTCATTGAATTATATTCAATCACTCCACTTAATGAGATGTACTTCTCTTCATTTTCCTTATTAGATACTTTAAAAACTGCAAGTGGATTGGGTTACCATTACCAGAAATGTATTTCCGTTTGCACAACAAAAAATAGAATCGAATGCATTTTCGGACACTACACACTAGTTAGCGGAGATTTTTATGTCTGCATTTCGGAACTATGTATTTCCTTAGCATTTTGACCCAAAATATGCATTGAGAACTATGTATACATCTTATAGCCATATCTTCAGGTCATTTATGTGATGAAATTCCTAATAAGCTTTGGACAAAAACCTTGCTTAGCCTTATTTTGTATATTAAGTTTACATCTTGGCGCTTCAGGAAAGCGACTGTTGATAGATTTATTAGTTGTAATAATAAAGATCATCATTTCCTTTTCAGTTCACTGGTTGTGGACCAGTAACTAAGGTCATCTTTGTGAGATTCCACTGATAAATGTTTTCTTGCACCCATAATCCCCCTTTACCTAGCATTTGTTCCAACTAAAAGCCATACAATGGAATAAACACCGATCTAGATGTTCCTCTAATGGTTTATTTAATTCATTGATATAATACATTCCTCTATCTAGTCATCTACGTCAAATCCCTTGAGAAATTGTGGAATAGATTGGATAATTGTTAAATTGAGTTTTTACTTAAATAATTTAAAACAAAGTTTTGTATCAAATAAATACGTTGTAACGTCTCAGTTACTCGTATATGTATTCGAACCATTAATTAAAAAAATAATACTACTTTTGATGAGTAAATAAATTAATTATGTTCTGCAGAAATATTGCCTAACGCCCTAACAAGTACATCAGAATAATAAGATAAATTTGTTTGTGCTGTAATCAATAAACCGAAACAATGTTGTTAATACGATGGTTCTCATGTGCTTAACAATTCTATTAAATTGGGTTTTTACTTAAATAATTTAAAAACAGTTACTCGTTGATTCTAACAATCAATTAAAAAATAATACTGCTTTAAATGAGTAATTAATAAAACACGAATCCTCAGGCTTTATACGTATTTATTTAAGATCTATGACAAGCATTGTTTATTCTGGTTTTTCGAATTTAGATCCATAGAATGGAACATATTGCAGGACAAGTTTCCAGTCGGTAAAATATAGAACACCAAGGGAGCCTGCTCCACCAAACCGAACCAGGGATGGAACACTGAAAAATTAATTAATTTAAAAATTATTATTGTCGGGATTCAAGAAAAATAACGAACCATTTTACATAATTGTTAGTTTGATGAAATGATTTGTTATTCGTTCATGGCAGGTGCGTTAGAATATAAATTTAAGTAACATATTCATCAAATTCAAAGAAAGCAAGTCATTCAAACTATTTAAGTCAATTTGTAATGTTAAACTTTTTTTACCTGCGTCATCTTAGCAAATCAATTAGGAAGATGCTTTTGTTATGTTAAGTGCTGGCTAACTTGAATAATATTTCAAAATATATTATAATTACAATACAGGAAGTCCATTCATAAAATCTCACTGGTGTTATTTTCAATCTTAACACAGATGAGAAATTTAGCATTTTTAGTTCCATCTATTCGAATGGTTTTGACCCGATGTGGTAATTAGGTTTAATTGTAATCAGACGATATACTATATTTGCATTGAACATTGAATGCATCATTATACAGAAGGTTATAAACTTAAAATTTTCAAATGTGTATTAGCTAAGCCGATTATGGCATTCGCAAGTTTTTACTACAGAAGTCATAAGCCACTTGCGTACCAAATTAATGTATTGTTTTCCATACGATATGTACATATATAAAAGGTTTCTAGGCATGTTTCACAGATTGGGTAATATTGTGAATATGACAAAAGTGAGTCTGTTAATAATAATAATATAAGGCTCCATTAACATATAATTGGAATATTCTTTTAGGTTTGTTTAAAAGAAAATTTAAAACAGGATACTGCCTACCATGAACGATCATAGTTGCATAACTATAACCAAATAAGCCAAACTTTCAGTGATGATTTTTAGTCGTGAATTATATTATTTTTGTGTAACTTGGTGAAATAGGCAATGCAATACTTACAAAGCTGTGAGAATTTCAACGTGTTTTTTGCCTACTGGAATTTTCATTTTGATAAAATTCCGGAGTCCTTTCCTTAGATATTTGTCTTAAAATAAAACCTCAAGGTAAATTCAAAATCCCTTTTTCTATTGCAAAATGTATGACAGTTCGAAAACCCAAACTGGCTGTCAGTTTTCTCAGTTTCTCTACACGTGCAATTTTAAAGAGTCTCCAATGTTTGTAGAGTGAATGAGTCCTGAGTATTAAATAAAGTGACTCAATTCAGAGTATATTAGGCAAATGTTTTTAAAATCTAGGAATAAATAGGCCCATTCAACGTTATCTTTTATTCTGCTATGAATTTCCATACAAAAGTTTGAGCTGTCAAAAAATCTTTTATGAATTATAATTTTGGTATTCGGCATGCTAAAATCTGTATAAAATCTGCTAAGAAAACATTTATGAACTGTCACGTTCGAACCCAGACAAAATCTCTTACGAATCGCATTTTTGGTATTCAGGATGCCAACATCTGTTATGAAATTTATTAAAAATCATAAAAGACAAACTTCTGTGACTTTTATCATAAAAGATTTCAATAAGTACACAGGTATATCAAGTAAAAATAGATATTTATTTTTTATTTCGTCAACGAAATGTTCTTAAAAGAAAACAAATATATTAAAACACTTATCATAGATATAAACAAATGAAGTAAAGTATTGCCATGGTATTCCCTGAAACATATGTGGTAAGATCGTGTTTCATGGTATGTATAATTTATTTAGTAAATTTTACTATTATGTTACAATTTTTATATAAGTGTGTATACAAATACACCCATATTAATAAAGATGGTTTAGTGGAGGTTTATCGTTAAGTCCTGGAATAAGTGCGAACTTTCATTAATAAAACAAATTTTCTGCTAAGTGACGTTTACTAACTATGATTAAGCTAAACCACCGAAGTAGGTAGTTTAGCGAAGGAATAAGAAATAGAATTGCCAAACTTGTTTTGTTTCATCAAAAAAATTAAATGGGGCCTATCGTGAATAAAATTTCACTGGGAATTGTTCCCAACTTTCAAAATTGTCATCTCGAATAATGTCGAAAGTTTCCCTTGGAATTTATTGATATTGGGAATAAAGTTTCATAGGGACTTTGGCTCTCATTTAAAAAGGCCAGTCGCCAGCTTACAATGAACAGTGCAGAAGTATTGACCTTTCCAATTTTCGAAGATGGGGAAAATTCCGATTGAAATTTTGTTCACGATAGCCCCCAATACAACTGCAGGTTATCAAGGCATTTGCTTTGAAAGCAGAGCAGTTTAATAAAATGAGAACTACGAATAAATAATTTAAGGTCATAAGTGGATTTCGACTAGTCATAGTTGCATTTGACACCACCCATAGGATGAAAAAAAGGAAGGAGGGAGCGTTTAATGACATGTTAATAGGATAGGGTATTACTTCAATAACGTTCAAGAAAAGACAGCTTACTAAAAATTATATAAATATATGTAAATCCAAATATGATTTTAATTTTGGTTCCGTATCTTTTTATCCTCTATACATAGGCAGTTTGTGACTTCAATTTAAAAATAAGAGACATATTTTATCAGCGGCATGATTCCCGTATATATAAAAGACCGACAATAAGATACAAGCAAATGACAGTCAATTTAGGCAGACACAGAATATAAAAAAAAGAGATGGCTTACTTGTTGTAGATTTTCTTGAAGGATTTTAGTAAAACCGTGGAATATAGGTAGAATAAGCTTCTTTTATTAATATGGATGATAGTGTTTAAAAGTTTACTTTTTTGTACGTCATCCATTTTAATTATGTCAGATGAAATATTTTACTTAACAACATATGATTATAATAGCAGATTTTAGTCCAGTTTCATAACAGATTTCGTTTTGGAAGTTGCCTAACGGACTTTTATAAAAATTCGAACCTCTGAATACCAATCATGAAAGATCTTTTAAGATTGAAATCTTTTATGATTCATAACAGAAAATCAGTGGCAGAATAACAGATGTGGAAGAATAGGCCTAAATGTGGGCACTGCACCATTGATCATAGCCTCAAACAGAATTTACTAATACACTTGCACATGCTTGTCATCCATTTGAACAGTGTATATCTGGACTTACATGACTGGAATCAGTAATATATTTTATCATTTTGCTAATAATTTTTTCAAAATTATGGACAATTTTAACCGTGTTATAGTTATTCAAAAAATTGCAGAAATATTAGTATTCTGGTCGTATAGATCCCAGCTAAGTGCCGAATTTACTCAAGTAATAAAATGCCATTTTGTACCATTTTGTTTGTTTAAATAAAATTTTATGAAAATTGTTACGGTTACACGACTGACTGAGAAACATCTGTGGAATAATTTTTGAGAAAAAAATATTTCTGTTTTTCTTGATGCAGGCAAGATACAAAAAAGAGGACAATATAAACTTGTGTATTGAGAACTAGAATTGTGTCAAGCAGTTACATTTGACTGTCATCAACTTGTTTTTTTTTTTTTAATTTAATTTAAATACCTTTTGAAATTCAACAGATCACTAAATAGAAATTACAGTTTTCCGGAAAATTAAATTAAAATTTGAACTCCTTAATACTTACATGATTTCATAAAAATGTTGGGTGCTTATCTTAGATGCCACAACTCTATCACTATTCCTCGGGAGAATTTGTTGACTTTTAAAACATTCTGAGATTACATTTTTAATTTCTTGCTATGTTACTGTTTTTTCGCATAGAGATCAAAAAACGAAAAATTGACTCTATTTACATATATAATTTATGACACGACTTTTTTAAAAACAGATATTACACTGAACGTTGTATTTTTTTGACTTAAAAAGAAAAAGAAAACTTAAAATAAATTAAATAAAAAAACATTTTAATAAAAAAAATATTTTCTTACAAAGAATTTGTTCGGCCTGATTAAAAAATAGAGAACAAAAAATATAGGTTAATACAATAATAATCACTTCTTTCAGAACAAATGCCATGTTCAGAGTCTATTGCCTTTCTTGGGTTAGAGTGCCTCAAAGCTCTTTACCACTCCACTGTAACTGTATCTCCTTCATGAATAGAATAAAAGTCCAAATTCTTTGAAGAATTCTCCAACTCAACCACTAAATCAGGATGTTTAGCATCAGCATAGGATAGCTTTGGCATTGTATTTTCCAATTTAAAGTGTTTTATGATCAGACCTTGTAAGGTTTGGACTGATATCTTCCGGGGAACCTTTTTCTCCCAAACTTCACCAGTGATTTTATTTTGAATGCGAAGTTTTATCAAATTCGAGACTTTACCCAGATTACGTGGAACGAATTCAGCCGGCGATCCATATTCTAAAGAAGAAACAATATGTTTATTATTTTTAAAGTAATATAAATAGATTGTGTGAATTACTTTTGACCAATAATGGATATGAGCGATGCTTCTTGCAAAATGCCAGTTTTAAATCTGGATTTTTTTCACTCTGTAACCAGTCTAAAGCGTATCTCTTCCAAATATCATAGTCGGCTCCACGACGGTCTTCTTTGGTTATTTCTATTTTATTAACAACTTTTAACTGGGGAATCGATGCAATTGCCTTGGATAACATTTCTTCAAAATCGCTCTTCAAATGTGGAGTCATACTGAGATTTACTAATGCCGGAAGTTTGTCCAGCTCATTAAAGGTACCAATCTTAAGCGGAAAAATAATATCAATAATTTGCATGATCAGTTTAGTAAAGATAAATAAATGAAAAAAAAACTCACTTCATCATAGATCGGGTTATTATATAAATTTAATTTTGCTAATCCAATAAATATATTTAGCTTTTTATTTGGGTCACAATCGGGAAGCTTAACTTCTTCGATGCCATTTTCCATTAAATGCAAACAATTTAAAGTTTTAATGTTTCCAAGCTTAACAATTTGGTCGAAATCCGAGAGTTTTGTACGATGCAAATCTAGTTCACTGTAATTATAATAAAAAATAATGTAAACATTACAATTATGTTGATTTAAGGTTTGAATAGTAGCAACAATATCTACCATCAATATTTAGAGATTGGAGACTGACTCGATCATCAGACTCCTTCCTTGTTTTGGGGTTAAGTCAGAGTTAAATCATGAATCGTGTTTTATATCGATTTGAATTCTGATGTTTCGATAATTAAATTAAATCGAGACCAGTCGAAAAAAACTATTTTAGCGATTCAAAATCCTAAATCAGAGAACAGCAATGGTCACAAAAGTAATAAGTAATGAATTTAAATTGAAGCCCTATAAAATATATAAATTAGAGGCCAACGAATTGTAGAATTATACAAAATTATCATATCTTCCTAGAACAAAAAAACTAGAAGAAATGTTTAACTCAATATACGGTAATACGGTAAGCTAAAATAGGATCAAGGACATGCATAATGGGCCTGAGCCCCATTGTGGAATAGGAGAGAATCTGATTAAAAATAAAATCAAAATGGAAGAGGAAGCCAAAAGATAGAAAATATGGACAGAACTTCCTAAACTGAGTCAGACAAAATAAATACTTTTTGGGATCTACAACCAAAAACTTTTTACATCCTGTATCGGACTAAACAGAAACAATCTAAGAATAATTACGCGTTTCCTCATTGGTCACTGCCAACTAAGAAGGCACCTTAGAAGTCTTGGCCTTGTGCCCAGTTTCACATGCAAATTCTTAAATGCTCACGAAGAACCATCAGTCAATATACTACGTAGATGTGAGGGGCTAATGCATGAGAAAGAAATAGGTTTCGGGGACGTCACCAGATAGAAGAAAGTTAAACACAATCTCTGAAAATACTACTCATACTTAAGTTTCAAGGAAGCAAGTGGAAGAGATATAGTAAGAGCGATTTTTCTCAGGGTACAAATTCTAAAGGTCGCGCATTAACCCCAAAATTATTCATTCATTCATTTATACGAAGCATTTTAGGCCTGCCATGTATATTAGTCTAAGTCTTAACCATCTCACGAGAGTTGCCGGACTAGAATACTATGACTAGAAAGACGAAATAGAACCAGCAACCTGTAATCCGGAGCACCAGTAAATAAAACCGAAAGTTTTGAGTACTTTCTTTAACAATGAACTCTGGAAACGCCTACGAGTATTTTACCCCAAAGTACCATTATAACGTATATGAATAAAATTCAGTTAAAAGATTTTAAAACCACTTTATAGATGCCACCATACCCAAAGTAGTTAACAATGTTTTTGTAGACCCACATCTAAATCTAAAAATTATTAAGAGGTCTCACTGAGAGCTATTTTTATTATGTTTCAATGAAATTAAGTTCTTTTAGAAACAAATTAATTGGCATTTTATTTGAAACCAGGTCCATTAATAACATAAACATCACGACTTACCGTAAATTCTTGAATATTTCCATACAATCGACAGGTGTCAGTTCTAATATATCGTTCTCTTGCAATCCAATCGATAGAATATTTGGCCATAGTTTTGCAGTTGTCTTAACATCGTCCCAATTCTTAAATCCACAATTGCCCAAATTAATATGTTCCAAGTTCCGAAAAGAAGATTCCAATTTAACAATTTGTTCATTAGTAGGCACTTTCATGCGATTGCAACTGAAAATCGAAAAAATTCAAAAACCAACACTTTGACCTATTCAAATAAAATAAACATACCTCAAGTTTAAGTTAACGAGCGTGGGTACTTGCGATGTTATATCAGCAACATCTGTCCAATTCCACATTAGTGTGTGACTTAAATTCAGTGTCGTTAAGTTTGTGAACTCCATTAAGTAACCAGCCGAGTTCACATTCGATCCATCTACACTGATCTCTGTAAGGTGCTCGAGTTTGCTTTGTTTCCGGGCAATCTTATCCATACCAACAATTTCCATTAGTGAAGCTTGCATGTTAGCCTGAGCCTCCAGCAATAGTTTTTGATCCAAAATACATCCTGAAGTATTCAAATATCTCTCCCTGGCGGCTTCTTCGAGCGATTCGAACGTTGCTACTTTACCCACTCGTACGAAACTGCCCGATGTGGGGTGGCCAGTTTGGAAGTACCTTTGTCCGTTGACGTTTCCATTGTGTTTGCCTCGACTGGGATCGTCCCACTCGACACCAATCCAAATGCCATCATATCCATTTACCTGATGAGAAATAAATTTAAGGGAAATTGATAATGGGAATCGATCGACTTTTACCTCTCCAACATATTTAACAGTGCCAGTATTGTTGTTGATTCTGACTCGAGAACTTATTGGAAATTTCACAAACGACTCATCAACAATCCCAACCATAATCGATTATTTTTGTTTCTTCTTGTGGGCTTTCACTTAAGTCGCAACACTAATTTTTTTTGATGGACTTGTTATTTGTCCAATACTCTTGATGTTTGAGAGATTTCTTTGCCGAAGAGAGATTAATTTATCAGGAAATAATTTAATTGTTTTAACATTTGTTTTTGTGTAAATTGTAAAAAAACACAATTTTTTAATTACAATCAAATGTCAAAATTGTGAGTTTGTGACTAATCTAATAGACGTATATTGGAGAGTTTAATATGAGATGCTGATGGGCTTATTTTTTCATATCCATAGGGTGTTCTCGTGCTCAAGGAGAACTGACATATTTTTGTGACTCATACATGCACGCTCCCACAGCTGTGTTAAGTTACGCATCCACCATTTGCTTACCATATCGTAATAAAAAATAATATACAAAATTTGGTGGTACAACAGCTCGTAAATTACTTGACCCTAGCGATTTAGAACGTTCAACCATTTCTGTGTGAGTGTTTTCAGGAATGGAAGAACCTAAAGTTTTGTGCTGATTCCGCACGGCTTATGAGCTTATTTATAAAATATAGTCGTCACTTCCTCTCAAGAGGCATTACACCCCTGAAAACCATTTTGCAGTGGCTGAGAATTGATCTCATGACCCAATTGACAGCCCAATCAAATTACTATGAATTTATGCCAATTATAGAATCTGTAAAATTTTACTCACGGGCAGCTTGGGACTTTTGTTTTTAGATATTTGATTTTCCTTCCTTTATTTTCGGAAAGATTAGGGGTATTCACGATCTAATACAACAGGTCTAGTATCATTGTAAAAATGCAGAAGTGTAAAATCTTACAACACTACAACAACAAAATATACGGCGTGCAATTTCGCAATAGCGTCGCACTTTAGCTATACCCGAAACCTATTGCAACAGTAAAATACAACGGTGTAAGATTTGCAGTCGCTTTTTTGAGAGCTCAATGGACCTAAAAGAAAAAAAGAAGCGCCGCCGAAGGGAAAACCCATTTTCTGAAAATAAAATTTACATGCATCTATGTATGTAGCTTTTTTATGATTTTCGGTCTGAATTTTATTTGATACCTTCGATCCACATAATTTTATCTGCAGCATCTTCTATTAAAAATTCTGTGATATTTTCTTTTTCTGTTTTTTTTTTTTTTGGCATCTTTAACAAACTTGAATAAACTTCAATTCTTATAAAAATTAAATTTTCAAAACAAAAAACAAATGCCAAACTCATTTTGACAATTACTTGAGTGTTGCAAACAGGTGAGAAAAAGTGCGTTCACGGTCTACTAAAAATAATAAAATTTCGCATTTTTACTAGCCTCGTTGCACCAAATCGGGAATTGTTTAATTGTGAAAAAGTTACAGCTTGATATAATTCAAATTGAATTAAGAACTCTTTCATTTTCCGATTTTGATATTTGCGCAAACTTGATCGGAATTATCCTCCTAACATCAATATGTGTACTATACCTTAGTTTTGTTTTAAGAGGTCTGGACAAAACCTCTTTTTCTCCACAAAATGTGTAGAATTATTGACAATTAAAATTTCATCCAAAACATGTCCACATAACCACACTTTCCTTTCGTTTTGTGCTAGCGAGCGTGTTTACATCAAATTTTCCCAAATAAAATATTATTTCTAATAATTTAATAATAAAGACTTAAAAATTAAACATGCCGAAAGTGCGAAGTACCAACGGGGCTCCCCGGAAACAGGGTTTCAATAAATCTAATCACTCTATGAATCCAGAACGTCCAAAAAGTGGACTTAAAGGAGTCGCTCATCCCCGTACCCAGGGAACGATCAAGCGTTTGCAAATGTATCGTAATTTTAAGGCTAAGCGAGACCGCACTGGAAAAGTTATTGTGGCAGCACCTTTTCAGGTTGGTTGGAAGATAATTTTGTGTAGGAAATAAATACCTATTTTTTTTTTTCTTAAAATCTAGGGTCGCCTTAAGTCTGGTGCTATGGTACGGGTGGAACCAACACCCAAATGGTTTAGCAATTCTCGTGTCATTTCCCAAAACGCTTTGCAAAAGTTCCAGGATGAGATTGGAAAAGCTGTCAGAGATCCTTATCAGGTTATTATGAAGCCAACCAATCTTCCCATAACTTTGCTCAATGAATCGGCCAAGCATCAACGCGTCCATTTACTGGACACAGAAAGCTTTGACAGTGTATTTGGACCAAAAAAACAACGCAAACGTCCGACGCTCAAAGTTCGTGATTTGGAAGATTTGAGCAAGGCTGCAGATGAATTAGCCGATAAGTACGATGACACCAAGGATGTGGACCTTGTACGTGAAGATACCGGAGTTAAGGACGCTAAAAGAGATTGGATCTTTGCGGCTGGGCAGAGCAGACGCATTTGGAACGAACTGCATAAAGTAGTCGATGCTTCTGATGTATTGTTGCAAGTTCTGGATGCCCGCGATCCCATGGGAACCCGTTCCAAGTATATCGAGGAATTTCTACGCAAGGAGAAACCTCACAAACACTTGTTCTTCATTTTAAACAAAGTAGATCTTGTTCCAGTTTGGGTAACACAGCGTTGGGTTGCAATTCTTAGTGCTGAATATCCAACCATAGCCTTTCATGCTTCACTCCAACATCCATTCGGAAAAGGTGCACTTATTAATCTCTTCCGACAGCTGGGAAAGCTCCATGTGGACAAGAAACAGATAAGTATTGGATTTATTGGCTACCCAAACGTCGGTAAAAGTTCGGTCATCAATGCACTGCGGAATAAGAAAGTCTGCAATGTAGCCCCTATTGCTGGAGAGACCAAAGTCTGGCAGTACATCACTCTGATGAAGAGGATATTCCTAATTGATTGTCCGGGTGTAGTTTATCCCTCTGCTGAGACAGACACAGAAAAGGTGCTCAAAGGTGTGGTTCGCGTGGAACTTGTCACGAATCCAGAAGACTATGTTGAGACAGTGTTACAGCGAGTTCGCCCGGAGTACATAAGTAAAACCTACAAAATTGAGAAATGGGAGTCTGCGAAGGACTTTCTCGAACAGTTATCAAAGAAAAGTGGGAAACTGTTGAAAGGAGGTGAACCGGATATAACAGTCACTTCAAGGATGGTTTTAAATGATTGGCAACGTGGTAAGCTGCCTTTTTATGTGGCTCCAGAAGGTTATGAGATTCCCAAGTCGCAGACTGACAAGAAACCCGAAGAAATAATCCCGGAAACAGCCGATGATGATGCCAAGTCAGAGAAAACATTTGTCAGTGAGTCTGTGAAGAAGGCGAAGGAGTTCAAACAACTCCAGGACTTCCGAAAAATTAAAGTAGGCTTGGAATTCGATAAATCTGATGTCAAAGAGCTGGACAAGATCGATTTGGAACTTCTGGAAGCAAGAAAAACCGAACGTTTGGAGCGCAAGAGAAAGAGACAACAGAACGAAGAAGAAGATTCATCAGATGGCGCAAGTGATTTCTATTCTGAAGATGAGTATGATGAGGATTTGGAGAAAGTTGTGCATAAGAAATCAAGGCCAAAAGAAGTACCAACAACTAGTGGTACTTTCAAAGAGGAAGATGCCGACGATCCAGCTCCAGGTCCTTCGAAGAAACTGAAGAAGATGACATCAAAGGAAAAACGTGCTGCAGAGCGAAGTCAAAAGAGAAAGAAGATCGGCAGCAACTTCTACGAAGCGACAAATGTTAAGAACAGAAATCGGAACAAAAAGAAGGCGCAGTGAGGGAAGCTTTCCAATTTACGTTTCTTTTTTTTGTCTTTTGTTTAATAAAATGAATTATAAAATAAAACTTGTTTTTGTTTTTTTTTTGAGACGGCTACAAAGTTCGTTTATAGAAATATAATAAATGCGAAAACTAATAAAATTGATTATTCCCAAACAGGTTTAATTTTATCAAATTTGTAGTTTTTTTTGAAAAAAAAAAAATGGGAAATTTAAATTAAAGACAAATAATACTCATTTGTTCTAATTTTCCAATACAGTTGTTTCCAAGTCAATTCCAAAGAGAGTGTTAATTTTGTTTTCGCAATGTAGCTTAGGTTAATTTATAAGTTATTAATTTAATATTCATGATTCCTGCCTCTAGTAAAATTGAATGTTGAATATGATTCAACCCGTTTCAGATAGGCTTTTTGATCAAAATATAAATATGTGGGAAGTTTTGAATTCGTAAAAAGCTTCATATGCCCATTAACTGTCTAACTATCAAATGAAAATGTTTTAAAATGGAATTCAAACTTGTAACGAAAGTGAAATTTGCGATATGTTTACAACTCACTTTCATTCTACCTGGAAATTCTCTTTTATAATTCCTATTCATAAGTCAGGTTCAACACAAGACATTAAAAACTGTAGGCTAATATCGAAATCTCAATTGATTCCCAAAATATTTGAAGCTGTTGTAAAAAAAAACCTATGTATGGCGATGTCAAACAAGGTATTAGTGATCAACAACATGGATTTGTAGCGGGTCAGTCCACAGTAACAAATCTTGTCGTTTTTTTTTCAAATACTTGTATAACTAATTTGGAAAGTGGGGATCAACTAGATGCCATTTACACCAACTTCCCAAATGCTTTCGATAGAGTTAATCATAATGTTCTACTAAAGAAATTTGAATTACTAGGATTTCATTCTAACTTTCTTAAATGGATAAAAAATTATCTATCAGGTGGCCTCACAATTATCTAAGCAAGTTTTCAATCATTCAGGTATTCCACAAGGAATTTATATAGGACCTCTGCTCTTTGTTCTCTCTATAAATGATTAATTAATTAATGATAAATGATTAACAGAGAGATTTAGGTGTTATATTCGATACTAAGCTAAATTTTGATTATCACTATAATTACATCATCTGTAAAAGTAATAGGTTATTAGTTTTTATAAAGAGAAATTCTAAGGATTTTCGTGATCCATTGACTTAAAAATCTTTGGTAAGATCATTGTTAGAATATGTTATTTGGTGCCCAATGTACCAAAATAGTATAGCTCGAATTGAGCAGGTACAAAGAAATTTTACTAAGTTCAACTGGAATAATAATATTTTACCTTTGAATCGGGAAAATGTTGTTTAATTGTCTTAAGTACCTATCAATCACCTAGAAGAGATATTATGAAAAATCATATAGATTGCTCATATTTGCTAGCAATATATCCTCTATACGCTCCTTCAAATCACTCAAGAGAACTCCAACTATTAAGTCTACCGCGGCATTTTACAAACTATGGAGAAAATGATCCAATAACTAATTCTTGTTAATGCTTTAACACGGTCAGCGATGAAGTCGTATTGTATGTATGTATGTCAGCTTGAATTGTATAAATTAATTTATATTGCTTATTTATCATTGTACTTCAAGTTCAATATGGTGATGGCCAATCTCGGAATCCCGGGAAAACTGATGCAGTTGTGTCGCGTGACATTGGAAAATACGCTACACAATCTGCAACTAGGGAATAGATCTTCCAATTTAAAACATGCACAGGGTTTCGGCAAGTAGATGCTCTATCATGTGACTTTTTTAATCTAGTTCTACATCAGAAAGCACAACTTACCTTAATAATAATACAATAATACCTTAATAATTATTCCGTAAACGACACCTTAGTATAGATCCGGCAACAAATTATTATAGCAAACATTGCTTCTTCCGTTAAGCGACGAAAATGGGTTTCAAAAACCCTAAAGCGAAAAATGAAATGTACGCCCCTTTAACCCCTTTACTACAAGTCCTGATTAACGGTGCAAGTGTTGAAATATAAGCAGAAAGTGGAGCCGGTTAAGTACATAACTACCGAGAGTCTTACCTGTGATATTCCAAGAGACAACAGCAATTGGATGTATAACCAAAATATGACTGAGGTTTTAAGGGGGTAAAAATTGCGATTTTTCTTATTTTTGTGTCAACTTCAATTCCTTTATTAAAAACAGGAAATGATGCTGTGTCAGTTTTCCTAACTGAAAACACTTTAATCTTAACGATTAATAGAACTCAAACTATAAGCTTTTTAAGCCAATCTAATCGGATAAATATAAAGTCGCCAAAAAAAAATCGGTATGACCCGCTTAGAAAACAAATAATCGGATCAAGATTTAAGTGTTAAGGTTTAGTGAAAATGACGGCATCATAATATACATATATTTAAAAAAGAAAATAATTAATCTGTTACGGATAACACAAAACAACTGGAATCGCTATTTTGAATCCCTCACATACCAAAGCGGAGAAAGAACATCTTACTTTTTTGTATTCGATTTCATGACGCATTTGCGTTCGATACTTATGCATAATTTGAAATAGGATTACTTAGTAAGATATTAGCTAAAAATGTGTGGCTTTTTCACACAACAATATATGTACGTATACCCAAAGACAAGCACCAATTTATTAATCTACTTAATAACAAATTATTAATTTTTGAAGAAAAATTTTATTTAAACAAATTATTTCCGAGTTCCTAGATATACCCATTATTACTTTATTCATGATGGTCGGCTTTCCTCTTTTGCCGCTTTCGACCCACTAAATCATACTGAGAGAAAGTCTGTGGTTCATCTTCACTGTCACTGCTCATCTCTGAATCGCTGGTATCATTGTATGGACCGATTCCAGGTAGAATAGCAGTGCACTTGAAATTTCCCTTATCAAATTGATTTGTTATTATGCTCGAGGGCAGTTTGTTGGGCTCGGAGTCGATAGGTTCATCATCTTCAGCTTTTTTGGGACTTTTAGAAATAGTCTCGGTTTTAGCAAATTTAGGTGAAACAGCATTAGTTTCACCATTTTTGCGTTTTACCACAGCACCAATTAGAGATTTTTGCGACTGTCTGGACGAAGAGTTACTAGCATGGGACGTTTTAGCTTTGGGTTTCGCTATTTCTGATTGGATTTTCTATAAATCATAGGGCAGCTATGAAAACTTGTTGTTCGAAAATGCCTACAGCAATAACTTACCTTATCAATAGATTCTTCTTGAACCGTAGCAACACGTTCGCGGAATTCTCGCAGTTCTTTAGCTTCTTCCTGCATTTGGAGTTTCTCTTTGTTCATCTTGGTTCTATCGACAAGATCGAGAAATTCAACTTCATCATCGTCCAATCCGCGGATTAGATTTTCTTTAAAATATCAAAGAGAAGTCATAAAAAGTTTTTTCTTAAACGCATTTTGTTACTCAGTTTGTGTGCCTCCTCATATTCCATGTCTTTTTGCAGCTTTTGTTCCTTGAGCTTATCATAGAGTGTTCTACCATCATAAGGCTCTTCAGGTCGTTCTGTTTTAAGTTATAATTAAAATTGAAAATCCATTAAACCTATGAAAAAGAAAAAAAAAAACAAACCCAATGGCTGATCTGGTGTGCGAACTTTTTCCCATTCTTCTTGGCGACGTTTTCGTGCTTCTGCTGCTTCGGTTTCAGTTACAAATCCTGAACTCATATTCAATTTCTTTGGGTGTTTGTTTTTTAATAAGTATTAAGTTAAATTATTTTTATTTATTTAACAAGAAAACGATATAAAATCCGAAAACAAGATGTTCTTCTATCTTCTTGTTGTACAAAAAAGTTTTATGTTTGACGTTTCTCATCTCATATTGCTGGTTGCGTTTAGTTCTGAATTATCGACTACAGAGGGAGGAGTTATCTTCAACAAGACGCAATAAAGGGTGCCTTACAAAGACTGCTTTTACACGAAAGCGATTTTTAATCTTTGATTCTCTTTTGACTTCCCTTCGATTGCATGAATGCTTTATTTAAACACAGCGATTTTTAATGAAAGTTAACTTTTCTTCTATTGAAAAGGAATCATCTCTCCGCACTCTTTACTCTAGTGAGTAGATCGAAGTTCACTGAGCGAACGCCAAATAGAAATGAAACATACCTGACAAGTAAAGAAAACCACAAAGAAGAAAGAACGATAACTCTGCAATTTTTCCAACCCCAGCAATTTTGTGTACCCCCGCCACCACACACGTCTCTCTCCTACGGGCTTAAAAATCGCAAGGTAATATTGCTTCGTTTAAAAGAAGTCAAAGATTTAGGTTTTAATAGGTGTGTTTTTTTTTGCAAGTCCATATAGAATTGTAAAAAAAAACGTCATCGGGACTAAGCGCTTTACATGCAAATGCAACAACTACTTAAATCTATACAGAGTTAGCTAAGACCAGATAATTATCGAGAGTTAATCTAAGACCCGATAAAAATGGTGATGCCAAAATAGAATTATCTATATGTTATCAATAATTTGCTCAGAGACGTCAAAAGTGAAGTTTTTGGATTGGTTGATGCTAGTCGTAAATAAGCTGACAAATGTCATAGCGTACACAGTGCTTCCAGCTATGTGGAAAAAAAGCTTCTAAATCCCGATGTCGTTTTTTTTACAATTCTATATGGACTTGCAAAAAAAACACACCTAATGACTCCATTCAGTGCCTAAGAATTCTATGGCAGGTTTCTAGTTTATAATAATTGATAACTCTCTTAAGAAGAATGAAATGTTAAATGATGGCACCCAAAAATACAATCAAATTATTTAATTCACTCTAGGCTCTATTATTTACGAAAATTTCTCCTCTGGGCAGGTAAGGAGGTAAAGGAGGATCCTACTGCGGATGTTGTATTTGTTATTCATACAAAATTCTACTGTACTACGGATAACTTTTCCAAAAAAAACACGGCTATTTTATTGTTTAAGAATGTTGTTTTGTTAAACAAAGCTCCAATAAAAAGCTGATTAAAGAAGAGAACGCCAAATAACTGTATAATTCCATTTTATTAAATGAATATAACATCTAAAATCGGATTTTAAAACCCAATAATTTTTTGGCTTCCGGTTTTCTTAAGTCAATGGTTACCAGAAAAATGACCATATGTGAAATTTAACTGGCTTTCAATTCTATTCATCATAGATTTTTGACGTCTACTTTATAGAGATTTTCTTCTATGCTCTTAGTTCAATACAACTCTATTTTGATTATAACAAATTACTCTTAATCCATAATTATGAATCTTTAACAAACGGAAATACTTTTTCATTTTCCCATTTTCATTAATAAATTAAACATTTTATACAAATCGTTCCCCCAGGGTATGTGTCACTTCAAATCATTCAATTTTGACAGCATGAGCCCGAGCTTATTATAAAAAAAGAACAGAACTACTATTTTTATACAAAAATGACCAGTGCTTTGGCATTTATTTTTTATCTTGATTTTTATTGCCGGTTAGTTTTTGTTTTGCAAGGTTAGTACACAAAAATGCAGGTTAATTTTGCAGTAATGATGCAATTTTATAGACCATGTAGTTTTTTTACTATTGTTGCGAGGCAAGAGGAGCGGAGGAGTGTCGGTATCGGGGTTAGGTAGGAAAAAGGAAAGGTTAGGAAACTGGAATAGGAATAGGTTAGAAAAGGGTAGAATGTCAAGTCCCGGGGACGCGGCCTGCTTGCACATGCACGGCGTCAGCTCGTCGGACGGGGGGGATCTTGCCCCCGGAAACTTAACCTCGCCTGCAGCCAAAAACACAAATCAGGCCTGAGGGAGCTAGGGAACAAAAAAGAAACGGACTAGCTATGACCACGGACGGACTATTGCCACATCAGGGCACTGCAGGTGTCATCGCAGTGTGGCCATTACCCACCCAACCATAGGAATTCGTGGCCATTTTTGAATTCCCCCAAAAGTTTCTTCCATTTCGTCGACAGGTAGCGTTGTACTTTTTCAATAGATAAATTTGATTATGATTCGCGCACATACAATCTTTTTTTTTCCTTTCTTAGCCTCTGCTTGGTTCGTGCAACTAAAAAGTTTGTGGTTTGACAGAAACTAAAAGATTGCCTAAAAGGACTTCGCTATTTTATTTAACATATAATTATATGCACTTACGCGGACATTCAACCAAATAGTTCATCTGTTTTCTCTAAGCAACCAAACAGCTGCACCACCAAAAATTGAAAGTGCGCGCCTTCAACAGCTGGGCTACATCCAACTTGGCGGTCGTAACAAATTTTGTTTGTTTATTGGATATACTCCAAGAAAACGAACAAAAAAAAGGACGCCGTAGCTACACGCCATACCCTTGAAAGTAAACATTTTGATTTTTGGAGACATTTACATTTTACTTAAGTGAGGTGAATATGGATTCTGATGCCACTATCCTAACAAATGGACCTTTCAAACCACTTAGTTAAGTTTACATGAGTGGAGAGTTGGAAAAATTGGTTGAAATGACTTTTGTTGTCTCTCTGTAATTTATTTTTTTCCTTGGCCTTACCCATAGAAAAAGACAAGATGGATGCCAAAGCCACAGACTAACAAAAAAATAGATGACCTCGTCCACAGAATGACAACTCCAGAATATCAAACAATAAAAACAACACCGCCATTTGGGACACATACGAGGACGAGGACAAACCAAGTCACGACATCAAATGGGTAAGTTTTTTAATTTTATTAGTTGTTTTTTTTGTAGAAATTTTAGTTTATATTGTTTCCTTAGGCATATTAAATTAATATTCGCATTAAATATTAATCGTTTTTGTTTTATTTCAGATCGTTTTCAGAAGCTGGTGACTGGAAATAAAGGGAAAAGCAGCTGGGCGGATCGATTCGACTCGCAAGTAAGTACATAGGTACTTTGTTTCATATTGGTTCAATTTTTTTCATTAATGTTTATTATATTCTGCTTTCAGATGTATTACCTTAGTGGGGAGCTACCCACGCTATGCCGGGCAAAAAAAATAGTTCCAGCAAAAATTGTTGCCACAAATCACCGACGCCAGTTGCTAACAGTACAGGTACGTAGTATGAAGTTACAGCCTAGTCTGACTTTAATGCTTTTTTTTCCCCTTTTTTTTATAGAATTCCGGATACACCCACTCAGAGCCAGGTCAATGACCTTTAAAATAATAGGATGCATAAAAAACCTAACAGCGGTGGATATATTTCTGTCATTCACCTAATTATTATTCAACGTTCAACGTGAGTGGTTTTAAATAGTTAATAAGAGTTGTACCTACGTCGTCAAGAGAGCATGTGTTAAAACAATTAGCTACGTAAAACTAGATACATAACTAGGTACCCGAACCAAAACAAAACAAATAAATAAATATCATGCAAACAAAACCAGTGAGATGAATAAATAAATAACATGCAAGAAAAACACTAAAGATATAAATAGATAAATTAAACAAATAACATGCAGACAGACAAAACTAGTGTAACCTATAAATAAATAAAATAAATAAATACGTTAAAAAAACATCACAGTTAATTATTAACAACTAGTATCACAGTTTATAAAGAGACTTAATGCTATTATCACAGATTTAAAGCAAATTACTAAACCTAAGGGGTAAATAAATAAAAAAAAATGTAAATATCACAGATGTAAAAAGTAACAGGCGAATCTATAAACAAATCTTAAAGGTTACTTAACTTTAAAATACCTCTAAGCAGCTCTTAAGTATGAAATCGGTATCTATAATCAATTTTCACATTTAAGTAACGTTACTTAAAGGCCTCTTAACTTAAACGCCATCAACCGCGTTTAAGGGTCACTTAAAGACATTTTAAAATGTATTTTGACATATCGATTGCCATCTTTGAAATTTTGAAGTTTCAAATTGTGAGTTTGTAGGTATTGTTTGTTGTGATATTATATTAGAACTATAAAGTGCAACGATTTAAGAAACATAAAATTTGTATTGATTAAAGTATGTGTACGCGCAAAGAAATTTCGTCCGCGCTTCCCTCTTAGCCTTTGAAGTGTTTGTATCGACACTTTCTTCCTCGTTGTTGGAAGAGAATAGGCGTTTTCCTAAATGCAGTGTTGCAGCGCACCGTGGATTTTGATGCCCTTGCAACGTTTTTCTTCACTCTGAAATTTACTTTTACAATTCATTAAAAAAAAACTCTAAAATTTAGAATTCGTATTTAATAACGTTATTTTATTGAAGCAAGTTAATAAAAAAAAGCATCAAAATTCATGATGCGCTGCAACACTGCATTTAGGAAAACGCCCAATCTGTGCATAAAATAATTCTGTTTTGTAGTGTATTATTGCAAATTCTAAAATAAAAAAGTTTGTAGGAGGCATCCCAATTTTCAGATCTTTTTCTTTTATTTGTGGCGGCGGGTGTGGGTGTGTGTTCCATAGCCATTTTTGTTTTTGATTTCACAAATAAAAAATGTGTCTTCCAATTATTTACTGAAAGAAGGTGTCACAAAACAGCTGTGTTGTATAAAATGAAGCAGCATTTTTTTTTCTGTACTAGATTTTCACATATTCTTTTACGTTACGTGACACAACCATTGTTTAGTTAAGTACCAATGAAAAATCGATTATAGATACGAATTGAAGTTTCGTCATTTAAAGCCAAATTAAATATTTAAGTATACTTAACTAAATAACCTCTAAGATGCAGTTTAAGAAAATCTTATAGATACGGCTGTAAATTACTAAACCTAAGGGGTAAATAAATAAAAAAAAATGTAAATATCACAGATGTAAAAAGTAAATTACTAAACCTAAAGTGTAAATAAAAAAAATGTAAATATCACCGATGTTTGTTATGGTTAGTAATTTTTCAGTCTTTATACGAAAAAATATCACAGAAGCAAAGTGGTTAGTACCTTAAAACTAGAAATCACAGATGCTTGATAAAATAAATACAAATAAATAACGTTTAGCAACATATAGTAACATGTAGCACCAAAGCATGCAATTAATAAACCACATTATAAACTATAAACAAATTCTTGGTCTTAATTGAAATTTTTCATTCAATAATAGGAGTTTCAATTTTCTCTAAAATAAATTTATTTGGATTTACGGTTTTTTTGATGTGAACATTTTTCAATCAGTGAACTTTCGAAAAATTGATTTTTGATTAGAAACTTAAATCAGGTACATCGACGGAGAACTAAGGCCTTATTGTGAACGTCGTTTACGTCCGATGCGATAAAAGTCGAAAGTGCCGAACCGTTTGATGCGTTACAATTTGTATCTCAAAGGCATTTAGATAACTTAATGTTGTGGTAACCACGTATAAAACACAGCTTATGGGTTTCTTATATCAGAATAACTTCAGATATCTTAATTCGTTGATGATCGACTATCGACAAAAGTCAACTAATAAAACGTGACGATACTAAAACAAATTTAACTAACTAAATAAAACAATTACGCACGAAATAATTAATAAACAAATGATGGATTCTATAAATAAATAAATAATGAATATTTTTTTTTTTTATTATTTGAGATGTGGATCGGACGCGTATATCAGTAACTAGAGGCGAATGTAATACTCGGTGCCTAGCACCTGTGTCTAAATTTGGTGTAGTTGACCTAGTTATTCTCGTCTCCTCTATTTCAGCATCCCTGATCAAATTACGGATGCGATCTCGTTCGTTCCCACCTTGTGCCATTTTCAACTTTAAAATGTCAATCAATTTAAGAAAGAAAAACTCAACGACCAAAACGGATTACCACAAAAAAAATGGTGAGTTTTCGAATAAAAAAAGTACTTTTTTTTCTATTTGCGAAAACCTATTTTCCAAAACTAGCTAGATGTAAAAGTAATTAAAAAAAACGAATTTGTAACAAAAATAATTAACTAAGTAACTAAGACTTACAGAACCTAACAAAAAAAAACCAAATATGAAAGAATTATGTAAATTATGTAAATTTAAACGAAATCTACTTTGAAAAAATATGAAAAATGATTTAATGACCAAAAAAAATATAACTCAAACTGAAAATGTAAATGTATTAACAAAAATAATAAAAAAAGGAAAAAAAATAAAGAAAAATGTAAATAAATAACGAAAATAAGTTGTTTTATGTATAATTAACAAACGAGAATTAAGATGAAGTAACGAAATGAATAAAGATAAATATTTTGAAAAACAATCAAAAATTTTCCAAAACAAAGTATTTGAACTTAAATTTGAAAAAAAACAATAAAAAAACAACTTAAAAAGAAGGAAAATGAATAGAAAACAAAAAAAATGTAATTAATCAAAAGTTTTCGAGCTTTTCGAAAACAAATAACTTGAAAACAAGAAAACTAATTTGAAAAATTTAAAGTATTTTTTTTCTCTTAGAAAAAAAACTAAACTTAACAAAAAGAAGGAATTATTTTCGAAAATATTCTTTAATATCAGAATTTTATCTAAATAAAAAAACGAATTAAAGTTTAAAGAAAACAAAAACTTGAAAAATTACTAAATACAGAAATGGTAATTCCAAAACCTAACAAAAAGAAAACGTTTAAACGAAAACGTATATAAAAAGATTTAAGTTTTCCAAAAACAAAGTTTTTAAAAAACTGAATTTTCAAAACAAAAACTATTTCAAAAACTAAACCAAAAAAAACAAAAAAATTATTGAAAAGATTGTAAATTTTATAATTTTCCTCACTTTTAAAAAGCTAAACTCTATCCAAGAAAAAGTTACTCTTCAGAAAAAATTTGACTTAAACAAAAAAAAATATAAAGAAAACAGAAACAGAAAAACAATTAAACCAATTTCAAAAAAATATATTTTTCTTTTCAAAAAGTTGTTAAGGAAAAAATGTATTTTGAATTAACTATAAAGTTAATTGACTTTTAAAGTTTCCAAAAAAACAATAATGTTTCACAATAGCAGATTTGTTTTATAACAAATTACGAATTTATGTTGTTGTTGTATCATGAATTGCGGGGTGCTTCGGGATGCTTCTACTCGGTGGTTTCTTTTCGACATGGTAGTACTCTACTTACGACATCGCTAAGAACAAGACATCAGACGGACAGACAAAAATCCCCTGATGTGACAATAATAGAAAAGGAAAACTACTAGAAACACTAACAAATCACATTACAAAGTTTTCCCTTACCGTTCCCGCAATCCTAGACTGTCTTAAGGACCTTGCTAGAAGACATGAAACGGTAAGGTAAAACTTACAAAAATTTGGAACGATGATGTTGGACTAAACGTCGTGCACAACCAATCGTCCAAGTAGAAAATGACAAGACTAAAGGATAAGAAAATTGAAATTTAGAATTTGAAAAGTAAAAAAGGTAATAAAGGATGGGAATAGGTAAAAACGATACTCAACTACGCTATCTGACACTACTCAAGCTTTCGCCAAGGAACGTCGCGATACGTCTAGGTTCGTCTGTGACCTTCCTGACGCAGACATACGCCCTTGTCAAAAACTCCAGTAATACCAGACAAACGCAGAACATTTACTAACCGCAGTCACTGTGAATTTTCAAACTCTCGTCGCGATTTATCTAGGTATGTCCGAGACTTTCCTGATAAAGACTTACGAGGTTTAAAAATCCACAGCAAGTTTGGTTGGGGACTAT
The DNA here is from genome assembly GCA_963931855.1 of Philhelius festivus. Taxonomy (NCBI): domain Eukaryota; kingdom Metazoa; phylum Arthropoda; class Insecta; order Diptera; family Syrphidae; genus Philhelius; species Philhelius festivus. The sequence continues at coordinate 50,135,552 of OZ007557.1, read as the reverse complement.
ACAACACAAACGAACTGAAACTAAGACTACAAAAACTATGTCGTCAAAAAAACGTTCCAACTAGGTTGGAGAACCGCTTTAGCGACGTTGGGCGCCATTTTTTGCGAGGCAAGAGGAGCGGAGGAGTGTCGGTATCGGGGTTAGGTAGGAAAAAGGAAAGGTTAGGAAACTGGAATAGGAATAGGTTAGAAAAGGGTAGAATGTCAAGTCCCGGGGACGCGGCCTGCTTGCACATGCACGGCGTCAGCTCGTCGGACGGGGGGGATCTTGCCCCCGGAAACTTAACCTCGCCTGCAGCCAAAAACACAAATCAGGCCTGAGGGAGCTAGGGAACAAAAAAGAAACGGACTAGCTATGACCACGGACGGACTATTGCCACATCAGGGCACTGCAGGTGTCATCGCAGTGTGGCCATTACCCACCCAACCATAGGAATTCGTGGCCATTTTTGAATTCCCCCAAAAGTTTCTTCCATTTCGTCGACAGGTGGCGTTGTACTTTTTCAATAGATAAATTTGATTATGATTCGCGCACATACAATCTTTTTTTTTCCTTTCTTAGCCTCTGCTTGGTTCGTGCAACTAAAAAGTTTGTGGTTTGACAGAAACTAAAAGATTGCCTAAAAGGACTTCGCTATTTTATTTAACATATAATTATATGCACTTACGCGGACATTCAACCAAATAGTTCATCTGTTTTCTCTAAGCAACCAAACAGCTGCACCACCAAAAATTGAAAGTGCGCGCCTTCAACAGCTGGGCTACATCCAACTTGGCGGTCGTAACACTATATTAACTAGCATGAAAACAGTGACGAACAAATTTAATCGAATAAGTGCGATGTTTAAACTCTGAGTATGATATTATAGGATAAAATGGCGATTTTGCACATTTCAATTGAATTTAGCATGATACTTTCTCTAACATTTTATTAAAGTCAAACTCATCGATCACTTATTTTATATTTGAAATATCTCAATGGGCCTTACTAATAATCAAATTTAGTGTTAAGGTTAAAAGAAAATCTCTAGATTTTAGAAAATCCCCATACCAATAACTTATTTAATATCCAGTTTAGTCGTTAGTTATATGTCAAAATTTAATACACGGAAATCCATGATTAAAGTCGAACACTAAATAAAAAGTGTTCCCTTAGTGCTGTTTTATGGTACCTAAATTTGTATTTAACACTTAAATATACTTCCATGTTATCAGGTCGATTTTTGTTTAAAGTGAAAAGGAAGTACTATAGGGGTATTCACGATCTAATGCAACAAGTCTAGTATCATTGTAAAAGTGCAAAAGTGTAAAATCTTACAATACTACAACATGTTGTAAGATTGTAAGATTTTACACTTTTGCACTTTTACAATGATACTAGACCTGTTGCATTAGATCGTGAATACCCCTTATATTTGTTTGTTTGTATGTTTATGTGCAACAGGAATAGATTATTTATTTTTTTTCATAAATATTAAGTACGTCTGGATTTTACTTAAAATACGTGGATAATTTGTTGATTCCATTCTATGTATTTACACAATTGCGTATATCTAAAAAAGTAATTTTTGCGTTGAAAGGGAATCGATTTAACATTAGGGATATTCACTAGGGGTATTCACGATCTAATGCAACAGGTCTAGTATCATTGTAAAAGTGCAAAAGTGTAATCTTACAACATGTTGTAGTATTGTAAGATTTTACACTTTTGCACTTTTACAATGATACTAGACCTGTTGCATTAGATCGTGAATACCCCTACTATCTAATGCAACAGGTCTAGTATCATTGTAAAAATGCAGAAGTGTAAAATCTTACAACACTACAACAACAAAATATACGGAGTGCAATTTTGCAATAGTGTCGCACTTTAGCTATACCCGAAACCTATTGCAACAGTAAAATACAACGGTGCAAAATTTGCAGTCGCATTTTTGACAGCTCAGCAAGAGCCAATAGGTTTTAAGATTTAAAAGTCTTTGGAAGCCGAAAGAAATATCTTATTGTTCTTTTAATTTTATTAAATTAAATGGACCTAAAAGAAAAAAAGAAACGACGACGCCGCCGCCGGAGGGAAACCCCATTTTCTGAAAATAAAATATACATGCATCTATGTACGTAGCTTTTTTATGATTTTCGGCCTGAATTTTATTTGATACCTTCGATCCACATAATTTTATCTGCAGCATCTTCTATTAAAAAATCTGTGGTATTTTCTTTTTCTGTTTCTTTTTTTTGGTATCTTTAACAAACTTGAACAAACTTCAATTCTTATAAAAATTAAATTTTCAAAACAAAAAACAAATGCAAAACTCATTTTGACATTTACTTCAGTGTTGCAAACAGGTGAGAAAAAGTGCGTTCACGGTCTACTAAAATTTCGCATTTTTACTAGGCTCGTTGCACCAAATCGGGAATACCCCTATTATTTTTGTTTGTTGTGATGATTAGCTAAATCCATGATAAAAAACTAAACTCAAACTTTGAATTTTTTGTTCGAGTTGAAATAATCATGGATTTAAGATGACACACTTTGAAAAAACTGCCCCCTCCTGTTTATCAATAGAAAACTTAAAAATATTCTCACACAATACATAATATGCCCGTTCACTTATTTATAGTTTAAAAATATTTTAAGCTTAAGATTTTTTATTTTGGTACCTATATGTATATCTTGCGAATGAAAAATATTACAATAATATAAAATAAATAATGAATTATGTTTCCTTGAAAATATGGTGTTCTAAATTAAAAAACAATTGAAAATTTGCTCCGACACTTCAAATCAATTGACGTATTATAAGTACTTAAATGCTTTCTGTTAAAAAAGAGTACGGCAATACTTAACTTTGAAGGTATATGGAAAATTATGCTCCTGAACTTTAACAGACCTTGGTGCAAATTCTGACAGTTCATTACATTTTTTTCTCATTTGTTGTAGATTTAGTAATAGATTTAATAGAGTCTGGAGATTAGTTAGTGAAAGGATTAAATTGTTTATTGGTAGCATTTTGTTAAAGCTCAGCACTTTGTTTTAACCTTCCAGTTAACTAATAGTCGACATTAGAGTTTGATTATTAGTAAGGCCAATGTCTTAAAAGGTCTGTCTATTTATTTTTTTCAATGAATAGTCATTGGTTTAAGTAAGAAAATGTTTAAAATTAAGAAAAAATGCTTTAAAGTTAGCAAATTGTAATTCAAATATTTGTACACTAGACTGTTTTCATTTTTTTTTCATTTGCAAATATGAAATTAAATGTTTTTTGATTTAAATTAAAAGATAAGGTATGGTTGTGGTATTAATATTTTTTTTAGCATAACATGTGTATCACCCTACATTTAGGTCGTCTTAGCGTTCTTTTCGCCACCTCCCAACGAATGGCACAACCATACAAAAACAGCACAAGCGAGATAGTTGGATAAACATTTTGTGTAAATAAAATTCTTTCACTGTTCACTCACCCAGTAGAAGAAATATGGCCGCTCCACTTGTTGGATGTTTCAGTTATATCCAGTGATGTGATTTTTTCATTTTCAAATTTCATCCAGAAAATCATCTATTTCTGCAAAAATAAACCTCATCGCTTGTGTGTTACAGTTACTTGTTTGAAATATCATTTAATTTCTTAATCAATTTCGTAAATAACAATCATTAAAATTGAAGTTTAAATTTCCTTTTTGGAAACAGTAAACATTGAACCCATTGAGCTCTTTGCTGCAGAGGGAGGAAAAAGAAAAAAAATACTCGTTACTCGTTCGCGCATGTCCAACAAAATACAGTGAATTTTTGTAATTACATTTTCGTGAGTGGTTTTCCGTTTCCAATGTGAGTGGAACTCATTTAAATATACGAATACAGAAACAACGAATGCAATAAAAAAAGTCAAAACAAAAAAGAAAACGAAAACGTCTCGTTCCACAACACCATTTAATTTGACGGAAAAGAGACAAGATACAGTCCAATATCGCCCATTCGCTGGTTACGTACGTCGGATTCGTTTGCTCTCGGTGTTTTTTTCTTGGAATATCTAAAGTGCACTTCATCGTCGCGGGGAAATTTCTCCCAATTATCTTCTCAATTTACAACTCGGTTTGTGTGTTGTAAAACATTTCAAGCCGAAATGTTTTAGATAACGGATTTAATAGTTTTTTTTTTCTATTCAATTGATCGCCTTATTGAGAATATAACTAATTAATACCAATTATGTGCCTAAATTGAGTGTGGAGTCGAGGGAAAGAGAAAAAAACGTATTTTCCGTGTAGATCGGTCGTGTATATGCCTTTTGCCTTCTTTCCTCCTCCAGTGTTCGAAGAATTTCGGGGTATTTCTGTCTTTTTTTTTTAAATAAAATAAAGAATTTCGATTGAAAAGTGTTCAATAAGAAAAAGTGAGATGGAAAAAAGTTTTGTTGCATTTTTTGGAAAATTTTGAAAATGCAGAATGTAATCAAAGTGTAACAGTGCCTTTTTTTGTAAAAAAAAATCATAAATCTTTTACGATACAAAAAAAAATTAAACAACAGAAATTTGTATGCTTGAAGAAAAATAGGAAACGACAAGAAATTATCATTTTCATGTTTTTCCCCTTTGTGTTGCAATTTTCATCATCGAGAAGAAGGAAAGACACGACGACGGCTACGACGACGAGAACGACAACGACCAAGAGGAAGCAGAAGTAGAAGTGAATAACACATAAAGTGTAAAGTGTGTACTGTGTGCTGTGTGGAGTAGAGTCGCAGCGGATAGCGGTGTTATAGAATGGAGGTGAGGCTGAAGCGAGACGTTGGATCTGATGAAACGACGATGATTTCATGTGTACGGCATTTTTCAATTCCATTAGAAGAAATTCCACTCCTTTCCTCTTTTTGCTCTCGCCCACCCCCTCGTGTAACATAAAAATTAAAGTTTCTCTTGTTATGTAGAGAATACAAAAAAAAAAAAAAAAGAAAAAAACTCCGCTCACTCACCTCTTTTGCTCTGCTCCTTTTTATTTAATATAACTTCATGTCTATATCTCCATGGCTGTGTTTTCTGTTCGGGTTGTGTCAATTCCGTTTTTTTAGTACGAGAATACGAACGAAATTTTCTGTGCAGTCAGTCGCAGAATTTTGATTTTATTGGGTTTTCAGGATTTGAGTTAACTAGGTGTTTTGCATATAGAACTTTTATATTTCAAATTACATATTATAAAATGAGCAGTGATGCAGTATTACAAGTTACTTTTTGAACTTACCCTAAATCCAAACTACATAAATACCTAATAAGTTACTAGTGCAACAACAAACAGCAAACTAGGTTCCTTCATGTGGGTATGTCTACTTGGAATGTTCAAACAAATAGTGTAGATTCCGGTTTCCCAATTTGTAAACAAAATTGACTGCTAAATTATTTAACGTTACAATACAAGATACATGATGTATGTACAACATTTCCTATTGGAGAGAGTATTGTAGAGTTATGTTTTGAATTCAATGGAAAATTTCGAGCTAAGCTCTAAAGAAGTCTTAGCCAACAACTTAAGTTTAAGAAAAAATAAATAAAAAAGTTAGAGTAGGTATTGAGATGTATGTAATTACTGTTCTAATTTATTGTTTGTGTCCCGTCACAAGAATATGGTATAATTGCAGCAAAATATGGTTATACAAATTATTTTCAAATATAGTAGGTAGGAAAGTAATACACCAATAAAATATCTTACCCCCTGAATGGAGGAAATAGACAACTGTACTCTCCACTTTTAAAATATGAGTATAATTTATTGGGGCATTGCCAAGGCTCTACTTTCCTTTAAGGTAGCATGAATTTTCACAACCGAACAGTTTTATTCGCTGGATTAACACTTTTTAATAACAAATATTACAATTGAATCGGTCATTTCAAAAACCTCTTAAGTCACATTTTTTCCCAAAATGCTTTTTTTGCTGAAAATGGTTCCTTAAAGGGAGATGCGTATTCTGGGTAAGAACCACGTAAGTCTGTACATTCCTTCCTCTTCAAATAATACCGTAGGAAAGACGTTCATTGCATAAACAACATAAGTCAGTGACTTAAGAGGTTTATGCATGCACTACCAAAATGGCGGGAGTAGTTTGATATTTTAAATTTGCTTTGCTGTTATTGGTTCAACAATATTCAAATCTTCAATTTGATAACAACCGTCATCAATGTCAAATTTGCGTTTTTTATACAACTATTTTCTGCGAAAAGTAATTTTAGCTTTAAAAATGTCTTCAAGTGAAACAAAGTGATGGTGCGCCGAAAAAGAAGAGAACGTGTAATACCTTAATGAAATGTTATAACAAATTATAAAATTGAAAGACAAGACATAAACTAATTTATCTAAGAGATTTAAAAAACCGAGGAACTGTTGATATCAAGTTGCAGAAGAGTAGAATCATATGTCGAAGTAAGATCATTGAGTTTGATATTTCTAAGGCATTTGATGGATTTTGGCATCAAGCTATTATATTGAAAATTTTGAAATGAAGCCCTTATTCGTTGGATTAGAAATTTTCTACTGGATTGTTCAATACTTTTTTTTTGGAAGGTTTCAAATCGGATCTTCACAAAATAAATGCTGGGGACCCCAAGGTCTCCGTTTAGTCTCAGACTCTCTTTCTCATTTTTATGAATGATCTCTGAAACTGAATGATCTGATGATTTGCACTTTATTGTCTATCTCAGCTTTTCATACTCATCCGTCTCGTCCATCTCATTCGAAATTTAGAAAATATAGTCATAGAGCTAAGAACTGAAGATGTTTTGGAATTCATGAAATTGTGGCCAAATTTGTACAAAAAAACATGTTTGTCAACACTGAATCTTATAGAAAAAAATCCCAAAAAAACAGAAAAAAGTACCTTCGACATATATGAGCTTTAAGTATGCTTCACATTGAAAAGGTACTATCAGAGGAATATATTGCTGGATTGATTAAACATTTATTATTAGTAATAAATAAAGTTGCAACTTCGATTTCACTTCTATCAGCAAAGGCTTATGTTTTAAAAATGCCCTTCAATAAGAAAATGTTGAAGATAATCAATCTATGTACCTTAAAGATATTAAAACATAACAAAAAGTTATTCTTAAGTGTAATTTTCAATAATAAGCAATACAAAATATAATTACTACCATTTTTTTGGATAATTTATATACCACTTACCCCAGTCCTTGCTAAAACAACTTAAGTCAAGAACAGTTTTTTAGGTTTTTTTCATTATTTTTATTAATAAACTGTGAATTTTTTTCGCTTTTTAATTTTCTTACCACTAAAATACTTAGTTAAGCATAAAAAAGTGGTTTAAAACTCATTTGTTTGAGCATGAAACAGTTTTTATTGATTCCTGAAAAATTCTAATTGAATGACTTATGAGGTTTTTGAAATGACCGATTCAATTTTAAAGTAAGGAAACATTTATAACTAGTACCTACCTACATATTTTTAATTAATTTTTAAAGTTCCTCAATTTCCATACAAAATGCACTTTTTTTTTTGTTTATTTTGACATTTCTCTTTGTGTTAATTTTGTAAGGGAATTATTTGTTGATTAAAAGGAAGTTCCTGAACCCGCAGTACTTTTAAGTTAAAACATTAAAACACTGTTGACATTGGCGCCTGCATGGCGACTTCACATACCCTAAGCGGAGCAACGAAATTGCGTGAGCAGGTATGGCCCCCGAAAAGGAAGTCAAAATCCTGAGAACCCGCGGGCCACCCGTACTGTTAAACTAAAAAACTGTTGATACCTATAGACGCCTGCCTGGTGACTTTACATACCCTAAGAGGTATTAAATATCGAAATTTGGCCACTTTCTGTTAGTCAAGAAAACACTAAAAAAAGTGAGGTTAAAACTGAAAGACAAAACATTTTTTTTTATAATTTAACTGTGTTTCCTCACTTTAATATTTTAAATCTGTTTTTTGAAGACAGCTAGCTATCTGTAAAAAAAAGTCAATACTATACGCATGTTACCTTAAAGGAAAGTCACCCCCGTTGACAAATACAGGAATTTTTTGAAGAGTAATCAAGATAGTCACAGTTCTCATGTTTCTAGGTACCTATAAAAGCTTAGTTTTTTTATTATAAGTCTTTGTAGTGATTTTTTTTTAAAAATAAGCTTAAAAACATTTTAAAAAAAATTTTTGGTGCGCCAATTTAAAGTTTTTATTATTGTTCGAATAAAAATTAAATTACAAAAAAAATATTGAGCCGTTTTCGAGATATGTATTGAATTTTCAAATAAAAAAAAAAAATAGATTTTTTTCTTAAAATTTGGAAATGCAATGTTTTTTAAAATTGTTGAAGCTTTGAGAAATTCAAAATTTCGAGCCAAAGGCGTGAAATCTTACACGAACACAACACCCAGTTGACCCAATTTGACAGATGTAGCTTCAATAATGGTCGCAGTATTCTATTCTTCTAGGTTCAATAATATGACCACAATCACCTTTTAATGTTGCAAAAACCCCTCTTACTCTTAACTTGTCAAAATCATAGACAATTATAATGTCATGTATATACCTACGTATGTATGTACAAAAGTACCTACACATGCACGGATCTGGTCAATTTATGGTGAGATAACTGACCGAATCTGAGTTAATGGAAATATTGGGCCTAAGTATTAATTAAAGCCTCGTTACTAAATCTCTAATTCCTTGAAGTAGGTAGGTATCTCCTCCAATTATTTACGTCTCTGATATTTCAAAATCCTCTTTTAGATTTATCAACACCAAACACGTCATTGTTTAAACTTTGACATTTTTCAGGTGGAACCTGAAAGTGATCACTTGGGAAAAAATGACAGTTCTGATTGTGAAAAGAAGAGAAATTTGCTTCTGGATTTGAAATCAGAATCGAAACCAGAAGCACTCACATATTCATATACTTAAACGTCAAACTCAACAGCTGTGATTTTTTATATCCTAATTGTGCGAAGTGCGTCTTTTAACAAACATAATTCTTGATTTTTATTATTGTCCACATTTAATGTTTCACATAAATACAATCACAAAAAACTTCAGAATTATCAGAATCAAAAATGAAGTGTTCAGATGGGATTCCGGATCGGAGAGATATTCCGGATTGCCAAATAAAAACGACATTCGACAACTGTCTTAGTTTCTTTTTGATATTAAGGTTAGTCGCGCGCGAACAATTCATTCGTTGCAGTTTGGATGATATGCGGAACGCGAATAGTGTTTAGACAGTTTGTAGCAATCATATTGCAATTCGCGACGACCAATTTATTTTCTCAAATTTCTCTCATTTTAGCAATTATAACGCAAATTTTAATATATTAATATTAAATTAAACTAAATTTCTTCCCTTTTGTAAAGTTTTTGTGAAGAATTTAGGCTTATATGTAGGTCCTTTACGGACATCGATTTCTTAAGGAATTTATTTTTTTTTAAGTCTCGGAATAGGTATATGTATGTACATAATATGTACATAATATAGGTACACACATGCAATAATAATAATATAATTAAGCTGTATTATTTAATATATATTTTAATGAAATTTTCCAATATTTCCACATTTCCCCAATCAAAAAAAGCAATTTTTAGCTTAAAAGTAGATAAACATTTAGCTAGGTTCATACCTATGTATGTATGTATGTATGTACATACAGTTGTGTTCATAAAAATAGCAATGCTCCCCAAATAAAACAAAAAGGCTTTCATTATGAACATTATAATATATTTCACTTAACTTCTAATAACAATTTAAGGTATTTCATTTATTTAAATAATGTTTATCTTAAGTGGGCTTAAGGTCAATTTTTGTTAATATTTTTTTGTTTTTTATGTTGTGACGTTTCGGATGTGGTTACACCCTTCTTCAGACCTATTTATTGGGGAGAGTACGATAACTTGGCCGGCAAGATTTGATTACGGGTTTTTGTAGAGGGGTCAAAAACAAGCACTTTTTACTATGGGAGGGGGGGGTCTATCTCCCCCCGTTTAGGAGGTAGGGGCACTTTTAGAAAAAATGGTTTAAATTGAAAAAAAAAATATTAAAAAACAACGGCAACACCTACAATAAAGTGCTATACTGCAATTGAAAGCCAGAAGATTGTTCTATAATCCATTTAAATTAAATTACTCATGTCAATGGTTTTTGAGAAATTCGCATTTAAAGTCCAAATTTTGATAAAAAAAACGTGAAAAAAAAGTTTAGACCGATTGTTTTCAAAATTGTGAAATGAAATTGTAAATTAGCTTATATGTGTTTCATGTATCTATCAGTTCTTAATCGAACACAAAAAACCGCATGGTTCTATGCCTTCTGGTTTTTGAGAAAACCTCCGTTTAGGAGGTAGGGGCACTTTTAGAAAAAATGGTTTAAATTGAAAAAAAAAAATATTAAAAAACAACGGCAACACCTACAATAAAGTGCTATACTGCATTTGAAAGCCAGAAGATTGTTCTATAATCCTGCATTTAAATTAAATTACTCATGTCAATGGTTTTTGAGAAATTCGCATTTAAAGTCCAAATTTTGATAAAAAAAACGTGAAAAAAAAGTTTAGACCGATTGTTTTCAAAATTGTGAAATGAAATTGTAAATTAGCTTATATGTGTTTCATGTATCTATCAGTTCTTAATCGAACACAAAAAACCGCATGGTTCTATGCCTTCTGGTTTTTGAGAAAACCTCCGTTTAGGAGGTAGGGGCACTTTTAGAAAAAATGGTTTAAATTGAAAAAAAAAAAATATTAAAAAACAACGGCAACACCTACAATAAAGTGCTATACTGCATTTGAAAGCCAGAAGATTGTTCTATAATCCTGCATTTAAATTAAATTACTCATGTCAATGGTTTTTGAGAAATTCGCATTTAAAGTCCAAATTTTGATAAAAAAAACGTGAAAAAAAAGTTTAGACCGATTGTTTTCAAAATTGTGAAATGAAATTGTAAATTAGCTTATATGTGTTTCATGTATCTATCAGTTCTTAATCGAACACAAAAAACCGCATGGTTCTATGCCTTCTGGTTTTTGAGAAAACCTCCGTTTAGGAGGTAGGGGCACTTTTAGAAAAAATGGTTTAAATTGAAAAAAAAAAATATTAAAAAATAACGGCAACACTTACAATAAAGTGCTATACTGCGTTTGAAAGCCAGAAGATTGTTCTATAATCCTGCATTTAAATTAAATTACTCATGTCAATGGTTTTTGAGAAATTCGCATTTAAAGTCCAAATTTTGATAAAAAAAACGTGAAAAAAAAGTTTAGACCGATTGTTTTCAAAATTGTGAAATGAAATTGTAAATTAGCTTATATGTGTTTCATGTATCTATCAGTTCTTAATCGAACACAAAAAACCGCATGGTTCTATGCCTTCTGGTTTTTGAGAAAACCTCCGTTTAGGAGGTAGGGGCACTTTTAGAAAAAATGGTTTAAATTGAAAAAAAAAATATTAAAAAATAACGGCAACACTTACAATAAAGTGCTATACTGCGTTTGAAAGCCAGAAGATTGTTCTATAATCCTGCATTTAAATTAAATTACTCATGTCAATGGTTTTTGAGAAATTCGCATTTAAAGTCCAAATTTTGATAAAATAACGTGAAAAAAAAAGTTTAGACCGATTGTTTTCAAAATTGTGAAATGAAATTGTAAGTTAGCTTATATGTGTTCCATGTATCTATCAGTTTTTAATCGAACACAAAAAACCGCATGGTTCTATGTCTTCTAGTTTTTGAGAAAATCGAAAATTACCAAAACTGCTTTTTTGATTTTTGGCGGTGGCGGTGATTTCATTTTAAGGATTAATGTTAATAAACATAATGAATCTTTGTTAGTTCAGTACCGCAATTCATTTAGCGTTACCCAGAATGCACCATGAGGAGGTAGAATTGCATCTGGGTCAGTTATTTTGTCAGTTAGTCAGGAGTTAGTCAGTCATAGTTAGTTAAAAATGGTCAAAATGTATTAAGTGTGTAAATCTCGTCAATAAAGCCATCGTCCGTACTATAACTGTCGAGTTCGTTGAGTTACTCTTTTATCGTGGGAAGCCGAGGATGTTTTGGCGGTAAAACACTTTCTAAATTTTCGCTCTGAAGGGTGGGAGGATCGATGTCTTTTAACTGTAAACCCTCACATATATCACCATCGGTATAACAAGGGTAAACTTTTTTTACATCTGATAAAAACTCTATTATTTGCGAACCCCAGTCGTCCTTATATTTCCTTTCTAGGCAGTATTTTCGATAGAAAAATAGTGCCATGTATTGGTGAACATGGTCAGAAGTTTGTTTTGGTTTTCAAGATCGTTTATTGTATTTTATATGTATTTAGTGGACATTGGATAAATAGAATAAATTTGAATTTTTTTAAATACAGATTCTGTAAATGCAAAAGAAACTTTTCATGCACCCAACCTCGCACCTACCCCAAATCCTATAGTGTGCCCAAGCAGGGGGGTTGCAGGGGGGCAGCATGCCCCCCCCATACATACTTTACTGTTTATATATTGTAATGTTGGAAGCTAGCACTGATTTATTTATGTAAGGAAGCAAAAAATATCAAACATTTTGTAGAAAAGTAGTTTAAGTTATTTTCGATTTTCTCAAAAACCAGAAGACATAGAACCATGCGGTTTTTTGTGTTCGATTAAGAACTGATAGATACATGAAACACATATAAGCTAATTTACAATTTCATTTCACAATTTTGAAAACAACCGGTCTAAACTTTTTTTTTCACGTTTTTTTTTATCAAAATTTGGACTTTAAATGCGAATTTCTCAAAAACTATTGATATGAGTAATTTAATTTAAATGCAGGATTATAGAACAATCTTCTGGCTTTCAAACGCAGTACAGCACTTTATTGTAAGTGTTGCCGTTGTTTTTTAATATTTTTTTTTTTTCAATTTAAACTATTTTGTCTAAAAGTGCCCCTACCTCCTAAACGGGGGGAGATAGACCCCCCCCCCTCCCATAGTAAAAAGTGCTCGTTTTTGACCCCTCTACAAAAATCCGTCATCAAATCTTGGCGGCCAAGTTATCGTACTCGTGCCTATTTATTAATTGAAATAGGAGAGTGGGGCACATTTGAACACTTTTTGCCTTCCAGACTGATAAAACCTAAAATATTCGAGCAATAGGCCTGATATTTTACTCACATGGAACAGTAGTATTCACGTTCAATTTAGAAAAATATTTGATCCATTTAACGAAATATTTATATTGAATTTTTATCTCCAATCAATACAGGTTCTTATGTTCAAAACTGCCCCATTTATGGGGCAGTTTTGAACTTGGAAGGGGCACTTTTGAACAGTGATGTAATTTTTTTTTACTGAATAAAAGAACTTTTAAATTTTATTTGTATATTCATTTTTTAATAAGAACTTATCAATAAAACTCAAAATTAATACTTTTGTTATATCATATTCATGTATTTGTAGAAAAAAAAAACAAAAATCCACAAAGATTAATAAGAAAAAAAAAATAAATCTTAAACTTGAATTTTTAAGTAAAATCTGGATTTTTAGTGAATAAGAATAAGCTTAAGCTAGCTTGTTAAAGATGTTTTCTAGTAATAGCTATTTTAAAATAGCCAACGCTAAGTTCATTTAGTTTTAACTTGTTTTCCAAGCCTAAGCTTCAATTTGTGTGAATAAAAATAGCTTAAACTAGAATATTATTGTTAAAGCTATAAAAATTTCAAGATTTTTTCGACCTAGAAAGCTTTAACTAGGTCTTACTTTCATTATTCAATAGCTCAAAAATGAGACAGAGAACGTGTAGACGCAGAGACTGTTGGTCGATACGACAAAAACATTTTTTACCTGAAACCAATACTTGCCCTATAGAACAGATAACAATTTGCTTGATTAATTGCTTTAAGCTGATTAAATTTTCTCTTAAATGTCTTAAATATGTTAAAAAAAACTAATCATGGCAGTTTTGAACATGTTCAAATCTGCCCCAACTGTTCCACTGACATAAAATTTATTATAAATATTTAACTGAAATATATCTAGTAAGAAACTTACCGCAATTAGGTTTAAAATTTATTTTTCCTCCAAAAAAATGTGTTCCTTTTTTAAAATCGCGCAGTAATTTTTGTTTAAACTCTTACAAGTAAAAAACGAAAACAAAACACTTCCACTAGCAAAAGTAGCCTTCACCTCTAAGTCCGAGAGACAACTGAGATATTCAAGGAAAGTCAATGACGTTTGTGGATTTGGTATTGACAGGTTAAAATTTTAAATTACTTACTTTTAAAAAAGAGTAATAAAGAGTAAATGTTTAAAAGACGTTTTAAATCTTTTTCTTTTTTGTTGTATAGATATATCTTCTCTTTTGTTTTTTTATTTTTTAATTTGTATTAAAAAATTTATTTCAAACAAAATGATGTTTAATTATCTGAATTTTTAAATTTAAATAATTTATTTTGAAAATAAATTCAAATATTTTTATGTAGGTATTTATATTAACAAAAAAAAAATAAAGATTGATTTTTTACCGTTACTTTTATCACAGTAAGAAGTGTTTTCAAAAATTATGGCTGTTCACAAAAAAGCAGTGCACCTGAATGTTCTGAATCTATAACGCTAAAAGTTAGAAAAACTGTAAAAAAGTTATATGAAACTATATTGATATTTTAGATTACCATTAATACTTCGTAGCATAACCATTGTTTTTTATATAACTGAAATGCATCTGCGTGGCATGGAGTCCACTAAAGTTTGACACCTCTCGACTGGTATTGCGTTCCACGAATCTCGCACTACTTCCCACAATTCTTTCGAATTCTTCGGTTTCGGTTTTGAACCGCATTCTTAACATCCCCCCAAAAATTTTCAATGGGGTTAAGGTCAGGGGATTGAGCGGGCCACTCTATAACGCATAACTTGTTCTCCTGGAACAATGATTTTGCCTTTTTTGAAATGTGCTTTGGGTCATTGTCTTGTTGGTATACCCAAACCAACGGCATTTCCTCTTCAGCATAGGGTAACATGACCTCCTCGAGAATTTTAACATATTCAGTTGCATCCATTATACCCTTAATGGGATTAATAGACCCAACCCCATAGTAAGAAAAGCAAGCCCATATCATAATTTTCGCTCCGCCATGCTTCACTGTTTTCACAGTGTATTGTGGATCGTTTGCTGCATTTTGTGGTCTTCTCACATACTCCCGACGACCCTTGGATCCAAAAAGAACGACTTTGCTTTCATCGCTCCACAGAATATTCCTCCGTTTCTCTTGTAGTCAATCTCGATGCGCTTTGGCAAACTCTTTTGCCACATGCATTTTTGTCAACAATGGTACCCTGCGTGGACTTCGGGCTGGTAATTTGGCATCGAAAAGACGTCTTCGTACGGTTACAGCGCTTACAGACAGTTCAAGCTTATCTTTAATTTCTCTGGAGCTTATGGAAGGGTTCTGTTTAGCTAACTGAATAATTTTTCTGTCAGTTCTATCACTCGTCATCCTTTTTGGGCCGCGTGTTTCCGGTTTATTCTGCCATTTTATAGCGTTACTTATCTTTTTTGCCGAACATCCTAGGATTTCTTGAATATCCTGGTAAGTTTTCCCCTCCAAACGTAGTTTTCTTATTAAACTTCGAGTTTCTTCGTTGCGATGTTTTAACCGACCCATTGTTTATTTAAAACAATATTTAATAATATTTTATAATTTTTTCTATAATATTATCTTGAGAATACTAAAAACTACAAATAGTAAAATTTTTAGGTACCTACTTACCGAAAAATAAAAAAAAGAGAATTTTTAACACTTTCTAACTTTAAATGCAAGACACTGCTATTTTTATGAACACGCTAAGTTCAGAGAGCTTGAACAAATGCGTCTACAACGGAAAAAGTAAGGTTCAATTATAAACTTAAAGCCTCAAATAAAAAAATGAAAGACCGTTAGATGCAAATAACAGGTTAATTTTTTGTTTAAGAATCTGCGTCTTTAAAATTATTGTAGGTAGGTACCTACATACATCTGATTGAAAAATTCTACCACCCGCTATTCTTTTCTAATAAGTAGGTAGGTATCTACCTACCTAAATCAATTCTTAATTTGCATATTCAACCCGCTCAATTAAGTTCTCCCCATATTTTTTTGACCTACTGTATATGCAAATACATAATGTTGGTAGTTATAAGGGAGATTATTTTACTTTTCTTTTTTATTTTTGTTTGTCTTAAAAAAATGCATTTTTGTTGACCGTGTTCCACTATTGTCCTTCATTAAATCTCTTATCACGCACAATTATTTATTATTGTTGTAAAATAAAAGAAAGAAAAGTGCCATACACATCCATACATACATACATACCTATAAACAAAACAATTAAAAATGAGGCTCTGATAAGCCAGCCTATTACAGGAACAAAGAAAGAACAAAATAAATAAGTGTGCCCTCGCAGAATGATTAAAAAAGTGTAAACTTTCTTTTCTTTTTTCATTTTTTTTTCTAGTTTGAAAGTTGTTGATTAAAAATTGGATTACAAAACAACAAAACCAACAACAAACACCCAACGAAATATATTGCACCAGTATCGGCGAAAAACAAAAAAGGATTACCAATTTGCGCTATACCTACATGGAAAACGCATCTACAGAACGGTAAGTTCCACAAGGAAAACCTTTTATTTTTGTTTTGTAAATTTTGATTCATCTATGCCATTTTTGACTCCTTCTCTTTGTCACTCATTCTCGTGGATTTTTCACTCAAAAGTCTAATTTTTATTTTTTTGTTTACTTTTTTGTTTTTGTTTTCTTATATTATTCTCATCTTCTAACAACAATAATCATGTAAAGTGTTGTCCTTTTTTCGTGTGTGAGAGAGAGTTTATCCATAACAAAAATGTGTTGTGTGTGTTTGTTTCGTGTACAGTTGATAAAGCCAAATATTTGTTCCTGTTTATTTATTTTTCGTTTTTGACTACTCCTTCGTGTTGAGTTGAAATGTTAAAAAGGAAGAAGTAGAAAAGGACACTCCTTTGTGGTCTCCGGTTTTTGTTTGTTTTTTATTCTTGATGAAAAAAAAAGAAAATAAGAATAAAAACATACGAAGGGGAAAATCGAGTTTCTTCAACTCGGTCATTCTCCACTTCAATAATTCCCTCACTCACTCCTTAATTGAAATTGTATTAAATTTTGCGGTGATGCCGCTTTGCTTAAAAAAAATCCTTAGTATGAACATTTAATTAAGTCAATACCTATATTTTTTTTAAATTATTATTGAAAAATTCAGCTGCATTATTAAAACTAATATATACATATCTAGGTAATCAATCTATCGAACCCCCTTATTTTATACCTGGTAATTTTTTCATTTAGGTAGGTACATACCTATCTAGGGTTTACTTTACTGAGGTTAATAAAATTTGGTTATAATTTCATTTATGAGTCTTTGAATGTACACCCGTGAAATAAAAATTAATAAAAATGACAAATTACATGTGCATATACCTATGCAAGTTTCAACTTTACAGAGGTACCGTACACATTTTGGTATTTGTTATTTAATATTCACCCTTATTCCTACACTCGTTTAGCTAAAACGCCAGTAAAATGACAGTTGGCATTTTAGTAAAATGATTTTCATTTTAATGATTAGAAAAATGAAGAACGGAGAGAACGCTGCACTTTCCGTTTAATTTAAAATCCAATTATTGTGTCTACAGCTCTGTAGTCTTAATGATTGTTTTTTTTTTTTTTAAACAACTACCGCAATAACAAATATTTCATGTTGAAATTTTAAATTTATTTTGTGGAAAAATATGTGGGATTTATTTAATTTTATATTAGATCATTTGTGTGTGATTTTTACATAATCAAGGCTTGTAGACAAAAGCTGACGTGATTTCAGGCATATGATTCCCATGGCTACGATTTCTGACGTTTGAAACTCTATATGTATTACCAAAAACGATATAAATATTGTTTTATTACTGTCGGTGGTCAATTTGGTGGAACATTACGCGGTACAATGATGTCCTCGAATCGTGGGCTTATTAATAATTTAGTGGTTTTATGGTCAGCGTTTGGGACTTAGTGAGATCACGCTGGAACTACGTACATATACTCTCAAGAGCAGTGTCGTCCAATAGTTCTCAATTTCTGACCTTCAATGTATGTATTTAACTTGCTCTTTTCCAAAGAATTCATTTGGGAAACTTCTACTAAAACGAACCGAGTGATGTGGCAAATACTAAAATACGTAGTCTTAATAAGGAGCTCAAAATGGTAAGGAAAGGCTTTCCTAGATCCATGTTATATCCATGTTGGTCTACGTGAGTCGCCAACCACTTTAACCACTTTCATATTTTTCAAAATATTCCAAAATGGTCAAAATTTTAGTAGAATTAATACAATGTTAAAACTTTTGCAGTAAAAACGACCTTTTTGCACATTTTAATTGAGTTTAGCATCATACTTTCTCTAACATTTTATTTAAGTTAAATTCATTAAACAGTTATTTTATATTTTTAGTATTTTGCGAACTTCATGTGACACTGACATTTACAAACGTCAAAAAAGGTCTATTTACTTCGGTTTCTGCACGAAGTGACATTGTTTAATGTGTGTTCAGAAGAAATTTATTTACAGTTACAGAATGTATTATACACCTTAATACTAGGCTGTTTAAAATATTGGTCATAGTTTTTAGTAAAATTCACTATGAGAGTTGTTCCAGTTCAATCATGAAAATCACGAAGAAAATAATTCAAAACCATTTCTGCAGTGGCATCACTGACTTACTGCATTGCAACAGTTTTGTTTTGGTTTTCCTTTCTTTTGTTGCCCTCCCTATTACTTAAATTCTCCATGCAATCAGTTTTCTATCAGTTCTCTTTTTTCTCTCTCATACTTCATCTAAATATGTTAATGTGTGCGTTTGGTTTTATTGTGTAGTAGTTTAATTGTTATTGATGGCAGTGCACTTGTATGCGCAAGGGAATAGCATTGCATATATCCGATGTTATGATGGTGTTTTGTCTCTGGCCGAAATTGTACGAAAGATGTTAAAGGGTGATGTTATGGGAAATAATGTTACGTTATTGTGATTCCCATTATGTGTGTGTGATGTCCTGTGTTCTGTGTCCAACATGACGAACATGATTTTTAATTTTTTTTTATATATGAGAACTGAGTTTTTTTTTCTGAATGCTCCAACAACGCCCTTAAATTAGTTGCGTTTATAAGAACGATAGCTCTTCCGTGGTCTTATAATAAAACTAACTGTACGCTATGACTATAAGTTTGATGATAAGGGTTGACGATGGATAATGATGATGATGAATAATTTTTTATGAATGGACAATCATTATCCGCAAAAGGGAGTGGTTAAAGGGCAAGCATTAGATTAAATTATGTTTTTTATTTTATGAGTCAGATTACTCCGATTGTTCTCTTTTGTTTTCAGCTTGACATCAATAAAAAAGTTACCCGTGATACTTTATTATGATAAACATAATTATACGGCAAACTAGACGAGATTAGAATATTTTAAGCTGCCATAGATTTAATAATGATTTTTTTTTCTGTGTTTAAATTCATACGGAAATATGAGAAAGCCAGGCAAGCTGACTCACTCACTACCCACTGTTGATAACTACTGGGCACACGACACGCGACGACGCAACGGGTGGAGGGCTTCTTTAGAATGAATCAGCTTCGTACATACATATGTATGTAGCATCGCTGCTGATAAGTAAACTGTTCATCGAAGAAGTGAACTTTTATTAACAAATAAGATTTCGAATACTTAAACTATCTTTATACATTTGTTCTCCAACTAGATATAGGTATACATAGGTACACGATCTTTTTGATGAATAGAGCAGGGTGGCGCTAAAAAATCACCCATCTTTGTTTTGCAATCTATTGGGGTTTTCGCCATTGGCAAATTTAGATCAAAAATTGATTTTTTTTGTGTTTTTTTTTGCATACCTCTCATTATTTCAAAAAAATCTTCATCGTTAATTTACTTTCAGTAGATAAAATGAGGTCTTGATGAATTTACAAAAACATTTTAAACTGCTTCCATTTTTAATAGAAATGTTTCCTTCGTGTTTTAATTTTCACAATTGAAATACATAAATGAAAAAAAAAACCTAAAACCGCAATTGCAATCTGACAGCTGAAAATTGTTTTGGTATTATTACAAGGAGGGGTTAATCTGTAGAAAAATTTAGATTCACAAAATTGATTTAAACTCGAAAAACGAATCCATTTTGTTTGCCCATTGCAAAGCGAACATTTTCAAAGTTGGTATTTTGACAGATCTTAATCAAAAAAAAAAAAAAAAATTGATTTATTTTGTCAATTGAAAACCACATACATATACGTAAGTACCTTACCTATACCTTTAGTATTTCGTGATCCAAGGTTTGTCGGCGTGTGTTTAAAATTAAACTGACAGCAACTTTCAATTCGAAAATTTCAAGAGGAGTCATTTTAAAATTCGCCCCATTTTTAAACTGTCAACATTCAACTGTCATTGTGATGGCTTTTAATTATTTAAAACTAGAAGGTTATTAATTATGTATCGATATACCCCTCTCAAGGGGTTAAAACATGTCCGTCAAGTAGGTAAGCAATACCACTTCAAAATATAAAAAGTGTAGTATGTAATTGGATTGAATATGGTAAATTTGTCGCGAAAGAAAAAAATAATAACCCATTTAAAAAAAATCCTTAAAAATAAAGAAACTCCCTTAAATATTTTTTTTTCTAAATCCAGCATTACCTTACGAAATAAGAAGCTTTCATTGTTTTAAGAAAGAAAGGTACGAAGTATGAATGAATGAATTTTGTATTGGGGGGTATTGTACTGCGACTTAGAGATCTATTGTGCCTCCACCTGAATCTGGATGAGCTTGCTGATCTTACAGTTCTTTCTCCAAACCAATTGCTATTAGTATTTGGGGCACTTTAAGACAGAATAAGTCGCTTCTGCCAGGTATTGTCCTAGCTGGTTTTTCCTTTGGTTCATGAGTGGACCATATTTTCCTAGTATGTGGTCTGGAGTTTCCTGATGCATGTTGCAGAATCTACATGTGACACTTGCCACACCAAGTAAACCTAGGTTTCTTCTAAGTTTGCAGTTTCCAGTTAGAATACCTGTTATTATTCTTAGCTTGTTCCATATTAAGCTTGTGCAGTTTGTGAAACATTCGTGATTGTAAATCCCCAGCAGTAGGTTCGCCTGCCTTAGCTTTTGGAGTTCTTTCCAGTTATTGGATCTACTTCACTTCTCTTCTTGTCTAATTTTGTTTTTGACAATGTTTTCTCCTATTCCGCAATAGGACTCAGGCCCTGACAAAGTGGTTGATTCATCTAGTTTTGCCAGGGAGACTGCCGCCTCTTCCTTTCAATGAACAACCGCTTGATCAGGTACCCAACGAAGTGTGACCCTGTTATGTTTTCCAAGTTCGTTTAGCCTGTTTATGCACTCCCACACTCATTTAGAGCTGATGGGATATAAGCCCAGTGCCTTTAGTGCAGCTAGGTTTACCGACATTTTTTTTATAATTTTCACACACTAAAGGGATTATGACTACCCTTAAAATGTTTGAGCACAGTGTGAGCTATCTGATATGATGGAAATGTTCTGGTTACGATAGCTTCTTTTCCCTTTTGCGTGTATCTATACTCTGTTCAATTTATATTTGCAGGACAGGGAAAATAGGAAATTTGCCTTTAAGTCTGACCATTATGGATTTCAATAAGTTATCTTTAATTTAAAGTTCTAACAGGGTTGCCGTAGTAAGCATTAAAAATTGCCGCAAATCTCACGAAAATATTGATAGAGTTACCAACTATTTATTAATATACGCACATTGCACAGAAGAAAACTTAATTAAGTAATAACAAATCACGTCATTTCTCCGATGCAGAAGAGTAGTTGTTGCTACTGCTTTCTCCATTCAAGCTTATTATCAAATTTTCCATTGAACCTTCAGTAAAAATATCAATTTCTCAAGTCTTTAGCTAAATAACTATGCAATTTTACAGCGTCAACCTTCATAAGTCCAAATAAAAACTCTCTCTAAAATACAATAGCCAATAATTGTATAACTGATGCATTTTAATTTTTAACTAAAATCTAAAACACAAAAACAGAAAAACACCAAGCATCAACACCTTTTTCTTTAAAGAAGAAATATTTGCTATCAAAAGCTCCAAAAAAGCTTAAATCCTGAAAGTTACATAGCACAAGCCAAAGAAAATGCGATATGAATTTTCATCAACTGGGCAATAGTAACTCTTATTTAAAGTGTTTTTTCTTTATTATTGTTATAACACAATGTCAATAAGGGTTGGTTGCAAATTGGCGATCAGTCTCTTTTCACTCGTGGAGTAGATACATAGGTCATGATGGGATGTACCTGGCCTCAAAGAAGATTACACAAACAATTTATGATTCTTATTTAAGTGGCAATTTTTTAAGTTAAGGTGCCGTGCAAACAGCAGCAGCCACCAGTGATTCTGAAAAAGCTCTCCAATAAGGCCTGTACTGCAAATATAAATTGAACAGAGTATAGGCTTAGAAAATGGTAATGGACTGCCACATCGATATAGACTAAGGTGCAAAGAATTCTGCACCAGTCCCATCGCTTCTTCAGGATCCATCAGTGTACCACTTGATGGTATTTGTTTCGAGGGTGTAGTTTATTTCTTCTCCTGCCCAATATTTTTTTGTTTCTTACCTCTATACAAATGTTTTTCTCTAGGGATGTTAAGAAGGTTTGTTACTGTGGAATTGCTGATTAAGTCTCTTTCTTTGAGACCAATAATTTTGCCTGTGACAGTTCTTTCCTTTGAGAATTTCATGACAGCTCCCCTTGCCGCACTTCCGCTGACGGCTGACCTCGTGTCATGGAGGATAACTTCCATAACTGCGGCAGGGCAGGTTTTCATTACTCCCGGAATACAAATACAAGTGAGCCTTCTGACTTTTCTAGGATTTTCCTAGCTGTTGATAATTCGGTTCTCTTGTGACATGTTACCACACCATAGGTAATGATGAATCTTATCATGATATTCGGTTTGCAGCCCCATCAATTGCCTACAAGTCTCTTGCATATCATTAGGACTTTTGTGGTTTTCCTGATTAAGTGTTGGTTCCAGAAGAGCTAACTATCTAGTGTGATTCCTAGATATTTTACCTCCCTCTACCTTTCAATTACTTCACCAGCCAACTGGATAGGTTTCTTATTTGAAAAAGTTTTTTTCCCGGTAAAGGGTATGCTTGTCGTCTGGGAGGGGTTTATTGATAGTCCTACAGATAGACCCGTGTAATTTTTAGTCCTCTTTGAATTATATCAAAAAGAATTTCTTCAAACTAATCTATGCGGCTATGATAGCGATATCATCAGCAAATTCCATGTAGCATATAACTTGGGAGGTAAGATTTTCTAACAATTCATTCCTCCACAACAAGGGTGAAAGCACCCTACCGTAAGGGCAACCTCTTGTTGTGATAATGTTTTTACATTTTGTCCTGATTTTAACTCTGCATTTCTGGAGCCTTAAACTACTCTTAATCATTTGTCCTATGGATTCAATGGGATATGCTGAGAGATTTATTAGCTCCCCTCTACCTGAAAGGTGCTAGCTTGTTGTCTTAAGATCGAAGAGTACCCATCGTCGTGTTAAGATAAGAGATCAAGTCTTTGATCTTCAGTTCAGATAGTTCGTTTAAGTTGTCGAAGAATAACTTTCGGAATAGTTGGGCTCTCATTCTGGCCAGAGGAGTATATTTACCGAGGAAATAAATGACTGTTTCCTTTTCTTGCTGAGTATTGTAAGGAATGCTGCACGTTCTCCTATTAGCCAGTGTCCAGTGCATGAAGCAACTACTCTGGCTATATGTCTTGTCTGGATCTGCATATTGTTCGGGACTTATTATAGGTGGGTCAAATATTTCTAGATACCATATAATGAGGGTCGATAATGCTAAATTGAATAAATTATTACCAGTAGAAAAATCTTTTTTTTTTTTTAAATTTTACTTTTTTAAATATCGAAAGTGTAGATGATCTGAAAATAATTTAAAGATTAAAGGTTTGGTTGAAAAACTCAATCATCCGTATGATGACACAAAACTATTTTGTATAAAGAATTCGTGTGGTGAATGAACGAACCAATCAATCATCTTTGGATCAACTTCGCCTGCCACCGGCACTAAACTTTCATTTTCAAAAATTTCAACGAACATTCGGTTTCGTTCAACAATCGCACCTTTTCGAGGTCTCTCTGATGCATGGTTTAACACTTCCGTAATCCAAAGGCAAAAATCGATTATAGATATGTATGTTCATAGGAAATATACAATCAGTGCAAATCTCTCTGTGGAACTTTTTGATGTCCTTAGGTGATTTTTCTTAAAAAAAAAAAAAAACATGTGTAAGGTCTTTCTTTTGTTATCGTCAGTTCATCGGGTGAAAGTCATAATCCCCTTCAAGGTTATGTAATAGAAGCAGCCAAGGTGTTAACAGACAATCAATTTCCCTCTTTATCAGCGATGAAATCGAAATCAGCTAATGACTAAGCCGCAATCAATTTTTCTCACATGAATCATCAACATCATATCATCATTAACCGTTCGTGCGTTGGTAGTTGGTTGGATGGAGGTGAACTCACCAAACACACCTCTCCGGAGGTCTGAAGAATTCCATTAAGCTGTCAAAAATGGAATTCTTTTCCCTTTTTGGAATTGCATTCTTGGCAAATTATATTCAGAGCGTTTAATTGATTGTTAATAGTGATTTATTTTAATTGTTGTCATGTCACAGTCTTGTCAGTATGTCAATTGGTTTTTTACTTTTTCCTCCTTCTCCCATTTGGTGTCTAGCTTCGAATACAAAAATAGTATTCTTATGCCAAATGCATTAATTGCTCAAGGCCAACCCGACACAAAAAAGTGGTCGTTTATGAGGGGAGGGCAGGAGGTTTGTCTCAACGAATGCAAATCAATAAATATTGCCAACGTTGCAGATCTTGTTTTTGTTGCTGTTGTTGTGTTGGAGATGTTTTTTTTTCTTTTCTTCTTCTTTGGTGTGTTGCTATTTCGCAAGCGCAACTTGGCAACAAGAGGGTAGAAAATGAATGGCAACAGGTTATGTACCAACAACCCACACCACATGTGTGAGGTTAGGTTACGTTCGTGGACATTAAAAGAAATACAAAAATGAAAAGAACATTGAAAATGTTACAGTAGGGCCGGAAAGAGTATCAACATGCAGTACTTTTGGTACTGTATAAATCCACCAAAGCTTTACTGGAATGGTATCAAATTGTTATCAGTTGATTTTTGTATTTTGGCATTAATGGCGGTGATCTTTAATCAAATAAATGTCAGTCGCATTAGGGACAGTTCATGGAGAACCAGAGACTTAAAACTCTCGTCATGTTGTACATTTTCTGTCACTCATTTTTAAATAACTAGCTGTCACTCCTCTAGAAAAATTAAATTCAAAGAAAATGATGATCCCTTTTTTAATAAAACAATTTATTTCATTCGATGGCTCAGATATTTTGACGTTCAAAATATCTGAGCCATCAAATCCAAAAAAGTTTTTGACATCCCCATACTAACTATGGTTAGTACCCATCACCTGAGAGAATGGTTATTGCTAAAAAAATGGTTATCCTAAAAAATTATGAAAAAGATTGATTTCATTCCCGAAGGAAAAATAAAAATCAGATTCAGACCATTTAGGTACATATTTAAGAGTTGATTTTAAAACTAAACTGCTATATTTCGCAAATAGTATGCTAAATGTTTGCAATATTTCCTTACAAAAATGAAAATTTCAGAAGTGCAAATAAAAATATATAGAAACTGTTGCACTCCTTTTGAACACTTCATTTTCTTAATGAGGAAACGTGTCAAGGTAACAAAACGTTATATTAACGTCAATAAATTCGGTGCATTGATTTGAATGTAAACGTCAAGTTGTTTTTAAGCACAAATATTTTTTTTACAAAGCAAAAATTTGTTGCAATAAATTGAATGAACATTCTGTCAAATATTTGAGTTGAATAAGAGTTTTAAAACGTCGTTATAATGTCATACGTGTGTCTATAGCAAAGAAAATTCACCTCTACTCTACGAACACAGCCATCGGGATACATATGTACATAAAGCTGCGTCTACACTATGCCGATGAACATTGTTCATTTACATTTGCGATGAACATTGTTATATATGTCCTTCTCCTAATGTGAGTGTGTAAGTGTCAATGTTGACGCCTAAACTGTCATTTGTATTGAAAATAATTTCGGAATAATTTGTGTACTTTTTTTCATCATGAGTGACGAAGATGTTATTCTTCTCATCTGACCAATTCAACAAAAAACAAAACGCATTCCACCAGTTAAAATCATGCGGTGGTAACTGCTGACAAAATTAATCTGACAGCTGACTATTAAATTGACTATTGATAAGTCCCGACTAGAAAATTATTGTTCAGTCGACACGACTTTGTTGATTTCTAACCATTTTTAATCGAGTTGGGTTCGGATCAACAAGAAATGATTGGCAGCGTTGATCAGCACTTCAACAATTGAGGACTACTTTATACGAGTGCAATCAACAACGGGAGACATTTTGACATTTAGTTCACATAGCATTTTTTGTATTCCTTGAGGATGACACTTTAAACAAACAAACACAAGAATGTGGTAAATCGCAGCAATTCATTCTTTTCAGTGGTGTTGGTACATATATGGAATACGAATAGAATTTGGCAGTTCTTATACGATCAGATTGCAATGCGTGGAGACCAATTTTTAAAATCGAACTTTAGTATCCTAATATCAATTTTAATTAGTTTTGTACCATTTTTTTTCTGTTTTTGTGAAGAACTGAGGCTTAAAACCCATTTGTTCTTTTATTCGTCGTTCTTTAGTCGCTCTCATGTGAATATTCGTTTACTCATCATTATTGATCAGAGATGTTTACTAAGACAAATCAACATAATGTGAACGTTGGTTAAAAGTATCAATCGCACACATCATCTAAGAACAGAACCACCAAAATTCCAGTTGATACTCGAATAATCGTCCAAAGACATAATTCGCAGTAGGATTCTACATCAAAAATTATAAGTTTGTAGGTACTGGTTTCTTAAAAAAATAAGCTTATACAATTTTTAAAATATTTTTAAGAAAAAATTTTAGCACACCAAGCTAAAGTTTTTATTATTGTTCGAATAAAAATAAAATTTATAAAAAAAATATTGAGCCGTTTCTGAGATATCGAATTTTCCAAAAAAAAAAAAAAATATTTTTTTTTTTCAAAAATTCAAAAAATATTTTTTTTTCTTAAGTTTTGAAATGCGATGTTTTTCAAGCTTTTTTTATTAAATTATAGATCGTAAAAATTAATCAAAATAAAAACATTTAAGCAAAATTCTCGGAACTGTTTTTGAGAAAAATATGATTTTCGAAAACCATTTTACTGTTATTTTTAGGTAAAATACATTTTTTTCTTAAATCTTGTAATTTATACTAAGAAATTTTTATTTTTCAAGTTTTAAAAAAATCGAGCATAAGGTTTTTGAAATATTGAGTTTTGAAAAAAAAAAAAAATGAAAATAAAACTAACCATTTTTTAATTTTTTTTCAAACCATTTCCTGGCTTTAACTTAATGAAATTTTTTGATTTTTTTTTTTAAATCTGTTTTTGATCCGTTCCGTTTTTGAAAAAAAAAATATTTATAAAATTTCAAAAAAATCGTATAAAAATACTATCTACCAAGTTTAAAGAAAATCGGCCGAGCCGCTTAGGCTGTAGTCAAAAGACAGACAGACAGACAGACAGACAAACAGACAGAATTGCGAGACCCACTTTTTTAGTCTTCGCTATCATCGTAATGTCAACTTTAATACAAATCTTGAGTTAAATTTTGTTTTTCGAATGCATAACTTGCCCTATAGTACCTATAAGTCGCAAGTAAAAAGAGCAAAGCTTCAATTTTTATTTGTTTAAGGCCAAGACAGCTATTTTGAATAAAAAGAAAATTGAACAATTTGAACCTCAAATTAGCTACTTATATATCTCAAGCATTCCTGTGTGTCTGTTGTGAGATCGATTTCTTCTTACCTGGAAAACCATTAATATAAAGTTCGTTTCAGACCTATCTTCTCCAATTATTTCTTAGCTGCTTCCGGGGGCCCACAAGGCAGTCACTTGGGTCCTTTATTTTGTTCTTGCTATTGACGATATTGAAATTTTCATCAAATATGCCCATATCTCACTCTGACGACAGCAAGTTTTTCGAAACTTGATCTCGATATAATTTCTCAAAAATTGCTTGGATCTAAATATTGCCAAATGGTAATAAATTATTTTTTTTTTCAAACGAATCAAATCATTCTCCAATATCGAGCCATACCCACCGCTGATTCGATTCGTTACCTATGCGTTTTTTTAAATAGGAATCAGACCAAAAACATAAATGTTAATAAAAGAGCCAAGTTCTTCTATACAAAAACCTTTATGTAAGAAGTCAGCCGTGAATGGAAAACCTCAATTTTTATTTTTGGTCCTTTATATTCAATTTGAGCCCTAACGTTCTACCAAATTTCATTGTTCTACTGCAATCGGAAGTGTGCCATATATAATTTACATCAGTTCTGAGGAAGTGGGCGGATACCACGCCCCTGAATGGAAAACCGTTAATTTAATATTTTTATCCTTGTATGCAATTTAAGCCCTACCGTTTTACCAAATTTCATCGTTTTACAGCAGTCGGAAGTGCTCCATTCAACCAACATCAATGCGGAGAAAGTGGGTGGATACCACGCCCCCTGAATGGAAAACCTCAAATTTTTTCCTCTACTTGCATGACAAGACCTACCGTTGTGCAAAATTACAAGATCTACGATGTTGGGAACTGCTCCATAATTTTGATGATCTGTCAAGTCAGTTAGTCAGTTACGGTTTTTGTGATTTTTAAGGCCTTATATCTCAGGAACCGCTTATGCTAGAAAATTGAAATTTGGTGAGGCGCCTGTGCCTGACTAGCTTAGGAAATATTCGAATTTTAAGTTTCTGACTTCATTGGTACTGAAGATAGGGAGGGGTTAAAAACCGCCTGAGTTTGTTCCTGTAAAAAGGGTGGGCACTACCGTGTCCTTTGATCTTAACTTTCTGACAAATATTGACGAAATTATTCTCAAAGCAAACTCAAGATTTGGCTTTGTCAGTACCTGTGAATTTGTGTTTAGGTAGTAGCGTCAACAAAACTTACCATTATGAGAAGGGCTAGACATTTTGAATTGGATGGAGAGATTTGGTCATAAAATTGAATTTAAATCAATTTAAATCTTAAGAGAACATTCAAATATTTAAATTTAAAAAAAAATATTTATCAATAGTAGTTGGTTATATTGTTCCTAAAATTTTTTTGTCAAAACCCCTTGCCTTCAATAGACTCCAATTTATCATAAACCTAACTCCTTTTTTTTCGATGATCTTACTGGAGCACAAACGGTTTTTGTTTCTATAGAAAACTATAGAATGAAAGTAAAGTTGTGAAGTAGAGACAAAAAGTTAAAACATTTTGAATTAATATTTCATTTTCACTAAAATTTTAAATTTCTAAGAGCACAAAAGTCCATCAAAAGTTCTGAAACTGGCATATTAATGAAGAACAATCTTTTTGGAAATAAAATTATGAGCTGTGTGTGCAAGTTCCAATATATGTAAACAAGTGAAACGAAAGAACAAGGTCCCACAGTCAGTTTTAATTCAAATGAAACTTAATTGAATGCAAAAATTAAGCAAATATCCATCTCGCAATAATAAACTCAACCGAGATAATAGTGCACATCGTGCACACGTGTGTGTGCAAAGTTTATTTTAATTTTAATTCTGTTACTGCCGCCGCCGCTGCTTCTACACGAGTATAATAATTCTGTTCTGTTCTTGCTGTGCTGTGCTTTGCTGACACTGCTGCTGAGGCAGGCTGGTACTGCCGCTTCTGGTCGGTCGTCAGGTCTCAGGGTTTATATTTTGTTTTCAAATTGAATATGCATAATATTTGCAGTGGGTGCTACCATCATCATCTTCCGAGGGGGTGAAGGCCTGCAAAAGGCACATCATTTCATACTAGCTTTCATATATGATCAAATTAAACAGAACTCATAATGATGAGATGCTGCATCTTGTGCTCTGCATTATCTACCTATAACCTACAGATATACATACATATGTGTACGTATGCATGTGAATGAAAATGAGGATGCATTTATTTTGTTTGACGGATACGTCAAACTCTAGTAAATGGAAGAAAGAACACACAACCGGACAGCCAGACAAAGCGGCATAACAATAGCCAGACATACAAAATAAAACAAAATGAAAAAAAAAAGTGCACAATAGCTATAGGAGGAAGCAAGGTAAAGACACTAAAAAAAGAGAGAAAAATAAATGAAAAGGAGTGAAAAATAAAACAAGATTGAAAAGCTACAGCTAGAGACTTTAGAAACCGAAAGCCATAGGTATTCTAATTGCCGGAATAGGGAAGAAATTTTTGGTTTTCGAGCAATTTTTAATAACTTTCCGCTGTGATGCCTTTAAATTACGGTAAACTTGTGATTAAACTAAGGTGAAAAGATTGCGAAAATGCATCCCACAAATTTCTTTCAGTTAAACTTTGGTATAAATCCTCGGACTCACCTTCGGCTTCTGTGAAATGAATTGTGGATATGAATGCGTTCCACAATACATATTTTCAAATCGCCACATTCGTTTGGATTATTTCGACATAATATGTGCATGTGTGGAATGTAAAGTTAAATTTCATTCACCATAACGAACTAAAATCAAAATTAGGTAGCGTACAAAAATAATTGATTAAAATTCACTTGGTCGATCTTGAGAGGAAATTTCGTATCTAAGTTCCACTTATAGGTACATGTTCCAACATATGCCGAGTGTGAAGTGCAAGTTGCAAGCATAAAGTAGTGGTTTAATCGTTGTTAATGGCGTTTTTCACGTTTCGCCTTAATTTCCGAAAATTTTTTTACGAAGAATAATTAAGAACTTTTTACTTTTCATGTCTTATTCGACTTTTAAAAAGTTACTCAGTTTGAAAAACAAAGCAGTTTGCACACTACAAACTGTTTTGGTAAAACTACGACTACACTGGAAATTGATGTATTTATTAAACAAAAAATTTCGCATTCAATATATTTTTTCATTAATTAAATTTATTGATTTAAAAAATATTTTTTTTTAATTTAAAGAATTTTTTATTTATTTAATAACTACTCCATTAAGGTATTCAATGGCCCAAGAAGTCCATTGTTGTCTGAATTTTGATTTACGTAAGAAACTAAGACAAAAGTTAAACAATTTTTCGTTCACCACAAATCTTACCTTTTGTGAAATTAATATTTCGACGTCTGAGATATTTCCCGCAAATTAAATTTTCCCCATGAGTTATTTCTGACTTGAGATATTTCTGGCATAGAATATTTCGTGCATGAGTTGGCTTCTGCCTCGCATGAGATATTTCCTCTTGATATATTTCTTGAACAATATTTGTCGCATTAGATATTTCCGGCCTGAGTTAGCTCGCATGAGATTTTCTTCGCATAAGATATTTCTTGGACGAGATATTTCTTTAATGAAATATTTTTCATATTAATATTTCAGCATCTGGTTTTTTTTTCGCCCGGGATATTTCTTAACCGAAATATTTCTCCTATGAGATATTTCTGACCCGAGACATTTCTCGCATCAGATATTTTTGGCCTGATATATTTCTCACACTTATTATATTTTTCCCACGAGATAATTCTAATCGATATATTTTTTGAATGAGATATTTATCAATTGAGATTTCTCGCTTGAATTCTCCATCGGATAAGGTATCTCGCATGTTTCTGGACTGACATGAGATATTTCTCGAACGATATATTTTCCCTATGAGAACATTTTGGTCGGAGGTATTTCTCACCCAAGATCTTTTCCCACGAGATAAATCTGACCTGTATATTTTCGCATGAAAATATTGTCGAATGAGATTTCTCGCATTTTTCTCTCATGAGTTATTTCTCTATCATACATTTCTGGCCTGAAGTATCTATCGCATGAAATATTTCGGGCCTTAGATATATCTTGCACGACATATTTCTTTAATGAGATATTTCTGGTCCGAAGTATTTCTCGAATAATATTTCGCGCATCAGATATTTTTGGCTGATATATATCTCACAACTATTATATTTTTCCCACGAGATAATTCCAACCTGATATATTTTTCGAGTGAGATATTTATCAATTGAGATTTCTCGCTTGAATTCTGTATCGAATGATATCTCGTATGTCATATTTCTGGACTGACATGAAATATTTTCCCTATGAGTACATTTTGGTCGGAGGTATTTCTCAAACAAGATGTTTCTCCCAGGAGGTAATTCTGACCTGTAAATTTTTCGCATGAAAATATTATCGAATGAGATTTCTCACATGAGTAATCTCTCGCATGAGCTATTTCTCTATCATATATTTCTGGCCTGAGGTATCTATCGCATGAAATATTTCGTGCCTAAAATATATCTTGCAGGACATATTTCTTTAATGAGATATTACTGGCCCGAAATATGTATTTCTCGAAAAATATTTCGCGCATCAGATATTTTTGGCCTCAGATAATTCTTAATCGAGTTATTTCTTTTATCAGATATTTCTGAACAGAAATATTTCTCGCATGAGATATTTTCTCAGAAATATTTATCATATCAAATATTAGTCTACACAAAGTTTGGAAGAATCGTCTATCGCGATTTTCATGGTTAAATAAAAAATGTTTAGAATGGTCGCTTGGCCGGCCTTCATCCATAACCATCAGAACAAATTTAGATTATGTTTGGTTATAACTCTCTTTACATCTTCAATCAAACTTCATATCAGATTTGTTCTCAACTTTGTCAGTGTAGTTTTTTTTCGGTTATTGCAAAACTCCCATAAATCTGTTATAATTTGCGCATTCCGCATTAAGCTTATGACGATTTATTTATCAAGCTTATGGTTGATCCTCTATGGTGTAGACCTCCGGTATCTGATGGGCCTGCAACATTCTCTCGTTTAATAAATTAGCTATAAAAAATCTCAAACTTGTTTAACAAAAAAAAAAAAAAAAATAGGATCAAGCTGCATATTCACTTTGATGTTATGGCATAGTAGAGTTATTCTCTTGAGAACTTTAGATGAAAGCTTTCAGGGACGCTAAAAATTAAAAAAAATGGCTTACTATCCGCAAAATTCGCCTCAACAACAACATTGACTTGGTTGCTTTTATTTTCAAATTAATTCGTTTCTTTCCTCTATTATGTCATATTTTCGCTTCTATACTCATATACCTACCTACCTACATACGAGTATCTACTTGCATTTAGCAAACTCTTTACACAAGACACAGCCACTAATGTAGGTATAGTTCTCGGCAATTCAAACACCGAACGGCGAACACTCCTACACAAATAAAATGAGTGTTTTTATTTTACCTTTGTAGCATATATGAACTTAGATGTATGTATGTATCACGTAAACGAAACCAGTTGAAATTTGTGTGATGTGATACGCGATACACGATACAATACACTTTGTGGAACGTTTTGAACAACGAACCTTACAAACACCAACAGGCAACAACAACGATCAACGATGATGTCAAAAAAAAAAAAAAAAGAATATCATGGCTTTTCTTACTACCGTTTGAACTTTTTTTGCCCAGTTTTCGTTGAATTTCTGAACCAGCTGCAAATGTTGTCAAGAACAAAAAAAAAATGAAAAACATACAGCAAGTATTCATTAGTCTTCTTTCGTATTCACAGCACAAGGCAATTACATAAGAATTAGTTAGAACTGTTTGATTTACTTTTGTTTTGGGAGTCGACATTATTATTCTTTTAAGAAGAACAATATGAGAAGACAAAATACAAGTTTCCTTGAAAATATGTTTATTTACAGAATTCAATTAAATATTACCTCGTATAGAGTTTCCTATTTCTAAATTCGACAATTCCCACTAAATGTACACAGGTTGAATGTCAGATAAAATCGAACACACCTTTATTATGGTACAAAATAATTGAACGGTTTCTAATGTCGTTTTCGCTCTTAAACATTCGGAATACTATTCCAAATGTTTTAAATTTTTCGGAGTCATTCTGTTCCCAAATTCAAAAACATGTTCAATTTTTCGTGGGATTAATCCTCGGTAATGATAAGCAATTTTATTAAATGGCGCAGCTTAGTGGTGATGATTTAATGATTCACTTAAAATACTAGTATACTAGAAAATTTTTAAAATAAGTAATGAGTACTTTAAGTCACATACTAACATGAAAACAAAAAAATACTAAATATTTTTTAAGTTTATTAAACTAAAAAATGAATCAAACAGTAGCAGAACAGTAATGTTCGATTCAAATAAAAAAAGAAGTTAAGTTCCAAAAGCCAATCAGAAACGGCACAAGTAGTGAACACTTTAAATTTGACGTAAGAATAGTCAAAAACACCAAAAACGTCAAATTTTAAGGTACGAAGCTACTTGATTATTGAATTACTAAAATATTTATCCCCTTTATATTTCTCAGATCCAATAGAACTCCGTTTTCTCATATAGATACAAAAATAATTCATCATTTTTGCTACCAAAAAGAGAGAATAAAATTTTTCGGATTCAAGGCTCTATTATTTTTTTTCGTAGTAAATTGAAAATCCCTTCGTTAAATTCCCAAAACGCCCAATTTCTCCCGATTTCTTTTTATGAACTTTGACAGCCGCTGTGCTAAAATTGGTTTTTCTAAAGAGTTGTGTAAGTGCTCAGAACTTAAAACTGACCAATTCTCTATTGTGTGATACTCGAAAATGACAGTTTTATGTAAAATTTCAACTTTAGATTTGTTTGCTTGAAAAATAATTTTTTTGAAAAATCTTGGCTAAATCTGTACTAAAATAAAATAAGGTGCCTTTTAAAAATTAGTTCATTGATCATATGAAATAAATCCCATTGAACACGAACACGGAATGTGACTGAGTAGCTCTTATACATAATATTATGTTTTTAACCCGAGAAAATTATGTCACTTGTATTCGCAAAGTAAGTCACCAATATATTTTTTTGGAACCTGTAACTTAATTCTTAAAAATAGCACAATATAATATATCTGTTCGTTTACTTTCAAAAGCTACTAATTTCTACGAATTTAAGTCTAAAGTGTGTCAAAGTTTATGCATAAAAAATTGAATTCTGTAGAAATTTTCAGTCTAAACAAGCAGACCTAATTTTATAATATTTTAATGTATGTATGTATAAAATTGAATTAAACCAATCTCATTTCCCAACCAAAAAATACCAAGAAGATTATGTCAATTTATATTTGATTCTTGACAAAAATTAAATTAGTTTTCGCACAAGAAAAATGGAGTTTCGAATGAGTGGGTCTAGCATATTAGCCATGTTCGATTTGAAAAAGTTTTGTTCCAAAGTATATCTACACGAAATAAAGTTCCAAACTACCCGAGTCACCAAATAAATTTGTACGGTCAATTTTGAGATTTAAAAAGAATAATGCTATGTTTTCGCCAACATTTAATCTAAGTTAAGACTAAACGAACCTCTGGTGTGTTTCCATCGCACAAAATGATTAAAAAGAAGTTTAACTTTGACAGCGTCTCTATAGTAATGCAAATTGTGTTTAATTTTTTCTCATGCAGTGAGATACAATGTTTTATTTGTGTCAAACGATAAAACCAAGTTTAACTTTCGAATGAATGCCTTCAGCGCGATATATAGTAAGTAGGTAAGGTGGTACGTATATGTGAGTTCCAGTTGTAAAACTATTGGTTTAAGGAGCTTAATTTCGTATTTGTGACAATAATGGAATACATATAAATGATAAATTTCGAGATTTTAAGAAAATTACTGCCAGTCTAACAGTGGAAGTTTAAACTCCACGTTTAGTTTAAACTTCAGTTCAACCATTAATTTGTTTTCATAGTTTTCTTTATACCTTGAACAGAGTTCATTCGGCAGTTTAAGTAAAACGACACTATTCCGCCATTCAATGTTTGGAATCACTTGAAAACATAGTGACAATACATCCGATGATTGGTAATGGGAGCCACTCTTGGTGTTGAAAGGTGTTGAAATCGTTTGTAAGGGACGACTTTGCACTTTAATGTGCTTATTTTTCATCACTAGGTAATTTAAAAGCAAATCTAAGCCTGCTGTTAAAAAGTTATTGCTTCTTTATTTTTGCACAATTATTGATTATGTAATTCGAATTTGTTGTAATTTTGTTAATTTTTTTCTTATCATAGCTCACAACGGTACAAAACAGCGGAAGCAAAGCAAACTTTCGGTGATTATCAAAAACATACAATATTTTTTGTTGTTTCGCTCAGTCTTTGCTTGGGGTAAAAAGAGAAAACAAGTGCATACAACACATGACATGTAGCAACTTCAAACAATGCTGCCAAAGTAACATCATTTTCAATTGAAATGAAGTTCAGATTACACTGTGAAACCGAACGGGTTCGAAACCAAATTTAAACTCAAGTTCAGTATCACCTGAACTTAAGTTTAAACTTAGATTGTTACAGTTAGAATTCAGTTATTATTTCGTTTAACGGTCAGTGGAAATGTAGTAACTGGTGTAAATTTAATCTCGGTTTAGTTGTCGGCGGAAAAAATGTCACATGGCTTTAAATGGAAAGTAATTTTTTTAACTACATACAATAAAACAAAATATACCCTATAAACAGGATATGTTCTTGGTAACGAATATAGGGGAACAACATATCGAGACGAGATTGATATAAAATATTAACAAAAGAATAACCGCAAGAAAAATCACACACAAAAAACCATGAAGAACACTTAAAAATTTCCAAGAATTTTCGATGGTGCTCATGGAGTAGGCACGGCGTGCATAAAGAATGGAAAGAAAACATGAAGACAAGAACAAAAAAAAAAACTGCTGAGAGAGTAAAAAGATTAGGTTATGCTTCAGAGCATTTAGCTTCATCGCTCAAGGGTTTAAAAAAAAAAAAAAAAAAATTATAATTTTTTTTAATTATAGACTGACTGACTTTTAGGCTAAAAATTAAGACTGAAATAAATATTTTTTTTTCTGGGTAAGTTAGATTTGGGCGTTAAGAGTACTAATGGGCTAAGTCCACCTTGAAATTTGTGATTATAAATAAGTTTATGAAGCTGTGTTCTTGAAATGTGCTTTTAAATATTTAAAATAAAAGGTTTTTGTTTTAATTTTATTGTCTCCTTTTTTGTAACCAAAAATTTAGCAGGTCTACCTGCTTCTAGTGTTAAGGTATTAGTATGATTCTACTTAACAATTTTTTAACTTATTTTTTTCTTAATTTTAAATATTTTTTAGACTATACCTATATTTTTTTTATAAATTGCTTGTAAACATACCTAAAATAATGAAAGTTCGTGCAAAAAACTAAGTAAACAGATCTTTTTGACATATGGAAGTGTCAAATAGTCATATTAAGTTTGCACGATAGTAAATGGATTTTCAATATAGATTTCCGAACTTTGACAGGTGATTTCGCCCATTTTGTTGGAGCTAAATCTGACAAATTGCCTGTCATTAAATAAATCTATCTCGGCAAATGGAAATATATAGCATTCAACAACTTGTGCAAATGATTAATATATTTTATGAAAGTGGGTTTTCTGTTCGAGCATTTTTCCAAGGGATTGTTGACCACCCATTATTATGTTTTACCATATTGCGGGAAGTTTGAATAGGTTCATAGAGAATTTAAGAGGACAAACCGATTGATTTTGAATGCGTTTAGATTATAATGACTGGGAAATATCGAGTTTGGTATCCAGCCCAGATATGGCAGTTGTATTCGAGCTTAGAACAGATATATGACTTGTATTTTGTAGCCAGATCGTATGGGTTACAAAATTTCTTGCAACGACCAAAGAAAACCAAACATCTTGCAGAATTTTTGGCGATTTTAAGTATGTG
Organism: Philhelius festivus; assembly: GCA_963931855.1. NCBI lineage: Eukaryota > Metazoa > Arthropoda > Insecta > Diptera > Syrphidae > Philhelius > Philhelius festivus. The sequence goes on along the minus strand of OZ007557.1, from coordinate 50,097,530 downwards.
GTCCATTCCATAGCATGGAGTCAGATTTACACATACCGGGAAGAGAAAATTTTTGTACTTCTTCAATACACTCATAGATAGTGGCCAGGGGAAATAAGTTTCGTTTTAGTAGCACAAGGCAGAGTTGGGTTTTGGAGGTCTTAAATTCCACGCGGTTTATGATTCCATATTGTAAAATGGTCAGAATTCAGTAAACATATCATACATATGTTAACGTTGAAGTTAAAGTTCCACATCTGAAGAAAATAATAGTGTGTCTGGAAGTGAATATGAGAAACTGAGTGGTGTTATTAACACAACAATGAAGTGGATTAGAAGTTTTAGCTAAAAGATCATTAATAAAAAAAGAAAAGAGTCGGAGATAACACAGATCCCTATGGCACATCAGAAATTATTTTGTGGATGTCCACTTGTATTGAACGATTGAAAAGATAACTTTAATCCATCGAAAAAGAGAATCATCGAATCCAAATGCACTTACTTTCGATAAAAAAATTTTTTACTATCGATTTTTATGAACTTGGTCTTGCCGTTCAAGGGGCTAAAATGTGGCAAAATATTGAATCAAAAAAGTAACTAGACATCCAATTCGTGGTCTTGATTTGAAATCCCCGTTTAACAATCACTGAACGTGTTAATAATATGAACAATTATTTAAAAAATCTTGACCAACTTTCGCAGGTCATTTCCTTCATAAAAATCTTTCTTTCTTAGTGGATACGTTAACAAACAAAATTGTTACTTATGGGGAATTGAAAATCTACATGTACATAGATGTCGTCCGAAGACGATTGCATCCACAGAAAGTCAGTTTGACAATTTGGTCTGGTCCATACGATTTTTTTTACCTGAAATCAAAAATTGGGATGTGGAAGACATGGTTTTAATAAAGCCTCAAAATTTGTTTTCCAAACGGAACCAATATTTGCCCTTTAGATCAAGTTAAAGTACTGTTTATTGATGTGTTTTGTTTCATTTCCATTAAGAAATTAAAAGAAAAACAAAAGCAAACAATTTCCCCCTTCTTGTCAGTGATGGTCGAAATAGCTATTACCCTTTCCACTCAGCTGACAAGAAGGAAATCAATAAACTAAAATAGTGGCAAACAAAATTTATAAAAAAAATCCAAACTCTATAAAACTCAAATTAACATTACATAATTATGGTACTAACACATACCTATGTGTAAAAAAAAAATCGGCCTTTCCCGTTTCAGGTTTGAAGACATATTCTGATGTACACACTATACGATACCTATACGTCAACGGTCGACCAAATTTAATTTTATTATGTAAACATTCAAGATAAACTCAGTCTAGCTTTAGACAACTACTGTCTATTCAAATTCACTCACAAAAGACCGGTAGTGCTTAGTGCTGATCAAGGCCGTAGTCGGGTGAATATTTTAGAAGGGGATTGATTGAAAAACTCAATTTAATTATTTTCTACTCGTAATTATTTAAAATCTTACCTCAAATATGTATTTTCCGAATCAGAAATCATTTTATGAAAAGAGTTTCAAAATAAAAAATCAAATTGAAACATCCATTTCTTGAGTAAATTGACATAAATCCACCCCCGAACACGCCCAAATGAAATCATTTATCAAAAGTGTGATATATTCTTGACTTCATTTTATTTTTGTTTTATTAATATTTTATGGTCGAAAAATATGTCCACCATAATCGAAAAAAAACTACAAAAAATAAACCAGGGGCACATACCCTGTCTACGTCCTTGGTGCTAATAGATTAACGAATTGACGCATGGATGAATAGATAGATGATGTTGTTTGGATAGTTGAAACTTAATATTGGTTTTGATTGAGGCTAGCCGCCGCACACGTTCCAATATACCTTCCTACATAGTACCACACACAAATTGTCCCATTTTACGTTTCGAAAATGGAAATAAAAATTAAAATAAACAAAAATTTTGCTTCTATTGGTGTTAGAATAAATTTAAATCGCCAACTTCTCATGAAAACGTTTTATTTATTTATTATTTTTTTTTGTATGGCAAAATCATTTCATTGCGAAAAAACGTGCTAATAGTCGTTTTGTGGTTTAGGCATTAAGCCTGTGCTAATGAAAGTCATGGTACAAAAATAATAACCAGAAGAATGTGCAAACAAGAAATATGTATTATTAAAATACTAAAAAAAAAAAAAAAATAATATAAATAACCACCTTTTTGTTTTTGTTGCTTTTTTTTGCCTTTGAAAGAATGTAAACAAGAGCCAAGGTGAGGTCATCAGCACAGAGTTACACTATACCCACACACTACACACAGAATACACTCGCTGAACACACCATAAGTGCACACATATAGAGAATCAAATAACAACAACAAAATGAAAAAGAAGAAGAACCAAAGAGGAAAAATACAGAGTGGTGACGGTGGGTACTTGCGAAGTTGATGAGACGACGACGACGATGACAATACAAAAAAGATATTTTTCATGTGAATATGTTTTGTTTTTAATTTTTCTGTTAATATTTCAACCACAAAATTAAGACCTTTTCAATATAAGAAGCTGCAAAAAAATGACTACAAAAGAAACTCGGTGATGTAGTAATGAAGGTAATGAATAATATGAGCAAATCGAAAGCGGCTTGGAAGGTAACTACATATTATTTAAATTCTCCTTACAAATAGAACGAACCTTGGATAATTACAACGAAAAACTCGACTAATTTTTTACTGAATGCACCCTATTGATAATTGGAAGACATTTTAATCTTAACTTTCCATTGATTTTGATGAGGCGAAAATAATAGAGAAGGATTCTTATTCATCTTCAACGAATTCACTGCTGATTACCTATTTATTTATAACAGTTAAGTTTTGAAGACAATTCATAATTGTTATAAATCACTGTGAATAAATGAATTATAAAAAACAAAATTAACTAATTCGATAATAAGGAATAATCTTTGGTACAAGGTGGCGTAAAACTAATCACCCTATATCGGAAGATGTTATAATTTTTGCAAATGGTGTCGTACGTCAATCATTTTTGACATTTGTGAACTAGACAGCTGCTGTATACAAACAGACAAGTAATGGAGCACTATACTCTAAAAGAAGGTGGAATAATTGTGTCCATTTTTTTGTTGACCTAAAATCGTTCGGTGGTGTTAGCGCAGCTTGAATTTCGACGTCGGTCGATTTCTTAATCATGTCGCGTCAACTGGGCAAACATTCCGACTCGAACAGACTGGAACCACAGGAGACCATGCAGGGCGTGGCTGTCACCGGACGGACTGGTTCAGCCGAGGATATTGCGGCTGTGGCTGCCGATGTCGCTGAGAACGAAAAAACCATCAAACCAAACAATTGGACATCACCAGACGGACCTATAGCAAATTTTAGTGCAAGACTACTCGTAACACATATTCCTGTACAAAGTGATTGTCCGTCGCGTGTAAATTAATGTCAAGCCATCCTGAATTTGTGTCGAAAATCGTCATGAGCGACGAGGTGCATTTCCACTTAAAGCTGTTACGTCAATAAGTAAAATCTTCGTTTCTGGGGTACTGAAAATGTGGTTTCAACAAGACGGTGTAACCGAACACACAGTAAGAGCCACAATGGATATTGTGAAGACAATGTTTCCCGGTCGCGTAATCTCCAGTTTTGGCCAGCAAGATCGCTAGATTTAACCATCCGAGAATTATTTATGCAGCCCTTAAGGATAATATTCGGCATTAATGCCAGAAATTGTGAGGAAAGTCATTTCTGGGGTACTGAAAATCTGCCCGTAATGAACGAAGAGCCATTACATCAAAGCCACTGTGTGGTGCGGCGTTCATGCGGGAGAAGTGATTGGGCCGTATTTTTTAAGAATGCAATCGGCAATAAGGTCACTGTTACTGGCGAATGCTACAGGACCATGGTAAATGACTTCTCATTGTCGAAACTGAATAAGCAGGACTTGGTGAACATGTGGTTTCAACAAGACGGTGCAACCGAACACACAGTAAGAGCCACAATGGATATTGTGATGACAGTGTTTCCTGGTCGCGTAATCTCCAGTTATCGCGATTTGGCATGGCCAGCAAGATCGCTGACTGCTTCTTGCAGTCACCTGTCATCTTGATCCATTGCTTGAGGTCACCAGTTTGTGTGCATCACCTGAGTCGCTTCCTTTTTCTATTGCACTGTTCCTCGGTGATGGGTTAAAAAATTTTCCGGACTCGAGCATTGGTGTCCATTGTTGTTCCATTTTTAGTAACCCATCAACCTCAGATTTTTCTGGCAAGATCAGTATCGCTGTACATCTCGTACAGTTCGTTCCAATATTCTATGCTAATTATGCAGACAGGAGCATAGTTAAATCTGTCTATGGTTTGTCCAAGACGTTGGTATTGGGTCTCCTTGCTTTATGATAGCATATATACTGTACTTTCCCACTTTGACCATTAAAACCTTCTTCTTCTTCGATTACTTCTCGAAACTCACAAAACCGCCACTGATATCACGCAATATCCCAATTTTGTCTGCGAGTTAGTCAATGGACTTTTGAAAGATTGAAGGAAGACATATGACAGTCGGCTTGCCTTGTCTAAAACCTTATTTCTTATATCAAAGAAGGTATCAGCAGATATTGGCAAAGGCGACCTTGCTAAAGGAGCGTGCATTCTCCATTGACAATCTAACGGACGAGCTTGGGAAAGAATGCCAAAACTAGACTCTAGACTCTTTACAAGCTACAAGAAAAGTTGGTAAGTGTCGATTCAAGTTTTTCGGTTTTCCCAAGATCTGTCGTAATGTGAATATTTGATCGGGCTATGGTGGAATTTCTGGCTCAAAGGTACGCTGATAAGATATAGACTTATGACTTATGGGTTGTTGAAAAACGGACTTAAGGGTTTCAATAATATGGGGGAAAAATTCTTGTAAGGTCAGCAGCAAGGCCCCCAGATCCAGCAAGTTTTTGAGACTTGAGCTTAGATTTCTGCAGGTCGTGTACAAGCTATCTGGCTGTCCATTATCGTAGAAATTCAGTTTGCAGAAATGATTTGCATTATTCTCAGCACTGACAACTAGTCTACTACTATGCTCTCTTGATCCTTGTATGCTTCAGTTCGCGTCTTTAACTCTGAGAGGTATTTTTTGAAACTTTCGTCAAATTTCTGAACTTCATACCTGGGATGTCAATCTCTATATTTCTTCGACCGAGCGCTACTCTATCTTCTTGTATTTTCTTCAGAGAAGCTGGTGTTTCTCGTAGAGCTCCCAAGTTGGGTTGATCCTTTTAGATATGTATACCCACTTTGTTTATCTCTTGTTTTGCTGCATGTTCTTACCATCATTCATCGTTGTTGTAATTCGAAGTTCGTTATCCTTTTTTCGTTTGCTTGTTTTCTCAACAGTTAATTCGTCTACATCCGATGATTATTGTTGCTTCGTACTTGAATAGTTTTACGTAGCCGGAAAATTAAACCGACGACGACAAAACCTGGAGGAACAGTCCCTTAAAAAAAATTATAAATTAACATTTCAACAAAATCAGTCCAGTTCAATTGACGCGCACTCAAGGGGTTATGACTTCCGCTAAGTGTTTTAACAAAGTGCGAGTGTTCAGGATAAAGAGGAAGATTTGAGTAGGAGACAACGATGTACATTTATCTTAAATGTCTGGATATTGAAATGGGAAGGAAAAACAGAGTTGGATGAGAAATTCCATATTCGTGTGGTACATCTAAAAGAAGATTCTCTATAATTGACGGTACTTCCGAAGTTAAGCTCGACGGTATACTGATGATTAAATGTGCAACAATTTTGTTAAATGCATTTTTAGTCTTATCATTCTATAAAAACCAATTTGCTACACACAAAAATGGCGCCCAACGCAAATGGGCCAGATTCCAAAAAAGAAAATATAATTATACTCAATTGGGTAACTTTTGTTATTTCGGCATTTCAAATTGTCTATTGGAGAATCTAGCCCTCTGTGTCGCCGAATTAGGATAAATTCATCCCTTTAATTCCAGTGATTTTAAATTGTGTTCCGTTTGGAAAACATTGACCCTACCAGTCAGTGCTTCAGCACTCTTATCTTCATTGCCCATTATATCCTACAAAATCATGCAAGTTCGGGAGCAGAGCCATACAATCGTAATCTCGACCCTCGAAAACCTCCTTTCCTGTCTTTTTGTTCCCTTCCTGTGCGTGTGTGTGTTTGTCTGTACTTCGATTCATTTTCAAGTCAATGTGTCTGCACAACCACGCTACACCATCAGCCCCAACAAGAGAGCGATGGCCCGATTGCTTAGTATCGTAGCGTGTCTGATGGTATAGTTGAGCGAACAGCCCTAGCTGGGGGGTGATTCCTTTGTTCTCAAAACTCACTCTGGTGGTGGATTTTTATATTACGAGTATACGAAAAAAAAGAAGAGGAATACCCGTCCATTATTTAGCAAAAGTATTCTGATAGCAGTTTTTATTGTACGAAGCACACAACAAATACAAAAAGCTGTGATGGCGGCCAGCAATACTCGTATATCCCCATCCTTAAGTGTTTTGCTTTTAGAAGTGCAGGCACCATGGGAATTGCGTGCCAGAGAAAGATAAGGGCAAAACCCCCTATGGAAGCATATTCATTTGGGTGCAGTCTCGATGAGAGAAGTAGATTATGAACTGCAATAAAAATCGATTACAGAGTGTTATCGAAATGGGGAGCTACGAGTATATCTGCTTGCAGAAAAGCAAAAAAAAAAAAAACAAATCAATGTTTGCTTATAATGTGCATTTTATGTGCTGTGATTAATTTTGAAAAAGAATTAGGTAGGTATATGTACCTCTATTCAGAGAGTGTGATTCAGGTTTTGTGTCGTCTTTCAACAGCCAATGCTTATAAGAAGCAATGGAAATTATTTTTGGTGCGACTGAATACTGCACGTAGTCGTTTGTATTTTTTGTTTGTTTGTTTGATTTTACAAGAAAAAATAATATTTTTGTTTTTTTAAACAATTTCAATTTCAACTTCAATAAAATGTACTGCTTTCTGGATGTTTTTTTTTTTTTTCTTAAGATTTGCAATTTTATTTTTAATTGTTTGTTGATGCTTAAAGAACAGTTTCGTTAATGATTTATTTAAAATTTGTTTACAATTTTCTAAATGTATTGAGCAAAGCAGATGAATTTAACAATATAAATAGGTAATAGGCATATTTATTACTTCAGCCAGATCTGGACGAACTCTTACAAAATGAGAGTTCAAATATGTCGAATTAGGATGAGTCTTGAAACCATGACTTGTTGGTTTGAAAAAAATATTTAATTTTGTATACCGATGTAATATGGGAATATGTACAAACACCTTTACGATGAAGCTTAAGTTGACCCTATCAAGGATGAGTTTGAGGTCCTACTGGCTTACTTACTTACTTAACCAGCTCCTGATTCGTGAAAGGTCTTTGGTCGAAACACAGTAAATTTCTATCCTATGCTTCCAGTCATCTAGGTCAAGCTATCTTGCATCCGCGATGGTTTGGTTTTTAATCCGAAGATTCGGTCTCCCTTGTCTTCTCGAACCTGGAGGTTGGGATTCGAAGACTCTTAGCTGGAGCATCGTTGTCAATTCGCTGAATGTGGCCGAGCCAATGTAATCAATGTGTTTTGGCTTTCTGGACTTCATCCACTTGGACTACTTGGTACAGCTGATAGAGTTCGGGGTTATATCTTATACTTCATTCGATCTCGTCGCACCAAATATACGTCGAAGAATTGTTCTTTCGAAATAGCCCAGTATAACCTATTCCTTTCTGTACTCGCTGCCGTAAAGTAGGACTGGAGTGATGAGTTTTGAACCCATTCGTTTTGCAAAACCGAAGCAGCATTTTTTTCCTAGGGTAATTCTTTGTCGGATCTCTACTTATTAGTCTTTCATGAAGTTAATATTAACTCCGAAATAGATTGATTCATTTACTCAACTTCGAAGTTTTTGCTATCAATAGTGACGTTTTGCCCTAATCAGTGAACAAGATGTTTGTTTGTTGGAAGCATGTGCTTGGTCTTGTCTTAATTTTTTTCAAGACTCCTACTCGTTGAGTTTCGTAAAAAAAGGTTGTGTGTAGAACTATAGGTTCCCAAGGCTAAGAATCAACACAAAAACCTCACGCTCTCCAGAAGGCAGAACAGCCGCCGCCGGCCAAATCGATCCAAGATATTTAAGCAATATTTAAGACGTCCATATATTTTGAGAGGCCTTTTCCTAGTTGTGGAAAAATTTAAAGATCGTCTATGGAACGAATAGACATTGCCCAATAATTTTGGCGTTGGACACCTTAGCAGAGCTGGGGCCCACAGAGCACACCTGAACGATAAACTCAGTGCATTTACTTACCACAGACGCCGATATTCAGTGGTCTTAGTACCACCCGGAACCATTGATGGCTACCAATGAGCCTGGAGAAAGAACCCTTGCTGTGATTATGAAACGTAACTGGCAAACATTTGTGTAGGGTGGTAATAAATATGATCAGCTTGGACAAAAAATATCGATCAGGTAAAAGTTAGGTGCAGAGGATCATTCAAAGAAAGAAGAGGGTATACGCAGTCTCCTTTCTGAAGGAGGAGCTGAAAGAGTCTCACTATCAAAATAACAGCCGAAGGTTTTATGAAAAAAAGGACTAAGCAACTGGCTGCTAGTTTTAAGACGGAAACGATAGCTCTGCGAAATCGCGAACCTCAGGATGTAGTGAAATTATTCAAGCGGCATTTCCAATATCTGTTCAAAAGGCATATTGTAGAATGAGTAAAAAGAGGGAAAACAACCGACTTCCAATCAATGAAGAATCAGTTTCCGTACCCAGTGTATACTTAAACTTATCAGTTATAAATACTCGCAATTTTAATAATGCCGCAGGATCTGATAGGTTTCCAGCAGAATTCTTCAAACACCAAAGTGATCTTTCGACAAGATGCATACAGAAAATTATCAACATAGAGTGGATAATGAATGACCAATGACTATACTATTAGCTCCATTTACCATATCTAGAAAAAAAATGATTTGAAAAAAAGATTTTTTGAGGAATTTTCCTTCTATCGAGAGCTATCGCGGCATATCCCTTATAAACACCGCATATAAGATTCTTTTTAATGTTCGAGCGTTTTAAGCGCTTTTGTAACACTATAATCAGCAAGTTTCAGTGCGACTTCTGAATCGTCATATCGAAACCATGAACCAAATTTTCACATTGAAGCCGCTCCGTAGAAAAGACCAACGAATTTTAAGTTGAGACATGAAGCCACCTATGATATCAATATATCAGAATGTTACTATTTTGATGACTGAACTCGTGATTACGGGGAAATTGATCGAGGTGTTTCGCTTGGATGGGAAAGCAGCGGTGCAGGCGTAAACACCGAGGTCACTATTTTCAACAATTCTGTTCAACTATTAGGGTATCGTCATAAGTGGCCTCCCCCAAAGTGTCGTTGAAGAGAAGAGTTCTTCGTGGTGATTAAATTCCAGGCAAAACTTGTTGTTCTTGAAGTAAACTAGGATTAGACCAACTGCCAGGTGTTAACAATCAAACAGGCATCTGTTAAGAGCGTTGTAACAAATTTCATTATCTTGAACCTTAAAACCGATATTTCGTTTTGTCGGAAAAAGACAAAGACAATTTTTTGAAATCTTGATATACACAAATTCGTTTTGAGGATAGCATCCCATTTTTCTTTAGAGATGTTCTTCAACGCTGAAAAATCCACTAATTCCGAATAAGGTCCGAGATTCTTTCTGTAGCCGCACTGCACGCATGTGGAATGCTTAACCTGTTTTATTCTTTCCTACAGTTGTGATATTCGAAGCTTCAAAAGCAATGTACATCGGTATCATCTCTGCATTCTACAATCGTTCCCTAATCTACTAACGCTTCCACTATGTTTAATAACTAAAGGTTTATCAGAACCGTGCTCATTTTAAATAAATAAAAAACATAAATTAAGTAAAATCGGTTCAGTTTCAAAAGAGTTTTTGTCATTTTTGTATAATCTTGAAGGGAGGATTAGACTACCCTTAAAATGTATGAGCACAGTGCGAGCGTTTTAGGAATGTTAAAGAAGATTTAAAAGGAGATACCGATGCACATTGGTTTTGAATGTCTGAAAGCATTCCACATTCATGTAGTGCGGCTTAAGAAAGTATCTCTGAATCTAACAGAACGTCCGAATTTGGGCTCAAGGGTAAATTGATGGGCATTCCCTGAAGCGCGAGTATTATGGATGGTTTAAAGGGACGAATTCCCTTGTCCCTAATGACTTACATATTTCACCAGTTTTTGTTGTTCTTCGTTTGGTATTGCAATTTCTTTGACAATATTTTTCTCTTTAATCGAAATCACTCACAAAATGTCAATAACTTGTGAGTTGTCTTTGACAAAAAAAAAAAAACAACAACAACAACAACACCAACATTCCATAACAAAACTGTCAATGTCAAAGAGGTAGTTTAAAATACGAAAGAAAGCTAAAATCAAAACAACAATACAAGAAAGGAAACCAAGATTATATCTATGCATCTGAAAGCCTCCCACATAAAGAGACAAACAAAATTCCAGCCATAGATACTAAAAGTTCCTATGTAAGTATGTATATACATATCTATGTACATACATATGTAGGTGCCTATTATATTTCTCACCAAGAATAAATAACGATTAGATATTTTATATACCACAACACATTGCCAAACCACCTGAGTTGAATTTTTATCAGCTGGAGCTCTCACTACCGTTAGAAAGTTCTAAACCATACCACACACAATAAAATAGAAGAAAAAAAATAAATCTTTCAAATTCAAAATTGCACAACTCTTTGCGCTGCGGTGAATTGACTTCTTTTTGATTAATACTGCGTGGGCATATTTGCACTCACTCACTCAACCAAACAAAATCTTAACTCGTTGTCTGTTGTCACTCGGAATCGGAATACGACTAAAGCAAACGAACATAAAAAAAAAGGCTACGCATTAGGCTAATCGACGAATGACAAAAAAGAGAAACTAGTTACAAATAACAAAAAAAAAAAAGAATTGTGTTGTGAATAAAAAACAAAAATGGAATGTGTCCGTTCTCTCAGTCTCCCAAGGTGTGTAGCCGCAAAGAAGTGTGTCATAGGCGTTCCATTTGGGACAACCACCACCAACAAACAACACGCCAAAGCCACCAAAGTGCCGAACTTCGAACAAGATCTGCGACCGCATCGCTGCTCAAGAAATCCAACAAAACACACAATTCCTCCTCATCACTCTCTGTGCATACAAAATCGAAAGTAAAAGAAATAAATAATTTTGTTTCTCTTATCGCGTTTTATTTTCTTTTTTTTGATTTTTTTTTTAAATATTTTTCTTAGTTGCGTTCACTGTATAAACTAAAACACAACTAAATGCTGTGTCGCACGAACTAGCTCTTATCTACGTACTCCAATAGATTTTGGCTCTAATGAATATGGATTATAGTTAAGACTTCTGAGGACGTTAGATGGATCACATTTTATTACTGGCACTTTTTTGTCTCATTTATCATGGACGTTTTAAAATACCAAATTTCAATATTTATCAAATGAAAATTGACAATCGTAATAGAGGAGTTTGACAGATCGCCCAAAAAATAAATAATAATATTTAAAAAAACGCACCTTATGTTGACTTGACAGTCAAGTTAGCACTACCACTCCTTAAAATAGGATAAAATTAACTCGAAAGAGAAAAAAAGCACAGCTTTAATAATTTTCGTAAATAAGTCGTAAAAAATTGTCACTTCCTTTAATCTCAAAAAAAAAAAAATCCATAGAATATAACAAAAGTTCTTCAAATAGCATTTGTTCATTAAATCTGGCACTGCCATATTAGAAGTACATATCTTTTATAACTAAAAAGGAAAAAAAAATAAAATGCAAGACTGGGTTGCACGAACTTGCTCCTATGTAAACGACTTAGAATTTCAAAAATGAATGTTATTGGAGAAAACTGTTCTTAAGGATATAATTCATTTTTTAAATTTAACTAAACCAACTCCTTTAGCAGTTGGAGCTAAGCACAGGTTGCCATGTGTTTTTTTAGCAAAATTAGTTTATGCAAGAACAAAATTATAATTCGTTGTAGTGGTTTTTTAAAAAAATAAGCTTTTATACAAAATTTTTAAAACATTTTTAAGAAAAAAATTTTGGAATGCCAATTTTAAGTATTTATTTATGTACGACTAAAAATTAAATCTACAAAAAAAATATTAATCCGTTTTTGAGATTTCGAATTTTCCAAAAAAATTTTTTGCAATGTTTCTTAAACTTTTTAGAAAAATTTCATTAAAATCCGTTAAGCTGATAATGAGAAATTCAAAAATCGAAAAAATCGTTCTATGGTAGATACAATCAGTAATATCTACATAGATTTTAAATTTTTTATTAAATTATAGATCGTAGAAATTAATCAAAAGGAAAAAAATTTTAGCAAAATTCTCGGAACCGTTTTTAAGAAAAATACGATTTTCGAAAACCATTTTTTAACTTTTATATGCAGGGTTATTTTTAGGTAAGATAATTTTTTTTTCTCAATTCTTGTAGATTATATTAAGAAACTTTTATTTATCAAGTTTTAAAAAAAATCTAGCATGGGGTTTTCGAAATATTGACTTTTCAAAAAAAAAAAAAAAAAAAAAAATTTGAAAATATTTTTTAAAAATTAAAAAAATTATTTTTTGAAAACTGGAATTCACAATAATATTCAAACTATTGGGGACGTCAAGTTGGTTGAAGTCCTCTTCCATTTGTGTGCGCCACCTGTGTCGCGGTATACCTCTACTGCGCTGTCCCTCGGGATTGGATTTTGGATTTGAAGACTCCGGGCCAAATCATTTGGGTCCATTCGCTCTACATGACCTAGCCATCTTAGTTGTTTGGACTTTAATTCATGTGACTAGTTCGGATTTACTGTACAGCCAGTACAGTTCAAGATGATATCTTTTCCTCCACTCCCCATCTATGCAGACGGGACCAAAGATCGGAGAATTTTCCCTCTTCAAACATCTTAAAACATTCTCATTGACTTTCGACAAGGTCAATTTCTCTGCACCATGCACAAGGACCGGGATGTGTTTTATAGAGGGGCACTTTGCTCCTCAATCGCCTTATTAGTCCAAAGAAGCAGCGATTGGCAAGAGTTATTCTGCGTTTGAATTCGTTGCTGATATTGTCTGAAATTATAGCGACGCCTAAGTAGACAAAGTCTTTAACTACCTCAGAATTATAGCTGTCCAAGGCGTCGGAGTTGTGTGTTCTTTCTCGATGACAGCATATACTTGGTTTTGTCTTCATTAACCACAAAGCCCATCTTCTTCGCTTCCGTCTCAATGCTCACAAATGCGCCACTGATATCACTCTTTGTTCTTCCAATTATGTCAATGTCATCAGCGTATTTATGTAATTGACTGTTGAAGCGCGAGTTTTGCACTATTCTTTCAAGAACTATGTTGAAGAAGTCTAAAAACTTCACCTTGCCCGACTTAATTTCTTTAAAAAATCATAACTTCTCACTGACTCTAGTCCAAAAACTTAGATTCAGCGTGTTAAAATACAAAAAAGGAGGATAGTTCGCAGGTTTGCTTTCAAAACAAAAAAATCAAGTCCAAAATTTTATCAATAATTTTTAGACAAAAATTTGACAAGTTTAACATTCAAAAGTTGCCAATCAAAAACTTTTCAAAAAATCAAATTTATCTAAAATAATAATTTAAATATTTACTTTTTTCTTGTTGCAGTATTTGAATCTGAATTTGATCTAAAATAATCAAAGCAATTGCACAAAAATTAGTTGTAATCCCTTGGGAACAGTGTGCAAATTTTTGGACATGGTTTGAGGCCTACTGAATTCAAAATTATTAAATGTACAAAATTTTATTAACCTCTGTAGAGAATTGACATTGGAAAATGATATTTGTCAATCACATCCAACAAAGGGACCACTGTTCGCCGAACGTTTGCACAGAATCTAATACGTATATTTTTTTCCACGAAACCAATACTTGGTTCTATAAGATAAGTAGTAGGTATGTACAAAGTTCATAAACTGAGTATATTCAATTTTGCACGGCGGCGATGGCGGTGGCGATACAAACAAAACAAACTAAAAGTGAGACAGACATGCGGCGAATTGAAGTGTTGGCATCAATTTAACATTTTTCGCAAAAAAAAAAAAAAAAAAAAAATACTACGCATTTTGTGTGTGAATTACGAGGACCGGCTGTGTTCGTAGAGCATGTTTCCTGCTTACTTCTTCACACACACTCAAACGCACCACTGAAATAAATAATATTGTTGAAGTGGTTGAGACGCTATGTCTCCATCTTGAATTTGATTGCAGAGCGTTTTCACTGTATACCTATGTCGGGTTTTCAACAGACATGACAGGAAAAGCAACTACGTATAGGATGTACTGCTTTACAGTTATTCAAATAAATACTCGTAAACACATGCAGTAGTATATAAAGCTGAAAGGAATTTGAGGAATGTTAAGCTGTTTCGTCTTAAGAAAAACGACGCAGTGGGGCAGCTTCACTTAAGCATCATTCTCAAAAAAGATGTATGTAATGTACATAGGTAATCAAAAGTTGAAATGAAAAGTTATTTAAATAAAGATAAGGAAGTCGGATGAACCAGAAAACCGATAAGAAATTGGGGCATTCATCAGGTTTGAATCAAAATTCAAGTTGATTTTAAACAGATTATAAAAGGTACCTTTTGAATCTGGAAAACAATAAAAGACGTTTCGCTATTCGCTTTTACTTATCATCTCTTATTTCAAGATATTCAGTTTTCACTGGCTTTTTGTGTTGTCGATATAAATATAGTACGTGTTCATTTCTCGGCCATGACCATGTTTTTAATTTCCACATGATACGAGTATTTATCGAAAATACAGGGTTGGTTAGGCTACGATATCTTCTTCATTTATGTAAAGTTTTTAAATTCATAGGTTCGTATATCATGTTAAAAATAATTTTAATTTAAGAAAACCAGCACCATCTGGCGAGGACGATCACGTCAAACTTTTGATAGAAGAAAGGCTATGCACGAAGTTTGTCATGTAAACGGTTTTTAATTAAGGGCTGGTTAAATATAATAAAACAAGATGGGTGTGAGGTATTATCAACATTCTTTTTTTCTTTGAAAGACATTAAGCACTTTACTTTTCTAGTTCAGAATAGAGCTCTGAACAGAGTCCGAGCTAGTGGAGCATCCTCTGAACCAAGCATGCTCTGAGCGCTCTTAGTTGTTTTTGAAATACACCTAAGCACTTAGCTGTCACCATTTTTTTTTAATTTCCACCTGTCAAATGGTTGTGATAAGCATTCTGAACACGCTCAGAACGAAAAAAGAAACACATTCTAAGCTCTGAACTAAAAAAGAAACACAATTTATTTCTTGACAACTCGTGCTCTGTTCGGGAACTAGGGTGGCACGCAGTGGCGAGGCGTCATATTGTTCAAGTCGTGCATGAACGACTAGCTTATAGGCGACATTATTTTAATTTCTATCTACTTAACCCACACCTCATACTCATACTGTTCGTTCATTCCTTATAGTTATATCTGATGTATACGTACATATTTTCCATTTTCCAACTCGTGCATTCCTTCTGTGAACTTCCCAAATAAAACAAAACGAACTAGCTACCTGCTACTGTTTTGTTTTCACTCAACCGATCAGTATCTACCCAAGTCGTTCATACGATTTGGCAACGAAATGAACCCATAGAAAGCATACAAGAAAAAAAAAAAACAATTCGCTCGTTGTAGGGAGCATTTCGTGCAAATCTGTTTTGAACGAGTAGAGCTTTTTTTTTAATATATAGAATGATGGAAATGAGGAAAACGGGTAGCTAGGGCGTAGGTAAGTAGGTAAGTAGTATATTTATTTATTTAACTACATATTCCAATATTTAATTTTTTTATTTTTTCGAATATGAGAAATGAGACGCGCGTCGTTCATAGGGACGGTTTTAGTCCAGTCAAAGCGTCATTTGACCTTGCGCGCAGAGGCATGGTCTATTTTTTTTTCATGGATCGATAGGTGCTTATGAGAAAGGCTTAAAACCAAATTTGCACCACATGACAACCTTTTTTAAAAAAGTTATTGGTAAAAATGTGTTTTGTTTCATTTTTTGGTCATTTGCGAATATCTCAGCTCCACTATCTCGTACAAACAAAAATTAAACATGTATTTATTCCTAATAACATTATCTATTATGTTATAAAACAAACATTTGCTTAAACAAATGAAAAAAAAGTTATAGTAAGTTGAAATAATTTTTTGTTGTTTAAAAATCACTTTTTCGTGATTATTAAGAAAAAAGATCATTTATTTATGAAATTTTCATTTTTTATTATTTAAGTTCTTGTACTTCCCTACAATTTAAAAAAAATCAGCACTCTACGAGGAACGAAAGCCGAGTAATAAATTATTGAAAATAGGTAAGTCAGTGCACCCACGCATTTTATGATTTTATGTGTTAATTAATATCTCAGCCCCAGTATGTCGCAAAGTGAAAATAAAAAAACTGTATTGCTAATAACAATATTTTCTATCAACTTGCATTTAATTTAATATGTTTGAGCAAAAACATAAAAAGTTACCGTTGGTTTCAACGTTTTTTTCTTGTTTTTAATACCTTTTTTTCATAGTTATTGAGAAAAAAACTGTATTTCACGGTAACTATTTTTCAGTTTTGGATTTTTGTCTTATAGTCCTGCTAATTTTCTTCAAATTAAAAAATAAATTAGTCCATTACAACTAACGGGAGCCAATTCATGATTTAAAAACTTAGGAAAGCTTACAATTTAGTATGTTTACCTTGTAGCTTGTAATTTTGTTGTCGCCAGCAACAAGATATATTGGTATCCTTCAAACACCCCACACATACTTACACATATTTGTTGCTTCTTACAAATCAGTTTTGAACGAGGAAAGCTGTTTTTTTACTGTGGAATGAAGTAAATGAGGAAAACGGCTAGCTGGTACTTAATCAACACATACCTATTTATTATTTACATAAAAATAAAAACATTATAGGTAATGTACCTTTATATAAAAAAAGACTTGTTTGACTTCTTGGCATTGCAAATAAGAATTTTGAAACTGAACGACTACATTTTTTAGGCACGCGTCGCCGCTGGTGGCACGAATCCGACTGTAGGCCCAAGTCCCGGCGCAAAATTCGCCAAGTTGAAGTCCCCGAAAGGCCGACTTATGGGGCATGGCGAGAAATCGACTGCCTCGGGCTCTTCTGTACACTTTCACGGACTGCGGCGATATTCACGGCAAATCTTACGTTTTTTCTTGTCATACGAATGTAGACTGATTAATTATCGTCTTGGGCCGTCAAACGTGAAAGATTCGACTGTGAAGAGTCACCACTTCTACCGTAAAATGGGCACAACGCACACAATTTTTGCACTAACTCTCATTTGTTACAATAAAGTTTTATCATGCATGGTCGCCACCGTCCGCCAAAATCTACCTGCGCCAATTGAAAAACCCTTTAGTTTTCTTGACTGTTTCGGACGAAGTTTCCAAAGCGTCAAGCCAAAAATATAAGACACATCTTTTAATCTTAGCGAATATATGTATTTTCCCTGAAAGTAAAGCCTATAATTACAAAAATGAATTTTGTTGATTTTATAACGCAAGTGATTTTCTGTCGTTGCGATGAAAAAAATTCGCTCGCAATATACGATTGTCTTGTAATCACTTGTAGATATCTGTCGCGTAGTTATTTATTGGAAAACAAAGACAAAATATCGCATTCTCCAATTTAATTCCATTCGATATATTTAATTTGGCGACAAAAACCAACTCAATCGCTGCGATTTTCAAATTGAATGTGTGTGCAATCATATTTGAAACCGTGTGTATCGCAATTCCCTACAAAACAAATTGTCCATGTCTAATTCCTGTTGCGATTATGATTGTGAAGTCACAGTAATTTAAATAAAAATATGAGAATAATCTTGCAGGAATAATAAATTTATTTTAACTTGCGACAGTCGCGTCGTCGAAAAATTTACAAAATTTTAACATTTTTGGGGCTCGTTTTCTTGAAACTCATGTATGTGTTCTAATTTTTTGCGGCGGAACATGAGTGATAAAATCGCAAATTCTTTCCAAGCCTGTGGCTTGTTCGAACTACGATTTTTTTGTTGTAATTATTTTAATCGCAAGTGTTGGAGTAAATCCCTTCAGTAGAAAGTTATAAAATTCAAGTCTTCAGCATCGCGTTTTCATGGTATCTTATGTGTTAATGCGACATGAACTGAATGTGTTTTATTTGTATGAAGATTGATATTGAATACGTAGTCTTAGGTCTGATACATATGTTAATAGAGGTCGTGAAAAGTTGACTACGCACACCGAATATTCCATCGTTAAAACTACAACGTACAATTTTAAATGGGAAAATAAGCTCAATATGCTTCAAATTAATCGTAGCGATTTTTTTTATTTTGTCGCAAAATAAAGTGGACCTTCAGGCATATGCTTTCTTATTATTACATGCTTTCTTGATATAAAGAAATCACATTGGCTTGCGATCATTTTTTTTTCTCGATGCCACCACTACTTAAAGTCGGAAAGAAATCGCGTTCCCATTATTTGAGTAGGGAATGCCTCAAATAAAATTGAACATTTTTCATTTTGTAATCTTTGCGATGAATTCATGTTTAAAACTTTGCGTCTCATTTCTTGCGACCAAATTATCAAGCGATTAAAAACCGCAAGTGCGTGCATGCTCATATTAGATCTTTTTACGACAACTGCTTTGCAGTCGTAGCTGTTTTAATCGCGAGTCTGAGAATAAAGTGACATTTCAATTGATTTATTATCACTTGCGATAATCGCATCGTTTAAAAAATAGAAAGCGACAAATTGAATACTTTTCGTCGTTTGCTTTTATGCTATAATTCCGTCGCAGAAAAAAGTTCAAATGAGTTTAAATGTAAATAAACACACATGTTACCAAGAAATTATTCTGAGTTCTGACCATTTTTTTGTCGCAACCGCAAATGCTTTCCTACAGTTAAGCGAAACGGTTCATTCAAATTCATATGCATGTGTCTTCTTATTTTTAGGTTAAGAGTTCCCGTGCGATAAGAATCGTATGCCAATCATAAAACCAACTTAAAATCACACCTTTCATCGCTGACTGTTTTTATTTTTGTCATGCTCTTGACCACTGTGTGAAGGAATCTTAAAAACTTATTTTAAATCGAATTCCCAAAATGCTTTTAATTTGTTCTATATAAATCGTAAATTCAAATTCTGATTCACACGGTAGTCACGATATCGTGTCTTTTGTCCCAACATTCTTAACAATTAACTGAGCTTGTTTGTTTCGTTCTTTAATTCGAACCCTGCCTCTTTTTAACGGTCGATTGGTTTTGAATCTGAATTGTTTATTTGAAAATTAAATAACAAACCCCCGCCACCATATACGTAAGTTGCTATTTACTCTATGACCGACCACAATCACAAGGTTTTTCATTCAAAAAACTAATTGGATTCTATTTTATTCTCCTCTGCCCGCATCTGAACTCAAAAATATCATCCACCTCCGCACTGTTTTGCTGAGTCACAATTCACAAATTATATTCGGAACAAGAAAACAAAAAAAAAAAAAAAATCTACGGAAAATATTTTCGCATAACCAAAATTTGAAAATAAATTCTTAAAACAAATGCGGATCTGCATTTTCGAATCTCTGAATAGAAATTCAGAAAACCGCCTCCGTTCTTGGTTTGTATTTTTGTTGGTTCGTTTACCGCCCATCGCCCCCCCCCCCCAAAAAAAAAAAAATTTGGAAACAAAAACAAATAAATTTTCGCCGTAAATTGAGAGAACATTTACGAAATTTCCATTTCATCGACTGCAAATTTTCAATTTTATTGCGTTTATGTACTCTTAATTTGGAGCAGCTCATGAGAATGTCCAAATTAGCTTCTGTTTTTGTTTTCGTTTTCCATGATTTTATGAATTTGACGGTAATTTCGAAATTGATTCACACTCTTTGTTGTGGTTGGAGTGAAAAATTGTGTGTGCTTTGCGATTCTCACGACAAAGTTGCCAATTTTTCTCACACACACCCTGGAAAATGTATTTTAATTTAATTTTTTTGTCTGTTTTTAATTTTTAAATCAAACATTTATGACATGAATGGCGTGGCGTTGAGCTCTCATACTTACATTCTCTGAATGGCAGATGTCGCAGGGAACACTCCTGTCCTGAGCCAACAACGAGCCAACAGTTACAGTGATGACGGCACGGTTATTAAATTCATTGCATTATTATTGGCGAAATAAATGCAAATGGAGATGTTGATGTTGATTTTGTTTTTGTTCACAAGGAAACCGAATTGCTTGTTTGTCTTTGAAAACATATTGAAGCAATACGATGAGAGTTTTATGTTTCCTGGTGGTTAATTAGCAGGGAAAAGGACTCATGAACGCATAATTAAACAAATGTGACTTTTCTACTTTTCGACTTTTCAAACCTTTCAGTAGCAGTAAGTTCGAATTTCTAGTCAGAAAACTTAAATTAGAAATGTCATGTCATCGAGGTCGAATGAAGTATTGCCAATTTAATTTTGACAGTTCGGATTGAGAGGATTACAACTGATGCGGAAACTTATGTATATATTGACAGCATTAGTCCAAAAATTTGGAAACGGAAACGGTGTGATACAATCACAATCGTTAGCCTAAATTCTGAAGTTGAAATGAAGATGGAGAGAACTTTTGACTTCTGGCAAGGAGAGAAATCTTGTTCAGACGTCCCCTTCTCCTTCTTAATCAGACAACTGAACTGGTCTATTATAATTAGTCATGATTCCTGTGGGAATTTAATATTTAATTGAAAAAGAAAGTTTTGTTTTATCAGTTTTCGTCCATCAGGGTGGGTTTCCGCCATATTGAATTCAGAAGTGAACCAGGTATTCTCTCTCTGCTAAATGGGTAGAGGTAGAGAAATTTAGCGTGATCCACTTTGTGGTTCGGAAATTTAAATGTGAAAATGTCAATAGTGACGTTTTTTCCAAGTCAGGGGACTTGTGTTTGTTTCTGTTTGATAGCATGTAGGTACTTGGTTTTGTCCTTATTTACTTCAAGACCAGCTACTTTCGTCTAATCTTCAATCGCTATGAAAGGAGTCTATTATAGACCGTTGGAACTGGCCGATGGTGTTAATATCGATATCCCGATAGTTGGACAAATTTTGAATTAGGTGCCCTCTGTGTTAACACCTGCTGTGGGCACCATTTGCTCTTGAAAGAGATTGAAGAAGTCACATTATAGCTCATGTAGCACATCTGCTGCAGAAACTCTGTGAATGTCGGGAATAGTTCGGAGGAGCTATTCCCTGTTGCATATTGTACCGCGTATTTTCAAAGGTAACGCAAAACAATTGGTACAGAGTCCCGGGGTCCCGAAGTCCTCCATCGCCATTAAGCTTTCTTATGAATCGCATGTATGTATGGGTATGTCTTTTTGTCATCAAGCAGTTACTAGAAATGCTCCTTGAAAAGATCTACTATTTTCTGCGGTTCGGTGACTACTCGTAGGTTACCTTTGCTGTTTCCATCATAAGACTCTTCGAGTCTACTTTTGCCTTATTGGATATTCTTTCTCTTGTTCCAAACTCTTCTAACACTGATCTTTTTTACGGTTGTATTGAGAAGACTGATAATTGAAGCCTATAGTTGATAAATGTACAGCGAACGGCCTTTTCGCTCGGATACTTTTTGTAGACTGGCAGCTTCGGGTGTTATGAGGCGTCCAACGTAATTTTGTTCCTTCTGTACGACAAAGTTGGGACTTATTTCCCCTACCATTAGATATCGATATTTTCTAGAAATCCAATTAAATGATGGTGTCCCACAGGGCTCTGTTTTATCAGCGCCTCTATTCCTTAAATTTAAAAAAATGGTCTTTTAGTTAATCTTCTTATACACTGGATAACTATAGAGAATCCTATAACCTAGCTGCATCTTACTAAAAATGATCGTGCAAGTCAAAGATCTTTCTGTTATCTGTATAATGTTTTGCTGGTCGCTAACATTCGAATAACAACATGCGCGAAATCGCTGCAAAATGATTGCGTTTTCTTTGATGTTGAAATAAATAAATTAGCTTATAGCTCTAGTTTCTCGCTATTCTGATGAACATGGTTTATTCCTGTCTACATAGTATTAGTTAGAGTGTACGTTTAACTGACTGAACACAATGGAGTGCTGCAACTGGAACTGTAGCTGCAGCTGGAATAGCTGTCAAAAAGTGACGTACGTGATATTTTTTTCATGAACACAATGTTGCTGTATAGAGATTTCTAAAATATAGATCAGCTGATTCAAATCTTTTGCGAATTTATCAAACAAAGTCATTTTATGAGGAATTGAAGAGAACGTGAAGCTCACTTCAACCTCACATAAACCTGCATTGAGTGGTTTGACTAAGTTGTTGGATGTTCAAACGTCAAAAGTGCTGCACTCAAAAGTTGAAAGTTGGCCAACTCTTGCAGTTACGACTTTAACTCCATTTGGAGCTGCGTTGCGTTATGTTTGTAATATTGAATTTTTATGTATCCCTTATTTTGACACCTATTGCTGTTGCAGCTTCATCCTCATTGTCTTCAGCCAGATAACGTTGACGTCTAGGGTGTTATTTGTGTTGAGGAAAATGCTATTCTTCTCTTTTTACAAAAATAGAACAAAATTAAATTCCACTGACAGCTGACAATTTTGTTGATGAACACGTTCAGACTAATAAATTATTGTTCAGTCGACACAACTTTTGTTGATTTGTACGTTTACACAAATCAACTTAATGTGGACGGTTCTTTATATCTCGGCGGATGATTCACAAACATTTTTCCGTCCGCGTGTAAATGAAGGTAAAAAATAATAAGTGACAAAAGTTCCCTAAAAGCTTGTTATGAGTTGAAAATTAAAAAAAAAAAACTTAAATGATTTTATGTGGAAAAGGGCGAATTTATTATAGTACCTTTGCACTTTTTGTAACCTTTATTTTTCTAGTACTAATTCCTGTGTATAGAACTTTAACCCTAAATTGTTTAAAAAACCTCAAAAAAAACATACAAAATACTATCAGCTAATTCTTCGTAATTACTCGAGTATAAACGAGTACTTTCTTGTATATCAACTGCATTTCACTGTAATTAAAAATAACAAAACATGTTTTACAGTCGCTTTATTGCAGTGTGTATAAATCGATAATATTAAAATTTAATTATTATCAAGATACGAGTAACTTATCGTCATTTAGTTTTGGTGTTACCATTTTGTGAACAATCTAGTTAAGCAGCTTTTTTTTTTTGTTGTTGTTTTTGTTATTTGTAATAAAGTTTGTGGTATGCCGTTTACCTCTAAAAGAAATATACCAATACAATATCTAAAATGCGTCATTTTAGTCTTAATGTAAAGCTAAATTTGCTTATAGTCAAATGAGATACAAACAAAAAGTTATGTATACATATATCAGGATTTTATGATCTCATCATAAATACTGCGCCACTTAGCTTCTCGGAGTAAAAGTAAAATCACACGGACTTGAATGAATCACTTTCGGCAGCATTCCAGAATCGGTAATTCATTCAGAAAATGTAATTAGTTTTGCTTTTGTTGTTGTGGGGCATTATTTTTAAAGGTAATTTGTGCAGTAAGCTAATTTAATTTTATTTCAAAGGGTCTCAGAAAAATATGTACACCAACAACCTCGTCGTCTGCAACTAAAGGTAATCTTGTTACTAGCTCATCGAATTCGCACTCTAAACAGAACACCGAAACGGTTCATAAACCGATGAGTGCTTTAGATGTCAACAAATGCGATAATAATGTGTATAAACAAAATGTTGTTGCTGCCAATGAGAGATGTTGCGTAGATGAATCGTACTCTAAAGGGCCGATAGAGGTTGTGCCTCCTGCTGTTAAAAATGTTGAAGGCATTGAGGTTTTGATTCATAATGTTAATAGTAATGCTGCTGCTCCTGTTGTTGGCGACGAACATGGCAAGTCTAATAATGGTGCCATAGGTGTCGTTCCGTCAATTGCTGTTGATAATATTGATGATGGAAATGCTGTTGGTGCTGAAAACGCTGTTGGTCTTGATGACGTTATTGATGATGGAAATGCTGTTGGTGCCGCAGTTGTCGCTGGTTCTGCAAGTGTTGGTAATGCTGATGGTCTTGGTACTGCTGCTCTCGATAATTTTAATGCTGATGGTGTAGTTGCTGATGCTGTTAAAAATGTTGGCGGTAGTTCTAATGGTCAAATTATCGCATCAAAAAAGGTAATCGTTGGTTCAAAATTACAATGCCATGATCTTAAAATAGCTAGAAATTTAAAATGGTTCCATATTGGAAGTTTCCACCCCGCTACCACCGTTGATGGGATTGTCAATTTCATATCCACTAACCTTGGAGTTGACTCAACTGCTATTTTATGCTATAAATTAATCAAAAACGAAGATTCCGATCGTAATCTTAGATTTGTTAATTTTAAGATTGGCGTTTCCTTCGAATTATCTAAACGAATCTATGTTGATACTTTTTGGCCAAGAGGCCTCAGCATACGCCCGTTCTTGTTTAAGCCAAAAAACTCGCAAGAAGAGAGGGCTCTGTGATGCCCTCAAGCTATAGTCCAAAAAAATTTCGTGATAATGTTCAAACCATAAAATGCAGTAAATCCTCACTTAATGTTTACTTCCACAATGCTAGTGGCATTCGCACAAAAGTATCTAAACTATTCAACAACTCAAGTCATCTCGATTACGATGTGATTATAATTGTCGAAACTTGGTTACATCCTGGAATATCTTCATCTGAACTTTTTGACTCTCGCTTATTCAACGTATACAGACTTGACAGATGTAGTACTGTAACTGAGCGTGGAGGTGGAATAATGGTTGCTGTTCGGTCAACACTTAGATGTAAAGAATTAGCTTTGCGTTATTTGGATGTTGAGCAAATGTGTATTTCTATTAACCTTTATACCACGCATAATGTTTCTTTATTCTTTATTATCAGTTATATTGCTCCAAATAGTAATGTTGAATTGTATGAAAAACATCTTATGAATATTGAATTTATTAATAATATTTGCTCTGAATTTGATAATGTATGTGTTTTTGGCGATTTTAACTTGTCAAATATAGAATGGAACTTATCCGATAATGAAAGTATGCTAATTGCTTCCAATATGTTAAAAGATTATGAATCAATTTTTATTGACTCTATCTATTCATTAAATCTCGTCCAAATTAATAATATTTTAAATTCATTATATAAAATATTAGATCTAGTCTTTGTTTGTAATGATTTATTAAATGCTAAAGTTTCGACTGTTCCTTTTTCACTTTTAAATGAATCTATTCATCATAAAGAATTATTTATTGAAATTGAAATGTATATCTTTTCGGACACTGTTCCTAATCAACCTTCAAAATGTTTTAACTTTAAAAAGGCAAACTTTGTTGATCTCAATAATTTTCTTTTTACTTTTAATTGGTCTGATGAATTTTTAAATTTGACTCTTGAACAAATGTATACGCGATTTTCTTCGATAATTTTTGAGAGTTTTTCAAATTTTATACCTCTGGCTCAAAAACTGAACACTAAACCACCAAAGCTTCCGTGGTATAATAAGCAGTTATCTAATCTTAAAAACGTGAAACGTAAAGCTTTAATATAAAAAATCCAAAAATGAGCTAGATTATGCTTCCTTTAGTAAATTGCGTAAAGAATTTTTCACTCTTAATAAGTTCCTTCATAAGTGTTACATCATGAATGTTGAAAGTAATATTAAAGGCAATTGTAATTCGTTCTGGTCATTTGTTAATGAGAATAGGAAATCTACTGGTTTTCCTAAAAATATGTCGTTTAAGAATATTGAAGCTTCAAATAATACTTCTATACTTGAATTGTTCGCAAACTTTTTCCAATCAGTTTACTCAACCCCTGATTTGAATAACTGTTCAAACATGCCTAATATTCCAAGTAAGGTTGATATTGGAGAACTACGGTTAAGTCGTTTTGAAATTCTCTCGGGACTTCAATCTCTCAAACCTAAGTTAAGCTCAGGGGCCGACGGTATACCTGCTATATTTCTCAAATCTTGTGCTTCTTCAATTTGTTATCCTCTGCTTCAAATATTTAATAAGTCTCTAGCTGAAGGAGTTTTTCTGAACACCTGGAAAATCTCTTACCTAGTTCCTATTTATAAATCTGGGTCTAAGAACTTAATTGAAAATTACAGAGGTATTTCAAAACTCTCAGCAATTCCCAAGTTGTTTGAGAGTATCGTCAAAAATAAAGTAGAGTTTTTAACCAAAGAATCCATATCGGAATCACAACATGGTTTTATATCTGGGCGATCTACCACTACTAACATGGCTCTTTTCTCATCATATGTGATTAACTCCGTTGAGCGAAAGTGTCAGGTTGATGCTATTTATACAGATTTTAGCAAAGCCTTTGATTCTGTTGACCATCTAACTCTGATAAGGAAACTTGAGATATTTGGTTTTCACTCTAAATTTCTTAGTTGGATTTCATCTTACCTTGTTGGTAGGTCTCAAAAAGTTTTAATTGATAATTCATTTTCGAGGTCTATAAAATGTAGTTCTGGTGTTCCACAGGGGAGTCATTTGGGTCCTCTCCTTTTTAACATATTTATCAATGATATTGTGTTAGCTATTCAGCATTCCCAATGTCTTTTATATGCAGATGATCTTAAATTATTTTTGGACATAAAAGATGTTGACGACTGTTATCGTTTACAATCTGATTTAAACCGAGTTGTTGAATGGTGTAACGACAATAGATTAAAATTGAACATAAAGAAATGTAACGTTATCTCATTTTATAATTCTAGTAACCGCATTGTCTTCAACTATTTGATTGAATCCAATTTGTTATCTCGTGTAGAACAAATCAAAGATCTTGGTATAATGCTCGATTCAACTTTTTCTTTTAAAAGTCATATCGAATATATTGTTGGTAGAGCGAATTCACTTGTTGGATTTATTAAGCGAAACTGTGTTGATTTCTCCGACCCTTATGCGTTGATATCACTATATATATCACTTGTTAGATCTATACTTGAATACGCCGACGTTATATGGAATCCAGCCTTTAAGAATCTTTCAAATCGTATTGAAAATGTTCAACGGCGATTTACAAAATTTATATTTTTTAAAATGAAATGGAATTTTACCCCCAATTATAAAGCTAGATGTTTACTACTTGGAATTAAATCTTTAGATTCAAGACGAACGATTCATGATGCAATGCTTGTAAGGGATGTATTATGTTATCATATAAGATGCCCTCCTTTACTTTCAATTATGCCAATTTATGCTCCATTTAGATCACTACGCTCAAGGAATTTGCTTTTCGAACGGTACCACAGGACCAGTTATGGTAGTAATGAGCCTATTTCTAGAGCTATAACTCATTTCAATGAAGTTTGCCGACTTATGAATATTGATATAAGTTTTTCTAGAAATATCTTTAAAGCTAATCTTTTATTTTTATTTATTTTTTAGCATTATATGTATATGTATATAACTTTAGTTTTAATTTTATCCATAATCTGTTAGCTGTAAACTGCTTGTAGATGCAAATAAATAAATAAATAAATATAATATTTTGAGTAATGTATTCGCAAAAACAAAAAAAAAATCAACGTCGAGTTAAAAAAAAAGAAGATTTTTTTGTAAATAGTTTAAAAAAAAATGTTTTACACTCTTCAACGCTTCTGAACGCGGACCTGTGCACCGAAATTAAGATTTTTTTTTTTGAGTTGGTGATCATTGATGTAAATGTACCATTAACTGTGAACTTCACCTGTAAACGTCATCCGTGAACATGATCTCTTAACGTCATCATAATGACGTACTTATTTCAACTCTCAGTTGAATTTATCATTTACTTGAATAAGCACGTGGATCTCACGTCTACTTAATTGTCTTTGCTTAACCTAATTAATAACTTGAATTACTTCTCCTTAATTTAAATAAAGTATTCTTTTGTACTAATATCTTTGGATATAAAACTTATAGTACTATCAAGAAGACGAAAGATTGTGGCGACATCTTAAGGACAGTACTTGCTAGATTTGTGTCTGCTAAATTTAATAATAAAATACTCCTTTTTGAAGTAAAACATCTTTTCGGGCGTTGGGCGTACAAAATTTTCTATGCAGTTGTCAGTGACATTTCGAAACGACACGTTATCCATCAAAGACAGCGAGATGTTTTAAGAATACAAAATGTTTGTACGTTTATAGGTTAGTTTTACTTCTACCGCGCCGTCAGTACTCACAACCTTTTTTACTACTTGTTTTGTATCTTATCCTACTCTCCACTGTAAAATCGTGCGCTAATTTCAGCTCCTCCACCAAGCTAGAGTTCGCAATACAAAATCACGCTCCATGATAATACTATAGGTTATATATATACAAAGCTAATATGAAGCATTAGTATCTCATTCCATTTATCGTAATATTTAACAATCATGATAAATTAATTGACACTCGATGTTAAAATCAGTATCTTATATCACATATGTCAAATTTCACAATTTTCAACAATTTAAATTCACTTCATGTTCATTGTGATTGCTGACTTAACATGTTTTCCCTTTAAGTTTTGTTGTGTACATATACAAAATTTATCTGGCTATTCACTTTTTTTTATATAAACGACTTTTCTTATTAAATTGCATTCCAAGTAATTTCTCTAGCCTCAAGTTTAAAAAAAAAGAACCCATTGTTTGGTATCAAACTCAAACAAATACACTCCCCACAACCCTGTCTTTATCACAGAAGCCATCACTGGTGAAGGTGAGTGTGGAATAATAACCCCCAGTTTTACAATGGAAGTTTAAACTCCACTTTTGGTTTGAAATCCAGTTCAACAATCAATTCGGTTTCACCTTAAACTGAGTTCATTCTGTGTTTTAAGTTAAACAACTGTATTTTGTGTCAGTTTTCTCATGATGTAATTAAGTTTCATCTGCTGTCTCTTAATGACATCTCAAATTCTAATTTAGTTAGTGACTTCTGTTTCTTTGAGAATGTAATGTAGTGACGCCTGTTTTTTGCTCAGACTCAGACTGAAACTTATTTATAATCGAATAAATATCTACATTTTTTCTATATCGGTTTGTCATTTAGTATTTTAGTATCATCGTTTAGTTGTGACAATTTTATATAGTGAGTTCTTCTATATAACACTGTATTTTGTTTGTCTTCTGCATTTTCAGACTGTAATTACAAAATAACTGCTATCTGCGGCTGTGATTTAACAAAGTCAACAATCAGAGATAGTTTTTTTTTAGTGACGTCTGTAATATAAAACTGTAAAGTGACGTCTGCTGTCTCATACTGTAATTTAATAATATCTGGCTTTCCAGACTGTAATTAAGTAACATCAACTATCGGATACTGTATAAAGAGACGCTTTTATCTTAGTCTATATTTTAGTAGCACCTGCTTTCTCAATACAATTCAATCTCATGCCATATTCTGAGATAATAATATCACTTCTGTTATTTAGTAACATTTGCTATTCCACACTGTAATTACGTACTTTTTTGCGATTGTGATTTAGTAACATCAGCTATCTGAGATTGTATGTTAGTGACTTCTACTATCTCAAACTATATTTTGACGTCTCTGAAATCAGAATGTAATTTAGTGACGCCTATACTTTCTCAGACTGTTATTAATTCACGCCTGCTTTTGCAAACTGTAAATTAGTATCGGTGGCTATTTAAGTCAGTTATTAAGTGACGTCTGCTATCTTAGACTGTAATGAAGATACGTCTGCTATCTAAGCCTGTTATTTAGTAGCATCTGCTATCTAAGGCAAGTTAGCTGTAAAAATATTCGAATTTTGGACACATAAAGGTTGATTAATGAAAATTTGGGAAATGTATGAATATTGCAATGAACTTAAAAAAAAACGGAGAACGATGAAGAAATCATGTCGATTACAGAATTCGCAGAATTTTACTCCCCGTGAGTTAACTCGATCCGTTGACTCGCATCCCCTGTAAAACTGAATTATGAAATTCGCCGGATGAACTACATTGTGGATTCCTAAAATTACCTTTATTTATGAACTTTCCTATCGACGCTGTCAGTTACAGATATTAAGTCAACGGCTGATAATAGCATCGCTATCGATCAGTGAAATCAAGTATCGTTGTGCGTGGTTAGTACTTGGATGGGGGACCGTTCAATACCAACCGGTGTGCATTTTTTTTTTTTTTTTTTTATAGATTTCTGGCTATGTCCGGCTGTGTCTTCATCATTTCCACCATTTCTCTAAATTGTTTTCGATTGGTTGTCCGTTTTCTATTAAAATTTGTTAAACAAACACTTAAACATTCATTATGATAAGCTTTTGACTTACATTTTTGTGCTTTCCATTGTTTATTTTTTCGTTTAATTAAAGATTCACTTCAGATTCGTCTCGAAATTGGCACAAATGTAAAATGATAGAAATTGTATGGAGTGCGAATGAATTGCGGATTTAGTAATACCAGATAAGTTTCGGTCTTATTCGGTCTTATTCAAAAACTCTAAAATCATTTTATCTTATTTGCTTTCTCAGGACTCCATGAGTTGTACAGGGTTTTCTTTGAAAAAATCTTGATAGATGAGATTGTTCAGCAATATTCTACAAAGGCTCCCTATATCACTGAGATGTGGTCATAGTTTGAAGACAAATGTTCTAATTACTTCCAGGAGCTTTCGTACCTGTTGATGTACAAGAGCCTTTAGCTTGCTGTCTTAAATGCCACAAAGGGCCTTATACCTCCTTGTGTATCAGAGTGTTTAGGTACTCTGTTTTTAGTGCCCGCAGATACCTAGTATCTGTATAGATATCCCACAGCGTTTGAACCGGTGTTTTTACTACCACGATCTCTTAGCCTGCTGCTTTTATAGTCACAAGGGGCCTAATACCTCTCGATGTATCAGTGCGTTTAGTAAGCTGGTTTTAAGCCTCCTTTTTTTAGTGCCATCAAGGGTCTATAACCTTCATACGTATTAGAGCGTTAAGTCTCCTGCTTTTAGTACCAGAAGGAGCCTAATACCTCTTGATGTTCCCGAGCGTTTATAGAGCTGTTTAAAGTGCCATCATCAGTGGCCTATTATTTGTTGGCATCCCAGAATGTTGTAAGCTGGTATTTTTATTATCACGAGGGGCTTGTAATGCATTTATAGTCAGAGCGGTAAACCTACTGTTTTTGGTGCCACAACGTGGCTAGTACCTCCATATGTATCAGAGCGGTAACCGTGCTGCTTTTATTACCACAAGGAGCATAATACCTCGTGATGTAGCAGAGCGCTTAGCCTGCTGTTTTAAGTGCCACAAGAGACTTAATACTTCCAGATGTATCAGAGCTTGAAGCATGCTGCTTTTTGTGTAAGAAAGATACACAAAAGCCTTTAACCTGGTGATTTTAGAGCCATAAGTGGCTCAATACCTCCTAATGTAGCACAGCGCTTAGACTGCTGTTTTCAGTGCCCCCCAGGGACTAAAACCAGCCGTGTATGAGCTCTTAGTCGGCTATTTTCTATGCCACCAGGGGCCTAGTACATATTGATATACCCTAGCGTTTAACCTGGTGTAGGTCGTAGTACCTCTTGATGTATTGAGAGTGTTTTGACGTATACCAGAATGTTTAGCCTGCTGTTTTTTTTTAATGCCAACAAGGGCCTTATTACACCAGATCGTTTAGACTGCTGTTTTAGTGCCATATAGGGCCTAGTACCTCCTGACGTATCAGAGCATTAAGACCTCTGTTTTGAGTGCAACCAGGATGTAATACCTCCTAATCTACCAGAGCGTTTAGCCTTCTGCTTTTAGTGTCAGAAGTGGCAATATACTTCTTAACGTATCAAAGCGCTTAGACTGCTATTGTGAGTACAACTCGGGGCATAGTACTTTTCGGTCCCGATCCGAACTCGTTAGACCAACAAAAAAATTTGACCAATATCGCTTTCGTAAAAATATTGGAACTCCAGATCTTGATCAAATATGACTTGACGATGATAGAGTAAACAGTGAGTCATGATCTGTCTATCTTTTTTTTTTGTATTAACAAGGTTAAACGGCTGGATCCATTTACACAAAACTTGATACCTAGCGTTTTCATTTCCAACTCTCCAAAGTTGTTTTAAAATGTTGGTTTCAGAACTAACAACAACGGTTACTGCCTTTTAATTTTTTTTAATTTAATTTCCGAATATCTCGCTAACGACTTTACATTTTATTTTTAAAGACCAAGTACATATATGCAACCTAGTTTAATTTAATTTGGTACATAACAATTAGGATAGGGAAGGCTTCTAAATTACAAACAAACAACAAAAATGGTGGCGCTTATAATAAATAATTCCTAACCAACTTAAAACTTAAAAAAAAAAATGTTTTAAATTAGTTGAAGCGATGACTGTGTCACAATCTCATTCAAGTGTTTTACTTTTTTTCACATCCAACAAATACAAGAAAAAATAACAATATCTTTTTCATGTTAATTTCCATCATCGACCCCATTGAGGTCTCCACGAACAGCTAAGCTATGTACATAGATATTTAAAAGTATCTAAAGACATAAACTTCATTTCCCACGCTGATCACACCCAAATTCTGGTGCAGACAGCTTAAAATAAACGTTTTTGTTTTGTTTTATTATCCCCCATGAGGAAATACCCAACTTGTTAATGTTTTTTTGTTTTTCTTGAGTTTTGTACGCAAGTGTTTTATATTAACTTGCAGATGGACACAAGTCGTTCACAGTACATTCCTTAGCTGGGGAGCTTATTATTATTATTATTTTTTTTTTGAATTTTGGCTGACGTCAAAATAAATATTTTTTGTTTTGCACTTTCAATGAAGTTTATATTTCTGCTGGCTTAGTTTTATTTTTGTCTTAATGTCAAGGTCTATTGTGGGTCGTTAAATGGTTTTTACAGAGCAAATTTCAAAAATTGGTAAATTTGCTGATGATGAGTTGCAAGTTTGGATTGGTTTATTTAAAATCCACGTATTCTGAGTCAACACAACTTCTTGCCTTTTTTTGTTTTAAAAAAATCAATGTCAGCTGATGTAATTTGATTTGTTGATGTTTTTTTTGTCCAATCTATTCTTTAATTTTGTATTCGAAAATTCACTAAACGTTTATATTAAATTTTAAAATTCAAATCAGTTGTTTTGGTGAAGTTATAGAGCTTTCCAATAAGGCAAGTTATTCGATCGTTAAATTATATTAAACGTATCATTAATAATCGTCGCCGATATAGTTTTATAGGGGCTGGCGACAGGAGCACGTGCCGGGGCGCAACATACCTTAGATGGAGGGATATTATAAGACAGTTAAAAGAGTTTAAGAACTACTCTGATAAAGCAATAAAATAAAGTTCCTGAAAGATAATAAATAATTTATTTAATGACAAATTATGTAAAAGTTGATTTAATTTTTGAGAAACTGAAGGTTACCATAAGACCGATTTAAAGATTAAAACTAAACGATAATTCTCTAATGACTTCAAATCAAATTGTGAGGCGACAGATTGTGGGGGATGTTGGTTGTAATTGAATGAGATTCATTACTACTAAGTATAACTACATACAACAACATAACTCAATCGGACATTAAACTCCTAAAGTCAGTGGGAAAAATTTTAAACAACCTATTTTTAAGGGTTACTATAGTTACAAATTTTAATTACAATTTTAATAATTTACTAGCTCTTTGAACATTTTCATAATTTTCTTTCGTTTTATTAACTAGTTATTAAAAACAGTGCATCTGATCTGAACACGCCTAAACAATAGCAGTTCGTGAAAAAAAAAAACAAAACAAACAAAACTAAATCTAGGGAACGGACCTAATAATTTGAAATGTCGAAACTCAGAAGTCAAAGTGACAACCTAACTATATCACCGCTATTACAGAATTCGGCGAATGAGCTAAAGTGACAGTTTCAATTAAAACTTCCAAACTTTTGCTATTACTGAATCCGACGAATGAAAGTTGAACGAATGTCGGTAACAATCCCTGCACCATCGACATTTTCTTCAACTTATACATATGGTATCACTGAATTTGCAATCCATTCGCACTCCATACAATTTCTATCATTTTTGACTATACGAAAAATAAAAACAAAAATAAACAATGGAAAGTATAAAAATGTAAGTCAAAAGCTTATCATACTGAATGTTTAAGTGTATGATTAAAAAAAAATTAATAGAAAACGCACAACTAACAACGCAACCGGAGGGCCAGAAATCTAAAAACAAAAAAAAAAAAAAAAAAAGCACACAGTTGGTATTGAACGGTCCCCCATCCAAGTACTAACCATGCACAACGATGCTTGATTTCGTTGATCGAAAGCGATGCTATTATCAAAGCCTAGGTCGTTACCTAAATGTCTGTAGCTGACAGTGTCGATAGGAAAGTTCATAAATGATAAGGTAATTTTAGGAATCGACAATGTAGTTCATCCAGCGAATTTCATAATTCAGTTTTACAGCGGATGAGTCAACTCACCGGGAGTAAAATTCTGCGAATTCTGTAATAGACATGATTGTTTCATTTACTTTTAAAACAACTAGGCCACGAATCATAAAAAAACAGGATTTAACTCTTTGAAATAAAATTGGCAAGAATTTTTTTCCAGATAAATGTCAGATGTCATATAGATGAAGGCAGTTGCTAAAAGTTAAAGTAGCCATTTTTGATTTTAACTTAACTTTAGTAAAATGTTGAGAGATAGTAAGTTATTGCTAAAATCGTTTAAAATTAGAAAAATCTTCCTTTTAACTTACTAACTTACAAAATTAGCTTTAGCATTTTACTAAATCTAAAATTTGCGCTTGTCATTTTACTAATATTGAAATTTAATCTTTAATTGTTCGTATGAATCGTGGCGTAATTGTTAGGACGTTAGACTCTCACACGAAGGGATCGATTCCACAGCCCCACAAAAAAAAGTGCTCTGATTCTGGGAGGAGACCATGTGTATTATAGGTTTTTTGGCTCGCTGATTTCAAATCCGGAGTCCGTTTGACCCAATCAGGTCAGGTTTAAGGACATTTGAAGGTCAAATTGCGAAATATTCGTTGAAAAATCTGAAAACCTATGTATCTATGTTTTTGGCATCGTTGAATTCGAATCCGGCCTTCTTTTGACCCCAACATGTAAAGGTCAAGGTCAAACGAAGGTCAAAGCCCTAAAATCTAACCATATGATATTTTGACCCCAGATTCTGAAAGAGCGGAAAATTTTACGTCCAAACATGTATTGACTTTTTTTTTACCAACCTCTGTAGGTCATTTAGCGGTCATCCAAAATAAGACTCGTTGTTTACATTTTGGCCTATGTATTGGCTGTGAATTGGGATTTTGGTCATTTAAACAGTTGATCTTTATGTTTTTCGAGTCACTGATCACGATGCTGGTGTCCATTTGACCCCATCACGTCAAAATCAAGGTCAAACGAAAGTCAAATCCCTAAAATTAAAGGATATGATATTTTTGAACCCGGATTCTGAAAGAACAGAATATTTTACATCTAAATTCATCTAGACTTGTTGTTTGAAATGACCTCTGAAAGATATTCCAAGGTCAAATACTCCTTTTGGATCTCTCGGCTGATGTATCGACAGTAAATCGGGATTTGGGGTCTCAAACCAGTTAATTCTTATGTTTTTGGAGTCACTGAATCCGAATATAAGGTGCGTTTAGTCCCATTTTGCAGACTCTAGGTCATTTGAAGATGTCCATATCCCTTCGGAAGAAGAAAATGTTTGCGTTTAATATCAGTGAAACTCTTATTCCTTGGTCTAGAAATTACCTTCTAAATCGTTCAATACATGTTGTATTGCACGGTTTCAAGTCTGATCTACACAAAATAAACGCTGGTGCTCCTCAGGGCTCCGTTTTGTCTGCGTCTCTTCCTCATTTTTATAAATGATCTCTTGTCTGAAACTTCTAATCCACTTTATTGTCTTGCCGACGACTCTGCTCTCAGCTTCCCAT
The DNA here is from genome assembly GCA_963931855.1 of Philhelius festivus. Lineage (NCBI taxonomy): Eukaryota > Metazoa > Arthropoda > Insecta > Diptera > Syrphidae > Philhelius > Philhelius festivus. Next base: position 50,061,402 of record OZ007557.1, on the reverse strand, counting down.
ACTCGTTCTCAAATTCACGTCCATCGGAAGTGAAATTGCTACGCTTATTGTATGATTAGGTAATTAAACTCCGATCTTTAGAGCATTGTTAAATGGAGTATAAGAAATCATGTGGAGTTTAATGCTTCAAAATCTCTATGCTGTCTATTATCGTTAAAGCAAAATATATATCTATTGCCATTGTCCTTGAATGACACTTGCATCGAAGAAACCGAAAAGCTCTCAGTACTAGGTATAGGTGTGTCAACGACGATCTTCGTTGGAATGACCACATTCTCGAGACCGCCAGAAATGCTGCTAAATACTTAGGATCTATATCGATGTAAGAAATGTTTCACCCCTTCTGATCTGGCTATCATATATAACTCGAGTATAACTCACATTTTTGGGCAGGTGCAGTACAAAATTCTCTCCAATTATCGGATATAAATCAGAACAGAGCGTTAAAATTGATTGGAAACGGAGCTATCATGGATTCATTACCATCCCATGTATTTACTTGTTTTGAATTTTCAGATATGACATTCACACAAAATCAAAAATTTAGCCAATTCACATCCCTGCATTAGCCAATCTTGAAGATGTCGAAAGCATATCTAACAATAATTAAGTCATAAAACTGAATTCTCATGCATCAGGAAGTCACAAAAATAGGCAAAGTAAAGTAAAAGTTGGCCATTAACCAACCACCCTGGCGATGGCGGCAACCAAGAAGACGTTGGGATAGGAATTACCATAATGATTGCTTGGTTAAAATATGCAAATTTTGATAAACAATAGACTGTGTATAGTTGTTGTATAGATCGTGAAATCTTAAACTAATTTTCAGTGTTGAACTCTTTGTGATGGTGGTGGTGGCTGACGCTGAGTGATTCGGTAGAGCAATGTAATTACAATAACTTACCAACGTATTTCTTCAAATCAGCATAATCGTACTCGCATATACACACATATCGTCGCTTTTCCGGCAGAGTGGCATAAGTCGAAATTTGTCGTTTTTTAGTTTTGAACACAGAACTGAGCTGAAAAACAAACACAATTTTTCTGTGTAATCGGCGTTAACCTACTTCTTCTAGTTTCCGAGTTATGAAAAAGCGCCGCTCTCAATGTTCAAAAACATCCCTCTCATTTTCTACGTATAAATACGGCATAAATCAATTTTTGTTTTTTTTTTTTTAATATTTCGTTTTTTATAAAACTTAACAAACGAAAAATGCAATTTTTTCACGTATTCAACATTTGAGTTTTGTTTTTTATGAACAACGAAATTTTTTTTGTTCAGTATGAAAAAAACTTTAAAATGCTCTCCTGAAAATTTGCAAATTTCGACTTATGCCACTCTGCCGGAAAAGCGACGATATGTATGTTTCCTATACGGATAGGTACCTACTCGTATGTAGAAAGGAAAATCTTCTTAGGGCAAAATGTTGCAACAAGGGAAATCTGGAGTCTCTTTAATTGTGGCATGCTAATATAGCGCTGGATGGCAATAGCGTACGCATAAATTAATTCATACCGTTAAATGCAAAAACTAAACAAAAAGTCATATTAAGGCTATAGAGCGCGAACACACTAATGGCCAAAACCAAAAACTCCGTTCAATGTAGGTGGTATATTAGGACTGGTGGTGAGGTCTTACTCGGACGGATGTTGCAATATTTTTCTTTCTTTCTTTCTCTTTTTCTTTTTTTTTCCGGAAAATATTTCTTCAACAATAGCAAAACGTGCAAATTACTTGAATTTACTAAATAAACGATTATTTGGAAAACGTGCGTTCGAAAACAACATCGCAAGGCAAATGCAAGTATTTTCTATTTGTGCATCTGAAAGGAGTGGCAAAGATTAAATATTCGAAATGTTCTTCAAGCACACCTGAATGGGTATTTGAAATTATGGCTTCCTTGAATGAAAACGAGACAAAAATAAACAATACAAAAATTGGGTTGATACAATAACACTAAAGTCTGAAGGACCCAACCAAGAATGAAGAACTAAAAAATTGGGAAATGCTAACTTAAAAAAAACTGTCATGTGAGAAAACTATCATGCCAGAAAAGTATCATGGGAGAATTATATCATGCGAGAAAGCTATCAAGCGAGAAAAATTTTATGCGAAAAACCATCATGCGGGAAATATAACATGCGGGAAAGCTATTATGCGAAATACTATCATGCGAGGAATATAAAATGCGAGTAAGCATGCGATAAACTATTATGCGAAAAACCATCATGCGAGAAAATTATTATGCGAAAAACCATTATGCGAGAAATAAAGCATGCGAGAAAACTATTATCCGCAAAAAAACTGCGAGAAATATATTATCCGAGAAAACTATTATGCGAAAAACCATCATGCGAGAAAACAATTATGCGAGGACTATATTATCCGAAAAAACTATTATGCGAAAAACTATCATGCGAGAAATATAAAATACGAGTAAACTTTTATGTTAGAAAACTATTATGTAAAAAAGCCATCATGCGAGAAAAATAGCATACGAGAAAACAATTATGCGAGAAATATATTATCCTAGAAAACTATTATGCGAAAAACTATCATGCGAGATATATAAAATGCGAGTAAACCTTCATGCGAGAAACCTATTATGTAAAAAACAATAATGCGAGAAATATAGCATGCGAGAAAACCTTCATGTGAAAAATAAACATGCGAGAAAATTATTATGCGCAAAACTAAACCATCATACGAGAAATATAGCATGCGAGAAAACTTATACGAAAAAGCATCATGCGAGAAAAGCATCATGCAAGAAATATAACATGCGAGAAAACCTTCATGCGAAAAATAAGCATCCGAGAAAACTATTATGCGAAAAACCACCATGCAAGAAATAAAGCATGCGAGAAAACTATTATGCGAAAAACCATCATGCGAGAAAACCATCATGCGAGAAAACCTTCATGCGAAAAATAAGCATCCGAGAAAACTATTATGCGAAAAACCACCATGCGAGAAATAAAGCATGCCAGAAAACTATTATCCGCGAAAAAACAATGCGAGAAATATATTATCCGAGAAAACTATTATGCGCAAAAATTATTACGAAAAATACATCATGCCATTTTTAAGTTACTTCTATTTGTACGAAATGAAACTTCGTATATCCTGAAAACAGTATAGATCTTACAGTCGTTATAAACATTGGAATCTTGTATCTTGTTTAGAAGAACCTGGTAATTGGCTAATTTCAGGCATGATATTTTCCCTGAGTACAATAATTCTTGAACTTTGTGAAAATCATATAGATTTGCTATATTTAAGACCTTCCTTAACTTAAAGAAAAAAACCTAATCCTGCTAAATCCGGCTCTGACCGAAGTACAAACAAACAATCGAAAAATCTAATCAAACTGCAAAATACGAGTGCTTACATGAAGAACTAGACTAATTTAAAGTTCATTGCCTGTCGCCAACAAAAAGTTGTATGTGATTTACTGCCAAATAAAACGGAATGCAAAAAAAGATACAAACAAATAGAAGCTGATCTAATACCCGCCGCGGGATAACGATGACGACGACTATGGAATTTTCAGGCTCAAATACCCTCAAAAGCAATTTAATTCCATTGCCTCGCTGCCGTCGATAGGGGGCGTTCGGGTGTAACTAAATTACCAATAAAACTATACAGCTGCAGCTCCCACATTGAATGCTGTCGTCCCCTCGCCAATCTATACTCACTATCAAGTGTCTAGATGCAAAATAATATGACCAATTCAATTCAATAAAAAAAAAAAAAAAAAAAAAAAAAACATTAAAATAAAAAAATAAAAATAAAAGAATCGATTTGAGAATTTATAGCTAAATGCAAAATTGGTTACATCAGTTTGTAGCCAATAATGTTCTTTTTTTTTTTTGTTTTTTGTCTACTGATGGTGTAGGTGAAGCTGTTTCTGACAGATAGCGTCATTGATAAATGGGATAATTGCTTGGAGTTCAGCTTAGGAAAGCCAACTAGCGAGCTGGTCGATTGGGTGGGGCTACCTACACCCCGAACCAAATGAATGTTTCATTGCTAAAGCTTCTTGCAATGGCTCATGTCTGGGTAGGGTTTGTGTTTGTGTACATATAGTTTTTTTTGTTTGGAATACAAAAAAAAATTAATAAAATTTATCATTTTGTCGATGCCGCCGCCGAAGACGCCGCGCCACTCGCTGCCAATGCAATAATTATGATGGTTCTGATTGAGGGGTTATTGTTTATATTTATCTGCAATAAATTCACACTAATTGCAATCAATCATTTTGAATGCTGCTGCTTTGGCTGGAACGTGTGCCTCCTCTGTTTTATGCGAATTAATAAATTTTGCTCTTTGTCTATAAAATCAAGATTGTTGGCTTTGGCTTGTGATGATAGTGGCAGTCATGTGTAGGTTGATTTGTAGTTAGCACGCACTATGGTCCAAAGACGGACAAATATCGTTTCATCGCAGGTTTATTTGTTAAGAAATGCAATATTTTATTTATAAGGATTAGGATTTTTTAGGCAATTTTTTAATAGAAAGTTTACACTACGAAGTTTATGCAACCTTCCCAGATTTTAAGGCTAGGACCGCACTTGCGATTTCAATCGCACGATTTTTTAGTCGCAAAAATAGAACACATGAATTTAAATGAGAATGAACGCACTTGCTACCAACAAATCATGACGATTTAAAAGTCGCAATTTGTTTCATTTTTCTTGCGATGCGATTGTCGTAAACTTAAATGAAACACATGTACTCAAATGGATATGTACACACTTGCGATTTAAATTTCTACGACTTAAAAATCGTAGTCGCAAAGAGAAATTGGCATGCACGCACTTGCGATTTTTAATCTACGATTTTTTAGTCGCAAAAAGTAAGACACATGGCCTTAAATGTGAATGCACGCACATGCGACTTAAAAATCGTAGCGATTATAAAAATGAAACAAGTTCTATTTTTTCAAGCGATTTTTCTGTCGCCTAAGGCTAGGACCGCACTTGCGATTTTTTGTCGAAGCGATTAAAAAGTCGTAGTCGCTACAAATTATTGTCATGCACGCACTTGCGATTTTTTTGCCCGCGATTATTTAATCGTAAAAAATGAAACACACTACTTCTTATGTGAGTGCACGCATTTGCTACAAATAAATAGCGACAGAGAAATCGCTTGAAAAAATGGAACTTGTTTCATTTTTATAATCGCTACGATTTTTAAGTCGCATGTGCGTGCATTCACATTTAAGGCCATGTGTCTTATTTTTTGCGACTAAAAAATCGTGGATTAAAAATCGCAAGTGCGTGCATGCCAATTTCTCTTTGCGACTACGATTTTTAAGTCGTAGTAATTTAAATCGCAAGTGTGGGCATATCCATTTGAGTACATGTGTTTCATTTAAGTTTACGACAATCGCATCGCAAGAAAAATGAAACAAATTGCGACTTTTAAATCGTCATGATTTGTTGGTAGCAAGTGCGTTCATTCTCATTTAAATTCATGTGTTCTATTTTTGCGACTAAAAAATCGTGCGATTGAAATCGCAAGTGCGGTCCTAGCCTAAGAAGTAGTGTGTTTCATTTTTTGCGATTAAATAATCGCGCGCAAAAAAATCACCAGTGCGTGCATGGCAATAATTTTTAGCGACTACGACTTTTTAATCGCCTCGTCATGATTTGTTGGTAGCAAGTGCGTTCATTCTCATTTAAATTCATATGTTCTATTTTTGCGACTAAAAAATCGTGCGATTGAAATCGCAAGTGCGGTCCTAGCCTAAGACCTTATTTTAAAATTTGAAGGTGGATACATTTTCCGTTGGAATATTAACTTTGCTAGGTTGAACAAGTCGGCGAAAGTAGTATCTTTTAAATATCAAAAACTTTCTTGTATTATTTGTCTCAAACTTGCTACCAAAGTCTTAATTTGTTTTTTATCCTATAATTTGATCATTACGAGTATTGTTGTAAATTGCATTGTACAATGGATAAATCCCATATCCCTTTGAGTAAGTAAAATAATATTATGTAAGTAGTTTGGTGTCATTAATATACTCCACCCCTGTTCTTTCGTAGTGCATGTTGGTATAATTGTATAATTGAATGTTTATTCCTTTTTCTTATTATTTTTGTGTTCATGGCTGTCAAGCGTTTCCTCATTTTCTTTCCTCAAATATGTACTTGTTATTGTTTTTAATTTATTTCAATTATTATTTTTTTCATAAACATTTTAACTTTAAAAAAAAATAATAGTTTGTATAAAAGTTACTATCTTAGTTTTTCCCTTTTGTTTTCTTATTTATTTTCATTTTAAATCAACACTCAATTTCCAACCTGATGCCGCAACACACTCAACGGCGGCGTGTGCATTTAATTAAAATTAAAAAAAACAACTGTCATTGCCTTCAATTGCCTAACTCAAATGAAAATACGAATAAAACAAAATTAAACCAACCAACCAACTATATAAAACTGACAGGCTATTAAGCAGTGGTCCCGAATACGATGACAGTGATGACTTTAACCGAATGAATACAGCAACACCAACGACGACAAAGGCAGCTACGCCAAGTTTAGCAACCGTGATTACAGGAGTCACCCAACAACAGCCTCCCCAAACGCCCCCGTTGCCCGTTCAGTATACCTTGGGATTGGGAGTAGCTGCATTGACAGCAGCCAACTCGCAACATATGAATGGTTCGGCGGGAAATGGTTTAAGTCACTCGTCTTCCATTGCCAATAACAGCGCCACCATCGCTGCCGCCAACACCGCTAATAGTGCCGTTGCCGCCACAGCTGCCGCCACCACTCCGACCAACAACATAATCAGCAATAACAGTAATAATAATAACAACAACATTAGTATCAATAGTAATAGTAGTAATAATAACAATAATGTCAGTGGCGGCGGAGTGATTGGGGGCGGCGGTGGCGGTGTCACTCGACTGGCATCGTCTCGTCGCCCCCAAATCCAAATATCACCAAGTGAACCGCAAAAAACATCGCAATTGCTTACACTCACCATACACAAGGACGAAAACGGATACGGAATGAAGGTTAGTAGATTTAATAATTTTTTTTTGTAGAAATATGTAATTTTTTTTTTCTTTATTTTAATTTTGATAATTTTTAGATATTGGGCTTTAGATAATGGGAACTTTTTAATTTATTTTGTTTTTATTAAAATTTTGAAATTAAGTGAATGCAAATAAATTTTAGTCTTCCCCGTAGCTATTCGGTAAAATACGACTTGTAGAACTAGAAGTTCTTTTTGCTTAACTTTTTATTTGAGGCATTTTTAAAAATATAGACACTGTAAAGTTATATGTATAAAATTTTGGTTTAAAAACAGTAAATTTCGATTTAATTGGAATAAACAACAAATTTTGAATTTGAAGCGGGATTCTAAATTCGAAAATGACTAGGTACGAACAAATGAAATTGTGTACTTTCAGTTTCATTTAACGTAATTTTAACTCTTCAAAAATTAATGTTTAACAAAATCGAAAGGTTCCGCACAATAGTATACTCTTCAAAATTGAAAATTGCTATTGGTAGCTGCCCGGGCACAATGTACTCACATTACAAATCATTGTGGTCGAAGCTCGTGCAGGGTTAATCAACACCTTTATAAAAATGGAGAAAATCTAAGTCTCCATATAAGTCTCCAGGTCTGGATGGCATACTTCCTTATGCTAAAAAAACGCAAGATGTAGCAGTTCCATGACTGGAATTATTTTTCAAAGGATTTCTCTCTTTTACCTATGTAACCCAGTCCTGGAGAAGAGCAAGAGTAGTTTTTATCCCGAAAGTCGGTGGGTGGGGCCATGAATCTGCGAAGGATTTCCCTCCAATTAGTCTGGACTCTTTTGTGCTTAAAACTTTGAAGTGCATTCTCAATATCCATATTAGAGACATTCTTAACGGATGTCCTCTTGAGAACGCTTAACATGTATAACTTAAGGGCAAGTCTACAGAAACGGCCATTCACGAGGTTTTGCGAACAATTGAGAAAACGCTCGCTACCTTAAATGTAAAAAGGGCGTTCAACAACGTCCTTCCAAGCCCATTCTCAAATCCCTCATCGAGTTTGGTGTAGAAGACTACATTATGGAGTGGATTATATCAATGCTCATCGACAAAAAGGATTCTAGGTACGCTTATAGAGGAACACCCCAGGGCGGAATTCTGTCACCACTTCTATTTCCTTTAGTCGTGAATAAAATTCTGATTAAGTTTGAAAGATGTGGTGTAAAGGCGGCTGCGTATGCAGATGACTTGGTGCCACTAGTGTTATTAAAGTTCATAACTGTGTTAATTCAAGTAACAGAAATAGCTTTCAGGAAAGTTTGTAACTGGGCCACAAGTTGAGGACTAGGTGTTAACCAAAGCAAAACTGAACTTACTGATGTTACTTTCTACCAAAACTAAGATACAACCCTTCGGTTTACCCCCACTCAACGACTAAACACTTTTGCTCTCTTCCAGTGCAAAATAGCTAGGTGTTATAATATGCCCTAAGTTGAACTGGAAACTGAATATTGAAAAAAGGGTTACGAAGGCCTGCATAGCTTTTTTCGCCTGTAGAAGGGTCTTCAATCCTCACGTATGGCCTGATTGTATGATGGCCCACGCTTCCCAAAGCTTATAATATCGATAGACTTAAGAAGGTGCAAAGATCTGCTAGCGTTGGGGCTCTAAGATCTTGCCCAACTGATGCCTTAATCGTTTTTCTTTACCTTTTACCACTTGATTTACACATTAAGTACCTAGTGTCTTGCAGTGTATTAAGACTAAAGGAATCCAACACTTGGATTGCCAAACCTTATGGCCACAGCAATATTAAGGAGTTGATTCCAATAGAGATCTTTTTGACTCCCACTAACTACTGCACTCCAAAAATGGGTATCAGTAAAGATTTTAGGGTTATGTTCTCATCAAGAAAGGACTGGGATGATGACGTCGTTACGTAGACTTTGGCTCAAAGATGGAGTGTGGTGTGGGTTCAGGAATCTTCTCTGTTACTTTGAAAATATCTAGGTCGTTTAGACTTACCGAATTTACTAGTGTTTTTCTATGTGAATAACTGGCTATCAAGGAAGGATGCAAGGTTCTCAAACGAGAGCGGTAGCTGTAGCATGAGAATTAAGTTTTCTCTCTTACAAAGCCAACCCAACTGAGGAAAATGGGAAAAAGCGTAAACAAGTCAGAAACCATTCCAACACTGTTATAAAAGGAACCACAGTAGAAATTTCTGGTCATATGTAAAGAACCTTCAAAATTTAACTTCATCTTCGGTTCCAACGCTTATCTACAATGACAATCCGCAAATAAAGCAAATATACTTGCAGCTCATTTTGCTGCTAGCTCTACGTTACCTGATAGCAACATTGCCCCTCCTTCACTTCAGAACTTGAAATCAGTCAACGGAACAGGCATATTTCCCCACTCGTATAGTTGCAATGCAAGATCCCTTCGAGATCTTGATATAAACCAACCCGCTGGTTCTGGTACCCACCATTCTTCTGAAGAGGTGTTCTTCATCGCTGGAAAAGCCATTGCGTCAGCTTTTCCATCGCTAATACTGCTTTGGAATCTTCCCTGTAAGATGGAAAACAGCATTTGTTCAGCCTGTTTCTAGATGGAATCGCTGATAAATCATCAGCTTAAGAAATAAGCTTATTAATGACCAGCAAAACAGCTTTCGCAGCATCTATTGGCAAATCCTGCTGAAGAGTGAAAAAAATTCTTTATATTAATTTGGAGAAAGTAAGATTATTGCGCTTGATATTTCTAAGGCATTCGATAGAGTTTGGCACCAGGATCTCTTATAAAAAATGCGTGCGTTTGGTATCAATGAAACCCTTATTCTTTAAATTAGAAATTACCTTCTGAATTGTTCAGTACATTTTGTATTGGATAATTTCAAGTCTGATCTTCACAAAATAAATGCTGGTGTTCCCCAGGGCTCCGTTTTATCACCGACTCTTTTTCTCAGTTTTATAAATGATCTCTTGCTTGAAATTAATACTTAATTTTTTTTTACCGATGACTCTACCCATGTAATGAGCCCTGCCTGTCCTATAAAGCTATGGAGGATATGGGCTTCCTCAAGCCAATTATATATGATGGCTAAAGAGCCGATCTGATTGATTTGACTGAAAAAAAAGAAAAGAAGGCTAAAGAGCCGATGTTTTAATTTTAACTCTCAAATTGAAAGTGAATTTTATTTTATCAGACTTAAGCTATTTATACAAAAATAATTTTCTTACACACTAAGAACTTAAACCTATACATAGTATTACTAAAACATATACATTGTATTTAATTCTAATTCGGTGGGAAACAAATGACAGAATCAGGCAGCATACTTGCTATGTCATCAAAATCATAACCAATATGCATGCCCCTTTCAAAATGCACAAATGTATCCAAATTCGTTGAACCTTCACGAATAGATAGATACACTTGACCATAGTAAAAGTAATCTGAGACTCAAGTGGCATTGAACATTTTATTAGATAATTTTCTGGAGTGAATGAAATGCGAGTACATATGAGAAATGGGTTGGCTATAGGAACGTGGAGTATAGATCTATGGCAATGACCTGCAATAAAATTCTTATGCAATATAGTGTAGTGTATACGCACTACAGTATCCTTCGGAAGGGGAATTGCAACAGTACCGTATGATAAACTCATTAAATTCCTATCTTTACAACATTGCTAAATAGGGTATACAAAATCCTGTACAAGTGTACAGTTTCGTTACTCGACATGTGTGTCAACGACAATCTTTGTTGGAATTACGTCATTCTCGAGGCTGTTAAAAAAGCAACTAAAGTTACTTAGGATTTCTATATCGGTGTTAAAAATGTTTCACCCCTTCTGACCTGGCTACAGTTTATAAGGCATTTATAAGTCCTAAACTCGAGTATAACGTGCATCATGAACACCGTCGGAATGCTTCATGTATTTTCTTGTTTTATCACTTCTTTCACAGGCAGTGTTCACTTGAAAAAGCCAGTTGCATTCCTCCCCTCAATCAGTTCACCCGTGATACCCGTTTCGCTAGGTGTGCTGATCAGTTCACCTTCAAGTCTAATTTTGGTCGCACCGTCAAATACAGAGATTCATTTTTTAGCCGCACAACACGATTATGGAATAATTTACATTTCTTCCTTGCCATTTCAATTTGCAAACATTCAAGACCAATGTGCATCGACGCCTCCTTTCTCCAATCCCGAAACCGCAACATAGAAAATTCGTGAATTTAAAATTTAAGCGTTCATCGCTTACTCGCGCGAGTAAAACTCGCTGCCATCAAAACCATATCCTCAGGCGAATAAGAATTTGAAAATTTCGTCATAAATTATGCTTTCCACAAAACGTATGGTTCTTCCGACCTTGTTTCACTTAATATTTATGGCCCACCCTTTAGAATATTTTACTCAAATTTTTACAGAGTTTCGAATATTCTCTTTGAACTGTAATAATTTGGTTTAAAGATAATTTAAATTCCTAAAATTCCTAAACTCACATTATCTTTCTAAAGAAAACTTTTTTTTTTTTAAATATTTTCTGCAAATCACAAATCATTGAAAATTTATTTTCTTACATCATTTTTATTAATTAGTCTAATTTACTAATTTCCTATGTGCTCAAATGCAAATTATCTACATTTGGTTTATCTAAACAAAAATTTTTCACTTTCGCAATATTAATGAATGAATTTTCTAATCGAGCCACAGCAGCGCATCGCAATAAAAATACACTTAATTTTATCGATCTAAAAACACACAAAAATTAAAAGAAAAAAAAAAACAAAACTGTCTTTTGCATGCCGCCTTATGTAATCTTAAGAAAATTTATTTCCGTTGGCAGAATTCCAAAATTTAATGAAATATTTCCCAGCCAAGCTCTGATTTGCGAGCGACCAGTGTAAAAAAAAGGTCAACCGGGCTGGAAGAGGTGGAAAATTATTAATTATTATTCGCCTAGTTAATTGAATGCTAGGAAACCTGCAAACATAGAAAACTATAATGGAAACGAGTTCAATGCTTTGAACTGGAACAAATGGTTTACAGAAAAAAAAACAATCGTTGCAGATTGTTTTCCATTATTGCTTTTGGCACTTTTTATATCGTAGGTCTCCACTATCAGGGTGACCAGGATATTAGTTGTTAGGTAGAATAAATCCGTGGAAAACGTTACCTTACGGAAGATTGCATTTAAGACCCTGTTTACATTGGGAATATTGTGCACTTTCTACATCGTGTTTGCATTGGAAGCTTTGAGGCACCTTGAAATGAGTTCGCCTATGTTGTCAATGGATTGAAGTATCGATTTTGGTACTTTCCATTGATTGTTAGAACTAAATATCTTCATTCCCCAACATTTCTTCACCTCTCATCCAATATGTCAGAAAGACGAAACAAATGGTGCCAAATTTCATTCAATATTTTAAACAAATCTTCTTCATGCTATTGATAGACGATTGCATTTTATTTTATGCTCCCGAAAAATGCATATTTAGAGTTGACAGTTAAAAAATCCAAAAAATTTAGTTTTTTTATTTTTTGCTCCGAAAAATACATTTTTAAGGCAATCAATCAGACGACATTTGTAACGAAATATTCTCGATACGTCAAAATTTAATTTGTACTTCATCTGTCAAACCCACAAAATGTCAAATATCGAATTAAATATTCTATATACACCAAAATATAGATCGTTCTCCATCTGTCAAACCATGAACTGGATGATGACTAAGATGCCAATGGAATACAAATTTTAGTTTTGTCCGCTTTTATTTACTTTGACAATTTCCATTACAAGAGGAGAATAATGTCAATCGGAATATAAATCTCTGACAGAAAGAGTGAGATAAAATACAGAAAGGTAAAAAAAATTCGGAGGATTTAGTTCAGTGTGATCATTGTCTATAGTATAGAAAAAAGACATCAAGAGCCTGATTAAAAATAGGAGGCCGTTACTGCTCGTTGAGAGCCTAAACCTAATGACTTTCAACTCTCAACCATTCCTATGTGAAGTGCATGTTGTCAGGAATGGAAGGAACATACAATTTTCTGTAGATTCTGACGGCTAAAGAGCAGCACTTTCATGACAAGGGATACTTTTACTTTTTTTGCCGCGGTTGAGAATCGATTGCAAGACCTTCTGCATGACAGTCCATGACAGAGCTTGATTACGCGATTCTTTTTTTTTTATTTGGTGTGCGCTGAAGAAATGTAGCGAAATGAAGCTACGTTTCTAGATTCCCCTCACCCAAACTGTCAAAAAGACGAAACGAACGAAAAAAAAAAAGAATCGTGTAATCAGGCTCCAAGAGTCAAATCGAAGTGGCATATTTTCGTGCACCAATAGAGACAGTCACATTCTCAAATATGTTTTCCTGGTTTTGATAATGGAAACGCTCCATCCAGCGGCTTGTCAAGCATGCTTGTCTGCATGACAAGTATATTTGAGATTTTGTGTAGTATGTTACGTCCAATTTGGATGCAGAAATCACCACAGATGGTTCCTGGCGGAGAATCAGCTGGGTTGGTGGCACTTAACATCTGGCGACCGGTCTTGACGACGTTCAAACTTTCCTTCCCATACTATTGTAACAACTGGGCCCAAGCTCATATAATTAACCAAAACGAAGAAGAAAGGGCGAGCAGACAAGTCGGAGTATTGCTTCTCGAGCAAGTTCGTAGAAGCCTACATGAATTTCATGGCGACCAATTTTAGGCCCTTCTGTTCGAAACGCGTCCACGCTGGAAACATGATAAAAGTCTGTTTTTTGTTTGATGCCATTACTGTTGAGAACAACGAAAAGAATTTGGCGATTGTCGTTTTTCTCGTAGATGATGTCTTCAAATTGATCGCAAGTGATGGCTCGGGCATATATCTACCTGTCACTAGGCTTTAGTTGTTGCTGGAAGAGTTGTTGCATTTCTGAGTTGGGTTAATCTTCCTGGTTCCTTATGATTTTTCTGGAAAGCTGTAGCAAATATTGGTCTAGTGGTATAAATTTGGCTTCCTCGTGAACAGGTTCTAAGTTAATGATATATTTTTTCGTAAGAGGATTGCGATGCAGTTCAGTGCAAATGCGGATCATATGGCTTTCATTTTTCGTACTTCATCTTCTAAATTGCTTTAGATAATAAAGTGAACAAAATGGGAAAGACGTAAGTCAGATAAGCAGCTTGGTCTTCTAACTTAATCCATTTCGTATCCTAATAGCGGGTTTTCTTCTGCATCAAGCATGCTTCTTGTTGAAAAAGTTGATTCCTAATTACTTCATTGATGAATTTACTTCTACTTCAGTGTTGTCTCGAAGATTGAATATGATGGTTTCACAGCGGTTAACAAATGCTAGTCTTCGAATGACAGTCATCAGTGTTCGGAGGCAGATAAGTTAGGTGCTTTCGTTGTTTCTTTTCAGTCCCTATTTGAGATAGTATTCCCATAGGTTTTGAAGTGTTTCTGTATTCTCCTGGTAGTAGGTGGTAGTAGGATGTTTAATAGCAGTGGTCTAAGTTTTGATCCTTGAGGCACTCCGTTTTACGTTTCTGCTACTTGTTCATAAAAAAGTCTATGGTTTATTAACTAGGTAGTCCAAGTCCCGAAGTTTTGAATAATAGTTCTTTTATCCAAAAACTGTCTAAAGCTTATCCGATGTCGGTGTTAAGGCCTGCCAGTGTACCATCGGATTCAAAACAAAATTGAAAAAGACATATGATAGCGCATTGCTTTTTGCATATTTGGGGGAACTATTCCCTAGTTCACATTGCACCGTGATTTTTTCAATGTCACGCAACAAAGTTTCATCAGATTTCTTGGGATCCCGAGTTCGGCTATAACCATATGCGGTTTTGAATTCGATGAAAAGATGACTTAAAATTCGATGGTCCCTTACAGAATTTGCCTCAATGTGAGGATTTGATTTATGGTCGATCTGCCGAACCGAAAGCCACCCTTGTACTTGTTGAAGAACGGCATAAGACACTCACGTATTGCCCGGAATATGTATCGATGAATCTAGCCTTTTACAACTTGTTTTTAAATGGGATATAGAGCTGATAACCAAGTCATCGGGCAAGCTTCTATCCACCCATATTTGGGTGATGATTTGATGCATTTTCCTTACAAACATCAACTCGGCATCTGGAGAGTTCTGCAGTTAAGTCATTAGGGTCTCGTTGTTCTTAAGTTTTTTTTTTGTATGGTTAAAATCAACCTCTTCTATACTTTGTGGTTCTGTATTGATTAGAAGTGGGATCTGTCTTCTTGCCTTATGTGTCGCACTACAAGATGTCCATTTAGCAGTTGCTGGAAATGCTGCTTGAAAACATCCACTATTACCTGTGGTTATGTGACTAGGTTCACTTCGCTGCGTTCCGGCTTTTGTAACTTGTTTCAGCTGAACGGATTCATCATTATACAATGGGTTTTTCTTCTTCTTAGAATACGTTGGCTTCGGCTGTCTCTTCGATAATATCGCGATACTGGGACCACTGATTGTTGACGTCTGTGGTATGTAAATGCACAGCTGAAAGCTTCTCGGCTTAGTGGTCTCTGTAGGCTCTTGCAAGTCCAAGTATGAAGGGGTTCATTGTCGAATTTCTTCTTCCGGGTATTTCGTTTGACAGTAGTTGTTGAACTCTGAATTTTGCCGCACTAGGAAATTCTCAGAGTCGACAATTGCCCATGGAAATGTATGCACGACTAAGATGTCGAATACTTGCCGTGGGTTCAATAGCACATCGTCAATTTGGTTGGTGGTTCGACAGTCTTGAGAAGGTAACTTAAGCAGTTATGACTGCTAGAAGATGTCGTGGCATATTGGTTTTGAAAGCTTGCACAACACGATGAGGGGGGAAGGGGATCAGGGTGGGCAAAGTATTCCAAATTCTAGGAGTAGGACTAGAAAAAGTACATCTATTTGACAGTATGTTAGAAGTTACACTCAAGGCTAAACTGAGCATTACGGCGGAATTCAAGAGTAAGTCCTACTAAATCTGCTTCCAAGCTCCTGCAAATTCTTTTTGTCTCAAGTCGTTATCTGTTGTCGTTTCGTAGAGGCTGTGCTTACCAACTAATCCGCCGAAGATATCCTCCTTTCAGACATGCAAATGTCCTCGACTACAACTTTGACATCGTACTCCGGACAAACTCCGTTCATAAAACTCAGTTCATAAAACTCAGTTCTTAAAACTTCTTCCTTATGAGTTTTTTTTAGCTTCTTCGGTAGGAGCGTGTATGCATATTAGACTTATGCTTTGGAAGTGTTCTTGATGCGGATCAGAACCAGGGGTTTTTAATCAGGGCTTAGAGTCAATAACTTTGCCTCTAGCCGATTTCCCACGACGAATCCTCATCCTGTTACTATTAATGTAATTTCTTGGATTTCCATAATATCTGCCCTATACGTCGTGAGGACCGATCCAAGCTTTTGAGTAGAACCTGGTGTTTGTGTTCTGGGAACATACTCTCAGGTCGTTATAATTTCCGGGTCTTGTTGCTATACGAAGGTTATCATTATCAATGTCTCACAAGGGAAGGAAGTGGACTTTGGATAAGTCATTCGTGAGACTTAAATTTCACTTACTCCCGGAAGTGCGAAACTAAGCCTCCCCAAAGTGGGAGCTTTAGATTCATGTATGTCCCAATTAACTATGATTTTTTTTCTGTATATCTTTTTTAAGGAATATTTTTTTCCATTTTCATAGTTTTCCCAACAACAGCTACCCATGGTCACACCGAGTCCCTATCCAAAGATCAAAGAAAATTTTATTAGTTCGCCGTTTACTCAAATGTGTTTTCTTTGCCTACAGTTTTTGTGTGTGGCACGATGATGT
Source organism: Philhelius festivus (assembly GCA_963931855.1). NCBI lineage: Eukaryota > Metazoa > Arthropoda > Insecta > Diptera > Syrphidae > Philhelius > Philhelius festivus. The sequence continues at coordinate 50,044,559 of OZ007557.1, read as the reverse complement.
TGTATTTAGTGGTATTTTTATTATTATTATTTTTTATTTTCTATCTATTAAGCGGGGGCACAAAAATTAAAAACAAACTAAAAATTATATGGGCATAGAGATAAGATACTGAGTAAATTACACACACTATACGTGTATACACCCTGAAATGCGGAAAACCATGCATGCCTCACACTGGTCTGGTTCTGGACAAGGGTTTTTTTTTTAGGTTATAAATTTGCTATGGTAACGGCAAATGCATACTATATTACTCAAAAGGGGGAGAAAATTTATGAATAATGTGATAAAAAAAGCTTTTTGTTTGCCAATATTATTGTCCATGGAATGAATATAAAAGGAGCAGAAGCACCATCCATCGCCAGTAGGGGCAATTGCAAAATTAAGCAAAGGCTATCTGCCGGATACGTATACGTAGATACATACGTAGAAATATTGTGGATTAAATTGTTTCTTTTAGACAAAATGATGGGGTGCACTTGCACGAAAATAGCAATGAACTGGAAAGTTAATAGTTGCCTTTGATTTAAATGCGAACTTTAATTGGCTATAATTTTAATAGGTTTTGCGGTTGGTGCTTCGGAAAGGTTAAGATTAAGGCCGATAGTCCATAAATAGTTATAAACAAAAATTCATACAGATTAGGTATCCAGTACCTACTGGAGGAGGTCATTTTATTCCGTTCCATTGCAAAATAATAAATTCTTTTTTTTTTCCGTAGTAAAGTATTTAATTCAATATTCTTCCAATCTGTAATAGTTTTAAAATAAATTTGGAAAATTTATAAACATTTTTCATTACCGTGAGTCTATTAATAAATGAATTTCCAAACCAAACTTACCTAAAAAAAACCGAGAACTTTCAAATCCGCTGTGGCAGAAAACTGTCACGAATTTACAGTTCTCCACCTCTACAAACAAAAAACACCCTTTATACAGACAGAAACCACTAAAAGGCTAGATAAGACTTTATTTTTACAACAGGTCGGTCTTAATCTGTCTCCGCTGCAGGCTTTTTACGACTTATAGGTACTAAAAGGCAAATTATGCATTCGTAAAAAAAATCGAACTCGAGATTTTGATCAAAGTTGACATTACGATGATATCGAAGACTAAAAAAAGTGGGTCTCGCAATTTTATCTGTCTGTCTGTTCGACTACAGCCTAAACGGCTCGGCCGATTTTTTTCAAACTTGGTAGATATCATTTTTAATTTTTCCCCTTCACGTTTTTTTTATTTTTAAGACCAAAAATAACGGTACCTGCCATACGATTATTTTTCGAAATTTTGTAAATAAAGAACCATTTTTTTTTTGTTTTTGATTTTCTCAAAAACGGTACGACCGATTTTGATCATTTTTTTTGCTAAATCTTCCCAACAACTTGAATAGAATTGTGTATTCAAATTTTCAAAAAAACATTTTTTTTTGGATTTTAAAAAAAAAAATTCATTTTTTTTTCAAAGCTTAATATTTCGAGGAGTTTTTTTTTTAAACTTGATAAATAAAAGTTTCCCAAAATAATTACAAGATGTATGAAATAAAGTTTTATTTTACCTAAAAATAAAGGTACCCACCATACAAATGTTGAAAAATGGTTTTCAAAAATCGTATTTTTCTCGAAAACGGCGCCTAGAATTTTAATATATTTTTTTTTGTTTTAATTAATTTAACGATCTTTAATTTTATTAAAAAAAATTGAAATTAAGATATTACAGCTTTTACCTACCATAGATCCATTTTTTTAAATTTTGAATTACTCATTATCGACACAACAGATTTTAATGAAATTTTTTGTAGAGATGCTTCTAAAAAGTCTTAAAACTATTGCATTTTAAAACTTAAAAAAATATTTTTTGAATTTAAAAAAAAACAACCTTTTTTTTTTTTTGGAAAATTCGATATTTCGAAAACGGCTCAATATTTTTTTTGGAAATTTAATTCTCATTCGTATAGTAATAAAAACTTAAAGTTGGCATACCAAATTTCTTTCTTAAAAATCTTTCAAAAATTTTGTATAAGGTTTTTTTTAAGAAACCACTACAACGACTTATAATTTTTGTTCTTGCACATATTTGCATAGCATTCTGTTTTTGTTTCTAACTACTAAAAGAATTTAAAAAAAATAATTTTATCCTTCCTTATGAACAGTTTTCTCTAATAACATTGGTTTTTAAAATTCCTAGTCTATTAGATAGGAGCAAGTTCGTTCATTTTATTTCGTGCTCCTTATGAAAGTTAAATAAAGTAAAATTCCGTTTAATTAATAAATATTTAAATCGTTTTCTTTAACAATAATAACCAACAGAACCATAAAAGATATTAAAAATCTAGAGAAAAACTGCGTCCGCGGGCAGCCTAGCCCTATGGGCGAATTAGTGCTAAAGTTCATCGTTCCTTGCATTTTTTCCTAATTTACCCTTTTCTTGATAAAAAAAAATCTCTTTTCTTCAAAGGCGTTGTTCCTTGCGAAAGATAATTCGAGTAATGTTCCTTAGCACTCAATATGAATTTTCTCATTTTCTCTGTACTTATCATAATTATTACCGAGCTTTCATACCCTTTACCAAAATTATTTGATCGAAAAATTAAATTAAAAATTTGGTGGTGACATAGCTCGTAGAAAACCAGGATCTGGTGACTTCCAAAACGTGTGCTATCAGGAATGGAGGGTACCTACAATTTTCTGCCGAGTCAGAACGACTAGCATTTTTTAGGATAATATATGTATACTCTTGGAGAATTTGTCATTTCCTCGCAAGGCGCAGTTTATCCCAAAACATTTTTATTTGCAGCGGCTGAGAATCGTAAAGCAATATTATTGAAGATCTCAAATCCAAATTTTTATTTGTCAACTACAAAAGAAATTTGATGGAAATTATCTCTTTTTTCGAGTATAACTTTTTCCCTCACGCACTCTTACTACCTCTTTGTTTCTCTCTTTCTATCTCTCTTTGTCTTTCACTTCTTCTCTTTCTCTATTTGTCACCCTTTCTTTTTTTTCTCAAACTATTGGCTAACTTCTTAGATAATTTTTTTTTAAATAATCTTTCTTTATACCAGACTAATCTTATTTCAATTTCTTGACATTTATTTATTTAATCCGTTAAAGTACTAACGTTACAAAACTTAAAACTAGATAACATTACAAATATGAATTTACTTACAATTATGTATTAAAAAAGTTTACTTTAAATTTACTACATTTTAAATTGTCATTAACTGAAGAAATTAAAAAATTATACTTATTGAAAACTGAAATCAATTGATTTAAGGGACTGTTCATACCATAGTTTGTTCTGCTAAAGTTAGGATATAGAGACCGTTGATTTCTCAAGCTAGCTTGACTAAAACTAAAATTCAAGCGGCACAGAGATGATGGAGATATTATTGATCCGTTGACTAATTTTGTAATATAACATAGTTGTAGATATTGTCTATGTTTTGAGAGTAAAGGGAGATTTATTAAGATGAGTCTATTGTTATAGGGGGGCAGTGTCGATCTTTGTGACCAAGGAAGAAAACGAAGACAGAATCGTAAGAATCTCCTTTGGATTCCCTCAAGTCTGTTAATATGAACTGAATAGTATGGCGCCCAGACTACACAGCCATATTCGAGTACTGGTCTGACAAAAGATATGTAGAGAAGCTTAAGAACGTAAGGATCCACGAAGTCACGGGAGAATCTTTTTATAAATCCCAAAGTTTTATTAGCTTTTTTAATAATAAAGTTAATGTGATCAATAAATGTTAAATTAGAATCTAGAATAATTCCTAGATCGGAAAAAACGGACACTCTACATAATGTAAAAGAATCTAACATATAGTTGTAAGTTAACACATTTTTTTTGCGCGTAAAACACATTGTTTTACACTTGTCAATATTTAACAAAAGACGGTTAGTATTGCACCATTCCCTGAACCTATAAATGTCTTCTTGAAGTTGTTCACAGTCGCTGATGGAGGCTATTCTTTTAAAAATTTTGATATCATCGGCATAGATAAGCACAGATGAATTTTTTATAATTGATGTCAAGTCATTGATATATAGAACAAATAGTAATGGGCCTAGATGGCTCCCTTGTGGAACACCTGAGTTGACCAAAAATTGATCAGAACCCTCATTACGAAAAGTAACACTATACCTCCTGTTTTCTAAATAAGATGATATCCAGACTAGAAAGTTTTCATTGAACCCTAAGCCAATTAGTTTATTAATTAGAGTTTTGTGACAAAGCTTATCAAAGGCTTTGCTAAAATCAGTAAATACACAATCCACCTGTTTTCGATCTTCAAAGGAATCGATACAAAAAGAGGTAAAGTCAAACAGATTTGTAACAGTCGACATCTTTTGGACAAAACCATGTTGGCTATCACAAATAATAGATTTACAACTAAAAGATAAGACGTTACAGATAATGGATTCAAATAATTTGGGAATTACAGATAATTTAGCAATAGGGCGATAGTTAGTTATATCGTTTTTTGACCCTTTTTTATGGATGGGTATAATGAAAGCACTTTTCCACATAGAAGGAAATATTGAAGAATTTAAAGATTCATTAAATAGAACATATAGAGGATAGGATATTTCTTCTTATTTAATCTCTCCCCCGTCAATTTCTTTTTCATACCTCCTGGCAGAATTGAAAAATTGCTAGTTGTTACAAAATTTCTTACAAAGTTGTATATTATGTATTAAGATTCTTAAATAATTTCATGGAAAAATGTTGATTTAAATTGACATGAATTAAATATTGTTTTCTCAAACAAATTGTTTTATTTAAGACTGTAAAAATTAAATAGTTTAAACATTTTATTTAATGGAGAAAATTTTTCATAATTGGTACGATAGTTTGAAATAAGTATACTTTCCGGTATGTTAATCAAAGTTCTTTGAGGAATATTAAAATTAATACGAGACAGAAGGTGCAAACAGTCTACAATGAAAACGAAACATAAATAGGAACGTCTGTTCTCGAGACTGGGTATATCAATAAGTCTAAGTCTGTTGTTATAAGGTGGGAGATCATAAGGATTATCCCAACCTAGTCCCCTGATGGACTGCACCTGTTCTAGTCGATTTTTATGACATTTGTAATGAGGTGACCAAACCTGTCAAGCATATTCTAGAATGGGTCCAACATAAGATATGAAAAGCTGCTCTGTCACGAAAGGGTCGGAAAATTGTTTCGATTCTCTTTTTACCCAACTAAGAATTAAAATAGCTTTATTCGAAATGGAGTTTATATGTTGAATGAATTTGAGTTTGCGATCAAATGTGACACTAAGAATAGACATAACTGTTTCACGAGATATTGATATACCATTAAACAAATAGTTGAACGAAATAAAAGAAAACTTTCTTGTAAAACACAGAGTTTTACATTTATCGGTATTAAGAAACAAACAATTACGAGTGCACCAGTCAAAAAACGAGTTAAGATCACATTGCTATTCTTCACAATCACGAGAATTTCAAATAGTTTTGAAGATTGTTACATTGTCGGCGTAAATGAGTCACTTGGAGTATTTTAACACAGATGGTAAGTCGTTTATAAATAAAATAAAAAGAATAGGGCCTAAATGACTACCCTGTGGGATTCCTGAATTGATTTTAAACTTATTTGATTCGCAACCGTTAAATAACACCGAATAAGATCTATTGAATAAATAGGATTGAAGCCATTTTACAAAATTTTCGCTAAATCCTAATTTTCTTAATTTAAAAAGCAAAACACGTTGGCAGCTTGTCAAAAGCTTTACTGAAATCAGTAAATACACAATCTACTTGTTCACTGTTTTTAAATGAATCAATACAATTTTCAGCTAATTCTATTAGAAAAGTAACAGTAGAGCGACCTTTTATAAAACCATGCTGATTAAGAACAATAATGAATGAACTTTTCCAAATAGATGGGAATGAACATGAAGACATTGAAAAATTAAAAAGAATAGACAAAGGCAATGACAAGTGACGTACACAGTTTTTCAAAGTAAAACCTTGTGGACGGGCCCATATGTCCAGTAGTGTGATTATATACTATCCAACAAGTTTCTCTTAAATGTAGTTTTACAGCTACTAGAATTTTTGAATTTCAATACTTTACTTTCCTTTGCCTTATAAAACAAAAATGAAGACGATGTTGTCTTAACCAATTGAAGTTAGGGCATTGCCAAAACTTCCCATAGACAAACTGTGCACCTTTATCTCAAATAAAACATGTGTAAGTATATATCTTCTTAAGATGGAAATCTTCTTTTAGGTAAAAAATCCTTATGGCAGAGATAGTTTCAGATCCACTTAGGTCCTCTTCTTTTAATTTCAACTTTTATTCAACAAAAATAATAAATAGAAATTTCTCAAAATATGTCAAATGTCAATGTCAATCAATCACTGTTTTACATAAAAACAAAATCTCCATCGCTGCTGTAGGGCAAGTTGTCATTGCTCCAGTAATGCATAAATAAACGAGGAGCTTTTGGACGTTTCCTAGTTGTTTGCAACCTCGGTTCTTTTGTGCTATGCAACCGTAATTACCATCATTGGGTACATTAACAAAGGGTATATGGTTTTGCACACCCATGATTTACCTTTAAGTTTCTTACATAAGGATTTCTGTGGCATTACCGAAGGTACATTCTAACGTGTTTATTCCAGAGGAGTTAGCTGTCTAGTATATTAAATTAAGTCTTAAGTGTAATAAAGTTTCCTAAATCTCTTGTTCCCCTATTCCAAAATCCAAATAAATGTTTAATTACCAGTAAGGTCCCATAACACAAATGCAAAAATGGACTCTTTAACGACAACACATGGCAATAAAAGCCTTGAAAATTATAAAATCTCAAATTGCAAGTTCCACTAACTCTGACTTTGCAAAATCTGAGCAAATAAAAGTTCTAAAATCAATCCTAAGCCATTGCCAATATCTCCTACTTTCGTTGGCAAGGCAAATATGTGTGCAAAAAATTATAATTAAACTTAACCGATATTTATCTTCATCATCGGTCCAAGTGTGTAGAGTACTGTGTTGTGTACATTGTACTCAGTTCACTTCAACCATTTAACGTGTTTTTTTTTTCAATAACACTTTTGTGTACATATTTGATAAACTTTCAATAAATATTTATTATAAAAAATGTTTTTATTAATTCCAGGTATCTGGCGATAATCCGGTGTATGTCGAAAGTGTTAAACCAGGTGGAGCTGCCCAAGTCGCCGGTTTAATTGCCGGTGATATGATATTGAAGGTGAGTACAATAACATATATAATTTGACTCTAACCAATTTAATGAACAACAATTTTGCTTTTAGGTCAATGGTCAAGAAGTGCGATCGGAAAAACACACAACTGTTGTTAGTTTAATTAAATGTGAGTAATATTAGTAAAATGTGTACAAAAAAAAAAAAAACAAACATATTTTCTCCATTACAATAATTTCACTATCATGAAGCTCATGTCTCAAGTGAAGTCGCGGTAGTAGAGGTTGTTGGTATCGAGTGGGTTTAATCTGATTTCCTTGTCATTTGAGACGCGAATTAACCACATTGGCCGGATGTGTTCAAACAGTTTTGCACAAAGTTTCCGTAAGATCAAATGACCTAACTACGAAGTCAAAGTGACAGTGACGATGACGGTAACACTGACTGACGAACTACCAACGATATGCAGTTTGTGCTAGAATCCGACTTCAAAGTCTACAAAAAAAAGTACTATAGATGGACTGAGAAATGTTGTCACTCTCTTGAGTGTTTTTTTTTTTTTCATTTTTAAATTTTGAATAAATAATTAAGTTACCGATATGAGTGTATTTGAGTATTCACTGGATCTATCCAAACCACGCTCAGTGCTGTCTTTTGTTTTTGCCATGATTAATCCGATTAGTCTATAATTTCATGAACCTCTATCGTATTCAACGACGACGAAGACGATGATGATCATCGTCATCACCATCATATCGCACTTGAGACAGGTGGACGGACGAACACAGTATTGTATTCATTAACTTTTTTTCGACTCAGGTTTCAGTACTCATTTTGAACTAATGAACCGTGGTTGTATAGGACAATATTGATTCAGAGGGTGTGAATTGTATTTAAATAATTTTTCTTCAATTATTCGTTAAAATCTTTTAACGAAATAATTTGCCAATGAAAACACATATTTTCTGATGTGAAATTACATCATCCGAACGAATAATACGGATATTTCGAAAAGTGTTTGTTTGTTTTTCTGTGTTCAATAAGTTGACCTGTTTACGTCAACCCTAGACAATTTAATTGTATAATGGATGACTTTATCAATGACGTCAAAATCTACACAAGTGAGTCAGTTTTTTTTTTTTTTTTATTATTGTTGTCTGTTTTGCTTCAATAAGAAGTGGTTTTATTGACAAAAAAAAATATTTATTGAAAATATGCCCATAGACAAAGTGTCGCCTTAAAGTAAATACTTAGACTCTTTGCGATGCTATCTTCTAATAGTAGAGGATTTGCGATGAAGTCATCGGTTGTGTGCATCGGTTGTTGATAGTGCTTAAGATAAGATCAATTAATGTTGAAAATAATAATTCGAAAACAAAACATTTGAGGTTAATTTTTGTATATTTTTAAGTTCATATTCTGTTTTTTGTATAGACTTGTTTATCTTTAGAATTAGGCTTTGCAAGGTTTGTTAACTTAAAAGATTGTTCTTGCATATTATATTTCATATTTATTTTTGAATCTATGTATGTACGAAGGAAACGTTGTTTGGTTTTGAATACGATAGAAAAGTAATAAATAAATAAACTGCATTCAGTACAAAAAAACACATTGTGTCATCAAAATTTATTAACGATGATAAATTCCAATTGTTTTCGCTTCAGCGATGAAGTCAGTTCATTGAGTAGAAAAACCAGCCAGGTGATTTTTCTTTAGAAACACTATTGTATTGTTGAGTAGAAAGTGTTTAATATTATTTAAGAAATTTAAACGATTTGTCTTTCAAATTTACTTGACGTGTTGCACTCGTATTAAAAATCATACGATATTTACTTGATTATTTAAAAAAAAAGAACGAAAATGAGTTGTTCATTTGCTATCCAATATCCATGATTGTGAAAGCTTACCACTTTATCAAGCGTTTTGCTCTTACCCGGAGGTTCAGTCTTCCTTGTCGCAGCGAATCTGGTGGTTTGGAATCGCTTTATGTGGCCAGCCCAATGTACTGGACGTTTTTTTGGCTTTCTTGACTACATCCACATCTTGGTACAGCTGATAGAGTTCGCGGTTTTATCTTCTCTTTTATATGCCCTCCTCGGACAAAATATTCGAGGAAAAATTTTTCTTTCGAATGAACCTACTCGGGGCCGCAAAGCAGGACTGATTCTTGTAGAGGGTTCACTTAATCTTACGAGTGTGGAGTTTTGAACCCATTTGTTTCGCTAAGCCGAAACAGAAGCGGTTTCCTTCGTGGGATCTCCACTAACGGGTCGTTTGTTGAGTTAATATTAACTCCGAGTAGATGAACTTCTTAACTACAAAGTTTGGCCATCGCCATAAAAAGCTTCTGACGATAAATGCTATCATATGCGGCTTTGAAGTCAATAAGTGGATGGTGATTCTCGACTTGAAATTCATTGGTCTTTTCAAGAATTTGCCTCAAAGTGAAAATTTGATCTATGGTCAATCAGATACCACGTTGGATAGGATCTTCTATGTGACAATTCAATTTTCAAATTTGTTTTATTGAACATACTATTTACAATTTGGCTAACAACTAATAAAATACTACATAATGTATGAAAATTTACATTTGTTGGCTCGTAGGGGGCCTAACTATATACAGTGACTTACATAAGTTTAATTATTTTTATATAAAATTTACATGACGAAAAAAAATTAAATTTAAAAGGTTGGTTGATTGTATTGTCCTCAGGGTGTTCATTCCCGGTTGTCAGTGGTGATTTTTGTAGGTTGCGGGCAGGGATGGCGTTTAAGCCGCGGTGGTAGCGGTAGGTTGACCCAATGTCAACGTAGAACGAGACTACTTCCACGTTGTCCATGATTACGTTGTCATCCAGAGTTTCCATTACACTAAGGTACCTCGGTTCGGGATGTCGTTGTTCTGTGGTCATCCTTCTTATAAGCTGATTCAGATGGTCGATGATGTTCCCCATTAGTTTCTTAGTTGAATGAACTAGATATTTGTCCAGTGGGATTAAATTCGCTTCTGTGTAGAGATGCTCGTTCCTGTAGTGTTTCTGTCGTATCTTCTCAGTATCTTCCTTTCGAATAGTTGAAGATCCTTCATAGCTGTCTTCAAGATGGAGAACCAGACTTGGAAGGAATAACTGATCACTGGTCGCAGGAGCTTCTTGCAGATTAATATCTTTGTCGGTTGGCTAAGACCTGATGTTCTTTTCAGCAATGGGTGCAAACGGCTGAAGGCCCAGCTGGCCTTTTTCAGAACATTTCTTGAGTGCAGGTTAGCAACTCGTTGAAGTCCACTCCCAGGTACTTGACATTTGGCTTTGCCTCTATGGAGGATCCGTCAGGTAGTTTTAGGACCAGATTTCTGCAAATGCGGTGCGATGCCTCTACCAGTTAAAGGTCTCCTGAAGCAGACAAGTTCCGATTTGGAAGTGTTGATTCGGATTTCTTTCTTGGAAGAGTCTGTTACTGTGGGTTTCTACTTTTTGGACAGCGATTAGAGGTGACATTAATGTGGCGTAGGTGAGCGAGTCATCAGCATACAGAAGGTTCTCGCATCCAATTGGTGAAGGTTGGTCTGAAGTCATCAAGTTCTAGAGGAAGGGGTCTAGTCTTTAGCCTTGGGCGACTCCAGCTCTGATGGTCTTCATGTTTCACTTGCAGTTATCTACTTGAACGAAAAAATTCCTGAAAGATAGGAAAGAAAAGAGAATTTTTATTAATGGCGGAGGTACTTGCATAACATGATGTTTGTGGATTAGGCCGCCTATCCATACGCTTTCTCGACATCCAGAAAGCATCCGACGGTGACACGATTACTGTTGAGGGCTGTGGTGATATCGTGTTGGAATTTTACGAGTGAATGCAAGGTTGAGTATTTTTCTCGAAAACCGAATTGTATGTCAGGCATGATTGAATTTTCACAGCAGAATTTCTTCAGTCTTCGTAGGATTACTTCTTCCAGTAATTTGCTGATGTTGTTGAGAAGTGATATTGGCCTGTAGTTGGAAACTAAGTTGGAAGCACCTTTCTTCGGAACTGGCACAATCTTCGCTGTTTTCCACTTCTAGGGGAAGTAACAGTTGTTGATGCAGTTGTTTAAAATGATTGTGAGGAAAATCATTACCGCATATGGCAGCCTTTTCAGAATGTAGTAGGACACACCATCTGATCCAGCAGACTTTTTTGGCTTAGATTGCAAGATTGCATAAATGTGGACTATCGGTGGGATCATTTGCTGGATTGATAATATTAAAATTTATTTTATCGGGATTTGGTTGCAGTGTTTTTTTGAACTGTTGTTTGTTGTATTCAGTTCACTTTGATGGATCCGCTGGAGACGTTTTCTTAGTTGTGAGCATACAGATTTTGAACGTACTCGGGAAGGTGCTGGTACCAATCTTTTGACGTTTTAGACTGTTTTTGCTTGTCCAGGGCATCAGATACGGCATGTTTAAAGTTGACAATTGCTGCATCGATTTCGATATCCAGAAGATTCTTGTCTGAGGTGGGAGAGTTAGACTGTCTTCGATGTCTCTGTAAAGTCTATCAATATCCAGCCGTCTTAAATTAATGAAATTCTAAGGCTTGTGTTGTAAGGAGTATGGGTTGGTTGAGGTTAATCGATAGTTGAACAGCTTCATGCTCCGAGTCACTATGCAATAATGTACAGACCTAATTCCGGATTTCCGGAAGAGTGTGCACTAGGTTCGAGAAGGCCAGGAAGAAGTCCAGCGTTGATGGTGTTCTGGGAAAGGTGGGTTTGTGTTGTGAAACAACCACTAAGGAGTGCTGGGGCCTGTAACACAAAGCTACAAGTCTACAAGTCAACAGCCACTTGTAGGATTATATTAATCTTACAATTGTAGATTTTTTCTGTAACACAAAAAAAAACTTTACACTTGTAGAAAACGAAAATTTCCCTACACTTGTAGGCATTCTGCTTACAAGTGCTCATTGAAAGAAAGATAAGCAACGTGATCGCATCTTAATAAAAATAAAATGCATGACTGGATCGCACGAGCTTGCTCTTATGTAAATGTACTTTGGAATTTAAAAATTATGCATGTGTAAATATAAAACATGGACTTAATGAGATAATAATGTTCAAATGCATGGAATTGCCGTCTGATTTCCGCAAAAGTATGCCTTGATGCAAACAAAGTTTAAAAATGTTTTATTATTAAATAAATTTTTTTTAAACCCAAAATATATTTTTTTGAATATTTGTATATACAATATTATTTTAAACTTAAGGGGGCTTCTGCTGAAAATTTTTGGTTAAGATCGTTAGAGCCGTTAATGCGAAAGTCGAAAATCGAAAAGCCGTTCTATGACAGATACGCGTTAATAACATTTTGCCTCGAAATTTTGTTGACCAAAATGTAGCCCTTGTGTGCAATATCACACCTATTTTTTTTATTAAAATCGTTAGAGACGTTTTTGAGATAAATAAGATTTTGCACTACGCTTATATGATGGGGTGTACCGTTAGTTTTAGAGCTAACAAAAATTTCAATTCCCCCCCTAGAGAATCACTGAAGAACATTAAGAAAATATTGATTCAAATTAGCTTTTTTGGCCTTTAGTCCACAAAAATTGGCGTTTCGTCCGGGTGATCTCACATGGACTCATCAGTTGACTTGTGAGGACCTTGTCAATACGCAATTTTTGTTAAGTTCAGTTCATCTTACATGAATTTTTCGACAAAAATCTAATGTGAAAATATCTCCAGTGGCCTAAGCTGTAGCTCGAGGTGCATACATACAGACAGACGGAATTGTCGGACCCACTTTATTCGTCTTCGCTATCATCTTAATTCAACTTTGATCAATATCTCGAGTTCCATTTTTTTCCAAAGGCAGACCTTGCACTATAATACCCATATCGCAAGTAAAAAGGATAAAGAATCCGTTCGAAAATATGTAATTGCCGTCTTGGTAAAAATCCATAAAAAAAAACATTCTTTTTGGTGCCTTTTTGGATTGTGATGTATTTTTAATACAATTCAGCATGTTACGAGTATGTTCCTTGATCATTTTACTTAAATTTCATATGTTTACCATTAGTACTAATTTTTTTTTAAATACATATATTATTAAATAAAAATTCAATTATTTCTAAGTTAATCTAAGAAAAGTAATAGAATGCATTATTTTGTGTTATGTTTAATTTTTTAGTTTACTGAGATTTAGAAATGTTTAACTTTTCAAAACCCTTTAAAGTATAGGTATATTACGAGTAAATTACCCTTAACACTTTTCTCTAATTGCATAACAATTACTACCGAAATAATTTACTATTGAAAAAAGATCACAAATATACACTTCACACAAAAATATATTCACAATTTGATATTGTTTTTTGGTTAAAAATATCATAACTACGAAGAAAAAATTATGGCAATGCTAATTAGTTAAAAATATTGTTTTTTTTCGTACATTTAAATACATCTTCTTCATCCTACAAGTTTTGAATCACTTGTAAGATTTAGCTGATTATTCTACAAGTAGGATTTAGTTTTTTTCTACACTTGTAGCTTTGTGTTACAGAAAGAGGGAAATCATATAATTTCCCACTTGTAATGTTCGCTCATTACACTTGTAGAAGAGCCAGCAAACTTGTAGCTTTGTGTTACAGAAATTTGTTACACTTGTATTAATTCACTTGTATTACAAGTACTTGTAGTTTTGTGTTACAGGCCCCTGGTCGTTGTTGGCATCCAGCCAGTCAAAAATCGTTTTGCCCTCAGGTGAAATCGAAGTATCTAGCCACATGTGATGCCTGGCATTGAAATCGCCGCCGATGAGTCCATATGGGCTTCTCTCGAGGACACCGTTGAGAATTTGGAGGTCATTTTGAATATTTCTCATGGTAGATTGGCACTTGAAATAGACACTGATGATGATAAGAGTTTCATCTCTTCCAAGTTTATTGGTGACGGCAGTGGCTTCGCCGGTTTTGAGATCTGTGATAATGGTTTCGGCGGTTTTGCAAGACCTATGATCACCTTTTTTTCAGGTAGGTTATATAGAGCTGATGGTCCAGTCATGTTTTGATGCATGCACCGTACCAAAACATCGCCTTCGTATTTGAAGAGCTCTACAGGTAGATCCTGCGGCCTTGTTCTTAAGCTTAATTATATATAAGCCTACTTCTTATACATATACTGGGTGGTGGAATTGGTTCTTTATTGATTGGAAACGGGTTGTCTTCTTGCCCTATTAAACGTTTTACATGTTGCCTATGATCGATTTGGTTTGGTGGTTCGACCGTCTGGAGAGCGCCAGGTTGCTTTGTGGATCCTAAGCCTTGTAAAAGTTTACCAATTCCTTTTTATTTTAGTACAATAATATTTTCACATCCGGAGTCTAGACTCACTTTTTCCAAATTCTAAAAATATTTTTCGTTTACATCTGTCTTATGGTTCCAAAGTGTCTTGAAATACATTCAAAGAGTTCTCTGACTCCCCGGGAGTACGTTTTTGCAAATTTTAAAGTCAACATTATGGAAATATTCAATTGAACTTCAGGACTTACAATTCTCAGCCATTCCTGTAGGTGTTTCTAGGGTATTAATGTATGGGACCTACAAATTTCGGGCAAGCCGGAACGGCAACTGTTGGAGAATTTCTCTTTTTTTTTCAAGAAGCAGTACCCCTGAAAAAAATTGGTTTGTTTTGAGGTTTTTTTTTTTAAATCTCTTGCAACATGGTCCTACATGAACTATGTGCTTTAGATATCTATTAAAACCATATAAATAATTATATTTTTTTTTTGACACTTCAGTCCCATTTGGGGCATATGGCAACAACAAGATCCTCCCTTCAATCTGTCTCAATGCACACGAAACTACTAAGCTATAGCCACGATCGAAGATTCTGAAACTTAGCTTCTACCAATACAAATGATCTCCATGTTGTGTTTGGTCTTCCAACTCACCTTGCACCTTGAGGATAACATTCAAAGAATTGCTCCGCTATGTCATCATCCCAAGTGTATGGTTAATCTAACTCCATTTTCGTGTTGTTTTATGAATAAATCCAGCTTTTTCTTGAAGATTCTTCTCCACAGATCGATGTTGGGTAGGTATAATTTTTGATCAACGTGTGTGTATGTATATAACTTTAGGAAGTATCAAAGACACTGATTGACAATCTATCTACTCGAAATCTAGCAAAAGTATTTCCATTTTTCTCCGGCGTATAACAGCAACGGATTTGGCACCTATTTTATTTGCGATTCTTGAAAACAAAGCATTTATTTGTCCGTTAATTATGTGATGTGCTTTTTGCTTTCCAGCCGAGGTTTTGCTCGCCGGATTTCCAGGGTCGTTCTGAAGAAAAACACGAAACTTCAGTAGGAAGGTCTTTAGAACCTTATACAAAATCTTTATTAAAAACAAATCTTAACTTCATATAACAACTTAAATATTTCTTGATTTCAATTAATTACACCCTGCCTGGTGTATCTGGTAAACATCGGTTATTCTCCTGGTATCGGGGTCCTGCTGGTTTCCTCTAGAAAGCTTTATTCTGGCATCTGGTTCCTTCGTTAACTGGCATTCGGTATCGGGTCACTCTTTTATAAATACGGGCTACGGTCTACGCTCCTGGTAGGCACAAGATCAACAGTTTAAGGCCCTGGTAGGCACAAGATCAGCAGTTTAAGGCCCTGGTAGGCACAAGATCAGCAGTTTAAGGCCCTGGTAGGCACAAGATCAGCAGTTTAAGGCCCTGGTAGGCACAAGATCAGCAGTTTAAGGCCCTGGTAGGCACAAGATCAGCAGTTTAAGGCCCTGGTAGGCACAAGATCAGCAGTTTAAGGCCCTGGTAGGCACAAGATCAGCAGTTTAAGGCCCTGGTAGGCACAATATCAGCAGTTTAAGGCCCTGGTAGGCACAAGATCAGCAGTTTAAGGCCCTGGTAGGCACAAGATCAGCAGTTTAAGGCCCTGGTAGGCACAAGATCAGCAGTTTAAGGCCCTGGTAGGCACAAGGACGTTTTATTCTTCGAACCAAACTGATGGCACGAAATTGCCGGACAATTTCAGACGACTCGTAAACTATAATCTAGCTCGTCAGCTTCGACCGTAGCAAACAAGTGACTTTCCTTCCCAAAAGGAGGTCCACTTGTTATATTTATCGTAAAAACTGAGTGTGAATTATATACTGGTCGAATGTAAATCACTCAATGTGTTCAACAAACTGTGACGTCATGATCTTATAGTGACTGCATATTATATTAAGACAAGGTATAAAATCCCTTTATCGTGGCGAGGTAACTGGTGTCGCTGGTAGCTGCGGCGTCGTATGGTATCGTCGGTCGGTGCTGCGGCGGCGGCTGCTTAGTCATGGTGAATTAAATTACCCAGTGTGTTCAATATTGGTAGAAGCATGGAACGCTTCGTTACAATTAATAAAAATTAGTAATCATTTTGCACTTTAAGCTTTAGCGTTAAATCTAAAGAGTCTATCAGTATCTAACTACTTTTTCTTTTATATTATAAAAACACATACGACCCATGCTTTTTTGATTTTATTGCCAATCATAAATGGTAATGGCAATAAATACTCTGAAATATCTATAAAAAAATAAGAAAATTATCAAACAGCTTGTGGTATCTAATTGCACTTTTAATTAAGAGCAATTAACACATAGTGTGTGACCTTATACTTTAGTTAATGTTCATCGACTGTTATTTGTATATTTCTTCTAACATTGTCTTTGAAGCTTTTATAAGTTTTCATTCATCTATTTATACATATTTTTGTTTTATTCTATCGAAGCCGGAGGTAATGCAGTAGTTTTCTAATTCACTTTCAATGTCTTTCCAATTGTTCTTTTTTTTTCATAGTTGATTTAATTTAAATTTAAAATGGAAAAATGCAATGACCATTGAAGTTTTATATTGATGTCAGTGTCAGGGTTGTTCATTTGGTTGTCTCCACAAATTTTTCTTTTTTTTTTTTCACTTCCACTTTCGCATTTTTAAGCTCGGAATATTATACAGCGCTTAGGATGTGCTTGAAATATTATATTTGTTGTGAAAGTATCCCTCCGAAAAGATTGATTGCCTTTCTCAATATAGAAGTATCCTAATCAAATTCCCTAGAAGATGTTCTGTCAAATAACACATTCCTATCTGTGGAAAATACCGAATCTTAATAGTACTGAAGACATTTGAAACGCATTGGTCATGCAGAAGATATGGGTTCGATTCCTAGACGCTGTCAAAATATTTCGGAAGGTTGCTTCTCATTTAAGCTTACACGCACACACGAATGGTGGAGAGTTATAAGACACTAGGATTAGGCTCTTTACGAGCCGTTCACTTACATATTTTAATATATTTTTTGTTTAACCCCTTGGAAGCATTTTGCTTTTTAGTAGTTTTGGTGCATTAACTATGGTTTGAAATCCCCGTACCCCTTGGCATAATGGTTAGTGCGTTGGACTGTCATGCGGAAGGTCTCAAGTTCGATTCTCAGCCGCTGCAAGAAAGTTTTTTTCAGGGGTGTACTGCCTCTTGCGAGAATTGACAAATCCTCCAAGAGTATCTCTTGTCATGGAAAGTGCTACTCATGAGCCGTTCGGAATCGGCATAAAATTGTAGGTCCCCTCCGTTCCCGGTAACACGCACACAGGAATGGTTGAGAGTTGTAAGTCACTAGGTCCTGGTTCACTTTGAGCTGTTGCACCACCATATTTATTGAAATTTATACAGGACACATAATGTTCCTCGAGCACATCTTTGACTTCCTTTACTACAACAGTTGTTTTATTAAGACCTAAATTGAAGTCAGTCATTAACACTACATTTATGTAATTTTTTCCTCCCGCCAAAGTACAGCAGTGAAAAGTTCTGTCGTTTTTATTTGGCAATCCGGAAGCCTTCTGGACTCTTCTGAAAGTGTTCACTTGGGAAGAAATGACAGTTCTGATTCTGAAAAGAAGAGGAATTTGCTTCTTGATTTGAAATCAGAGTCGAAACCAGAAGCACTCACACATTCATATACTTAAACGTCAAACTCAACAGCTGTGATTTTTTGTAACCTAATTGTGCGAAGTGTATCTTTCAACAAACATTTTTCTTGATTTTCATTACTGTCCACATTTGATGTTTTACATATATGTACAATCATAAAAAATTTCAGAATCATCAGAATCAAACAAAAAGTGTTCAGTTGGGATTCCGGATCGGAGAGAGATTCCAGATTGCCAAATAAAAACAACATTAAAGAACACTCTGAAACGCTCCGAAAATTTGTGACAGCAAATTT
This sequence comes from Philhelius festivus, assembly GCA_963931855.1. Taxonomy (NCBI): domain Eukaryota; kingdom Metazoa; phylum Arthropoda; class Insecta; order Diptera; family Syrphidae; genus Philhelius; species Philhelius festivus. The sequence continues at coordinate 50,026,090 of OZ007557.1, read as the reverse complement.
GTAAAAAATATGACAGTGACATATTCGTTATCTGACAATATCCAAACAAACTTTATGGTGCCATGCTAAATTTGTCGTTTTACGGATATTTACTTTTTACTATTTAACTGACAATTATGTAACCTGTCAATATTTTATGAATTAAAAATTCAGACATGTGCTAAATAATTGCAGAATTGTCACCTGTCACTTTTTGTATGTGCAATAGAGTCCAGGTTTGAACCCCACAATAAAAATTCAGCATGCAGTTTTGAATATTTATTGTCACTATCTTAAGTAAATGCTTAAAAAGATTAAGAGTATTTAAATATTGCAAACAATCACTCCTGATTGTTTCGAACATAGCTTATTTTCCCACACAGGGTTGTCAAAATATGCAGAAAATACAATAGTTTTTTTTTCGCGGCAAACGGAATGCATTTTCAAATTGATTTATTTTTGTCTTCAAATTAGTGCAATTTCGTGGTTGTCACATTATTTAAAAAAAAAAATATCCTTCAATAGAGAAATGAGCTTGATGAATTTACCGAATAATTTTAAAATACTTCCATTTTCTACTAGAAATAATTCCCTTCGTGTTTAGGATATAATTTGCACAATATTGAAATAAATTAAACAAACCTAAAAAGACAAATTTGCAAATTGACAGTTGAAAATTGTTTGGCTATTAGTATATGACAATAGTAATGGCGACCACTGGCAGTCTAGAATAGTTTCGCTGAAGTGCGCCATTTTGATACAATAACTCGTGTGAACCTGTGGATGGAATTGATATGGGAAATTGTGGACATTTTTACGGAGTCATCCAGTTTAGATTGAGTTCGAAAATAAGAAATAATCTAGTACGTTTTGATGTCTCTTACTGTGTGTTTGATTTTGCATAATCATCTGGAACTTGTATCACTCACTCAACTGGACCACCACAACCATCCGACACCATCTTGTGTCAATTGTGCTAAGTTAGGCAGCTTGTTGACTGGTGCTGAAATAGTAGCCAATCCGAGTGTGTTAACTATCGGCCCCCGTATTTTAAACTTCCACCAAAGCTCTCAGTCCGCTAGCTCGGCATCTAAGGAATCAAAAAAGGGCACAATACAGAAGTAACCGAAGTTCGTACTAGAGTCATTTCGTCGCGTTGAGAAAAGAGATCAAGTCTTTGATCTTCATTTCCGAAAGTTCGTCAATGCCATCAAAAAATGACGTTTTTAATTATTTTAAGAAATTTTTTATGTACCTTTGACAACTTTGACAAATTTGGGCTAGTGTGTAATAAAAAGGTAGTAAAATTATTAAAAAAAAAAAGTGATATGAGACATGTGGCTTGTGATATGTGACCTGTGATATGTGATCTGTGACATGTGGCCTGTGGCATACAGACTGTGAAATGTTTCCTGTGACATGTAACATGTAACCTGACATGTGGCATGGAGTATATGGCATATGGTATGTGACATGTGGCACGTGGCATGTGGCATGTGGCATGTAGCATGTGGCATGTGGCATGAGGCATGAGGCATGTAGCATGTGATATGTGGCATATGGCATGTAGCATGTGATATGTGGCATATGGCATGTTTCATGTAATAGTTGCGTGAGATGTTTTACCTTCGTATTGCATGAATAATAGGAAATTCTTATTTGACGTATGTATAAACGTATGCATTTTTTGTTTTAGAAAATCGATCCGAATCTGATGTATTTGTCTTGTTTCCGTCATAAAATATTTTTTTCTTAAATGAGTTCTGTTGCGGACCGACACGAAACTAAAGTCAAACCTGCCGGCCAGCCCGAAATTAAGCTTCAACAACTGAGTTCACTTTCAGACCTTAACTAAGCGTCTAATACAGTTTCGGGTCAAATCCCCCTCTCCGCCTCTTAAAAAACACACAGGTTTCCGTAATTTTCATTTATACCTACTCTTTTTCAAATTCATGAAATCGTCTTCAAAAGCTTCAGAAAACCAACAAATACCGAAAGCTCTTTGACAAAAAACACTGAAAAAGCCCATGCGATTTGATTTTAATTCTTAAATTTTATGAACGATCGTACTGTCATCGACAGTATGGCAGACTGGTTCTGTTAGGGCTTATGAAATGTTTGGAAAATTTGCAACAACAATTTTAATAGGAACCCAAAAAGGAAGTTTGGTATTTTTTCAAGTAACATTTTGTTTTGTTCCATGTTTTTTAAAAAAAGTCGTAAGCTGAAAATTTTGGTTGTTGAATTCATTCTATTCGAAGTATTTCGTTTTTAAAGTTCATCTACCAATTTTTGGCTATTCATCGAATTGATTTCATAAATTCTATGAAAACCATGAAACTCGATTTTGTTTTAATTTTTGTCTAATTCATTTTGTTAACTTCATTAATACATACATTATATTCCCATCCCAAGTACATGTATTCTTAAAATATTTAATTATTAACATTTATTTTTTAAATTTTCTATTGCAGCTCATATTGTGGTCGATCTGGCGGTCAAACGAAGTCATAAAATGCAACGTCCCAGCTCGGTGGGTATTGGCCCACCAACGCCAATACTCTCGACAAGAGATCGAACAGCTTCCATCACGGGACCCCAACCAGTTGACGTAATTCCAAATAACTAACATAAACTATCATCCCTTAAATGCTTAACGAAATTACAAACATTTTTAATTAAAATAAAAAATTTCTCTTTCAGAATGCAAAACGAAGGGAAATGGAATCGTATAAAATCAAAACACTCCAACTTATGCTCGAACAGGAAAAGAAAAATCTTGAACGTTTGAAAGGTGATTCGAGTAATCCAAGTTATAAAACTTCGGAAACAAATATACGCAAATTAAAAGAGCAATTGCGTCAAGTTGGAGGCGAGGTATGAAATAAAACAACAATCTATAGATAGATTATTTTTTTTTTGTTTGTTGATAAGATGACATTATTCTTTGGCTAAATCATTTGAAATGTTTCAGGGGCCATACAAATAGCAAAGCAATGATTGATGTTATTGAATTGCATAATTTGTTAGCGCCTTGGTTTTTGTTTTTTGTTAAGTATCGACTTTTTAAATGATTTGTTACATTGCTTGGCAATAATTTTTAAACAATTAAATGCAATTAAAATAAATTTGCCAATGCAAATTCAATGCATCTCTCACTTTATGTCCAACCAAACCCACGATTCAATTTATTAACAAACAACAAATAAATAATAAAGTAACCATATCAAATGATGATGTCATATAGAGTCATATTTTCCTTTTTCGTATTTTTTGTTAGTTTTTTTTTTTTTTTTTTTTAATTTTTAACCAAATTGTTATTCAACAGTTATTTATTATTTTTTTAATTTTGAATTTTTCGATTTTATTTGTTATACATGTACTCGTATATAACCGTTATATAAATTACAATTTAAGCAAGTTATTCAAGCGTCAAGATTGTTTGATTGATAAAACAGATTATTATTATTATAATCTTTAAATTAAATTAGGTCCCTAAGAAGCTAGTTTAGTTACCCGAATCAAATCTTTCATTTACCTTTAGTCTTTTACCTAGATAATGTCTTATATATACATAGATATATAGATTCTCAGTTGTTAACCTATTATAATTTAAATCTCTATTGATAGAACTTAATATCCATTAATTTAACCTTAGAAACGTACATTTATCTAGCTAGCTTAGTTTTAGTAGGTACTCTAAGTAAATAGGTTTAGGTTTCCTCTTGCATCCCCCTATTTCTAAAACAACGAAAGTTAGTTTTTCTAACTTTGCATGGTTTTTATTCTTCGATAGGCTGATAGAAAATCTTGAAATAGTTAGTATTTTCCCTCAAATTTTTACTTCAGTTGAAATTCTTTATGCGATTATTTTAACTTGGTCGATAAAACTTAGCTTTGTTTTTTGGTAATTTTTTTTTGTCTGATTGGGAGGAACTTTCGAATTCTTGACAGGTATTCACTACTTAATGCAAAATTCATTTTATTGTACTTGTCATTCCTAAGATTATGTGCCGTCTTTGCATACCCTTGAAGACTAAATACATTGTTCGAATTAACTGTTGGTTTTCATAGACTATTAAAATTGAAGAATATAGACTTTACACCCATATACATATGTGTATGTATTTTTGTAGATTCGATAGCCAAATTCCCAAAATACTCCAAGTAGAAAGATTCACAAGACAAGACTTTTACAAACTCATTTAGTGCGCCGACGATTTCTTTGAATACCCACCGATGAACGCTTGATTACCAGGGACAACAAAAAACCTCAAAGACGTTTAATGCAAGATAAAGCATAAATCACACTTAAAATAATTTTTTATTTGACCAGAGGGGGTCAATTCTCTATCTGTGAAACTGTGAAGTGATAAACAAGTTATCATTTCAGTTTTCAAAGCCATTTTTCATTTTTACATTTCATGAACTCACATAATGCGATTCTGGAACTCATTCTGATAAAATTGTCAAAACAAGTACTAAAAAGTACTAAAATGAGAAACCCTCTCATTTTTGATATACGATACTCATTTTTGAGTATAATTTTGTTTTTGTAATTTTCATATTTTATCAGGGCTTTTCACAAAATCGTTTGAGTGTGAAAACAAATTTAATATTTGAAAATATTTTGACATTTTATTAATTTGTTTCATAAATTGCGAATCGGATAGTGTCTGAAGTTGTGAAAAAACTTATCACTTCACAGTTTCACAGATATAGAATTGACCCCCAGTTGAGGAAATGAGATGTGACACATTTTTCTCCTTTATAAAATGAGCAACCGAATCCAATAAATTATTGTTCTCAATATTTGACAGCAAAATTGAGAAATATTGCTGAGGAACCCAATTCTGTTCCTGGTTCTGAGATTGCTCTGAGATCTCATTTTTCTGCACTGGTCTATTTAATCCCATTTCAGACATATTGGCGCAAAATTTTAAATAGCATATTCTTAAGGTATAAATATGATACTACTTAACAATTTGGGAACTTTAAAGGAGTTAACTAACTCTTTCTTAAATTTAAACATTTTCTAAGTAATATCATGCTAAAATTGTTTATTTTAATCAATTGCTTCTGAAAACTCCTAATACAATGACAGTTCGTTCAAAAAACTAAGTAAACAGGTCTTTTTTTGAAATTTTTAAATGTCAAAGAATTAGTGCTAAAACAATAAAATAGCTGTTTGATGATTTGAACTTTAATAAAATGCTAAAATCGTAGTTGTAACCACTAAACACAAACAGTATTTATATCGTACTAATTCGTCTAAGATTTTGCGCCATTATATACCACGATCCTTCAATTGTTTTCGATGTCTTGTCGAGTACACGAAATTAATTCGAAGCTGCATTGTCCTTCTATTTCTTGTGTTTTTCTTTTGGAATAATAATGAATTTTTGAATTTTTCCAAATTTCGATTATTTCCATCGTTTGTTCAATTCTTGTTTACGGGCTTGTAAAGTGTTGTAAAGTCTATTTCTAAGGAACATATGTATATGTTTTCACTGGTAGTCTGTAGATATGTATTTCCAATTAAATCTTCATTCGCTATTAGTGCTCGTCCTAGAATTTGTATTGAACATTGCTTTGAAATTTGAAAATCGTGAATATGAAGTGGAAATGTTAAAATGTTGAGAACTTAGATGTCGCTTATTTCAATTGAGAGAAAAAGAGAAAACAATGTGAAGTTTGGCAGTGATTTTAAATTTAAAAATTAGCATAAGCGTTTTATTCACTTTTAATGACTGTGCTGATTATAAGTTTCACCAAAGTTGTCAACACGTTCTTTGTTCTCCATTGCTCTTAGCTGCAGACTTAACTTTTTTTAGATTCAGCAATGCAAATCATACTATCCAATCGAATTAAAATCCCTTTAACAAACAAGTGTCTTTCAAATGAGAAACGAGCAACTAACATTTGTTTGAAATGAGTAAGTTCGTAAGTCACAGACAGCTGTCATTAGATAGACATGTATATCCAAACCGCCACCTTGGCAAAAATAAACCGTTGAAAACTGAGCTAGGTTAACATGACAGTTTTGCAAATTTTATTTGAGTTTAGCATCATACTTTCTCAAACATTTTATTAAAGTTGAAATCAGCAAAAAGCTTGTTAATATTTTTAGTATCGTGCTAACCTCACATGACTTTGACATTTACAAACGTCAAAAAAGGTGCCTTTACTTTGTTTTTTTTTTTGCACAAACTGACACTGTTTTAGGAGTGTTCAGAAGCAATTTATTAAAAAAATAGCTCTAGCGCGGTACTAGTTACAAAATGTTTAAAATTACTTTACTTTATTTAAAAAAGTAACAAATTCTTGTTCAAAACTTTGCGTCATTAAATATGTACTGCCATAAAAGTAGACATTTTAAATACCATGGGCAAAATTTTAAACGTTGCTCGTTGAAGGAATTAATTCCCTCTAAACTTAACACAGTCTTTAAGTTTGGAGACTTTGATTAACTTTTTCATAATTTTAGACAAGTTACGACACTTCTTCTAACTAATGTGGGTTTCGTAAACAAATTTTAGCGAATTTACGTTGAAGAACCCTAAATTTGACAGATAAAGAACTCAAACAAGATGAAAATTTATTGGGCTATACTCATTTATGCACATGCATACATAAATATTTGTATATTTGTATGTACAGATTTCTTTGTCCATCGCCCACCGCAATATTGCAAAATTAAAGATCAAACAGCACTTTTGTACGATTGTTTCGAATTTCTGTTTTTTTTTTTATTCGATCATTAATACAAAATAATCAAAATAAAATAATAAAGTGTATTATTCTCCCAACAGCACCAAATCATTGAGGCGTAACACAAACAAATGAACATACCTTTTTTGTCTTTTTAATTATTATAACAGCTGTGGATTGTCATAAAACAAAATGAATTGCGAATGAAGTAAAATTCGAATGAATAATTAATTCGCCATTTTCTGGAATTCATTCTGATGTTTTGGATTGCGAATTTAAGTCTAGAATTTTCCTAAAAACTTATTTAAGGTTTCTGGCCATAGCCCATGTACTCGCAAAGTCATTGTCAGGCCGTAGAAAACTGTTTATATGCATCTGTCAAATATAAAAATGACGGCCATTACTCTGATTAAAGTAGTGAGAGATGCTTAATTTCAAGGCAAAAATAAAAAAAGTTTTTTTTTTTTAATTTTTAAAGAAGTTTGTGTCCAATTTGGATTTTTAAAGATTATTTTTTTTTTAAATATTTCACACTAAATTCCAGTATTCGGTTTCAAAAATTAATAAACCAAATGTCAGTTTCATCAAAGTGAAAATTTTGACGGTTGGAAATAAACGAGATAGAGTTTGGTAAAAAGTCAAATTTGATTGTTAGCCAATCAAATCAGCTACATTATATGAATAGCTTCTGAAGACGTAAATACCATTCTTAGAATTGCTAGACGCTTAGGATAGTTTCAGATGTCGTATCTTATAACATCTGCCAATCTCTGATGTTTTGGCAAAATATTGATAGGTGGACGATCTGAAACTGTCCGAATTTTTATGACAAGATCTACAAACCATGTAAAGTAACAATTTCATTAAGCGTTTTTTTTTTCAAGTCCGATTTTTTTGGTGTGAAGGAACGTAAAATCTATCAAAAGATCGAAATCTTTACACAGAAATTGATTTCTCATGTATAAAGGAAATAGATATTATAAGACATTTACAGCCGTATTAATAAAAACAAACAATTTGCTCGTTAACACACGTTTTTTCCAACACACGGATAATGAAATTATCTCTTTGATAAATTAAGATATTAATAAAACTATCGTTTCTTTATTTTATCTATTCACTGAATAACAAGGACAAATTGGCAGCACTTCCTTCAATTCTACTAAATATTCTAGTACTTTTTTCATTATTGAAAGCCGGCATGTCATCTCAGACATACAAAATAATTTTTGTTGTCAAACAAATTCTAAACGGTTATTTTTAATTTTTGTGTGAAAGTTCAAATTAATTTGTAAAAAAATAGATATATGCGAGAAAAGAAAAATAATGACTGAAAATTCGAGTTCTGGCGACAAGGTTAGTTAACACAATAACGTATGGCAGGCATTACTTGGATACTTAGTGGAATTTGTATTATTAAATAAAATATTTCTGTCAAATTTGACGAGCAAGTTGAAGATATCCGCTGGTTAATCACCAAAATCGGTGAGATAAATTATCCTCTCATTGTCAAACGTCATTTAAGACTAACACACATTTATTATTAAGAATCATAAGTTAAAATACGTGTTAAAGTTGTTTCGCCTGTATTTTGTGCTTATTAATGGGGCTGTTATTTTATAAAAAAAACCAGTGTGACTAGATGTCTCCGATATTTTGACGTTTATATACAAACTGTCGATAAAAAAGTAATAGCTCGTGCCGTTAACACAGTTTTTATCGGGATAGAGCCAAGCCTCAATAATTATCTAGACTTAGCTAAGTAGCATGAAATGTTGTTTAATTTTGACTACGTAGTGACTAGATTAGTGAATGCGCCCAATAATTCTTTTCTTTTCATACCAAAACTCAAAATTAAATTCACACCAAACATATACACGTCTTCGTTTAACTTTTAAATTTCTTTTGACAGTTTCTGTCAAATTATCTATTGATGCAATATTTCTTACAATTTTTTTATTCGTTCTACCATGTTCTCTTTTTCTTTTCTTTTGAAACCATTCCATCAATTTTTTTTGACGTTTATTAAGGCGGTGAATTTTTCAAAAGGTGTGTTTGCTTTGTTTATTTCTGAATTTCAACCAAATTTCAACTCGTTTTAGCTTTATATAAAACTTGTGTTCTACCAAAACTGGTATGTAAAATGTATGCCGAAACTTCTTTTTCTGAGGAGGGTTTTCGGCTGAAAAGCCTATTACATTTAAAAACTGCTTAATTTCTGCTACACAAATTTCTATGTTCAGGAAGTGTAACAGCTGTCAGAATAGCCAAATGTTAAATGTCTTCGATTTTAATTTGAAATAATTGTGTGAACTATGTATCTGAAAAATGAATAACTTGTGAAATGTACAGTTCAATTGATGATTTATACATAAAAGTACATCAATGCTTTTGCTAACTTTCTTACAAATTGTTACCTCTTTGAGTAATTTTTTTTTCACTTCACTGTATTGATATGTTTTTCAGATTTTACACACAAAATAAATTGTACCGAATAGACTCCTTCGTATTTCCTTTTCAAATGTATTTAGTTGAATTGAAAATTACATTGATTTGTCGTGAATTTTTCTCAAATATCTTTTCCCATTTTCAGGCAGTTTATACTATCATGTGCCCAAAAACTAAGTCTTTATTACTCTCCATATGATTTCGACCTTATTTCACATTTAGCCTTATTTACCCTATTTGAAAATTCAAATTAAAAAAAAAAACATAGTTGATTCAGTGACCAGATTCTACTTTCATAATAGATGATACAGGTCAAAAAGGAAATGTGCTGTTCGTATCCACCCTGCATATAACCGTTGATGTTTTGTTTAGATCTTTTTCCTTTCGTTATATTATATATTTGACATTTAAACCCAGGTTCAATATTTTGTCCTGCCCTATTTATTTTGTACATACAAAATATCTTTCAAATGGTTCTTGTTGAATTATTTTGTAACCCTTCTGATTTCTTTCATCATTATTATGTACAGTGGAGTTTTTTGTCGTATTGTTCCTTTTGTTAGTTAAGTTCTTTTTTTCAAATAAAATCTACATCAAGCTTGTTTTTAAGATTAATTAAGAATGTTTACATAATTTTAATTAGCAATTGTTTAAGTTCAGCTTATTTTAATTCTAGTTTTAGAACCCCCCTTTCGTTCAAAAGTAAAAAAGCGTTTAAAACTCCATTTCGGTTTTGTCCACTCATATTTCCCACAGTTTATTTTACAAATACAGTTTCTACATTTCATCTAAAATTATAAATAAACATTATTTCTATAGCTGTTACAGATATGCATTTTATTAATTTTACTATTAAAAACCTCTCATCGTCTAGAAGAGAGTCTTTTTCAAAGGTGTTATTGGTTTATCATTTGTACAAAAAAAAAGTTTTGTTCATTCATTCATCGAATGATATTCATATCATTTATTTTTATTTTTCAACTACATGCGTTTTATGATTTTTTTTGTTAAATAAAAAACCTCATTCATTTGTGAAACACACAAAATCAATACACAGTGCGCCACAATTCACACTTACTCGTACAAATCAATAAAAACGCCTTTTTTTCTAAAAAAAAAAACGCAGGCAGCTTAATATTTTAACCGAGCTAATTAATTTTATAAGATTTCAGCACGAATTAACTGTTAAAACAAAATAATAACCACAGCGGCAGGATTAAAGAAAAATACATAGATTGTACTTATTAAAAGAAAAAAATACAACAAATTTAGGATTTTTTTTGTGAAAATTTCTCAAAACAAACAAACCAAACTTCCTTCAATCCCAAACAGGAATCACCAACGGGAATGAAATTCCAGAATTCAGCTTCCCAATCGTCGGTATTGTCGCCAAGCCAAATCCTTCAGCAGCATTATTCCCCACATCAAGCAAATCCCCCTACAAGTATCCATCATTTCCATCATCCCGCCACAACTCCACAGGCTCCACCACACACCAGTCCTGCATTCCTGTCACTTCTCCCACGCTCCTTGTCCTCTTTGAGCTTGGGAACGCGCAAGAAACCCGACAAAGAAATCACATCACCACTTAGCAATACCACAGACTTCCTGTCTGCATCCTCGACGACAAACAGCCCGAGTCCTTTGCTATCGCATTCGATGTCACAGTCGTTGCATCAACAAAAGGGTTCATCACAACCACAGCAATTCTATCCGCACCATTTGCATCAGCAGCAGCAACCGCAGCCACAGCATCAATCGGGACATTCCCAGAAATATAGTAAGGATGGTGCGGCAACACCAAAGTCCTCAGTTCCCAAGAAGAAATTCTCTGGCAGTACGAAGAATCTAAAAGAGGACATACCGCCACCCCTACCACAGAGAAATCCTCCACGAAATCTGCTTCTCGAGTCGGCTAACATGGATTGGCGTCGCAATGTTCCCGTCTCGGATCTAGATCATTCAACAATGTCAAGTCCCATCACACAACGTGGCTCACCAACGCAAGTCAATTCACCTGGCTCAGGAGCAGCTGGTGCTGGTCCTCAGAAGGCTCCTAATGCCCCTGCTTCGGGCAAGAAACGTCCCAAGACAAAAACCAAAGCTCTCTCCGATCCAAAGATGAGCACACAAATGTTCTTGCAAATGGAGAAGGCTCCTGGCACCGGAGAGGATGGTGATGATGACCATTGTATTCCACCACCACTGCCGCCCAGACAGCCTGGAATGATGGAGGAGTCGCAAAATATTCTCAACTCCAACAAAAAAGGCAACAACTTTGGCGGGCGACCACCCCCCAACAGTATTGACACATTGATGAACTATCCCCTGGTGACCACGTGTACCCCCGTGCGTGACAATATGTCAGCCAATTTTCCACTCTCACAGAGACCCAATATCGTGCAACAGTTACAACAGCATCAGCAGATGCAAAATCAAATGCTACATCACACTTCGGCCCCACCGCTGCCACCACCAGCTATGCAGAGTTCCAGTTCGTCCGCTGTAAGTAAAGCCAACACTTCTAGTACTTCTTCTGCAAAAAGAGTAATAAACAAAATAAATACAGTCTTCTCTGGATATTTGGAGTGTTGTGGGTCACAAAAAATAAAATAAGGCCTTTGTGTGTTTATGTAAAAATTATTTTGAGTAAAACATCTTCAATTTGATGCAAAAAAAAAAAAAAAAAAAAATTGAGAAATGTTGTATAATTGGTAGAATTTTGGTAAAAACTCACTCGCTTACTATTTACTAACGACAATTCACTCAAAATTTAGTTTGTTAAGCAACAAACATTATAACTGTGCACATGGACGCTCATACTAACCTTATACCATTTAAGATACAAACTACTAATAAGCTTGTAAATATATTTAATGGTTGTAGATTTAATCTTACTATTATACTTAAATTTAAGAAATCTTAAGTGTGTATTAGTTTATTTGTGAATTTAGACAATTTTTTTTAAATGAAGTAAAATTTTAACTTTTTTTGTGACATTTGACAATTGTCCCAAAAACCAAAAACAAAAAGTCTCCAAATTGATAGTTGAGTCGACTGTCAAACTGATAATCAAAAGAACAATATCAAAAGAGGTTGTAAATTCTGTTGATAAATTTGGCCGCCATTTTGTTTCTTAATACAAAATGTTTATGAAAAACTTGGGAACACTAAGAATTTTATAAATAGCTAAACATAGTACGTAAGTTCTGAAGTTCTGGATTCGATTCCCAGCAACAGCCACATACAAAAAAATGGTTTGACGTATTTGAATATTTTAAAAAAGCCTTTAACCATTCAAACCTAGTAAGCAGATCGCTCTTAATTTTAGATCACATACAAAATTTAGCTTAAAACTAACTAATTAAGATTTTAGGGGAGTGTTTGGCAGTTCAGCTAAAACAATCAAATTTTCGTTTTTTTCTTTTCAGAGAACATCTAATGTATGTGACATATTCTCCAAAAAAAAAAACCTTATAAGTCAAAATTTGGTTAGGATTTTTGGTGATGTTTGGAGAGATGGTTTAGCGCGAACTGCGTATTAGGATAAATGTATGTTTTCGAAGATTAAATCAATCAGAGGCTGTTTTATTTTATTTAATCTAATATGAATTTAATCTAATGATGATGTGGAAACCGACAACGATTTGTCATAATTTGAGGCGTGTTCGTTGGTTCAAACGCTTGTTTATTTCTTACAGGTGAACTTTATATGATCGTTGTACAAAACAGAACTCAATTAACTAAAAAAAAAAGAGAAAATTTATATCAAAATCTGGAGAAATTAGTTGTTGGCTTTCATACATTCATCTCAGCAAATCATATAAAATTACGGTTCTTATCGTCTCCTTTCCTTCGTTTTAATTATCCCCGCTACAAAATAATTCCTGTTTATTATTTTTCAAAAGATTGTTAATTTAAATTTTCTCATTAACTGAGACGGTATCATTAAACACGAAAAGCTGTTTGAAAATTATAACAGAAATTTGACAGTAATAAAAACAGTGATAGAGACAGCGATACTCACGATAGACTATTCTTGTCAAAATGAAATGCGTTCCACAACAGCTAATCGGTGATGGGTTAAGGGCTTTGCACATGAGACACGAACTGCGAACTGCGAATTGTCGCGAATTTTGACATTTCGTTCACATGAGTAATTTTCTTGGTCGCCGAACAGTGCGAATTGTCAAAAAACAAAAGGACTTGCAGTACGTTGCAGGATGAGCATCTACTTCAATTATTAATTTCTTGATAAATAAAGTGCTATTAGAAACCAATTATATTATTTTCAATTATTTTACCCTATTTTCTATAGATTCATTCATTTTTTAATTTTCCGTATAGCAACGAGCAACACAACACAACTGCGATGTTTGACATTTGAGGTTAGATTCGAACGAATTGTGGATTGCGAATTTACATTTGACAATTCGCAGAAGATACGTTGTTGGTCGCGTAAAAAATATAATACAAAATATTTCAATTTATAATTATTTTATACAATGTTTTCCTTTTAAATAGTTGATTCGATCATTAATTCACTTCGTTGTAAAGTTAAAACAAAACAAAAATTGATATAAGCTGTAAAAATTGCTTAAAAAGGTTTATTCGCATTCGCAGGTCGCAGCTCATGTGCAGCACTTTATGGGTGTGTTTTAGGATGAAAGAGCGATGAACGCGTTCAGTTCTTGGAAAATGATTATTTCTTAACAAACAACACCCGGAAAGTTAATGTAGATTGGCAACTGCATATTGCAGTTGTAGAACTGCAGAAAATCTTAAAATTGTAGACTAAAACTGGCAGTGAAGTATTCAAAAAGAGACAATATTTTGCTGAATATGCAATGTGATTCGCATAAAATGTGACAGAAAGTTAAAATTCTAGAAGTTTTAGTTGTAGGTTTATTTAAAACTATTCCTTTTTTTTTAAGGAGTTTAGAAAATTTTCAGAAAAAGGCTGACTTACTTTCAAGGCTGGCATCATTCCTGTACGCCAGTTGTCGATAGAAATAGAGGGAATTTACAATTTTCTGCCGAGCCAAGAAAGAGTTGGGGGGAAATTTTTAGAAACAAACAATTAAAACAAAAGTCAGAGGCGGAACAGTTCGTACATAACCAAGGCCTAGTTACTATCAACTCTTAATTATTCTTGTATGCCAGTTTTCAAAAGAAAAGGAGGAGATTTACAATTTTCTGTCCAGTCCGAAGGGAAACACTTTTTCAAGGGAAGAGATACTTTTACTCTTATCACTTACTCGCAAGAAGCAATACCCCTGAAAAAAAAAAAAACATTTTTCCTTCTTTCGGCATGATTATCTAACGCATTAGTCAATTTCTTTCGGGACATTGCTAACAAATTACTTCGAATGAAAAACAAGGTATTAAGAAAATAATAGCAGTACCTTGAACAATGTACTTTTTCAAGGCCAGGAATTTGTTCTTTAATTTTAGTTTACTGAAACATGTTTAAGGCTTAATCTTAAGATATTCATCTATTTCAAAAATCCTAAATTAGGGCATAGGTACATGGTTTGAACAGATTTGTACCTACCCAAGAGTTTTCGCAAGCATTTTCTAAGTATTAACACTAATACATAGAAGAGCGCTTTCGCAACGTTCTATTACTGTTCCAGCGTTTGGAACTTGTAAGTCACTTGTAAGCGAAAAGGAGACAATTGTTTTTTAGGCGATTTAAGGTAAGCTCTTATTTAGCTTATCGTTGATTACAGTGGCGGATGAAGTGCCATGGATTGTTTCTTTAAGAACTATACTCGTTTTCAATAACACTCCTTTTGTCAGCTGACAAGAAAAAGCCAATTTTCTTGCAGCATTTTTTGCTTTTAATTCGACGCTACCAGAAAGTGTCATTACTTCTTCTGTAAACGATTTTATAAGACAGAGAAGGGAAGATAACTGAGAGATCTCGATGTACAAAATTCCGCGCTGGCTCGGATAGAAAACCACCTACTGTCTTAAAAATGTTTTTTTTTTTCAATGCTGATCAAACAACAGAGTAAGCTTTTCTATCTTTCCGATTCTACAAGTCTCCTTCCGAGTCGCTGGCAAACAGTATTTGTTCAACCAGTCCCTAAAAAAGACAAATATTCTTCCCCTCTAATTATTGTCCAATTGCACTTTCTTTCCAAGGTCATAAAAACACTGGTAAATTATCAGATCAAGAAATATCTTGAAGAATGAAAACATGGCTTTCGTAGCAATAGGTCCACTGGTATTTCATAGTATATCGCACCGAAGGTCACTGTAATCAACAAATTGATCGTATTTCACACAATATTCACAAATATGCGTCCATTCGGTATTAATTAGTCTATTCTTCTTTGGACTAGAAATTACCTCTCGAACGGCTAAATACAAGTTGAACGTTTATAAGTCTAAAATTTATAAAATAAATAGTGGTGTGCCACAGGGCTCCGTTTTGTCTCCGACTCTCTTTCTCATATGAATAAGAGTTATCTTTATCTGAAACTTCTAATCCCTTAAAATGTTTTGCTGACGACATTAGATACCCTCAGCTTCTCTTATTTGTTTCCAGATGCACGTCCTTGTCCTTCGAATGTGGATTTAGAACAGCAGCGTATGATAAATTCATTAAATTCTGATCTCGATAGCATTGTCAAATGGAGAACGAAAAACCAAGTAGAATTTAATGCTTCAAAAACTTAATGCTGTTTTCTGTCATAAAAGCACCTCCCATGCCGATATCCATGAGCTGCACTTGTATCGCGGAAACCGGTATGTTCATCACAGAATTACGACATATTCGACGTCTCCAAAAACGCTGATAGTTGTTTAGCTCTCCTTTGATGTTGCAAGAAATTTGTCACTTTCTAATCTGTCTGTAATCTACAAGACCTTTATTCGTCCAAATCTCGAGTACAATTTTAATATTTAGGCAGATACTCCAATAACGCACTTGAGTCTATTGGATTGAATCGAAAAAAATGGTCTCAAAAATAATAGATGATAGAACTATAATAGAAACATTTTGAATCTTTCGAGCACCGCCGCAATGTTTCTTGTCATTCATTATTTTATTTTTATTTGTATAAACAGTGTTCTAGTGAAATAGCCAGTTACATTCGTTCCTTTTAACAATTTAACCTCATTACTCTCGCAAAACAATGAAGTGGATTCGTAGTTTCAGACAAGATATCATTTTTTTAAAAATGAGAAAGAGAGTTGGAGATAAAACGGAGCCCTGGGGAACACCAACATTAAATTTGTGAATATCAATCAACCAAAGAAAAAGGGTTTCATTTATAAAAAAGGAACGCATTTTTGATAAGAGAGCCTGGTGCCAAAACTATCAAAAGCCTCAGGCATTAGGTAAGGCTTTCCTTGCCTTCGAAACCAATTTTTAGAAATACTTTTGTTTGTTGTACAAAGTTGTGTATGTACCAATCTTTGAGCTCAGTTTTTTAGTATTTTTAGTTATTTTATAACAAGCGTATTAATTTTTGTATATGAAAATATTGAAAAAAAAAAAAAACACTTGAAAAAAGGGTCCTTTATTTAACTGAATATAGGAAAAACTTTTTGGATGTTGTTACTGTCGATATAAAAAAAATATAAAGCTTAAAAACAAAATAACTTAAAGATTTCTCTTCGTTGAAGCTAAAGGAATACAACTTGCTTCACAAATTATTAATAAATTGTAGTTAAAAGCATTAAATATACAAATTGCAAATGAGTTAAAAATATGTTGAAATATTGTAACAAAAAACCATAAATAAAAAAAAATACTAATACATAAGACAAGGAAATATAAACCTGAAGAAATTAAAACTCAACTATGCAATAAACTATACAAAAAATGTACTTAAATGCACGCACTAACAAAAACACACAAATCGCTTTGCTTATTATTATTTAACAATCGTAGTAACGCTTCAGCAAAAAACCTTGCTTTTAACACTCATCATTCATTTTTGTGTCACATTCCCCCAAAATCCCTTCACCAATATTTCCAAAATTATTTTTTTTTTCATTGCAAAACAAAAAAAAGGATTAAACGCTTTGAGGGTAGACAATTAGATAAAATCCTTATCGTACTTCCCACAAGTAGACATATAAAAAAACCCCTTTGGTTGGTCTTTTACAAACGCACACCATACAAGTAATGGTAGTTTTCGTAGAATTTGAATCACATTTTACTATCGGCTTTTGAAATACAATATTTTTGTGTAAATATATATATAAAAAAAAAACAATTTTTGAAGGAAACCGGACTAACAATGGGTTATCTGATGATAAAAAAAGAAATCGCATGTGCGTCAGATTTAAATTTTAGTTTAAATCAGCCAGTCCCTTGGATTGGTTAAGATTTTTGGGGATTTATTAGTTAAAAAAAACTTTGCATGATTATTTAGATTTTTGTTCAATATTTTTGTATTCTTCGGTTGAGTTTGTAGTTTGTTTTAAATATTGTTTCTGTAGAATTTTTTTTTTGTTAATTTTAAATATTAGTTAATGATGCGGTGTAAAATGCTAATGCTTATGGGTAATTCGTTTGTTTTAATTTTTTTTGTTTATTGTCTAGAAATTTATTTCAATTTTATTTAATTTTTTTGTTTCGTGATAATTTTACAGGCACTTGGTCAGACACCACAGAATATGAATCATTTTGGCAAACATCGTCGTGTTGTGTCATCACCGGATAATATGCATCCACGCCATGAAAGACAACTGGGTAAGTGAGAATCACATCGAATCTTATTGTTTACAACTTCATAATCATATCTATTGGTATTGGTATATCATAATGAACATTTTTTATTGAAAATATAGACAAATTTCCGGGTAGTCATTTCGTAATCGTCTTGTTGTAAGACTCGTCTTCTCTCAGAAGAAAACTCCCACTTGGAAAACAAATTTTTTTCTAACAAAAACCTTTAACAGCAATACTAATAATAGTCTGTCGGACGCAATTTCCTAAGAACGAATGATGTAATGTTAATTGCAACTACTGGTCTCTGTAGTGCATTCAAAATCTACTCGATGGATCAAATTCCACTAGTCTTCTCGACTTAATGATTTTGTGTCTGACTTTTCCAACGTTCAGCTGTCTCTCGAAGGAATATCTGGCATTGGTTTCTTCGTCTAAATGGTGTTCTACCATAGGTAAGGTTAGGTAGAAGTGGCTGCCAATAATTAAGACTCACACACTTAGACAACAGTTTATCAGTTGTGATCAGTGGCGGCTGTACATTAAGTGCGCTCGTGCGCTGAACCACCAATTCAAAAGGTTTAAAAATTACAAAATATTACTGCATCTTTATTTTAAGATTACCATATTAATATTTATTTTTTAAGCATACAAGAACACAAACAAGTAAAATTTCCAATATGACGAAACAATGTAAGCGCTTTGCTTTACTATTAAGACTTACTTACTTACTTTCCCTGCTAATATAACTTGTATGAGTTACAAGCTAATATCCCTGACGCGTGAGACAAAAGATATTTCATTGAAATGTATCCAGAAATGAGCCTGCTCTCGTGCAGCGCACGAGAACCGAAGATTAACCGATGTTTGACTAGAATGCGCTGCGCCTGCGAATATGTAATGTTGTTTCGCTCTATCCGTGACTGGTTAAATAGTGTTGGTTTGTAGGAGTTAGGTTATTAATTGTTTTTTATTTTGGTTTTGGTTCGATTCTGTACTGTGTACAGTGTGTGGTGTGGGATAAAATGAACAGTGATTATACTCTGTCCAACAAAAATTGTCAGTACAGGGAAGATAGGACGTTTGTCTCTCATTCTGGTTGCATTGCCATGCATAAGTGTGTCGCCTTTTAAAGCTCTCACAGGGATTCCGTAGCTTACATTATAAATCGCCGCAAATGATAGTAAAAAACGCGTAGGGCTACCGTCTGCCGATTCAAAACGACTGAAAACAATATTCAATTTACCTTTTCCCACAACACCAAGCGGTAAGATAATATGCGCGTTTTTTTTTAAGTTGAAAAGCAATGTGACAACACTCAACATACTCATCTTCTTAAAATGTGCTCTCAAAAGCTTCAAATCCCAAAAGCTCCTTAATAAAACCACTGAAAAAGCTCCTTGCTTGCAATTGAGAATGATACTGGTAACTCTGTTTTGATGTAGATAAAGAGCGCACGATCGTATTGAGTGACACTTAACACTCTTGACAGTATCTCATCAGCAATGGGATACGACGGTCGTGTTGGGGTGTACAACTTTTTGCAAAGAATTACAACAACAATTCCTTAAGAAAACTCAGTGGCTTGCTCTTTTTTTAGTGTCATTTTTCCTAACGTATTGTAGTGAGGGTGCATCAGGCGCCACTGCTTTAGAAAAAGCTCTCCCATAAGGCCTGTACTGACAATTTTTGTTGGACAGAGTATAGGTATGTATATTAAAGACAGTAATAAATCTTTTTAAAATAAAGTTAATATAAAATTAGCCGGATCGCCAAGGCCCTTTTTAAATTTTACATGCTTTTTTTTCTCGGAGAATCGATTTAGACAGAAACCTGAATCCACGATTTGACGCATTTAAGTGAAAAAATAAAAAACATGATTCCTTGTTAAATGTAATAAGTGTGTCAGTTTTATACATAGTCGAAATTCTTCGAGCAATTATACAAAAAATAAAAAATCAACATATACATGTAAATTGTTGTTTTTTTGCGATTTCTAATCTTAATACCTACTTAGTGAGCAAGTAAAGTGCACCACCTGTTCAACAACCCACCAGCCGCCACTGGTTGTGATACCATATGAATTCCTTGCTCGTTAAACCACTCAGAGTTCTTAATGAAGCATCCGAGACTATTTGTATTTACCAATTCACTCGTTAAAGTATTAGTCTTCTAAGTGGAGCCCACGTACTGTGGTAAAGAGCAGGGGAGCATTTTTTCTTCCTCCTCACCGCCCATACAACATTTTAAATTAAATTTCGTGGTGTCTCGAAGAAAACCAATTTTCTACCGATGGTTAATGGAAAGAACTTTTCATGACAAGAAATACTCTTAGAAGGATTTATCAATTCCTCGCAAGAGCCAAAAAAACCCTGAAAAAATTTTTTCAGCGGCTGAGAATCGAACCCAAAACCTTCTACATGAAAGTCCAACGCACTATACATTACTCCAAAGAATGCGTCCATACTGCGTCTGCAAAAATCGATTGAAAATACGCCAAAACGCGTTGCCTGTCTGTAATCTGCTGATGTGTATTCTACTTAAATATTTCAAATATTTAGAGCGAATTAAGTCCAGGTTTGACCAACTTTGTTCTGTCCCCAAACAAGTGGTGATGATATTTCACCTGTGGCTTGTTCTCTGTAATGTACTTTTCTAGCTTCAGCAAAATTTGAAAGGCAGCGATTGGTACCAATACTTAGTTTTTCAGTTAAATGGATAACGGACTTCTAGCGAGTTCATTACCCTTACAAGTTCCTGGAATGTCCCTATTGCATGGCACCAAACAAAGGTGAATATTAAAGTGTTGCGCAATTTCCAACAGTTAAGTTCTGATATGATGATATTGAGTTTTCTTTGAGCAAAGGTATGAATTCTTTTATCAGAAGAAGTTTCGCCTGGAATATGCTACTGCGATTAGGAAGACGGAATGAGAGACTCAAATTAAGCATATCAGAGCTCACACCATCACCAACCATAAGATTTCCATGAACTTCTGAAATTGTTGAATTTAAGTTTTTGAAACACCCTGTTCATCTTTAACAGAAGGCTTGTCCTATGTATCCTATGTATCCATGAATTAATTTCGAAGCATAAATTTTTAAGAGTATAAATTTAAGGTTAAATCACAAATAATCATATACAGATGTCTCATCTCCATACAAAAAAATGTCCTAAGATATTTTTTTAGCAGACAAACTTTAGCAGACAAAGATACAAAACTCAAGAGCGACAAGACAACTACAATGACCACGATGTAGGAGAGCGAAAAATGTATCTTTCCATTGGGTAAGCGACTAAGCGACAAGCGTTCTCTTGTTCTCATCAAAATTTATAGCACAAACAAATCGTATCAGACACATCGTATCCCTTTCCCACCGGGGTTATATTGTTTCTGTTCTACTTTTTCTTATTATATTTTGTCATTCGTAGAATTTCTGTGTGGATGGATGTTGTTTTTGTTTTTATATTTGCCTTTTCCTGTGTTCCTTTATTGGTTTTGGTGGCTGGTGTATGCCGCGGCGACTCCTTGGCTGGTGTTTTTGTTTTTTTTTTTTTTTTGTTTTTATTTTGATTTCTTGTGAGGGTATTGCACTTTTTGGTAGGAATTTTCTTGTTTGGATTTTGGCAATATCTTTTCGTTTTCAAGTGTATCTACTTTGGGTAGGTATAGAAAAATGGAAATGGATTTTGTATGTTATGTAAGTAGGTTATGTTGATTTCCTTATAACTTGAGAATTATTGATTATATCAAAATGCATTCGTGTGACTTTGTATTCTCCAGGAAGTACTCGTAGGTACAATTTATGTTTGTTTTGTTTATTTTTTTTGGAGATATTATGTAGACAGAATCGAAAGTGAAAATTATTTCCTCGTCTCAAGAAAGAAGAACGGCATTAGCAGGAAGGTTAGGTATTAGTTTTTAAGTTTCTTTACTTCTTTTTTTAGCTTAGTACATGTATAGATCTGTGGTCACAAGGAAAAGCCGCTAAAGTCTTTTTTACTAATTTTTCAGGAGAGCAGTTTAAAGTTTTTAACAAACGCGTGAAATTACAAATGACTATATTGGGGGATTGGAAACTTCGTTCAGGTTGAAACAAAAATTTAAATAAAGATAATTTTACTCTTTCTTAGTTAAAAATTAAATTAAATTATCTGCTGTTTAGTTGTTTTTCCATTTTAAAGACATTTTTTGTTCTGGTCAGACTACGTTAGCTGATTTTCCTTGTCTATTCTGTTAAATTATCCAGTTCTTGTGTCAACTTTAGTTCTTATTCCTAACTTAATAAAGAAAAATATATTGTTTTTAGCAGAGAATGCGAACCAACTTTGAACGTTCAGATAGAATTAATGAAAATACAAAAAAAAAACAACAAACTTTTCATCATGCATTGTAAATTAATAAAAAACAAATCAAAAATTAAAAACCAAAATTAAAAAAAGTGTTTTTTATCTTCATCGTCACTTCTTTAATCTGATTAAATGTTGATTTCGTTAGAACTAGTTTTGAGATTTTTATTAAAATAACTAAAATCTGGATTTATGTTTTGTAATAAACCCAAAAGATCTTTTGCTTATCTAGGCCTGCTGCGCTACTTTTATCTTAGATTAAAATCCATAGCAAGTTGCGCATGTCTCTAGTTCGGAAACTTTTAATTTTAAATTCAGTGTTGCGAATATTTTTGAATATTTGGTAAGGCTCACAGGATTACAAACTTCATTTCTATATGGTTTAAACTACCATGAATATATTTTTTTGATGTACCCCGACAAATCTCAAGTGGTTCGGTTGGACATGAAACTTTTGCGGCTATTGCGTTTTTAAAAAAGGTCTAATTGAAAATTTTCGTCAGACAAGCCGTTTTTGAGTAATTAAGCTTAATAAATTGTTATTTTTCGTTAGTTACAAAATTCCAAATTAAAAAAGTAAAATCGAAGAAAAATAACAATTTATTAAGCTTAATTACTCAAAAACGGCTTGTCTGACGAAAATTTTCATTTAGACCTTTTTTGTAGGGAATTTAATTTTATATAAAAGTAAGTCAAAATGATTTTTTTTTACTTCAATGTTTTGTCAGTTCTGACGCAAAACATGAAATTATGACTAAAAATCAAAATTAGCGATGATAGCCCTCTTAAAATTGATATTAAGGGCTCAAACTTTTACGAAAATTTTTTTTTGTCATTTCTGAATGATATTCTCGATATATCTTTCAAAAAAAAAAATAGTCGATTTTTTTGGCCCAGTCTAATGTACACACACAATTTACTGTCAGGCCTGCCAATTTTTATCGTTGGCTGATGTTTCTGACAATGAAGAAATTGTAAGAAGTTCGTTTTTTAGCATCATACAATTTTTTCATTGGCAGACAATTTGCAGCCAAGGTTCAATTGAAGCAGTTTCCATAACCAACAATAATTGACAATTAATTGTGTGTGTACACGGTTGGTAGAAATTCTACCAATCTCTTACAATTAATTGGTTGGTATTAAGCCGGCTATCTGAAAATAAATTTTCAGCCAACTTCTGACAATAAATTGTAAGAGATTGGTTGATTTTGTACAAACCGTGTACACACACAAATTAATTGTCAGCTTATTGGTAGATAATTATCAGACATTGTCAGGTCTTACAATATTGTAAGATCTACCAATTATGTACACTTAGCTTTAGTTGTGTTCAACCAGAAAGAGGCCAGTGTAGAGTAGTGTAGTGCAGTGCAAGTTCATGAAAACTGTCAGAGCAAACTTAAGCAAAACCGTCATACGTCAGATCTTAAAAACATGCATTTTTCTAAATTTAAATTCAAAAACGCAACGCACGGACAAAATTCAAATTAATTCCTTTGACAAATATAATCAAATAATGACATCAGCTGATTTTTCTGAACTAATGTACACTAGTTTAGGTCGATGAACGCTAATCAGTGTAAGTCAGTGAAGAAATTTTTTCAATGAACACCAAAAAGCTACACTTGTCTGCCCAGAGTAGTCCAGTGCAGCTGGTTGAACACAACTATTATCAACTAACTTTGAATCCGAAGTGCTTACACTACGTTGGAGGGGAATTTTCAACTCATTTTATAGTTATATTTACCCACTCATAGTTAGTTAGCTACGTAGTAACATAATTTGAATATTGAGTTATCAAAAATAAAAATGTGTACTTTTTTTTTAAATAAAAATAAGGTTTTCTTAAAATGTTGTTCTCACTATGAGAAAGAAGAAACAAAATGAAAAAATCAAGTATAAAAAATAAAATTCTACTAAAGGTAACAAAAATAACTATTTAAGATAAAATACAAAAAATCATCATTTTCCTAATTTAATTATTTGAATTATTTTTACAAAATTGTAAAAGTCGTTTTTGAGAATATATTATTTTTCTTTTTGGCCAAATGTGTGGCATGTACGCCTGAATACCAAGGACAGACAGGTGAAATTGCGAGACACACTTTCTTTATCTTCGTTTTCTCTACCATCCTATTAACAAAATTGGGGATAGTACGATAACTTAGGGGCCAAAAATTGATAACGGATTTTTGTAGAAGGGTCAAATACAAGCGTTTTTTACTATGGTGGGGGGGGTCTATCTCGCCCCATTCAGGAGGTAGGGGCGATTTAAAAAAAAAAATGACTTAAATTGAAAAAAAAAAATATTAAAAAACAACGGCAACACTTACAATTAAGTACTATACCGGTTTTGAAAGCCAGAAGTCTGTTCTAAAATCCTAAATTTAAATTAAATTATTTATGTCAATAGTTTTTGAAAAATTCGCATGCAAACCCAAAATTTTGTTAAAGAAAATGAAAAAAAAAAGTTTAGACCAATTTTTTTTCAAAATTGTGAAATGAAGTATTTAATTGGCTTTTTGTGGTCAATGCTACTATTCTGTATCGAACAAAAAAACCGAATGGTTTTATGCCTTCTAGTTTTTGAGAAAATTTAAAATTACTAAAACTACTTTTTATGAAATTTTTGATTTTTGATATTAACCTATACGGTGATTTCATTTTGAGGATTAATGTTAATGTGGTTCATTTGTAAGTAAGGTACAAATCATTTAGCGTTACCAAGAATGCACCACGAGGAGGTAGAATTGCATGGCATTCCGCGCCTCAGTTAGTCAGTTTGTGAGTAAGTCAGGTGTTAATTAAAAATAGTCAAGTCAATTTTTCAATGTTCAATGTATTAAAACCGTGTTTACAGGCATTTTGATCACAAAAGAGTAAAAGAGATTATTATAGCAAGCACTTCCCGAATCTCTAGCCAATATTGAAGCCCATGGAAAAATGTGCCGATGGATGGGTTTATTGTATTCTTACATTTTTTGTCTCCTTATTTTAGAGCTTTTTTCGGAGCACCGCCACATCCAACCGAACTTGAAATTTTTCTATTTTTCTACCTTTATCGGTAAGTTGCAACACAGTAGGGGAGTTGACGTTTTAGTTGGAATTAGACCAATTTCTTCTAAGAACGCGATGCTTTTGAAATATTTTGTTTGAAATATTGAAAAGTTATATAATTTATTTAGGCTTAGTCGCCATTCTTTATTCAAAGAAAAAAAACTTCACTCTGACAATGGTTTAATAACGAATGACCTTGGCAAACAATAACCTGTACCACATTAGCATTAAAAATGTTAGACACCAACATACATATTAATTAAGGAATTATATAAATTTGCTGCATTCTTACAGTAGTACCTAGGTAATGTGAATTTTTCATAATGTATTAAATTTTCATGTCTGAACATTTTAAATGTGCAACTTTGGGCTACGTACATACATATATTAAGTAGACATTGGATATAGGCCATAGGGTAAATTAAAATTTTCTTTATATCCAGATTCTGTAAATGCAAAAGAAACCTTGCATACACCCAATCTCGCACCTACCCCAAATCCTATAGTGTACCAATGCAGGGGGCAGCATGCCCCTCCATACATATCTCACTGTTTATACCCCGCAATGCGTAAGCAAGCAAAAAAAGCAAATATCCCATAAAAAATTTGTTTTAGTTATTTTCAATTTTCTCAAAAACTAGACGACATAAAATCATCTAGTTTTTAGTTTTTGAATAAGAATAAATTAGAGCAACGAATTTTAGGAGAAATAATAATATATAACTGTGCAGTTTTTATAAATTAAAGTTTAAACTTTTTTATGTTTTTTTTCCCAAAATTTGAGTTAAAAACTTGTTTTTTTCAAAAACTGTGCATAGATTTCACTTGATTTAAAAACCATCTAATATAACAGAGCATTGGCTTTAAAAAAAGATATAAAACTTAATTGTAAGTATATTACCGTTATTTCATTTTCTTGGCGCCTAAGTTATCGTACTCTTTCCACAAAATTGATCAAAATCTCGAGCTCATTTTTTTCATAACCTGTCATATGTATATTACAAGTACCTGCATCGTACGTTAAAACCGGATCGGCGGAGGGTCTATAATCTATATCGTCTCGGCCGTAGGCGCAAATTTTCTAGTAGGTGCCTACAAATTTTCTTGTAGGTACTCGTACATATCACATAGACCAGAGGCGTATTTAAGGATTTGGCGCCCCGGGCTGAAAAATTTTGCCGCCCTTTTTTCTGAGGCTTTTTTTCTGTAAGCGCTGCCGCTCAGTTTTATAAAATCAAATAAATAAATCAAAAGAGCATAAGCCACATAAGTTTGGGACAACACGATGGAAAACAAAATTTAGGTTTTATAAAAATAAAAGAAACCGCTTCTAGTTTGCACAACTTATAAATCGGAGTGATTAGGAATTCCCTTGCTGACAACTACAATTTCTTAACACCCGTAGCTATTTGCTCTTTGTCATCGATTTTGAGAAATACCTAAGTATTTATACTACACGCTTCAGTAACTTACGGTAAAATGAGTTAACATTTATATTAATTACCAATACCATAATACCTACTCCTTTGCACACTAGCAGAATTTATAATTTGAGGATACCGTTATGTCACTCTACACTAAAAACATGTAGATGTTAGTCAAAAAAGTTACATATGTGAAAAACAACAAGAAAAGAAGACCTTTCTAAAACGAGGAACAGGGTGTCCACCAAAAACAAATTGTAGGTAATAATTATATAAAATTTCTATTGAAACGTAGGAGTCGAATTATTTTACTTTTTTCACACTGCTTACAAACGATTTTTAGGAGTGATATGACAATAACTTGGATATTCTTCGGATAAATTTTGGAACAGAAAAACTGGTCTAAACCAAATGTGTGTACCGAACCAATTTCAGACAGCCAATGGAACGTTTTTTGATCATTCAGCCTGTCTAGAACATAACATATGCTCCAATGAAAAATGACATTAATATCTACATCCTTTGTTTTCAATTAATCGCTTTGGCAACGTAAAATGAGTTAACATTTCTGTGGCAACAAGGAAAAATGACGTAAGTCAGTTTTTGCTACTTTTCAGGAGAGCGATTTGAATGTTTAGTTTGCAATACAAATCAGGTACGTTGACTTTTTTCTTTTGTCTGTAATTCTTTAACCGTTTGAGATAAAAATACGAAACAAATATGACAGACGGAATGGCTAATTGTGCATCGGATGGTATCAAAAACTCATTTTCGACATAAGTCGACTTATGCTGTTATTCCTTGTTGCCACAGATTTATATTAATTACCAATACCATAATACCTACTCCTTTGCACACTAGCAGAATTTATAATTTGAGGATACCGTTATGTCACTCTACACTAAAAACATGTAGATGTTAGTCAAAAAAGTTACATATGTGAAAAACAACAAGAAAAGAAGACCTTTCTAAAACGAGGAACAGGGTGTCCACCAAAAACAAATTGTAGGTAATAATTATATAAAATTTCTATTGAAACGTAGGAGTCGAATTATTTTACTTTTTTCACACTGCTTACAAACGATTTTTAGGAGTGATATGACAATAACTTGGATATTCTTCGGATAAATTTTGGAACAGAAAAACTGGTCTAAACCAAATGTGTGTACCGAACCAATTTCAGACAGCCAATGGAACGTTTTTTGATCATTCAGCCTGTCTAGAACATAACATATGCTCCAATGAAAAATGACATTAATATCTACATCCTTTGTTTTCAATTAATCGCTTTGGCAACGTATCACCCTTTATTTCAAAATCAACAACCCTTAAGCCGCTCATTAGCACCACAGATGCGCACGCACCAGTGATGGTGTATTGAAATGTGTGCTGTGTGGGCTGGTGTGTTCATTTGCACCGATTTCTCGTGTTAGTGACGGTGCGAGCAAAATTAAAATGTTTTGATTTTTGGTGTCGGCCGGTTTGTCGATGTGTGCACATTTACATTTTGTTTAAATTGCTTCTGAACACACCTAAAACAATGGCAGTTCGTGCAAAAAACTAAGTAAACAGACCTTTTATGACATCTGGAAGTATGCAAGAGACATATGAAGTTAGCACTAAAAAGATAAAATAGGTATTCGACGATTTTAACTTTAGTAAAATGTTAGAGATAGCATGATGTTAAATTTTATTAAAATTAACAAAATCGTCTTTTTAAATTAGTATTATACTAAAATAGTTTAAACATCGTGCTAATTCGACTAAAATTTTGGAATTAGTTCCAAAGAAAAGAATAGTGTAATATTTTTACTAGGTTCTTTAAATAAAACTTATTACTCTTTATAGTATTTCTTCTTTATTTACACTGTCCAAATCAAAACAATAAATCTCAATTTGTAGTCAACTCAAATACTTTTATTCAAATTTAAATCACACTTGTTTAATAACACTTTCCACAATCCAATAAGCAAACCTTTTGCACACTTTCATAGGCAAAAATCAACTGTGTCCCGCTCACCGTGAACACTCCCTTATATACTCAAATTAGTTGCTCTCGAAAGTTCTCGCCTTGGAATGTTCTAGATGGTTGGAATAAGGGGAAATACATTTGACATTGAAAAAGAGCTTTTTGTTTCTTCCATAAATTAGATATGCAATTTTCCAACAGATGGCGCTGTACTAGTATAAAGCTCTGTTCACAACAATAGGTACATGTCTGTAAATATTTGAACTATCGATTTTCATTATAAAAAATCGTTTATAAAAAATCGTTTATAAAAAATAAGAATAGTAAATGCTGAAAAAAGTGAGTGACATGTTACAGTGAACTCTCTCACAGCCGGACACTCACGGCACTGAAAAAATTGGCATGCTTGAAAAACTCAAAAAATCGCATCTTTTTAAATCTTTGTATATTTTGTGTATCCTTAAAAAATATGGTAAATTAGACAATTGTTAGGGGCGGCTTGCCCCTTTTATTTGTATGTTTTAAAAGTTCAATCGCTTCAGAAATTATAAATTGGCCAATTACTAGGGGTGGCTTCCGCCCTTCTGCTTGAATATTTTGGAAGTTCAATCGCTTCAAAAAAAATATTATAAATTGGGCCATTGCTAGGGGTGGCTTGCGGCGTTTTGCTTGTATGTTTTGAAAGTCCAATCGCTTCAAAAAAATATTATTAATTGGCCATTCGCTACGGGCGGCTTGCGTCCTTCTGCTTGAATGTTTTGAACGTTCAATCCCTTCAAAAAATATTATAAATTGGCCAATTGCTAGGGGCTGCTTGCGCCCTTTTGCTTGTATGTTTTAAATGTTCAATCGCTTCAAAAAAATAATTATAAATTGCCTTGCGCCGCCCCTAGATGCCTTGCCGCCCCGGGCTGTAGCCCTTTTAGCCCTAGGGTAAATACGCCCCTGACATAGACATAATAGTTACAGGAAGGAATTATGTTAATAAGAACCTAGGAACATTTGTATACTCTGTATCTATTTATTAATGTCCAACTTTTTATATTATCAAACAAAAAAAAAGTTATTAATTATTTTTGTTTAATAACAATAAGTAAAAATGTATCAAGGCAGGTCCTCATAGCCCTACTTAAGTATACAATTATTTAAAAGACCATCTAATACAAAAAGTTCTTAATTGATAAATGATTGTATTCAAACTATTTAAATGTTTATCTTATCTTCCTACATACAAACATATTTATGTATATAATTCCTTCCGTCGCGTCATTTAAACTATGTACAAATACATAACTACCGACGACACAGTTTATTGAAAAAATCTTTCTAATTATCAACCAACTTAAATAATCGGTCAAACCCAAGAAGCACACATTTTATATTTATCGCAAACCTCAGACAACCCAAAAAAAAATCTTGAAAATATAAAAAAAATCAACTGTCTGCGGCTTGATCGTTACAAAGGGGTGAACGAATATTGCAGGTATAAACAAAAATTGTAGGAAAGGGTAAACAAAAGAGAAGCAACACATAATTGAGAGAAGAGAAATCCTATCCTACAAAATCCTGCGAAAAGAACTTTGATTCTCGTAGAAAAAATGCTTTTTAAAAAGCTTTATAGAATAAAGCTTTTTCAATTTCATAGGTCACTTTGCTCCATAGGCGTAAGACATCTGTATATGATTATTTGTGGTTAAATGTCTACTACAGCTTTTCTGATACATCCACACTCTTTTGTCGAAAATGTTGGTGATGAATTTGCAAAAATGTGGCTGAATTTTTTTCAATATCGAACAATGTTAAATCGCATGATCCTGACATCAAATTCTGATCACCCAATCGGGCCATTTCCGAACACGGAATGACATGCATTCATTTTATTGTTGCTCGGCTCATATTGGATAAACTCTCATTTCCATATCCATATCTTGCTATTTTGGTAAACAGAACTAGATTAAACGCTGAAGAAATCTCGGACGGATTAATGTTCTTGGAGTATCAACAAGACGTTTTACGTTGAACTACTTGTTGAAAGATTGTCCAGAATGCCTTAGCTCACAAATGTTTAATCTAATCTCCCTGTATTTTAGATTAATCTTTTCACAGTTGATGAAGTTAAATCAATATTCAAATATTTTTCAAATACTGCTCAACCATGAAAATATGTTGTTCGTGACACCCTTTACATGATACTAAGCTCCACTTCTAGTCGTATGCAATGAGGTTTTTTTTCAAACTCTTTTTTTTTGCGTTAAAATCATTTATTCGTTTTTCAAAGTGTGGAGGGCATATTACACGAATGTTCCATTCGAAATTGATTAGAAACAGAGTTCTGATCATTTAAATTCCTCTTTTGAATTATTTAAAATTTTTCCTACGTCTACAATTGGAACTCTGTTTGAGTACCGATATGCCTTCCGATACCACTCCACGAGATTGTGAAAGCCTTAACACAATCATAATATGTTCTCCTCTAAATTGAATTTATACGAGTATGTCTAAACTCAATGCCATTGTTCATATACTGCCAACAATATCACCAAAATCTCCGCCTTAGCCAACTGCGAACTTAAAAATCATCCACTAAGCTATTTCCGCCTAAAGCAGTCTTACCTACTTTGAGGCTACTTAAGGCAAAACTACATAGCTTGCTGAATATTGTTGTTAAATATTATTTTCGTTCAGATTTTTAAAATTATTTATTTCTATTTAATTTTTTCTTTAACAGATCGTCATAACAAATCGACTTCGGGCTCTTGGGAATTGGTTGAAAAAGACAATGAAATCACCCCACCGGGAACACCCCCACCGCCTTATCTAACCTCAGCCTCGCATGCAATGGCCCAACAGCAGCAACAACAACAACATCAACAACTACTACATCACCAACACTCTCAACCGGCCGGCATGGAGGAAATTGACAATGGTTTCATGATTGATAGCAACAGTGGCAATCCAATGGTCCTTGCAGGTAGTCCAACACATTCCAACATATTCGCAAGTGGTGGAGGTAAAAGTCCCGCCATTCATCCGAATGCCATTCAAAAAGAAATCCTTTCAATGGAAGATGAAGATGGTTCCGATCAAGAATTCCTCGTCGATGAAAATGGTCCTTTCAATCATCTGCAACGTCTCCTCGAACCCGAGAATGTTGCCCATCTGGCTGTTTTCCTCAATTATGTTCTATCGAACTCAGATCCAGCTCCATTATTGTTCTATCTGATAACTGGACTCTACAAGGAGGGTACAGTTAAGGATATGCGCAAATGGGCCTATGAGATACACTCAACATTTCTAGTGCCTCGAGCTCCGCTCGTATGGTTTAGTGCTGATGAATCACTGGCACGTGAGGTGGACAATGTCTTGCAGAGTGAATACGACAAAGTTGAGATATTGCGAAAAGTCTTTTGGAAGAGTCGCAAGCGTGCGAAGGAGAAAATCTGTGATCAACTGAGAGAATTCCAACAGAAGCGGACAGCTGGTTTGGGCACTATTTATGGTCCCAGTGATTCACAGCTAAACGAAGCAAAGGGAGATAAGAACAAAGAACAGAGAATATTCGAGGAAACTTTACTACCAAGGTTGCAGTTTTGGATGTAAGTTCTTCTCAATAATAATTTCATTGAAAATGTTGTATTAAAATTTTTGTTTGTGTTTCAGCGATGAACTTGACAAAGAAGCTCCAGTTGAGGATCCCAAAAAGTTAGCCCTGTGCTCTGCATTATCTACCGTTCTACATCGAATATTCATAACGCGATCGAATCCGAATAGTATTATCGATCGTGTACATCATTTTGTTAGTCGAGAGAAAAGCTTCAAAAGCCGTCTAATGGGCAAGAATCGAAAGGTGAGTTTTACTTGGGTATGTTGGACTTCTAGATGTCGTGTTATTGGCTAAATTTGCATTTAAACATTATTTGCTTAATTAAATTAAAACTTCGATATAATTTTTAGTAAAATATTCTTTCATTGACAATTTTCAGATGACTGTACGTGGTCATCCGTTAGTATTAAGACAATACTATGAAGTGACCCACTGCAATCATTGTCAGTTAATCATTTGGGGAGTTAGCCCTCAAGGATATCATTGTACAGGTAAGAAGACGAATAATTCTTTTTTTTCTGTACATCCGAGAGATTAACGCTAAAACTTCTCATTTTTGTTTCAGACTGTAAATTAAATATTCACCGTCCTTGTTCGAAAGTTTTGGATGAAAATTGCCCTGGTCCAGTGCCACAAAAGCGCAAGGACCAACATAATGACAATAAAATTAGTAAATTTATGGAAAAAATACGACCGACAACACATTTTATGCAACGTATGTTATTTATTTATGTTACAATGAATTTTTAATTGATTTATTTCTTTCTTTTTGACTTATTCAGAGGAACGACGTGCTAGACAAGATGAGGAAGGTAATATTGATGATCTCTTCAATCCTGGTAAGTGCTAGAATTTAAGTTATATTGCAAGAAGTGATTTTTTAAAATGTAACCGAAGGCAAGAGTTTAAGAAGTTCTTAAACAGGAAAAAAAAAACAAGAACCAACTGACAAGTAAGTTAGGAGAAAATGGAAAACAAATTCATAAGTGCATTGATTAAATTTTAAATTAAAAAGTATCAAATAGTTATTTAATATAAAACGTAATCATCCCGATCACTAATTCAACACACGATCTGCTCTGCATACAAATATTTTTCTTTTCATATCCATATCAGAAGTATTATAAATTTAAAACAATGAATAAGTCTCTTTTAAAACAAATTTAATCAAAGTCCCCGAATTCTCGGGATTAAAATGCTGAGGATTGAATAATCAGCAACACTGGAGCTGATAAAGCATCATTTTTGATTCATTTTCTATTGGCCATCCAAGAGCTTTTTGTTTTAATTCCGTAATCAAATCTTATAGCAATTTTCATTTTTGAAGAACTTCCATTTTGGAGATTTCAAAAGGGCTGAAAGACTTTTATAATTCAAAATTTAAAAAACAACTTGAATCTGAAACAAGCAGAGCTGTATTGCCCTATGCTTTTTACGTTTAAGATATTTTTTGACTTTAATATTAATTATTATAAAAACGTTTTTGTATTTTGGTTTTTTCTTAAGTGTGGTATTTCAACTGCATTAGATTTTCCTCGTTGATATATCTTACAGGTTGACGTTAATCGCAGTTTGCAGTTTGTGGAGGGTTCTTCCAGCTTTTCTAAAGAATCTTAGAACTTTGCCAGCTATGCACTCACTTGTTGTGTTTCTAAGGATATTAAACGATAGATATTCTGCGTAAGTCCGTTGGACAGTCAGTAACTGCAAACATATTTTTCAGGGGTGTGCTCTTGTGAGGAAGTGAAAAATCCAAAAAAGATTATCTATCTCTTGTCATGATCTCATTAGCCGATTTCAATGATATCTGTTGCACTCCAAGAATATTCATAGTGAGTAGAAGTTGTTTGATATGTTGCCAGAATGGAGACTGGTTTAATCATGGGTTGAATCCACTTGTCGGTGTTCCACTGGCTTCCACCATACAACCATTTAAAATTTTGTGTTACTCTTGTACAATAAGATTTAATGCACGGATTGCTCTCTTATGGGATATTGTTCATAAATCCAAAACAAAGAAATTAAATTGCTGCAGCATTTGACGAATGCGCTTACTATGTTTGAAAATTTTGCAAAGTAATGTTTCTGAAAAAAAAAAAAAGTTAAGGGGAACCTTCAGCGTTGAAGGAGCAGTTCACCCTCAACTACTACAATAGCATCTTTTGTTTTTGTTTTCGTGCTAAGAGCAGATTAAGGCTAAGAACTGAGTAGGGTAAAAACTGGAATACCTGAGTTTAAATACGAATGAACGCTTATACGATTTTAAGAAATCGTACTAGATTGCGATTAGTAGTTTTTAGTCGCATTGAAATTAAAAAGCCATAGCGTTGCCTCAGAAACACCGTTGCCCCATAACATTGTCGAAAACACTTTTTGTGCTCTAGGCTAAGACATGCAAGTTGTTCCTTTAGATTCTTTAGTTTTCTAAAATAGATGTTTCGTAGTTCAATTTGAAAATAAGGTATTTGCTTAGGCTAGTCGCGCACTGGCAACTGTGATCGAAATCAAATAGTTTAATCACCACACAGTGCGGTATTTTGGTCGAAAACCTGGCCAAAAATATTTGGGCACATTTTTCATATCAAATGGGTACCAAATGACTAAAAAGTTATTTGGAAGGATAAATTTTCATTTTTTAGGTACAGTAAAACCCACTTAAATGCCCATCCCGATTAGCCGAAAGAAAAAAAATTATTAAAAATCTAAAAAAGCACGTACAACACTGCGCTATGATTTTTTTTAAAGCTAATATTTTATTCTTTGTTTTGTTTTTTGATTCAAGTTGTTTAATTAAATAGTTTTTGAGAAATTAAGTTTTAAAGTTGAAATTTAGAAAAAAAAAAATTTTTTTCGGTTTTTAATTTATTTTTTTAAAAAAAATTGTTTATCAAGGACATTTTTTTTGTCAATATTCAATGACCTGATATATTTTTAGTCAAATACTTAAAACCTCATTCCGATAAATGTCATAGTTTATAAGAAATTAGAAAAAAACTGAAAGATACTTTTTCTTAGAAAATCCCTTTTTTCCTTTTTTTTATGAGTGAAATTTTCTTAATCCGGGTGTTCAAATTTCATTCCAAAATTTTATGTCCCAATATTCAGGTAACCAAGTCTAAGATACCTGCGACCCTTTTAATCCAAAATTTGAGAAGGGGATTAGTTTTAGTTGCATATTTTATGATTACAGGTCAATTACTCAATAAAAAGATTAATCTTTTTTGTCTTATATGCAAGTAGGTAATAAAAAAAGACCTGGAATAATTGAATTTTCTAGTTTATATTTTATTATTTATTCATCATCATAAACATCTTCAAAAACATCATCATCACCATCATCATCATTATTACCATCATCATCATCATCATCATAATCATCATCATCGTCATCATCATCATTGTTATTAACAGTCAAAAATTCGAGAGCCTCCTTTGAAAACGACTGTTTCTTGGTCTTACTTTTTGTCCTTAAACTACTGAGATAAGGGTCTGACGTCAATAGAAGCCGGTTAATCACATCCTCGTTGCATGCCGTCCTGGAGAATTTTCGTGAAAAATTTTCTCTGTATTGGCGGAAATGCTTATTTCTAGCTTCCGCGGCTTCTTCGGACAACTGACCGATTGGCAACAATGCATGGGATATGACACTAGCAGAATGAATTAAAATCTTATGCACTGTTGGAGACATAGGCTGCCATGGATATAAGCTAACATAATGTTTAGCAGTATCCATCGTGAATTTTTCGAATTTTTTAAGATCTATCTCATAACCAGAGGATATCACTTCTAATATAGTTTTGAATTTGTTAATTAATGATAAATCCACGCCTGTAATGGAAGCTGCTTCTTCTTGGCTATTGAAAAATCTACGAGAGGTGTTGCCGTCATTGGTGTTGCCAAACCCAGCTTTTGGAATGTCCACCAGTAAGCCCAATTTGTCGTGGAACTCTTTTTGTATCTGTCTCTTGGCCGCTTGAATTTTTTCCCGGTCACTTTTATCTGTAACGCGTCCCTTATGCACGTCCGCTTTAAGTTTGTACGAAAGATGCACCAGAAATTCGAAAAACCTAATCCTGGCGTGTAGTATTGATAGCCCAAATCTGAAAGTCTCTGGATTCTCTGGTTCTGTAGAAGACAAGTCGTTGAAACTTTTTGAAGTTTTTCCGCATATGTAACAACGTAATGTAGATGAAGTATTCGTAGCTGCATTACACACCTTTCCATCGACCATTGTTGGAAGCAGTACATGGTTGATTCTTATGTTGTCGCTTACTTTTGTTGCTTGAAGATTTCGGGCCTGGTTTTCAATGTATTCGATTTCTTCATTGGTTATGTCCTTATTTTCTTTCAAATAACGAATCCGTATTGGTCGGCACCACCTCGGTGATGAAGAGTGGATATTTTGCCATATAATTTCACTCCCAGACTTTAGACGAAGAGGCACAAGGGAACTCAAAAATATATTTGCATCACTGTTGTCGTCATCTTCAAATTTCTGCTTGTATTGGCTTTGAGTAGATCCATCGCATCCCCACTTATATATTAGCTCTAAATCGGTTTCCCTGTTATCCAAGCACTGTGAGAGTTCTGGTTCCAAATATTTACATAATCGCGATATTGTGTGATCCACTAAATCTTGGAGCTTCACTTCGGCAACTGTCTCACTGACGCTTTTTGGTGGATAACATTCTTGTTTAGCTTTATACAAGTAGGTGTAGCACGGATATATATCTTTGTTGGCTTGATGAATCACTTCGTATTGACTTACAGTTAAATTGGCATCGACGAATATCCTCAAGGCGTTTTCAGGTGTGTGTTTCTTCGTTTTCAGGGCTTTACTGCCAATCGCAGCTGCTTTTCGGAACTTCATAGCCCTGGTTGGAGTTTTTGTCACAGTTTGAATCACTTTGGCTACATCATTATTTCCCGTCGCTCTTTGACTCATCTGTGCTGCGTATGTCAGTTCATCAACAGACACATTCCTTCGAAGTTCCACTGTTTTTCGACGTTTTGTTCGGTCACTTGATTCCCCGAATTCTTTGCTTGGGCGACCTTTAGACCTTCCGGGAAGTATGCCAATAGGTAGTATTATTTCTTCGCTAAGCCACTCTTCATTCTTATCCAAGAAACGGCTTTCTATTCTGTGGCAGAGTTGCCATCTTCGTTTATAATTTGGTTTGAACGCCTTGATAATGTTGAGAAGTTCATCTTCTTTCTCTGGGGGACAATTTGTTATATCCATAAGTTTTTTATCCAAATCTTCAAGTTTTTCGTCAAAACACCTTTGTGAGCTTCCTTTTACTAACTCGTGAAGCTGTTTTCTGGTCATAGCTAAGGTGGAATTAGAGTCATCTGGAATAATATAAAAATCTATTATTAAAGGTCGTTTTAAAGGGTTTTTTTCAAAGCCTCTGTTTTTTCTTAGGTGCAAACTTGTGCAAACTCTCGAAATGTAAGATTGTTCTACATATCCAGCAGTTTAATAAAATGTATGATAGACTATGTTGCGGCGTGTTGCGCTATTTCAAAAACACTAATGTTTGAAAAAAACAGCGAAAAAAGTGCAATTTTTTTAAGTGATTACTTCAACTCATCGATATGAAAAAGTTAAGATGGATATACAAATAAATTTTTGCTTAAAATACTATACATACCTTGATTAACGATATCCATATCAAATTTTTTCACTAAAATCACTTTTAAGACTGAAAAAAAACGCGCAAAAAATACACTTTTTTTTTAAAAACCGCAAAAAAAATCGTGCTTACTCAACTAGTACTAGTTGCAACTGATGGTGTCGCGAACGGGGGTGACCAATTTATAGATAGACTTCACTAAAGAGTAGCCTGGTTATCTACCTGTTATCGGACACAAGCTTAATCCTGAGAGGTAAAATTTTTTTTTTTGATTTATGGCCAGGTTTTTGATCAAAATACCGCACTGTGCACCAGTTGAAAGAGAACCGCACACTGACAACTCTTTTCTCTCTCTTGCTCTTATAGAAAACAGCTCAACTGTTGCGAAGGCAATCGTTTAGTTTGTGTCAAAACACAAACTTTTTAGTTGCTCGAATCGAGTTGCTCTAAGTGCGCGGTGTCTCATATAAGCCCATATGTTTCATTTTAGCAACTAAACAGTTGCGAAACTAAAAATTAAATGTGCGCGCCTGGCCTTTCTGTTATCTTGTTCTTAAAAATTTATTTGAAATTCCGTTAAATTTTGCCTATTGATTTTCATCACTTTCGGTTGCATTGAGTTTCGTTATAAATCATATCACAATATTTTTTTTACGTGTATATGTATGATAAGATTGAATATAACGAGTTAAGAACCATTCTATTCACATGAGAACGACTAACCACCTACGAATGAATGAACTTTCGTTCATTTTGACTTTTCGTTCATATATCATCTGAATGAATGTCGTTTAAAACAAACCTTGAAACAAAAATAAGAATCATTTTGAGATTAATCGCGCGAAAACAATTCATTCGTTTTAGTTTGAATGGCATGAGGAACGCAAATAAATAGACAGTTTCGACATTCGACAGTTCGCAGCAATCAGATTGAAATTCGCGAAAACCAATTATTTATTTTTTCAAATTTCATTACTTTAACAATTTAAACGGAAATTTTAATATCTTTACATTAATTTAAATTAGTTTCTTCAATTTTGTCTAGTTTTGTGAAGAATTTAGGCTTATAAATGTTTCAAATCAAATTTGTTCTTTTATTCGTTCTTTTATTCAAACATAATTGGTTATCATCGATCGATATCGTTTTCCGTTGATGGTGATGGCAATACCATCGTCTTTTTCGAAGAAATACGAACCGGCAGACAATCAACACCAAATAATTATTTTCTGCAGATGCATTGTCACTTGGCGAACCTCTTGTGTACTGGCTTTGACCGAAATCCAGGAATTTCGGTTGTTGACGTACCCTTCATCCAAAAATGTGGCTTTCCAGAAATCGGGATCCGCTTCCAACTGATTTAAAAGCCAGTCGGATGGTGTTAATGTTCGCTATGATCCCTGTTAAAAGAAAAGCTAATATTTATAGGCTTTTGATAGTATGTGCCAATAGGTTATATTTCGAGATTCTCTTCCCCTAGAACTGGACAACCTCCGCTAATTTAAAATGAGAAATGTTCCGTCTTTCATAGATTGCGCAATGGACAGAATTTATTGTTGTTAAGATAAATAATGGGAGACGAACACATTCATGGAACAGGATTTTGTTTGTATTCTTAAAGACATCCAAACAGTATCATAGACTAGGAAACAGTTTGAACTATCTGATGTTTAATAAATATTTTATTAATCTTCCAAGTTAGTCCATTTTAGTTTTCCTTTAAATTTTCTTTCAAATTATTAATAACATATTAAGATTTGAATTAAGAATCGAAGCCAGAAGTGTTCAAATTCATTGAATTGTTTTTCCTGATTATCAATCGGAATCGCTGTTTGATTTAAATATGTTGAAGTTTATTTTTTCTCTCCTGTCAGTTTGTAGCTCATTCATCATTTCTTGTGAATCTGTATATAGCAAAGCACTTATGTGAATCCCATTGTTTCTATTATATCCAAATGAACATTCCACTATGAAGTGGATGAATTCTTCAGAATTGAATTTTCATTCGCCTGTCTAACTATAGTGTCCAGTCACAGTTCAGAAGAAATCTCTTAGCTGCATGCCATTCCAAAATGTTGGGAAAAATCATTTCAATCCACTATATTCTAGAAATTGAGGACCTTGCATCAAAAGGGGGACAGGTCCACATTTTGGTGCAAATGAGGGGCAGATCAAAAATTTAAAAAATCGCAGTAATTACTAGTATTGTTTATTTAACCTAAAACTTGATTAAAAAAATGTGAAAATAAGCAAATTTTTTAACACCATATCATTTTTTAACATTCGTTAAATAATTTATTTTTCA
Source organism: Philhelius festivus (assembly GCA_963931855.1). NCBI lineage: Eukaryota > Metazoa > Arthropoda > Insecta > Diptera > Syrphidae > Philhelius > Philhelius festivus. The sequence goes on along the minus strand of OZ007557.1, from coordinate 49,985,920 downwards.
AAGAGTTTTTTTTGATTTCTCACAAAAAGTTAAATGTGGACTTGCATCCCTTTTGATGCAAGGTCCTCAATTTCAAACGATTTAGTGTAATAATTTCTGTCCCACAGATACAAGGATGAATATTCGAACTATTCTTAAATAAAAAAAAATATATATGAGGAGCAAAAGCTTTAGAAGTACCAGATTATAGTGACTTGCACTTTTCAACAATTTGTGTGTGCGTGTTGTCGGAAGGAATGGAGCCGGCATATAATTTTGTGCTATATCCGAAGGAGTAAGATGACAAGTGATATTCTTTAAGGATTTGTCACCAGCAACAAGGAGTATCTCTGAAAAAATTTGTATTTACTTTTAATGTAGCAATGAATGGAATGCGTGGTAGTGCAACAGAAAATTATTATAATTCACATGCGCTCAAGTGTTTATTGAGAACGTTTAATGTTAAACACGAACACAGCACCTGCGATGGGGAAATCAAGAAAGGAGACGAAGGAGATATCGATGAACTTTAGATTTGCACGTATTAAATGTGAGACTTCAAAGGCAACAACTAATGTTACCAACGAATGTTATTGCTCCTGGAGCAACCAATGAAATGTCATCCAGAAAAGGTGAAAATAAAAGAGGGCTTAATAGGCAACCTTGATTGACTCTAGTTATAATTTCAAACCAATCAAACCTGTGATTTCCTTAAATAGAAAGGTTGTAGGAGTAATGTGGGAGTGAAATAAAACTAAGCCCAAACAACCCAAGCTCAGAACTTAATTAAGAGTGGTTCTAATGAGGTCGAAATAATTTTTTAAATATATGAGCAACGATTACAGAAGGAATGCGTATGCACTTAGACCATTAGTTTGACATGAATCTAAGAAAATTTCTTTCTGCTCGTTAAACCATTTGGAGTTTCTTATGTCTATATTTGCCCGATTCCTGAGATCATTGTGGTGAAAATCTATCAGATGAAACCTTCGTCTTTGTGAAGGCAGGGCTGTAAAAAAAAGTGTGAAGTTGTACCTTGTCCATTCAGCTTCTGGAATAAATCATTTGAATATATCGTAATTCAAGTCTAGTATGGTGCTTGTCGCTTATTGGACAGTATCCGGTTATAAAACCTTTGTATATTAATATTAGGCCTGAACTGAAGGCGCCGTAGTAGGCCATGCTTATTAATGATTTGTCATAACATCTTTCCGTCCAGAGTTTTTATTTGAAAATCATTTTTGACTAAACATAACTAAAATTCAAATGAATTGTTATGACAACTGACAGAGGTCCAGGATTGTCATTGACAGATTGAGATTACTTATGTCGTTTTTATTTGGCAATCCGGAAGCCTTCTGGACTCTTCTGAAAGTGTTCACTTGGGAAAAAATGACAGTTCTGATTCTGAAAAGAAGAGAAATTTGCTTCTGGATTTGAAATCAGAATCGAAACCAGAAGCACTCACACATTCATATACTTAAACGTCAAACTCAACAGCTGTGATTTTTTGTAACCTAATTGTGCGAAGTGCATCTTTTAACAAACATAATTCTTAATTTTCATTACTGTCTACATTTGATGTTTCACATATAAAATCACAAAAAACTTCAGAATCAAAAATAAAGTGTTCAGATGGGATTCCGGATCGGAGAGAGATTCCAGATTGCCAAATAAAAACGACATTAAAGTGCATTGAATTGAACGCCTCTGTTCTCAGCTGCCAAACTCCTGAAACTTAAGAACTCCAAGCTCAGAAGACGGAAGGCATTCCGTCCAGAAACGGAAATTAGAACATACTTCAGCCAACAAAAAATGTTCTTATAATTTTGTTTCAAGAAACAAAAAACAAAAATCAACCTCAAATCACTAGCGTAGACGATTTCTATCAAAGTCAAGTTCAAGTTAAACATCTTTTGAAGTTACCACATTTGGAATTTCCAACTTACCCCTACACATTAGTATTCTCTATCGAAATGCATTGCTTTTTTATTTTTATTCTTGTTTGTTGTTGCTGTCATTGTCATTGTCAGATTTCTTATAAATACACATCATAATCCATTTTATCGCAGAATATCGTGAAGGTCATTCATTACCTAGCGAATATCGTGATGCTGTCTGGGGCAATTTGTGAGTCATGTTGCATTTTTCTTATTAGGTATGAACAAGACTATTGTCGTGTTCGTTGTTAAATAAGTGGGGACTTTGATGTGTCTGGATGACTTCGCCTGATATTCATTGGCATATTGGCAAGCAGACTTCTTTCTACCAAAGTATGACATGTATTTTTAGCTTCGTATGTTCTGTAAAGACTCAAACCCATTGGACTGTGGATTTTCGCTGAGAAATTTGTTATAGTAATCAAATAAATTTGACATAAATAAATCATATAAAATATGGTTTAATGTTTTATTGTATGCAAAACATTTTGTTCAATCCCTGAAACGGACGTTAAGAAAGGTTTCATTGATCTTGAATTTTTTTTTGGTATATTTGATAGTTTTTTTTGTTTGTCTAATATAAAGAGAATGAGGAACCTAATGGCGTAGTGATAAGTCTGTCACGGGCGCTGGAGCTCGGGTAATGCTAGTCCAGTCACTTTAAAACGGATGATATTTTTTTATGGGAACTTCCTCTTACGATTAAGTGACAAATATTTCAATAGTATCTAAGAAAAAATGCTACCAAAGTTTTCTTCTTTTCGACTTCTTGATGGTGCAGGTACTTTTTAACCCTAGAAAGGTAATCTTCGTCGATTAGACGAACATCATTTTTTCTTTTTTAAATTTCTCATAGATTCTTCATAGATCTTTAAGGAGAATAAAAAGTCACAAATCTAAAACAATTAAATGAAAAGTGTGTTTTTAATTAAAAGTAAGGTTTGATAAAAATAAATTATTAACATCTACAAGAATTTGTTAATAACTTTTCGAAAAATTTGCATTTAAATTTTACTTCGTCGATTCGACGAATGATTACCTTTAACGTACTAAAAAATATGATTACCTTTCTAGGGTTAAAAGGCTTGTATTATCCTTTTTTGAGGTGGTTGAAGACATCGCTGGTACTTGTGTACCTAGTTCCGTGAGATTTCTAGAACGGTCGAGGGATACGCAGAGGGCATATGATTTAGCGGTAATTTCTGATTTTTGTTGTTTGTAGGAAATTAAATTTGTTTGACTTTTCTTTTGTAGAGATATCCCGAACTTTGGCAGGGGATTGCAATTTAATGTTTTTTTTTTTTTAATTTTCTTTTAAAAGTAATACATATGAATGTATAACATTAGACCGTGTTTTTTTTTCAAAAGGAAGATAACTTCAAAATTGGCAACACTCTTTTTTGAAACTGCCGATTTGACAGTTCTCAGTTGTTTTGAGTTAAGTTTGATTTGGCAATTCATCATGAATATGACTCACGCTTGATAGAACTATGTTTGCAAATTATTCAAATTTATTTAAAAAAAAAAAAGCATTAATTGATCACAATTTGTTTAAAAAATTGTATACAGTGATGAAGCATACGTTTTGTTAAATTTGTACATGTCAATAAATATAACTCCAGCATTTGAAGCGATGATAATAGAATTCATTATCAAAACATCCAAGGTTACGTTAGATTGACGTGTCTGTCAGCACCTATGGGGCGCTTCAGATTCAGCATTGGCCAAATCTATTTTGCGACCACCAAGCAGGTGGTGATATTGTTCCACCCAAGGTTTGTTCTCTGAATAGCATAAGTTTACACGTAGCGATAGGTATTCCCTATGTTTGCCTTATCTGGTTTGTCAGCTTTACAATTACGATGGTAGCGAAGACGAAAAAAGTGGGTCTGTCTGTTCGACATCCTAAACGGCTCGGCCGATTTTCGGCAAACTTGGTAGATATCGTTTTTAACTTTTCCTCCCCACAAGAAGTTTTTTCTTTTTAAGACCAAAAATAACGGTACCTGTCATAAAAAAATTTTTTTTTAAACTCAATATTTCGAAAACCCTATGCTCGATTTTTTTAAAAATTGATAAATAAAAGTTTCTTAATATAATCTACAAGACTTAAGGTGGCGCTACAGTCCGGGGTGGACCAGGGCTATAATCTACAAGACATGAGAAAAAAATTATTTTACCCAAAAAATAACGGTACCCTTTATACAATGTTAAAACGTGGTTTTCGAAAATCGCATTTTTCTAGAAAACGGTTCCGAGAATTTTGCTTAAATTTTTTTCGTTTCGATTAATTTCTAGGATCTATAATTTTATTAAAAAAAAATTGAAATAAAGATATTACTGACTGTACCTACCATCGAACGATTTTTTCGAATTTTGAATTTCTCATTATCGGCAAAACGGTTTTTAATGAAATTTTTCATAGAGAAACTTCTAAAAAGATTAAAAAACATTGCATTTCAAAACTATACAAACACATTTTTTTGAAATTTGGAAAAAAATATTTTTTTTTTTTGGAAAATTCGATTTCTCAAAAACGACTCAATATCTTTTTTTGTAAATTTAATTTTTATTCGAACAATAATAACAATAATAAAAACTTTAAATTGGCGTACCAAATTTTTTTCTTAAAAATGTTTTAAAAATTTTGTATATAAAAGCTTATTTTTTTAAGAAACCACTACAACGAAATTTTGCTCTTGCTTTATAAACTTATATTTGCTTAAAACACATGACATCCTGTGGTTTAGCTCCAACTTCTAAAGGAGCTGTTTTAGTCGTTGAAGAAATGAAATTTGTGCTAGTGAAGAGTTTTTCTCTAATAACATTTATTTTTGAAATTCTTAGTAGATTTTACATAAGAGCCAGTTTGTGCGGCACAGTCGTGCATTTTATTTTTCAATTTAAAGTCGTTAGCCTCTAAAAAAAACACCTTTTATGTAAATGTTTTCCAAAAATTCTAAGTCTCTTGGACATGAGATTACACATGAAAGCAGGTTCGTGCGACCCAGCCGTGGATTTTATTTATGAAAACTTCTCAATTGCTGTGTAGTTCTTTTTTATCAATGGGACCTTTATTTCAAACTTAATCAATGTCCATAATTTAAGATGTGACCCAAAAAAAATACTTCATAAACAGTAAATGTTTTTGAAACTTCAAACAACCCTTAAGCTTGTATTTTATGTAAAATACAAAAAAAAAAAAACACAAATTAGGAAAATGTCCAAGCCAGTGATTATATCATAGAAAATTGACAAAATGCCTACAAATTTATTATAAAACAAAACTTATGTTCTTCCCCGCCCCCGATACACATGATAGTATGTATAAGTTGGGTAGGTTTAAGAATGTCAAAGGTTCATATCCTGTTTTGCACTCAATTTTGATTATGAGGACTTAAACATACAAACACACATAGGTACTCGTATCTATACACAAAGATAAAAAAGGGAGGTACATATATGTATCATAATTCTTGTATACCCATGTGTCCATGTCACATGTCAAAATTGTCTACAAATTGGGGATTATTTTTAGGTTCCCTTCTCTCTCTCCAGGAACAGACAGTATGTACATATGTACTTCCGATTCCTGCAAAAAAAGGAATCCCTTTTCCTTTTGAGACATTCGTGTGCCACTGTACCTGTGTTTTTCCACTCATCCGTGGTATATCCTCAAAGGCATTAAAAATAATTGTGGGGGTGTAAATACTCGCACTCAGAGGAACATTACTTAACGATTCACGAGAATCTCAAGATACAAAAAAATTGCCTATGTCAATTTGAATTCCAGTGGGATGTATTTGAACTGTGTGCAGGTTCCATGCTGATTCTTTAGCCAAACTTCACTTATGCGAGTCTTAAAAAAAAACCAACAACAACAACAATAAATAAATATTTGGATAAGCTTAATTTTTACATAAATTCTTCACTTCCTCGTGGACGTAAATTTATCTTTTGTTTACCCCACGAGGAAGCAGTAAGTTTTTTTTCTGTTTTTATTTTTTTTTTATGTCTAAATGTTTACTCTAGCAAAATGTTTCCAACTGCACCTGCGGAGCGTTGTTTGTATCTTGTAATTGCGTCACCTTGTGTTGCACATACTGTAAACAAAGTGTTATACTTGGAAGAAAGTAAAAAACAGCAAACCGCTTTGAAGTGAGTACCGGCCCCGGAGTCGTAGCTTCTCTATAGAGTTTGTAGATATACCGATGGGATAAAGATGAAGAAGTTAATTCCATTTCTGTAGAGAAGTTCCAGCTTCCTCCCAATCCCACCAACAGGGCCCTCTCAGTTTAGCTATCTTTAAGTGAATTATTTGTCTTTTCTGTCCCAGAGATGAGTGTTTGTGCGTTCTTTTCACAACGACGAAAACCACAACGATGAGCGACCAAAGACGCAACGTGCCAAAGAAGGGAATCAACTGTTTCGAAGTACAGTAGAAGCTGGAGATGCTGATGGGGTGGATGGCCTTTTATTCTAACATTTATCTTATCATTTGTGCTTAGATCCTCTTTAATTTTTGTTTTTTCTAGATCTTTCCATCTATCCACCTGCACATGGTTGTACATTGTACTCGAACCTATGTACGAGTACATTTACTGCTGCTGATGGTGGTGGTGATGGAGGATTGGAGGAATCAAAAAGAAGCCTCGCAATATAGAACTTTGGATTCAATTTATTATCCGCACAACACTTTCCTGTGATGTATATGTGTGTCGTTGCTGTTCTTACAATATCTAATCTAATCTGATTTTGTCGTCCCATCGAGACTTGTTGTGCCAGACGAAAGACGACCGAGGTAGCGTGGCCTCGATGTGTTCAGGGTTTCGATTGTCATCTTCCGTTTTTACATGGAAATTTTGTAACACAAAAAAAATAGATAATCAACTTTTTAGAATGCTACCTATGCTTCCCTTTCAACATCATCATCATCATCATAGCCAGATGTACATACGTCCAACATCAATCTCACCTGCGATGATAGAAGCTAGGTGTTGTAGAGATTGCTTCTGACGACACGACATAGTCAGTTGTGTAGATAGATATGTATATCGATTTGTTTTAAAGTGATTCTAAGAATGATTTAGCATTTAAAGCTCTCACACACATAACCTATATTTTTGTATCCTTAAGCTTGACGATGAGAACAATCTGTGGTGCCCATGTGTGATGTGTGTGTGTCTGTTGTGGCAGGAAGAGGAAGGAACAACAAAACCCTTAGTATAAAGCAAGTAACTCTCTATTCAGACAAATTTCGTTATTCCAATACCATGATGAGAAAAGATGATGACATAAATTCATGAGGTTCAAATCTAATCAAAATGATAATCCAAAGAATTTATGCAAAATTCGAAATATAAACTTTATATTCGATCCCTTTTCAAAAGTATAAAAATGATTTAAGTATGTATATCTTTGTAATGTTTTTGTTTTTATCGTCACGAAAGGTTTTGAAAATTTTGTATTCCTACATTTTAAGTCTTGTGGATGTTGACAGACCAAAAAGAACCTAAAGCTAAGAACTGGCTAGTCAAGCTTAGTTTCATGAGAATAAAATTTAGCAAACGATAAATTGATTTTTTACTAAAATATTAAGTATTTGTTAATTTGGTAATATTGTTCCTATCGTCTACTCATTTGCCGGTCTGGACCACCACCTGTAGATCAAGTTAAAGCCTAAGCCGATTGAAGGATATGCTCTATATAGAAGAAATTTGAATTTAAATTTAAACTCATCAGCGGTTTCGTTATTTTTACTTGCAACTTATAGGTACATACTATAAGGCAAGTTGACATTACGATGATAGCGAAGACCAAAAAAGTAGGTCTCACAATTCTGTCTGTCTTTCTGTCTGTCTTTTCGAGTAAAGCCTAAACGGCTCGGCCGATTTTCTTTAAACTTGGAATATATCATTTTTATTTACCCCCCCCCCACACGTTTATTTTCTTCTTTTTTTTTTCTAAGACCAAAAATACGATTTTTTTTTTCGAAATTTTATAAATATTTTTTTTCTCAAAAACAGTCCCACAGAATTAAAAACAAAAATTCAAAAATTTCATTTAGTTAAAGCTAGGTAATGGTTGAACATTTTTTTTACAAAAAATGGTTATTTTTGGTAGCCCCCCTGGAACCATTTTTTTGTTTTTGATTTTCTCGAAAACGGAACAAACGACTTAAATCATTTGTATGCTAAAGCCTAGTACGCAGATCGCGCTAAATTTTATCTTCCATACAAAATTCTCTCCAAAATTTAGCCAAGCTAATATTATGTCAAGCATTTTAGCAGAGAGGTACGCTGCTCCAGTTAAAAAATCAAAATTTCTGTTTGAACTGTACATAACTTATCTGTCAAAATTTAGCGCACGAAATAATTGTCTAGCACATTTATTCTCGAGCTAAATTTCAATTTCAATTTCAATTTGAAATGGAATAATATTTAGAAGAATATTTGGTGACGGGAGTCTTACAAGATTTTCGACAACAAAAATCACTCATAATTCATAATTCTCATTCGTTCTCATTCACAAATCTTAAAAAAATCATACTTTAAAGTAAATTCTTTTAAATCTTTGAAAAAAAATTCATTTAGAGAACCGCTGTTTTCTGTGACATATTCTCCACAAAGTTCTTATGTCAAAATTTAGCTTGGATTTTAGCTGATGTTTGGAGAAAAATGTGGGAGATAAAATTTAGCGCGATCTGCGTACTAGGCTTAAAGCTCCTTCAAAGTTTGAATATTATTACATATTCAAATTTTCAATTTTTTATTTTTTGGATTTTTTGGATTTTTTAAATTTTTTTGGAAACTCAATATTTCGAAAACCCCATGCTCGATTGACTTGATAAATAAAAGTTTCTTAACATAATCTACAAGATTTGAGGAAAAAAAAATTGTTTGCCTAAAACTAACGGTACCTTCCATACAAATGTTAAAAAATGGATTTTTGAAAATCGTATTTTTCTCGAAAACGGTTCCGAGAATTTTGCTTTCATTTTTTTTCTTTCGATTAATTTTTACGAACTATAATTTAATAAGAAAAAAATTGAAATCAAGATATTACTGACTGTTTCTAACATAGAACCATTTTTTGAATTTGAATTTCTCATTATCGGCAAAACGGATTTTAATGAATTTTTTTTTATAGAGAAGCTTGTAAAAATATTAAAAAACATTGCGTTTCAAAACTTAAAAAAAAATATGTTTTGAATTAAAAAAAAAATATTTTTTTTTTTGGAAAATTCGATATCTCAAAAACGGCTCAGTACATTTTTTGTAAATTTAATTTTTATTCGAACAATAATAAAAACTTTAAATTGTCGTACCAAATTTTTTTCTTAAAAATGTTTTAAAAATTTTTTTATATAAAAGCTTATTTTTTTTTAACAATCCACTACAACCACTTATAATTTTTGTTCTTGCATAAGCTAATAGTTGCTTGAATCACATGGCATCCTGTTTTTAGAACCAACTACGAACGGAGTTGTTTTAGTCATTTTAAAAAATGAATTTTATGCTTATGAACAGTTTTTTTCTAATAATCAGCCTTATCACAGGCCCCGTCGTAATAGATTCGTAGTACGAACCCCGAAAAAAGGTATCATCGCTCCCGTCGTACTAAAAAAAAACTTGCTACGAAATTCGGAGTTCGTGAATAATGGTATCACTAGCCCCGAATGAATAGGAAGTTAGGCAGTTTTTTCTACGAACAGATATTTTGATCGGAGCTCAACTTAAAACGAAACACAAATATAATTAAGCGAACGAAGATAAAGGACATGCAAATAAAATATATAAAAACAATTTTTATTATTGTTTTCATGTGAATTTGTTTATATTTTTTATTTTTTTGAAGGGCAAATAAAGTAAATACAAATAAATATTGGCATCATTCCGTAATGAATCTCGTTTTTGGTGTTTTTCTTCTTGGCGTATTTTCTACATTTATTAGAAAGATTGCAACGGTAATGGTATTTATTTTTAACGACCAACAAAATTAAAATCAAATCAAAAGATAAACAACGGAAATTTATTTATTTTCTTACATTTTGATGCAAATCAACTGATTTTGAAACTCCGAAATTCGGAAAATGTCTTTTGATTCCGTTCGGGGCCTATGATGTAAATTTATTCGTATTCGTAGCGTAACAAAATTTTCGGGGATTTGTTACGAGGGACTCTGTGATAGGGGTGAATTTTTGAAATTCTTAGTCTTTTACATAAGAGCAAGTTCGTGCGACCCTGTCGTTCATTTTATTTTTTTTTTCTAGTTTCTCGAAAACAGCTTTTAAACTCCTTACCCTTTGCTCGCACTAAAATGATTATGACTACCCTTAAAATGTTTGACCACAGTGCGGGCGTTTTTAGGAAAGTTGAAGAGGTTTTAAAAGCGGAGAAACCAATTAGTGGAAAACATTGAGTTGGGTAAAGCATTTCACATTCGTGTAGTACGGCTGAATGAAGTATATCTGGATTTAACAGTATGTCCGAAGTAGGGCTCAAATGTTAACTAATTGGTATTGTCTGAAAGGAGTTATTAGGGTTGGATTGTATTTTTATTTGAATCAAGCTAATTAATATCTAGCGTACAAAAAATATTACTTAGAATTAAGAATTTATAAATTATACAATATTATAGAATATTTTTTTAAAACTATTATTTGAGACATCACAAAAATTTATTAATAAATTATGATTGACGTTATACAAATTAAACATTGTATTCAATGGTGAATTCTGCTCATAGTTGGTACGATAGTTGATGGGAAGGAATGTAACTGGGTGTTTCACTTGAAAATCGTTTATAAAAATATCGAAGGACTAACGAAAAACATGAAACATCGCGAAGGTGCTCGAGAAATGCAAATGTTTTCGTTATAGTTCTGTCAACTATATCATTTTCAAAACTTATTTTTTATTTTTTTATTCTATCCAAGAGACTCAAGAGAGTTATTGAAGCTGGTCTGCCCTGATAAGAGACTTTCGCTCAAGCATTGGACAAATGTAGGACTTCTAAATTACAGTCAGATCAGAAGCAGTGAAAAATTTCTTTTTCATCTTCGAGAGAAACCTTGACACTTCAGCGTTTTTATCGACGTCGAATATGTGATCATTTCATTAAACAAAATGTATTAAAAAAAAAAGAAATAAAAAATGAAAAATATAAACAAATAAGAAATAAAAAGAAATAATAAATGTACAGGATTTGAATACTCTAAAAGCGAATATTTTCTGTGATTTTAAAAATCATGGGCCCAAAATTTTAAACAGCCTAGTATTAAAGTATTAGTATGATACTCCTTAACAATTTGCTAACTTTATAGTAGTTTACTAACTCATTCTTAATTTTAAACATTTTCTAACTATTATCGATACTAAAAGAATTTTCTTAATAAATTGCTTCTGAACACACCTAAAACAATGACATTTCGTGTAAAAAAGTAAGTACACGAACTTTTTTTGATGTTTGCAACTGTTAAAGAGTCATATGAAGCTAGCACGATACTAAAAAAATAAAGTAGGTATTCGATAATTTTAACTTTAATAAAAGGGTAGAGAAAGTATGATGCTATATTCGATTAAAATTTGAAAATTCGTTGTTTTAACCTAGTATCATACTAAAACAGCTTTAACATCGTACTAATTCAATTAAAATTTTGCTCCATGGTGTTTATGTGATAATGCGTGGGAAACGAGATATTATGTGTCTGCAGTTTTCATTTTTGTACTCAGTCTGTCTCAGGTTTGCCCATATTCTGGTTCTGGTTTTCGATATATTTTAACCTTCAAATTTGAAAACCAAACACGTTTCTACTACATTTGAAGTTATGGTGAATTACAAAATTATTTGAAATAGTATCTCAATCTATTTAAAAAATATTTAGTCTTAATTCCTTAATGCAAAAGCTCAACCATTTTCAGCAGGGATTTCTTTAGAGATTCTGAAGAACAAAAGTAGTAGTTTTAAATTCCGATGCCTCATCCAATAGCTGCATTTGATATCCTGCAACCAAAGCAACAATAAAAGACTTGACCGAACCCTATTCTCCATAACAGTGTTATCCAAAAGAAAATCTTTTTAATCGTTTTTGTTCATAATCATCAGTAGATAAAAAAATTATCGGGGTTACTTAAGACTAAAAAATGTTACAACTAGCCCCGCTATGAAATTTAACAAGGGCACAATTTATAACATAAATTTGATGTAACTTGTTATTTGATGTTAGTTTGTAACTTAAATCTAACTTAAATCATAAATGCATGTCCCCGAAAAACAACAGACTCTGTTTCTCTTTAGTGGAAAGAGAAAGATAAAAAATACAAACAAAAAAAGTTGCAAACTTGCTATATTTTTGGGCGACTCTGAGAATTTTCTTTAAAGGCCTCCAGTTAACAACTGAAGTAGATAAGTCGGAAGCTATGGAGAAGATGAACATTTTCATCTTATATGCGATTTTGAATTTTCAGGAGAACCCTTTTTTGTAAGCTGTTACTTCTAACCCCACATAATTCTAACCCCTGTTACTTTTAGCCCTTTAGGCTTTAGGCCCTTCTTCCTCAATTTTTTGATATTTTTTTTTTGGACCAAAATGTAGACCATTCAATAGTACAAATCATTTTTACAAGGTAGGTACTACATATGGTATAAAATAACGATGATAGGGAAGACAAAAAAAGTAGGTCTCCAAATTCTGTCTGTCTATCTATCTGGTTGATAGTTTTTAAAGAAGTTTTTTTTTTAATTTCTTTTTTAAGCCAGAAATAACGGTACGTTCCATACGATTTTTTTCCGAAATTTTATAAAATATTTTTTTTTGTCAAAAACTGTTACACAAATTTCCTTAAAAAAAAAATCACATTTCATTTTGTTAAAGCTAGTTAATGCTTAAAAAAAAATTTTCCTTACAAAACTTATTAATGGTAACCCTCTTAGAACCATTTTTTTTGTTTTTGATTTTCTTAAAAACGGTCCATCATTGATCAGTTTTGTGTGATAAAGCCAAAACGTTGAACAGTATTGTGTAGAGGGTGGGCCAAACACAAGTTTCTTTAAACTTGGTTGATAGTAAAAATGCAATTAAATGAACAAAATTAAATTTTGTCCATGTGTAATTTCTTATAATTAGTGCTTATAATAGGTGCAGAATTCTCTTTAGCCAAGTGCGTGAAATGTTTGAGTCTCACACTTTCGGTCGTCGTCTGTGCCGACCCTATGACGGTGTTGTCCACTAGCATACCAGTCTCACGAATTTTTTGCTCAAACTTGCGTACAGCAGGCACGGTGGGTGCTTCATTTCGGCCAAAACTTCTTTTCAAAAAAGCACTGTTTGGGAGCGGAGGTTATTTACTTGACTTTCTGTCAAGATTTTGAGAAGGAAACAGCTGTCAGTTTCAGAATAACCTATGATTTAAAAACTAACCATTATATGGCCCAGCCTGTATATTATTACTTATACTTATTACATCCATATTTTTATATAAACAATTTTAAATCCCAAACTACTTGTGCAAGTAACGAGTGATTTTTTTAAGAGCTATCGGAATCGGAAAGATGTGTGGCACGATGTTCTGAGACTGAAGGTTGTTGTCTCAGATATTTTATCTCCGCGGCCGCGGCTGCGCCTCAAATGGTCCATCCGTTTAGTCCAATTTTGGCATACTCTTTCTAACATTTTGGCTGTTATCTCACGAATAAATGCTTCAATAGCCTTAACATAGCCCCACAAAAAATAGTCTAGAGGCGTTAAATCGCACGATCTAGGCTGTCAATTGACCGGCCCCAAACGTGAAATAAACTGTTCACGAACTCGCATCTCACTCAATTGGTCCATTGTTACCCTTGCTGTGTAGCATGTGGTACCGTCATGTTAAAACCACATGTCATGCAAGTCAAGCGCTTCTATTTTGCACAAAAAAAAAGTTTGTTATCATCGCACGGTAGCGCTCACCATTCACAGTAACGTTGCGATTCGCATCATTTTCGAAGAAATACGGCCCAATGATTCCGCCAGCCCATAATCCGCACCAAACAGTGACTTTTTCTGGATGCATTGGCAGCTCTTGCAATGCTTCTAGCTGGTCTTCACTCCAAATACGGAAGTTTTGCTTGTTCACGTATTCATTCAACCAGAAATAAGCTTCGTCGCTGAACACAATTTTTCGATAAATAACTAGATCTTCGACCAACTTTTTAAGAGCCTATTCACTTAAAATTCGGCGTTATGGTAAGGTCGTTCGGCTTCAATTCTTGCAACAGCTGTATTTTGTGTATTTTTAAATGCTTCACACCTAAATCCTTCCGCAATATTTTCCATGTAGTTAAGTAACAGAGGCCCAATTGTTGTGAACGACGCCGAATCAATAATTCACGGTCGTCACTAACACTGGCCCATACAGCTGCGATATTTTCCTCAGTTCGTACTCTACGTAAGCGTATTGGTGGTTTAATGTCCAATGATGTAAATTTGGTGCGAAATTTAGTCACAATAGCCCGAATAGCCGCCTAAAGTAGGTCGATTAAACTGACCATAAAATGGAAGAAGGGCGCGATGAACTTTCTTAACGGAGCACGCATTTTGATAATGAAATTCAATAATTCGCAAGCTTTGTTCGTTTGTAAGATGATTCATGGTTAAATTATAAACCAAACTCAAGATGTTTGACAGTGACACAAAACACGAAACGTGCGTGAGCTGTCAAAACCAGTGTTGCCAAAAAGAAAATAGCAAAAAAATCACCCATTATATGAGTGCACTCATGCATTTTATTTTTCCCCGAATTAAACTAGCGATAAAAATTGTATTTTGCTTATTAATCATAGCTGTGGATGTCATCGATCGCCGAACTTACAAATTTGTGAAAAAGAGTTGCAGTTTACAAGTCTGTCAAAATTTGTAAATTACAACTACAATTTCCCTATTTTTTACTTTCGACTTATAGGTACTATAAGGCAAGTTATGCATTCGTAAAAAAAATCGAACTCGAGATTTTGATCAAAGTTGACATTACGATGATAGCGAAGACTAAAAAAGTGGGTCTCACAATTCTGTCTGTCTGTCTGTCGGTTCGACTACAGCCTAAACGGCTCGGCAGATTTTCTTTAAATTTCATTTAGTTAAAGCTAGGTGATGGTTGAAAAAAAATTTTCGGAAAAATGGTTATTGAGGGTACCCCTCATGGAACCATTTTTTTTTGTTTTTGATTTTCTCAAAAGCGGTACATCCGATTTTGATAATTTTTTTTTGCTAAAGCTCCCCAAAAACTTAAATAGAATTGTGTATTTAAATTTTCAAAAATTTTTTTTTTTGGATTTTTAAAAAACTTTCAATTTTTTTTTTGAAAACTCAATATTTCGCAAACCCCATGCTAAATTTTTTTTTATCTTGATGAATAAAAGTTTCTTAATATAATCTACAAGATGTGAGAAAAAAAATTATTTTACCTAAAAATAAAGGTACCCACCATACAAATGTTAAAAAATTTTAAAAAATGGTTTTCAAAAATCCTATTTTTTCTCGAAAACGGCGCCTAGAATTTTGATAAAAATTTTGTCTCTTTAATTGATAAGATACAATGCTACTTGCAGTATATTTTATTATTAAATTTAGCAGAGTTGTCTCTATAAAGTACTATCGCTTTGCTTAAGATGTCGCCCCAATCGTTCGTCTTCATGAGAGTACTATAAGTTTTATAGGTATATTAAGATAATACTCAACATAACACTGCCCTTTATCTCCATAACATATTCATGCCCTTTGTCTTTAAAAAAAAGATATTCAAATAGGTACATATACATATATGTATGCAAAAAGTAAGGTACATAATTAATACTTATCTGACTTTTAAGTACCTCTGTATACATACATATATTTATGTCGATTTAATTAAAAAGTTCTACGAGTATCTGCCTTCTTTTGTGCCTTTGAAATTCATTAGGTATCATTTTAGATTCATGTAGAACCTTGTAACAGTTCTTAAATTTCAATTTCCCCATTTCCATTCATAAAGGACAAACGAAAATTTTGATGCAAGGGGTTACTGTTAATCATGCGTCAAGAAAAATAAAACACAATGTTTTATCTCTTTGTTTATTTTTGCTACTATTTAGCCTTATCAAATTCATTCGATATTTATGTATACTGAGTTCTCGAAAGAACCTTAAGTTCCATGTAATTAGCCTTGTTCGTATACAAATAAAAGAATCTCTGGCAAAATTCCAGTGAACCTCGCTCGTGTCGTCGGTCGGTGGGTCGGTACCGGCACGTGTTTGAATCCCATCAAACTCCAATCGAATGTAACTTTATATTACCACATGTGTTTTCGTGTAATCGAGTTCTGAATGAGCTCCCATTTCATTACACATCATCATCGTTCTCATCAGATTCAGCCATTTACACAGCGCGTATCAGAACACTTTTCTGTCCCTAGAATTCCAACGATCCTTTAGTCAATAATGTCAAAAGCTATTCGATGTGACAATCTGAGAAATTACCTACATAAAAAGGTTCGCCCCATTAAATAGAAAGACGAAGTTGTTGTCTTCCTAGAGTTTGTGTATAATTACATGACACCTTCAATGTTTATTTTACTTCTTTTTTTTATTTTGAAGAAACTGCAAAAAGGTATTGACACACACACGAGATTCTGCTGCCTGCATCAGGCTCAAAAGTAATTTGCTGTCCAACCGAATGGAAAGCTGTCAAATCAAGTATTTATTCTCTAAAGCAAAAAAATATGAAATTTAGAAAAGCGCACATTCCTTTGAGAGTGGTGCGTCATTGCACTTGAGGCTTAAGGTACAAACAAAGAATTCCATTCATAGAGTGACCCCTTGTAGTGTTCTAAGCTGCCTGTTGCATCTTGCATACCTTTTCTTGAATAAAAACAAAAACCGGAAAATCACCTAAAAAATGAAAAAAAAAAAACAAATCAGCTGCAAAATTAGGTTCAACCGTGAGTTGGGTTGAATACGATTTTCCCATACCTTTTACACCTGGATATGTTGCGAATTTTGTTTCTCTAAATTTTGTTTGTAAAATGTCAATATCTCTCCACTGTTTTCGCTCTTTCTCTCTCTTTTCTTTTCCTTAAATTCAATCGTAAATTTTCGTTCAAAGTAATTTCTCAAGTGAAGCAGGTTTTTCTCCAACATTATTTTTGTAGTATTTGTTTTCTGTACGAGTCGAGTACACCAGCCAACCAAAATGCCGCGTTTGAACATTTTAAAAGAGAGTCAAACAAAAAAAAATCTCACCAGATCACACATCTGTATTCTTCAAAGAAATGAACAACGAGTAAGTGACGCACACTTCCTTAAGATTTACAGCAAACATTTTTGAAACATACAACACGAGTAAGTACTATAGATTGTCATTGTCAGGCACGTGCTACTTGAAAAAAGCAATATATACATAGATGTAGGATAGGAGGACATCTAGCTGGTGATGAAGTTGACTTTTTTGCCGGTTAGAATTATTTTTTATTATTATTGTTTCTCTTTGACATGATAAGTGTTACCATTTCAAAGTTATTAAAATCGATTTTGAAAATCTTAAAAAATTCCATATAATGAATCTGGTTCAGTCAAATTTTAATGCTTAAGTTGGTATAGAAAAATTGAAGGATATTTCTTCTTATAACATAGCGGAGAAGAGGGCAAAAAGGGCAATGTAACTTTCCGACTTTCCATAGTTTTTAACATTTTCAAAAATTGCAAAGATTTTGTTCTTCCCAAAAATAACTGAATCTTTGAATTTCATCACATTAATTAATCATAATAAAAAAAATACAATAGGATCTCTAAAGTTCATTTTATCAAACTAGCACACAGTGATCGTGGTTGTCTTAATTCAATAGAATCTGAACTAAGTTACGGATTTTGTTGAAACTTTCGAGAGAAACTCTCGGTCGAAAAATCATCAAAATAAATTTCCGCGCACTGACACGTCCACATTTTTTCAACGTTTTTAAATAGGGTGACCAGATAAGAACGATATGTAAACAAAGTAAATAAAATAACAACTCTTTGAAATATAAAATTGATTTCGGTTTTAATTTAAAGTTACAATTATGCTATAAGGTATGGAATAGCACAGTATTCAAATCACCGCCTCGACTTCGTTTGTATGCTTCTGGCGGTCAATTTTTGATGACTGGGCGTTATTCATGCAAATGAATGTTGACCTCTAGCTCTTCCAAAGTGATTGGCTTATTAGAAAAGAGAAGGGACTTGACTACTTGACGTAACTACAGAGTAGTTTCAAGTCGCATGACCGCGGCGGACAATTGATGAACGCTGACAACTTTGAGCGTTTAGTCGCTTGTACTATATGCAGCGCTGTCTTGTTGGAACCAAAGTTCGGATATTCGATGTTATCGTGCTCTGGCCACAAAAAGTCGGTTAACAATGTTTTAAAGCTAAGAGTATTGACGGTAACGGCAACGAAGAAGGACACACCTAATTTCGTAGGAAGTAAGATGATGCCGTCATGCTTTAAACCTCACTTAAAATATTTGGGGATTAATTTATTCTTGGTCGGGCACTTGTGGAATATTTAGCTTGTTGACATAGTCAAAATAAAAAAAAAAAATAGGAAGCCATAACGGCTCGTAGAGAGCCTAAACCTGGAATCAAAGGAATCTACAATTTTCTCCCGATTCCGAACGGCTAATGAGCAGCACTTCTTATGACAAGGAATACTCTAACAAGATTTGTCAATTCCTTGCAAGAGGCAGTACACCCTTGAAAACTTCTGCATGAAATTCCAACGCACCATCCATTATGCCAAGGATGTCATAGTCGCTGAACCAAAAATAGTGCCTCGTCCGAGAAGATGATTTTTTGGCCGAAATCCGAATCTCTGGCGAACATTTGCAGGGCCCAATTAGCGAATTCATACCGTTTTTTATGGTCGTCCGGATGAAATGGCAAACCTTGGTGAATATTCTGACAGCTAGATATCATTAGTAAATTTGACTGCTGCTAAAACATAACATTATGGGTCTATTTCATCTTCAAAAATCACCCGATCGTAGAAAAATTTGTTATTTTTTGAGTTTATTTTATCACAGTTTCAAAATATGTAAAAATCATATCAATTTTCGAATACCATTTTCAATCACTCAAAATACAAAAAAAAAACTATCAAAGTGTCATCATTCACACTAAACAAAATACACAAAATGTTCAACATTGTTCTGCCACCCCTTTCCATTATAAATTCTCACCTCTTTGGTTTTGGCTTCGGCGCAATGGTAACACTCACGAGATACCTTCTCTCCAAATTCTACTACACTTGCTGAGTAGTAGTGACACACAACAAAAATAGTGCTGCTCCTCGCCAAAATAAAACACAATGGTGATGGAGACTCACAAGAGAAGAGAAAACCGGCAGCAGCCAGCAGCAAACAAAAACTTAAGTGGATATTTTCTCAGTTTGTATTCTTCTTCTCCAGTATTTCAACGACATGTCGTATGTACGCACGTAACGACAACGACCATGGAGAGGAAAACATTCACTAAGTCGGTTCTCGTAATATAAACTTCAAAAACGAAAAAAAAAACTTTCTTCATTCGGTCGAATTTC
Organism: Philhelius festivus; assembly: GCA_963931855.1. Lineage (NCBI taxonomy): Eukaryota > Metazoa > Arthropoda > Insecta > Diptera > Syrphidae > Philhelius > Philhelius festivus. The sequence goes on along the minus strand of OZ007557.1, from coordinate 49,966,414 downwards.
CTTTCGATACCTTTTTCGATTGTTTCCTCTCGTGTCGCGCCCATCCCTAAATTTATAACTTTGCAAATAATGATTCTATCGGATTTTGCAATCACAATTATTAAAAAAAATAAAAACTAAACGGTAGACGGTACAAAAGATCCTAAAGATTCAGTCTGCGATTTGGATTTGGTATTCTAGTTTCCTCTCCAATTTCTCCAAATTCTTTTCGGTCGTATATCACAGACAGTATCACAGTATCAATGACCGCGATAGTACGAGTAGTACTGTAACTGTAGCATCTCTCATATAATAATAGCAGTGGCGGGCGGCTGAGCTTTGTTAAGTTTTTTTTTTTGTGTGTGTCTACTCTTTTTGACATCCCTTTGGAGAAATAGCATTTAGTCAGTATACTTGTCAACTTCACTTTTCGATTCTTTGGACTACGAATAGAAAATTGTGTCGATTGTATTTCTCGTTTGTGCGTGCAAATAAAAATAATAATAATAATTCGCGTGCGAAATAATAATAAATCAGTTATTGTGCTTAGTGAATGTTTCGCACTTAATTGAAACGAGTGGGTTCCATTAAATTAATCATCTTTTTTTTTTATAATTTGTTATAATCATTGTGCCATTGAGTGATAGATAAAGAATATATAAAAGAAAAGCAAGAAAGAAAAGAAGTAGAGCAGTGTTACAATTGAGAAAGTAATTATTAAAAATGAATTAAATTAATGAGTAATTATTTTATTAACATTTTTTTTTCTGCAGTCTTATAATAGAGTTTTTTTTGTTGTTGTTTGCCACAAAGAATCAAGCTTTTCGAATAAACAAAAAGGAATGTAGCAGCAACAAGTTCATATATGGATTACATTATAATTATTTCAATATCGTCAAAGGATACATTTTCGGTTTGTTGTTGTTTTTTTTTTCCTTTCAATTTGAGGATACATGTGTTATGCGTTGATTATAAATTATATCATTCAATCTCATTAGCAATTAATCACTTTTTCAATTAAAGAAAAATCAATAAAAATATTATTAATTGGTAGCTGAGAATGGATTCTTCCGTGTTACCTGTGAAGCTTTTTAATTTTAAACATGACTAATCCCACTGATCCCAGTGATCACCTCAATCGATTATGCTTGATTACTCTGTTGTCTTGTTCTTCTACTCCGAACATTACGATGAATTTGTTGGAAGTTCTTTGTTTTTGAGAGTTTGACAGATATGATATTTTTTTTTTAATAAAGTTAGATCATCTGATTATCAAAGCGACTTGAATAAATAATTGGCAAATTAAAAAAAAATTATAAAAAACACTTAAAAAGTAATTACTTAAATGTGACAGTTTTTCTTATTGTTTGAAGACATTCATTAAAAGAATTGAAATTGACGCAGTTGACTGAGAATAAGGTAGTTAGTATCTTAGAAAAAAAACATCCAGTAGTTCTGTCATTTTAGTCAAAAATGCAATTACAAGATGTTCTTAAACGCAAACTGTGAAAATCAACTGCATTATTTTCGATAACGCAGTTTGCTAATGGCATGTGTTCGATAACATCATTTGCGGCACAACTCTGCAGTACAAAAATCAAGTTGACGACAAAAATATCGATAAACCAGAGAGTGTGTTTTGTAAACGTCAAATGCGTTTGCAAGAAAATTGACTGACTTTGATCAAACAGATTTCATCCAAACGTGACGATTATATATTTGACGATAGCAATATTTGCGTCAAAAAATGACGATCATTCGACGATGAATTTGACGTTTTCGAAAAAGGCAAACGATTTCCTTTGTTTTTCTATACAGTTGACTCAAGTTATTCAAACAGGTTTCGTCCAAAAATGACGATTGTAAATTTGACAATAGCAATATCTGCTTAAAAAAAATGACGATCATTCGACGATGAATTAGACGTTTTCGAAAATGACCTTAGATTTCCTTTGATGATTGTCTATCCAAACAGGTTGATCAATCAGAGTTTGTCCAAAACATGGCGATTTTATATTTGACGATATAAATATCTGCGTCAAAAAAACGGTCTTAAATTTTCTTTGATGAATGTCTATCTAAATAGTTGACTGAAGTTAATCAAATAGATATTAGCAATATTTGCGTCAAAAAATTACGATCATTTGACGATCAATTGATGATTGTATTTCTTAATAGTGTTATACGTGTTATTTGTATATGCTTTATTTAATTTAGTAATATATCAGGCGATTGGTCGAGGTTTTTAAGTTACTGCCGCCTAGTCCAAAAAATCGAGTGAAATTGAAATGAAAACGAATTTCCAAATCAAGTGAATTTGTTTTTAGTGTTCCACATTTCACTCGCATTCAGAATTTTAAAATCACTAAGTGTAATTGAAACCAGCTGTTATCTGTCACTTTTCAGTTGACATATAAAAAACTATTTTTATATGAAGGTTTTTTTTTTAAATACAAACTCTATATACTACTGAAATAAATCAGCCAAGCAAGTAGACGACTACTTTGGATTTAGTGCTTCATTGCTTGCAGTGGTATTACAACGTACCAATCCTGAGTATGCAGAAGTAAGAAAAATGTTGGCAGATCATTCAAACCCATTAGGAATTGATGACGTTGTAACTAAACAGTTCCGAAACTAAAAATTGAATGTGCGCGCCTAGCCTAATAATCCATATTTACTAAACATCCTGAATTAAAAAAAATATTGTTTGTATACAGTAAACTTCATTTCGATTGATATTTCAAAGGAATGATTGTCGGTTACTTAATCGCCCGTGCAATACATTGTATTGTATTGTCCTTATTCTCATTCCAGATACAAAATAATTACTTCTAATTTACTAGTTTAGTTATAAAATTAAATTCAAAAAAATAAGGAATTATTTTCAATTTTAACAAAAATTATTCATGTTATAACAACTCTGTTTCATTATAAATGAATACTTCTAACATGATAACATCCCTGTTTATACGTATCCTAAGACCCTTTTCACAGGATGAAACTGAGTTTTCAGACAATTTTTGTTTTTATGAGAGAAGGACATGAGCTAAGAAGAGTGAATAAAATTTCTCGGAGAAAGATTTAAGTAGATCTTTTTGGAATTCACTTTCACTATCAAAAGACTTGAAATAGAAACTACAAAAAATTTCCTTCCATTTTGTTTTCCATGTTAAAGATACAAAATACTGTAGAAGAAATTAATAGAAAAACCGAAAAAAGTTCCAGCTACTTATTTCCTTGTTTGGAAGGGTATTAACTTACGCTAAATGTACAATATTGGTAGATTTTACAATATTGTCAGACTTGACAATGTCTGACAGTAATTTACAAATGAGCTGACAATTAAGTTGTGTGTGTACACAGTTGGTAAAAAATCTACCAATCTCTTAAAATTTATTGACAGAAGTTGGCTGACAATTTATTTTCAGATAGCTGGGTAAATACATGCCAATTAATTGTAAGAGATTGGTAGATTTTCTTCTAACCATGTACACATACAACTAATTGTCAGTTTTTGTTGGTTATGGAAACTGCTTCATTTGAAGCTTGACTGCAAATTGTCTGACAATGAAAAAATTGTATAATGCTAAAAAACGTACATTTGACTCGTACAATTTGTTCATTGTCAGAACCGTCAGACAACGATTGAAATTGTCAAGCCTGACAATAAATTGCGTATGTACGCGATTATCAAATAACTTACAATTTACCGTCTTACACATTTTCTGACAATTAATTGCAAGATTACAAGATTGTCAGCTAGCGTACTCATGATTGTCAGATTCAGGTTTTAGTCGTACAACACGATTATGAAATAACTTATCCGGCACGGTTTTCCCTCGCCATTTCAATTTGCAAACATTCAAAACCAATGTTCATCGATCGTCGCCTCCTTTCTCTCCCTCCCTAATTTCCCCATCGCCCGTGCTGTGTTTAACATTATAAGGGGCTCTTAACATACCCTTGAGCGCGAGTGAATTATAAACAAAAAAAATTATTGTCAGACAAAATGATCTAACAATTAATTATCAGACAAATTTTCTGACAATTAATTGTAAGACTACTCGGTTGTAAGACATTGTAAGCATGTTTTCACTGACTGATCTGACAATATTGTAAGATTTACTAATCGTGTACACTTAGCTTAACTTTCGTTAAGTTCGCTTAATGTTAAAACAGGGATGTCAGCGATGTTGAACTAACATTTTGACTTTTTCTATAGTCGAGTTGAAATTAGTTTCGTTCGACACGATCAAACTTCGTTAACGAATTGGAGTTGTTTGTCGCAATAATTGAGTTAAAGAGTTGACATATCTGTGTATAATTATACATATTCTTATGTGCGCTGGAGGTTGTTTCGTTCATCTATACGAAATTTGATTGTGACTTTTATATAAAGCTTGACCAACAAATTATCTGTAATTAATTTGTATTTCTTATCAACATGACTTAAAATCGTTGTCCTTGATTGTAAAGTTTCAATCAACATTTTTTGCTTCAAAGCTCTAAACTTCTTATATTTGTGATCGATAAGTGATGATTGGCATTATCCCTTTAGGCAGTATTGAAAATGTAGAATTATTACAATTGTATTACTTTTCCATGTGTAGGCTACCAATTAACTTGCCATATGATGAACATTTTTCAATTTCAATTAAAGATTTATTTTTATTGTCAGATGGTTTACTTTTTTTCATATAAAAGAAAAAGAACCATTTTCCAACAGCCAATTTGCCACTTGCTAATTGGCAATTATCACTGACAAGGCACTTTTTTTCCATTTTGTTTGCTTTTAAATTAAAAAGGAAAACTTTTCTCTATGAAAGTGTCATAAGATATAAATTGTCAATTTTCATGCATAATTTTTCTTTTTCTTAAAAGTTAGTCAGAATAAAGTATAAACATAATTTATACTTCCAGTGATAAAAGTTGTATAAATTACATACAAAACGAAAAACCTTAGAAACAATCTTTAAATTTATAAACTATCGAGAGGCTTTTAATGAGTCACAGTAATTTCTCCCATTGTGACGCATTCGATGTCAAATCGCAACTTTATTTTTTTAATTTTTTATTTCAATTTATTGGGTTAAAAATATGTAAGCTGATCTTTTCTGTAGAACAATGTTGGCGTTCAAAAGAATCCAGCTGTAGCGCCGCGCTGCGCCATTGCCACCTTGTAATATTGTTGACATGTAGCTTTAACAAAAGCGCACAAGAAAGAAATTGTGAGTAATAGCTTTTGACAGTTCACAACAATCAATGGTGGGCAGTGAGCTTAGCAATAAAAAAAAATAAACTCAGGTGTAGACTGACTTGCAATTTGCGATTTGAAAATTTATCTTCCAAACATTCCATTATAGATTTAATTTTATTTTTGGATGTTTTCAGACATTTCAATCGTTCACCACATACATAAGCAAATCTTTTTTTGACATATTTGACAAGCTGACTTTTTCTAACATTTTTTCTCTGTGCAGTCTAGTCAACCAGACACCATTTTGGATTTGACCCTTCTTTCACTCAATTTCAAATGTAATAATGTTTTGATTATAAATAATAATTATCTCCACCATCTTGAAGAAGAATTATTGTGTTGTAGTCATACTCGTATTATCTAAAGTGACAGACTGACATCAACTGTCATATTCAGCCCAACAAAACCCTCTCATTCATCCTCTCCTTGATTTGTGAGATTTTCTCCTTCTCTAAGGGATAATTTCTCACAGTCTATCTTTGCACAAGTTGTACAACCAACAAACAAAACCCTTTGTGTGTGTATTTTTTGCACTTATTTTTACTTTAAGTGTGTTTTTTCCTTCAATTAGTTTGAGTTTGAGTTTAAATGAAAATTTAATAATATTAATTTACTACCATCATCTGTCATTTTCTCTCCATCGCACCATTTAAGCAACTCCTTATGATGGTGGATCAAATATCAAAATCACACCCACACTCAATAGTTGACAGTACTTTGTTTGTTGCCATTGTCTATTTCATTTATTCCTTTTAATGAATGAACGTGCTTTACACGAAGAAACAACGGTGTCTGTCTTTAAAAAAGTATATCAACACCATAACATTTCGAATGAAAAAAAAAATGAAAATCATACTCTCTATAACGGCTGTTGACATTGATAAAATGCACTTATCACACAGACTGTCTGACAGATGAGATGACAGTTCATTTGTTGGTCTTATTATTTTTTTTCTCTTGTAAAACTTAATGTTGTCACTTTGGGGTGTAAAAATGTAATGAAAAACTATAAAAAAAAATATCTCGTACATCTATAAAATTACAAGACAAAAAGCAAGAATGTCTGTGGTTTCTGTGCTGTCATAATCACTTGGAATATAAATGGACAAGAGTGTAGTTATCGAACGAGAAGAAAAAGAAGAGGGAGAAGAAGAGTTTTCATAAAAACAAGTGTCAATTTTATGTGACACTTGTGTTATAGTTTCAGTTGTATACACATTTATATTCCATTGGTCAATGGGGGAGTCAATGAGGATGCTCTAATATCATTTTGCAAACGAACAAAAAAAAAAAACAACATTCAATAAGTCCAACAGAGTTCTGTTGTGATGCGACCGACGCACGATGAACGACGCCGCCGACAACGTCACTACATTATGTTTGCTTTTGAAAAGATGTGGAGCAGCAATGTCTTTATAAAATTTAAGTAAATTATTATAAATGGGGTGACGATGGTGAATGTGTCTATTGGGTTAGGTTCGGGTTTCAAGAAAACAAAAAAGGAATTGTGAATATGTCGTGGTTTTTGTAATTCACAATGTGCATTTTAATCGATAGCATAAAGGTTAAGGTGCAATTGATACCAAATGACATCTACTGTATGAACGGCTCACATAATTTTGGATCTATCCAAAATGGATGCTAAATCGGTACGAAAGTTGGACAATGATACTTGTTACAATAATAACTGTCTTTTTTAACTAACTCAGAGCAAGAAACTGATCTGTCAAAAAATATGTGTGTTTCTTTTAAACTCCGACATATGCCAGAACTCAACTTTTGAATCTTGTTTCAATTAGAGCTTGTTTGGTGGGAGCTTTATGAACTCAGAACAGAATAGAATAAAATTGCGGACCATTTAGCACAAAGAGATGAGTGTGGCCAATTCATATAATTTTTCATGTTATTTGACAGATTTATAATCGTATGACAGTTCAGTACTTAGTTTCATTGTTATAATCAAATCGGAGAGCTTTGATCACAATCTGCTCGCAAAGCATTTGGGAGCGTAACAAATCCCGCTTTTTATAATCTCGTTTTTTCAAAAAATCCTGCAAAAAAAGTTTTAAAATACCGTCCTCTAAAATACCGTTTTTGTTTTTTAAATACCGCTTTTGTTTTTTAAATACCGCTTCTTAAAATCCCGTTTATTCAAAATCCCGTTCTATTATAATCCCGTTTTTTTAAATCTATTCTTATACCGCTAATCCCGTTTTTTTAGAATACGTAGCTGAAACTTATTGATTTTATGTTGGTTATTTTCCAGATTCTTTAAATGCTAAAGAAACTTTGCATAAACCAAACCTCGCATCTACCCCAAATGCCTAAGCAGGGGGGTTGCATACCTCAATGTTTATACGTCGTAATAAGAAACGGGATTATAAAAAACGGGATTATAAGAGACGGGATTTTAAAAAGCGGTATTTTAAAAAAGCGGGATTTTAAAAAAGCGGGATTATAAGAAAAAGGATTATAAAAAGTAGGATATCGTACCCAACCCAAAGCAGGGGCCCTAGCACGTAACTTGATACGATCGAGTTAGCTCGATACAATCGAGAACAGGCAGTTCCTTGTTATGATCAGCCGATTGTTTTCGATTAGATTGAATCATATTAAATAACTCCCTATACTCGATTACATCGACTAGACTCGATTGTATCAAGTTACGTGCTGGCACCCCAGTTGTTTAGACTCTGCTCAATTTCTGTCCAGATTTCATAAATATAAACTTACCTTGGTAATAAACTGTGTCCGAACTAAACTACAACTACGAGTATATCAAGTATATAAATGAATAGATTTTAAGAAATACCTATTTCAACTTTTTTCAACTTTCTTTTTTAGTTTGAAAATATATTTGAAGTGTAGCGCCTCGAAGAGAACCAGGGCCTTGTGACTTAGAGTTCCCAACTATTCTTGTATGTTTGTTGTCGCCAGGAATAGAGTCAACCTACAATTTTCTGCCGAATCCGAACGGCTAAAATGAGAAGCACTTTGAACGATAAGATGTACATTCTTCTTCGCAAGAGGCAATACCATTGAGGAAAATACAGAAGAGAATTAATCCGAAACTTTCAGCGTGTAATTCCAACGAACCGACCATTATGCGACGGGGTTTTACACAAGTGAATCACATCTACCTAATATTTAGTTTCCTCCTCAACATTGCAACATCTGAATGTAACACTGCTCATTAGGGCAAGCATACTAAGGTTAAGGTGTCTTCCCAAATTACAATCAATGACTAGCCCCATTTTTGATTTGAGGTTTTTCCTGCTTAAAATGACACATCTCCAGGATCTTGGCATCCCATTAATGGGGTTATTCACAAAAAAGTAGTGCCATCTTATTTTGGTCAGTATAATTGGAGAAAAAAAGGTCAACTAGAAAATTTGTAATCAACGCCTTAAAGATTTTCAAAGTCACACAAGGGCCCGCGCGAATTTTCACACTACATTTGTGGGATATTCGCACAAGTTGTAGATATACCTTCCAAAAGATCACAAGATCTTGATAAAAGGTCAATTATGTTCAATAGTTGGTTAGCCATAGATTTTGTTTAGTGATTTTTGGCATCTCATTTGTGGGATATTCGGAAAAATTTAATGTTATCCAAAAGATCACAAGACTGTAATAAAATTTAATTACAATTATTTTTAGTACATAATTGGTTTGTCATAGATTTTGTAAAATCATTTTTTTTTCTTAATTTTTGTAAGATTATAGAGATTTTTGGCACCTCAGTTAGGGGATATTCGCAAAAAATTTATACCACCTGAAAAGCCTTAGATCTTTATAAAAGTTATTAAAGTTTTTTTTCTAAGTAGATTTTGGCATTCTACTTGGGAAATTTAAAAATTAAAAATATGCCATTTGAGAGGCCAATTAAAGGTCATATATGAGGTCAGCTAGTTTCAGTAAACAGTCGAAAGATTTCTTTTTTAGGAATGTTTTACAGTTTCTTGAAAAGTCTCAGAGAATGTAAGCAGCTCATTTTGAGCTATGCCTAGTTACATACATATTTTTTTTTTGTCAAATTCTGGTGATCTTGTTTGGTTGCTATAAAATGTTTGCGAATATCCCATGAATGTGGTGCCAAAAATCGTGTTTGACTTTAAAAATCTTTAAACCTTTATTACAAATTTCTTAAGGCTGACCAATTTCTAAAAGTAGTTGACCTTTTTGAGCAGTTACTAAACAATGAGATGACATAATTTGTTTTCGAATATCCCACATATGGGGTGCCAAGACACCAGAACTCAAAAGAAGTAGTTTGATCTATCTCAGCCTGGGATTTATATCTATATTTTCTTCTTTATGCTCTCTTATTCTGTTTTGATTTAGTTTTCAATCACATTTCCTCACATTGCAAAACGGTTCAGAACCCTTTAAAGGTGTTATTAAACCTATTTTCGCCAAAGAGTCTGCTTCTTCATTTCCTTGAACAACGACAACTACTTCATTTGGCACATTTCTTCAAGGTGCCTACTTTCGCCTGGAAAATGTTTGTGGACTTTTCCAACGGTAAAGGATGCCCAAAAAATTTCTCCCCAGTCTGAGCATTTCGAGACGAATGAATCCTGATCCTAGAATTCTACCTCTGGCGAATCTCATCTCATCTACTCTTCATACAACCACGTAATAAGGTTAATTGAAGGTAGGTTAACCACCATTCCCGCCCACAGGTTTGCGCTAAATTGATCTCTGAGCTAGGTTGTTCAGGGCAGCCTTATAATATCTATTAACCGTCATCTGTCAAAATGTTATAAAAAAATTTAATGAAACAGTCTCTCTGAGGAGAATATTTTGTTCCACTTTTTCCGTCTTCTAAGAACAGGGAAAAGTTCATAATCATTAGTTTTCTATATTTTCCAGTGAAAAATGAAACAATATAGAAGCTCCTGACACACCACCACAACATCCATCCATCCATCTTTGTCAACGAACAGAGTAAAAGTTCGAACAAATGATTTTTTTTTATTATGTTTTGTATAAACACACATACCCACTTGAAAGAGTATCCTACCTGAAGTTATTGGTATCCTTCTTCACATTCACAGCATAATTTGCTAGCATCCGTTGAACATAATGTGAATTCTTGTAATTCATGTGCGAAAAGGTGAAAGGTCGCAGTCTAAACCATGGTTACGTGATCTCTTTTATAAAGTATTATTTTCTGGAATGAATATCTTCTATTCTATAATGACTTATTGCTAAGCAATCCAACACACACACACAAATTCGAAAAACAAAGTCTTCACCTCGAAATCTACAGTTTTGATCTAATTTGGCATTCAAAGGGGAGAGAATTTTGTAAGATATTTATTATTCGTTCAAACCAATTAGATGGTTAAGTTGAATAAAATAAACTTTTCTTGTTCATCGGAGCCAATAAAATCCTCGAAAATATAATATTTTCTTTTTCGTCTTAAAAAACTTGATACGACGCTGAACAGGGAGAGAACTTGAGATGAAGAAGGATTTGAATTTTTTTTTTTTTCGAAACCAATAGATACCGAACTCGAAAAGATTTTGTATCTAAAATTAAATCAACCTAAACATAAAGTTAATTTCTGTCAGTGACAGTGACTTCGTCATCCATTGTCATCTCGAGTGTCATAATAACTTTTGTTGACAAATTGAGCATCGAATTGGAAAATTTTATGTATGAATCGTTTATCGCCTCTTTGTTGTGTATCTTATAGGATTTTCTTCGACACGATAATTATGTCAACATAATATTTATAATGATAATTCTAAATGCGGATTCTTTTGGAGGAATCTATAAATAATGCCTTGCACATTTCACCTTAGCCAGTGTCCTTATAGCCTTTAGGGATTATTCTATGCAATCAATAAGCAATTAACATTAATAATACATAGCAATGATGGGAATGAAAAAAATGTCGAAAAGAAAATTTGATTCATAGGAAAAGCCTTCACCGTTTTTTTTTTTTGTTTTGTTTGTTGGCTATATCTAGGGTTTTTGTTGGCTAAAAATAAACTCGTCAAATCGATTGAAGGAGTCAATGACAGGGCTTATGGAATTGTATGTACTTAGAGACATAAGGTTGTAGTTTTGACGAAAGACGTTGGCGTTGCTTTGATGGAGATTCGGGGTGAATATAGAAATCCTTTATATTGCGTTTAATTATGAAACAAGGTTGACGGATGGAGGCTAGCACCAGACCTAAGTTATAGAGCTTGAGATTAATTTGTTGATGTGATTGTTGTTTGGTGCCAAGTTTGGAGATTGAGAATACGAAGTAATTTTTTGGTGATTATTACAAAAATAGACAAACATTGCAAGAGAAGAGTTGATATACATATGTACTTCAGTCTTCTAAAAACTGACGTAAATAGCCCTGTCAAAATATATGTACTTGTACTAGGATTCAAATGAAATATCGTCTAAAAAGTCCTTTATGAAATCGTGCGCAACTACAAATTATTCAAAACAGCAAAAAATTAAGAAAATATTTGTTTTCACAAATAGTTGCTAAATGGTGAATGTTTCCGTTAACTACTGCAGGTGCCAAGGTTTTTACAATAAGCTCCAACAAGAAAATGCTTAAATTTACTGAGTGACTTATCAGATTTAAACGTTTGAAATGTTGGTCAAAAATACTGGTATTGTTTCATTTTACTCGTAAATGATGAAGTTGTAAAAAAATAATTCATGTATAATTTGTAGATCAGAACACTCCATATGAGCAAGCTGCTACTTCAAAAATGTTAAAACTCGAAAATACTGTTTTTTTGCACTTCACTGTGAAATTGCGAAGTTTTGCAAAAAATAAAATTCATACTTAATTTGCAGATCATAATGTTCTCTTTATAATGATCGTGACAAGATAATACTACTTCAAGAATGTTGAATCTCGAAAATACTGTTTTTTTTCACTTTTACAATAAAATTGCGAAGTTTGCAAAAAAATGTTCATATTTAATTGGCCGATTATGACAAAAAATAATGCTACACAATAATGATTTTGACAAGATAATGCTATTTCAAGGATGTAGAATCTCTAAAATACGGTTTTCTTTTTTTTTTTTATTTTAACAGTAAAATTGCGAACTTAAAAATTTTTAATACTCAATTGGCAGATTGTGATAAGAAATTACTACTCAAAATAATGATTGTGACAAGTAATGTTACTTCAAGAATGTTGAATCTCGAAAATACTGTTTTTTTTCACATTCACAATCAAATTGCAAAATTTGCAAAATCATATGCGCCTATTACGAATTACAACTCAACCTTGTTGAGTTGTCATAAACACAACTCAACTTTGTTGAGTTGTCATAAACACAACTCAATTCTTAGGCAACCAAACAAAAATTTTTCGTATTATGCAAGTCAACTCAAATCAGTTGTAATGAAAAAATACGTTGCCGTCTTTTAGGAGTCGATTTGCTGTCAAAACCAGCTGCTCAACATGAAATACATACAAAAGCAAGAATAAGAAATTGTATGATAGAGAGTTCTTTCGATTTGTTTTACGGTGATTTGGAAGATGAGAATTTTCTTAATGTAGCCAAAATAAAAAAAGAATATCCGTATATTTAATAAACTTATGTACACTTCTATTCCTAAAGTTTGTTTTTTCTTGGTTCGAAATAAAGTTTTCCTAAAACAACCACAACGTTCCTCAGCGATTCCACCAATTTTTAAACTTGCTACTGCTCTTCGATTCATGAGCGAACTATAGTTTATTTGTCTTCCATAATAGGGGGGATAACATTCTCTTAATAATGATTTTGGTAATATATTGCTACTCTAAATAATAATTGTGGCAATATAATGCTACTACAAGAATGTTGAATTTTAAAAATACCAGTTTTTTGGACTTTAGAGCAAAAATGCGAAGCTTGCAACAAAATAATTCATCACCATTTTGCAGATTATAATCATGTTCTCTAAGTAATGATTGTGCCAGGATGTTGTTACTAGTTGATTCTCGAAAATACCGGTTTTTTGCACTTTTATGTAAAATTGCAGAGTTCTCAAAAAATAATAGACATGTACAGAATTTTTAGATTAATATATTCTCTAAATAATGATTGTTGTAATAAATTGCTACTACAAAAAAAGTTGAAACTGCAAAAATATTGTTTTTTTGCTCTTTGCTGTGAAATTGCGCAATTGTTGACAGAAAAAAATGTAAACCCAATTCGTAGCATTAAGGCAGAAGATATTGCAATTTGAAAAAGGTAAACACTCGAAAATATTGTTGTTTTCTTTGTACCTCTTAAAAGGCAAATTTTTGTATAAAAGAGTAGACATTGAAATAAACTTTGAACATGTGACCCTATTCAAACATGCAGTAACCATTTTTACTTGCGACTTATAGGTACTATAAGGCAAGTTATGCAATCGTAAAAAAAAAACCGAACTCGAGATTTTGATCAAAGTTGACATTACGATAATAGCGAAGACCAAAGAAGTGGGTTCCGCAATTCTGTCTGTCTGTCTGTCGGTTCGACTACAGCCTAAACGGCTTGGCCGATTTTCTTCAAAGTTGGTAGATATGAGTTTTGATTTTTTTCCCCACACGTTTTTTTTTTTTTTTTTTTTTTTAAGAACAAAAATAACAGTACCTGTCATACGAATTTTTTCCGAAATTTTGTAAATATTTTTTTTCTCAAAAACTGTTCGACGGATTAAAAAAAAAAGATACAAAAAAATTTGATTTAGTTAAAACTAGGTAATGGTTGAAATTTTTTTTCCAAAAAATGGTTATTTTTGGTACCCCCCTTGGAACCATTTTTTTGTGTTTGATTTTCTCAAAAACGATACCACCGATTTTGATCATTTTTTTTATGTTAAGGCTCCCCAGCAGTTTCAATATTATTGTGTATTCAAATTTTCACAAAAAAAAAAATGTTTGGATTTTAAAAAAACTTCAATTTTTTTTTTTGAAAACTCAGTATTTCGAAAACCTTATGCTCGATTTTCTCAAAACTTGATAAATAAAAGTTTTTTAATATAAACTATAAAATGTGACAAAAAAAAAATTATTTTACCTAAAAATAACGGTACCCCTTCCATACCAATGTTAAAAAATGGTTTTCGAAAATCGTATTTTTCTCGAAAACGGTTCCGAGAATTTTGCTTAAGTTTTTTTTTCTTTTGATTAATTCTTACGATCTTTAATCAAATAAAAAAAAATTGAAATCAAGATATTACTGACTGTACTTACCTTAGAACCATTTCTTCAAATTTAGAATTTCTCATAATCTACAAAACGCATTTTTATGAAATTTTTTTTAGAGAGAAGCTTCTAAAAAGTTTAAAAACCATTACATTTCAAAACTTTAAAAAAAAATACCTTTCGAGTTTAAAAAAAAATCTATTTTTTTTTTTTGGAAAAGTTGATATCTCAGAAACGGCTCAATATTTTTTTTTTTGTAAATTTAATTTTTATTCGAGAAATTGGAAAAATTTTAAATTGGCGTACTAAAATTTTTTCACAATATTTTAAAAAAATTGTATATAAAAGTTGATTTTTTTAAGAAACCAGTACAGACTTATAATTTTTGTTCTTGCATAAGCTAATCTTTTTTTTTTTTTTGTTTTTTATAATCTACCCGCGCGATTATGATTACCCTTTAAATGTTTCAACACAGCGCGGGCGTGAAGTTGAATCACATGGCATCCTGTTTTTAGCTCCAACTACTAAAGGAGTTGTTTTAGTGTATTAAAAAATGATTTTTTTTATAATCTACCCGCGCTCAAGGGATTATGATTACCCTTTAAATGTTTTTTCAACACAGCGCGGGCGTGATGTTAATGAAGAGAAAGAAGGAAAGGAAAGATGCGTGGCACGATGTTCTGAGACTTAAGGTAGTTGTCTCAGATATTTTTATCTCCAGGGATGGCGGCTGAACTCTGATAATATTCATTTTTGAAATTCTTAGTCATTTACATAAGAGCAAGTTCGTGCGATCGAGTCGTGCATTTTATTTCTTCTAATAGTCATTATTTCAAAAATTTGGCAAAGTAGAAAAATAGGGGTTTTTTGTTCGTTACGTGCACTAAGATAGTTTAGTTGTTGAAAAATAATAATAACACTAATAAACCCTCTTTTGAAGAATATGTAGGCGCGTCACTTAGCCTGTATTGCCAAGCTAATCTATTTGAATTTTGAAAATGTTCTCATTTTAATTTAAGGAAACATCACGTAAGAAAACTCCATCTTGAATTCTACGTAAAAAATGATGTCGAAACCTTTTCTCATCTCGAGAACTAATGATCCTATGCACATAAATCTTATAAAGATTTTTTTTTGTGAAACTGATTCACGTTACTAACCTTTGCCATATTTATATTTTATATTCATAATATTTATAAAATATTACTAAATATTCACCATACGTGTGAGTTGTATGTCAAAAACCAATATTTTCGAATATCTATCACTTTTGAAGCTGCAATATCTTCCGACTGATCTTTCGCAGTATTCATTATTTAAAAAAAAATATGTTACTCGTATTACCTTATAAGATTTCCGAGAAAAAAATTCCCAAAAATCGTGCGTTTTTTTTGGCATTCTAGACCGTACTAGTACCTTAAGGGTTTAAGTTTGTGTTTGTAAAGAATTCCATGATCTTACAAGTTTTTTTGCCGATATTTTTTAAAAGTTGGACGAGACCAAGGATAAGCCATTTTTTAACAATTATAACAGAATCAATCTTTGTGCGTATCAACCCGCTTTGCTCGGCTTGCAAAAGAGTCTCTTTGGCCCGTAGTACATATTTCCAATGGCGGAGATTACTAACCTCCTTTATATATAGATTCTTCAATGATAAGAACATGCAGAGAGATGAGGATCACAGTCAGGCTTATCGGCTTAAAGTCGAGCAGAACGACGCATGTGCCTCAGGCATGAGCTCTTCAAGGATTGGTAGAAGGATAAGTAAATTAGCACAAGGACATTTACAAACAAAATTTAGAAAATTTCTGACTTATCTTTGACCAAAATAAATCTGGACTTACATATATGTCCCATTGGTGTGGGAGCTGTGATCCCGCGCCAGGGCAAAATAAAAATGTCCCATCCTTCTAAAGCATCCTTCGCAGACAAAAACCAAATCCAGTGACCCTTTGTCATATTGTATTTGTTAAAATTTTCTTTGGACTAAAATTGAAGAATTTGAAGTCCTTAAACAATAAAATTAATTCACATGGCTGATTCAAGTGCTTTATTCTGCTTCTTTGCAATATTAAATAACTTCTTTGAATTCCTTAGCTTTTGTTCTTATATTCTTCAAAGAAACTTTTATTAAGTTGAACTTATCCTTTTTTGTTGTTGGTGGTTGTGGTGGTGGGTAGTGAAAGGCAGCGACCTTCTTTTGTCAAAGTTATTAAGACAAATAAAATAAATAAATACCCAATTTATTTTGTCTCGATTATAAAATTCGATGAATTGAAGTTTTCATTTGAAGATTTTCTTAATAAAACGAGAAATCTAATTAGAATCCTTTCAAGCTAAAGGAAACGAGAAAAAAAAGTTCCAAACCAATGCTCGTGTCATTTGCACAGCTGTCATTTTCTCGGTTTTATCCTCTTAATTTTTGTTTCTGTCGAAAATATTGTAAATATCAACAGCAGACAACACAGTCAACCTTGATATTGTCTTATACGTTGTTTAAGGACCTGTGTATACTTATAATTATTATACTTCTTCGTTAATTCCATCAGTGTATTCTTCCCTCGGTTCTAAACGATATCGCACTTTAAAGGTTGGGTTGGGTGTATTAATATAAGACTCTATGAACAACATTATGTTTAATCATTTCTAACGAAATTTTAAGCAAATATCCATAAATTTCACGCTGCTGATGAAAGACTAAATTCCCCGTATCCCCGTTGATCCTGGGCTTGCTTGGTTTGCCAATTAATTTTCATTAAATTCATTGTAATTATTCTAGGAAATCAATCATCAAGAATGTGGAAATTATTTGAAATTCGAATTTTCAAAAATTTTCCCTTTGCTGAATTATGCTGAATTGGTTTAAACTGCGCTGAATTAAAACACAAGAGCTTCCTGCACTTGGCAATTACATTTTCAATTTAATAACTTGTTGTTAAACTGCGCTGAATTATCTGAATTGCGAAAATAAGGTTATTGGAAATTTGCCAAAAATATCAATTTCCCTTTAATCAACCGTGTCTATTATATAAAACAAGAAATGTTCTATCAAAAGGATATAAAATGGGAAGCTCAATCTTTCAATTTAATTACGTACCTTCCAAATTGTTTTGAATTGTAATGAATACTGCTGAATTGACACACAAAATATATTTCGTGAAAAGCAGTCGATGAGGTGTAATATACATATTTGTAATAATTAGAAGCTGCGTTGTTTGGTTAAACAAGAGTGATTACGATATTTCTGTTCAATTCCATCACGAAAAATTAGCTAGGAAAAAATTGTAATTAAACTGGAAATCAATAATTTCGGATGTTCACCATTTCTGAAGCCTAATTCTTCACAAATTATCCTTTGCTGAATTAAGCTGAATTTTTTTTTTTTACTGCGCTGAATTTAAACGAAAAGATTAACCTGTATAAGACAACTACAATTTTTGTTAAATAACTTTTGTTTAAAATGCGCTGAATTGATCGGGATTCGGACATGGGATGTTTGACAGTACTTGTCAAAAATAGATATAAACTGTGCCTAAATATATTGTTAAAATAATAAAAAAAAGAATGAATAGATAATTTGATATTTACTGCGCTGAATTAAAGCCGAATTATTACCGACACTTGACGATTACTATTTGTTTATAAAAATTGGTGTTTGCACTGCGCTGAATTGATCTTGATTGGGGGGTATTTTCAACTTGTCAAAAATAACAATTTCCTTATAATAAACAGAGCCGATTTTTAGCAGGAAATTTATAATTAAAAGTATAAAATGATTGTCACGAATATTTTGTCACGAATGAGATGCTAGAGAAAGAATTTTCTTTTTATTTCTCCTAGCTGAATTGTGCTGAATTGATATTTACTGCGCTGAGTTAAAGCCGAATGATTACCGACACTTGACAATTACTATTTGTTTATAAAAATTGGTGGTTGCACTGCGCTGAATTGATCTTCATTAAAAATTTCAAATTTCCTCACAATAAACAGCCTGTTTTTAGCAGGAAATTTCTAACAAAAGTAAAAAAAAAATTATTGAAGGAAGATATAAATAGACACTGAATTTTCCTTGCTGAATGGTTTTGAATTGTAATGAATTCAGCTGAATACAAACAGAAGATATAACCTGAACATTTGTCGATGATATAATACTTTCGACGATGGTGTGATAGATTTTTATTTGTGGGGAAATCATCATTGTCTAGTTGAGCGGGAATGAACAGACAATGTGAATTCGATTACCACATCATGTCTGTTCAATGTCAACTCGAAATATTAGCTTAGAAAAAAAAAACGACATTCGAATTCCCAACTGTCATCCATAATGGCCACATGGACTCTTCCTCAACGTCCACCATATTGGTTATATCCTTAGAGGATTCTCATAAGGTCTCACTGACTGGGCGCGATATATATTCTTTTTATATATAAGTTGCTGTCTCAGCATGAAAAGGTTTTTTTCTCCTCTCGGACGGATACGAATATACGATGTATGTAGATAATTTTGTTTGTATTTATTTGCTCTTTAAAGATGAACGCACGAATGCTTTGATAGACATCACTAGAATTTTTTCCTAAAGGGAACAATTTTACTTGGAAACAAAATTAAACCAGCTGTGGTGTGTGTCATGTTTCCGAGGATTGTTATTATTTGGTTTCTTTGGGGAAATATATCACACATACATACATTTAACACTCAGCAAGGACATACTAAGAAGATATACATTTAAATTATTTAATATAATTGCGAAATAGAAAGCTTATCTACATATTATACAGAATATTAAATGCCAAAAGGATTCAGTAGGTGCTTATTTTGGTTTCTGTAAGGTTTCATAAGAACCTAGTCTGTATTCTATGTCATTTGCAAAGGTTATGTATTTGAATTCTTGGAAAAATTGTGTATTTAATTCAAAAATTGACATTCAAACTTTGTTTATTTTTTTATTTATTTGAAGTGGGTGTTTTGTTTAGAGGTATAGATTTGTTTTCTTTTAGATAGAACGAGCTGAAATGAGTATTATCAATGACTACGAAAGTTATTTGTCCATTAACTTAGGACCTGTTTTCTTAATCTTTTGCTTAGAAAATGTTATTTTTTCTTTTCTTTTTTGCTTTAGATGTTGATTCTAGGGATAAACGATTTTTTTTTATAAATTTGAAAATGTAGCAGTTGTTTAAACCTAAACTCTACAGTGAGCATTCCATTAAAATTCATGCCTCAATTTCAAACTGTCACCTATTCGGCAGAAAATTTTCAGATATGTTTTTCACTAGAATGTTGATTTTTGCAAAAATGAAAAAAAAAAACAAACACACCCAAAATCACAGGAAGCCATTTTGTAATGAAACAAACAACTCAAACAAACAACTGTCATATTTCTAAACACAATCAATGAACTGACTTCTCCAAATAATTTCGTACAATTATCAAATTCTATATATGGCAGTTAAAAAAATTTAATTAAAAAAATTTAATTAAAAAAACCGCGAGTTGGTCTTATTTCTAGCGCATTCTGGCAAGGCAGGACTATTTACATGAGAGCGACCAACGACCGACGCACGAATGAACGTCCATTTTGACATTTCATTCACATTAGAAGTTTCTTATTCCTCACGAATGACGCTTAAAACAAACAAAAACAATAAGAATGATTATTTTGACGTTACTCGCACGCGACAAATTAATTCGTGGCAGTGTGGATGGTATGTGGAACGCGAATAAAGTTTGACAGTTCGTAATAATCAGATTGCAATCCGAGACATCAAATTTACTTACTCAAATTTATCTTATTTTAATAGACTGATTGATCGATTTGATGCCCGAAGATCAAAATAAGCATTAGAATTCTCTCCGAGGTTTAAAGGGGCTCTATCTCCCAAATGTACAGATTTGTTGGATATTGTACTGTTAAGAAAAGTCAAAAATTCATTTAAAGTTTATGAAATACTGTTTTGGAAGACTTTCTCAATTAGACCTCTAAACGAGGAAACCGTTAACTTTTTCATTCACATTCATATCACCGTTCACCGTAGTTCAGACCTCAACACAATAGTCTCCTCTACTCTACACGGAGGTGTTGAAACGAGCTCTGATCCGTGCAGTGAAAAATTTCCCAATAACGGGGATGAATACTAAGGTCGATAATTGACCAGATTGTCTCGGGCCGTTGCTTAAAGAAAATGGCGGTCAATTGGAATCATGTCTTCTATGAATTGTATTCATTGAGTTTTCCAATAAATTGTATACAAAAGATCTCTGGACATTTTTTTGTATCAGGATTCACGATTAGAGAAGGTCAATGTCAAACACTGCTGTCCAGTCTGACAGCTGGCATGTCAGATGTTCCTATATCGAAACTGCTTCTTATATTTAAGACGGTTTTCATCTCGGAGTTGGTATGACTTCTCAGTCGCTGATTATGTGATACACGTCACGATGTAGATCGTTATTTCTTATGTACCAAGGCGCATTTATTATTTCACGAAAGACTTTGTTTTGTAGTTTTTGGATGGATTTGTTTTCTTTGTACAGTCCCATAGCTGGATACCATACGTATAAACGGGTTTCAGCACTTGCTTGAATAACATTATTTTGTTCTGGAAAGATAAACTAGAGTTCTGTCCTAGTAACTAGTACATTTTTCTGTACTTTAAGTTCAGTTATTCTCTTTTATTTTTGATGTGCTCTTTGTTTTTGTTTCGTTTTTTTTTTTGATGCGCCATTGTTGCGTCTAATCCTTAACTTTATCGACTGCTTTTCGTAGTTTTTCTGTAGCTTTCGTAACGAATTTGACGGGCACCAATATCACAGTATCGCGGAGAAAGGTGGCCATGATAGCGTTGATGTCCACTGGAATATTCCTAGTATATAACAAAAACAGTGTTGGTCCTAGAACACTTCCTTGTGGTACACCGCCTTCAATATTTTATAGTTCCGAGTAATTTTGGTCGTTCCGTACTATAAAGAGTCGGTTCGTAACTTAGGATTTCAGTATTTCGTAGTACTGCTTGGGAAGGCCCAAATTTCAAACCTTACCAAAAACTTGAGCAACTTATTTGTTATGACTTGGGTGTTTGCCAAACCTTCAGAGTGACGTCCAATAGAGTTTCAAACTTCAAAAGGCAATAATTCAATATCAATTATTTTTATTTATTGAAAAACTTCCAACAATTTTCAAAATGCGGTTTTAAATAGAACAAACTTTCATTGATTCTTGAAAATATGTGTTTCCAAATGGCCCATAATTGGTATGAAATATAATTTATAATTGAAATAATTTAATAATAAATTAACATACACATTTATAAATTTAGTTGAACGGCAATTCGTGGAGGACCAGGACCTAGTGACATACCATACAACCATTCTTCTGTGTGTATTGTTAGTCAGAAGAAATGTGGGAGAACCTAGAATTTTCTACCTTCGAACAAAAAAAAAAATATCTTCTTCCCCTTTGTAGTACCAACATCTATTCTTTTAAGTCTCTTGGCCTAGAATGGTGTTAATTCCACCATTAGTTAAACGAAACCTCCCATCGTTACGACATAAAGGACCAAAAATTTATCTGTATATTTTGGAAACATTTAAAAACGGTCTTCTTTCCTTTTCCTTACTATTTATCTAGGTCCCAGGATTTTAAAGATAATTTCAACGTGCCTTTAAAACATCTTTTCGTCCTTATTTTAATACACAGTGGTCCCTTTGTTGCATTTTTGTGACAAAAAATCATTTTCCACAGCATTTCTAATTAAAACTACTATTTGCTTAGATTCAAAATGGGTGCTTCACAATTTTGGTCAGAATATGGTGATAAATTTCAAAAATAAAAATCAGTTTCAAGTCAGAATTTTACTCACATTTATGTTTAAAATGTCTTGAATACTTATATACCTATACAAGAGTGATTCCAATGCGAATAGTTTTCCGTGATGTTTTTGTGCGTTGGTTTGAGCCTTAAATTTTAATGTCGATTCCCAACCACAGCCACATACAAAAAAAAAAACAAAACAAAAATGTTATTTTGTCAGGGGCACTGCCTCTTGCGGGGAGTGAACAAACCCTCCAAGAGTATCTCTTCTCGTGGAAAGTGTTTCTCTTCTTGGCCACCCCGACTAGGTGGAAAAAAGTAAGTTCCCTCCATTCCTGTCGACACCAAGCACACATAAATAGTTGACAGTTTTTTTACAAGGTTCTGGTACTCCACGAGTTTCCGTGCCTCTAATTAATTTTATTCCATCCAAATTCAGAAAAACAAGTCCAAAATGCTACGCAACATTCCCAAGGAATTACAATTTGTCAAAATGAGCCACTGTACAAGTCCGATGAGGAGTAGAGTTTGTCAGGAATAATACTGCCCCTTTTTTTCGTAGTGGTTTTATATTTTGTGAGTTCATTTTAGCTCCTTTTAACGCTTTCATGTTGGGTCAGTCAACCCAATTAATGTGGGCTAATTTTTGATAAATTGCTATCTATTTATGCAGACAAAACAAAATGATAAAAATGAGTTCAAATAAAATAAAACAAAGTCATTGTGCTCATTATTTTTGAAGAACAAGTTGAAACAGCTGTCTTATGACGCCCAACTTAAATGTCTTGTCAATTTATTTACAAAAAAAATAAGTTGGTGTAATCCTTTTTAAATAAATTAAACAGCAACATTCAAAGCAAACCCGACACTCAACAAAATACAAAAAAAAAAATATATTAGCTTATGAAACCATCTATCTTAACTTTCAACCCCCAGCAGCACCCCTTCATCGTTCGACTACCCCATCAGCCATCACCCACAAACAAAATAATGCTTCGTTATAAAAAGACCATCTGTCAAAAATTTTTTAGTGGCGGCGCTTTCTCAAAATATTTCACATAAAATTATTTAGCTCCAAACAATTTTATTTAGGTACATACATATACATACGTAGATGGACAGATATTAAGATACAAAAAAATAAATAACGTAACTCTGTCTGAGTTCTAAAAATATTAAGATTGTTCTTGGTTATTTTTTTCCACCACCACAACTCATGAATTAGTTAAATGCAAATTTAAATTCGCGCAATCGAATTGCATAGAAAGTACAATTTAGTGGCCCCAACCAATTGAGATCCATTAGTGATGAGGGCTAATTTTGGCAGATTCTTCTCCTGGCGTTGCGTTGCGTGTGGATAGATAGATTTGGAGGAGGAAATATTATTTGGCTCTCGGCATTTAATTGATGTTTGTTGTGCTATTGGAATTTATGCATATCAATGTTTATAGACGAAAAAAGAGAAATACTGGAGAGCAGGGAAGAATGTAAGGAATTTAGGGAAGATTCTGTTTGGATAATATATTCAAATAGTATAGCTCAATTTCTTACCGAGATGCCTGCGCTGGCTGTTCTATTTAAGAATGGAAATTGACCTAAATTGAAAGTATCTCGTTGTTGCTCTCAATAACACTGCATGCTCCATAAAGATAAACTGAGCGATAGCGATATTTTTGAATCCATGAGGAATATTGTTGGGAAATTTAAAATACGCATAAGTGAGCAGTTTATGGGGAAAGGTAGGTTAGGTGATGGACACAAATAACTTCCAAAAACAAAGTTGGCTAATCGAACTTATCAATTTTGACATGAAAACACTGCTTTATTTGGTTCCTTTGTATTTTAGTACCTATGTATATGTAACTATACCGCTCGCACACTGCTTTGAAGATTGTCAAAAATTTAAAAACCACAAATTACAACTTGTTCAAGTTTTTGTATGTATCAATCTATCAACGATATTTATCATTTATCAATTGATAAATATTTATATTTTGTTCCAAAAAAATCGAATGAACTTTTAATTGAAATATTTATTTTCTTGTCATTCAATAGGGTTCTAATTATTGCCAGTCAAGACTTTTATCATTTGTTGAATACGGAATTTTAATATTAATTATTTTTAGAATCATGGAGCATGATTTTGTAGTACCAACGCTATTCTGGTGGTGGAGCTGAAATTAGCGCACGATTATACAGTGGAGAGTAGGATAAGATACAAAACAAGTCGTAAAAAAGATAAGAAAGATGTCGCCCCAATCGTTCGTCTTCATGAGAGCACTATAAGTTTCATAGACAAAGGTAATACCTACTGCTGTAGATAGGTAGGTAGAATTGGCGACCACCGGCAGTCTAGCCCTGTAGCCCAATTAGCGATGAAGTGCGTCATTTTAATATGGTATTAAGGAACCTGTAGATGGAATTGATATAGGAAATTGTGGACATTCTCACGGAGTCATCCAGTTTGGATTGATTTAAAAAATAAGAAAGGATCTAGTAGGTTTTTAAAGTCGCGATTGTGCGTTTTCTCAGCCGGTCCACCAAACCCAAATGTGCAAAGCTAGACATCTTGTTTACTGGCGCTGAAAAATTAGCAACCCGCACCGTAAACCTCCGTTAAAAGCCCTCAGTCCGCTAGCTCGGGATCTAAAGAGTCAAACGCAGGACACGGTGCAGAAGTAACCGAAGTTCGCCCTAGAGCCATTTCGTTGCGTTGAGAAAAGAGATCAAGTCTTTGAGTTTCATTTCGGAAAGTTCGTCAATGTTGTGAAAAAATTCCCTTCCTAATGATTGTGCTCTAAATTTGGCCAGAGCAGAGCATTTGCAGAGGAAATCGAAGACTGTTTCCTCTTCCCGCTGGTTCCCACATCTATAACCGTGAGTGTTGTGAGGAATGCCTAGCTTCGCTCTCCTATCTCTAGCTATGCACTCTTATTGTCCTATTGCCAGTGTCCGTTACAGGTAGCTACGATCCGGTTGATGTCTTGCCTGTGTCTGCATATCAAATCAAGTGTTCGGGAGGCTACCAAGTTCATCCTGGCATTGCTGGACCAATTTTCTCTCTTATTTCCGTACTTTAAAAAATATTTTGAATCACTTTCGCTTTTTTAAACAAAAATTGTTTTCGCGTACAAAAATTTAAAGTTTGAATCCAACATCTCAAATCATGTTTATAGAGAAATGAAAAAGGAAAGGGTTTGCGTCCATACTTCATGAAAATCTTTTTCCATAGAGCCATTTCTTCATATTTGGAAATACAAAACAAAAATCACAGAGGTCCTAGTCTGGAGAATAGGGTGGATGACGTAGCAGTTCATTAGTGCAATTCAGCTTATTTTAGTTTTGGAGCATTGTCGTGATGAATAAGAACTATTTTATTTTTCAAATGAGACCGATTTTCCACCAGTAAATTAACATCGTACTTCCTGGTAATTATTTTTCCCTTTTCCAAATAATCAATGAAGTTTACGCAGCCGTGGGAATCCCAGAAAACCGTTGCCATAACTTTTTTCGCCGAAGGAATTATTTTTGCCTTTTTGATCCATGTTAACCTAAAAAAAAAAAATCAATTTCAATTCTTGTGTGTATTGGTGTAATTAAGTTACATTAACAGTTACAAAACGCAGAAAAAAATCATTTGAATTGCGCTCACAGAGTTCTTAACACAGCTCTGAAGCAACGACCTGATTCCGCTTTTGTTCACTTGTTAGCAAACGCAGCACCCATCTTGCAGATAATTTTTGCATGCCCAAATGGTGATGCAGGAACCGAATAACGCTATCATTTGGAATGGCTACAATGTTAGATATCTCACGAACCTTGATGCGCAATCGTCTGACACAATATCCTTTATATTGGTGACCATTTCTTCAGTTGTGACTTCATTTGGACGTCCTGGACGCTCAGTGTCTCTTGTGCCCATCCGACCACAGTGAAGTTCTGTGACCATAATTAATACTTTAAGTAACTTTTCACATTTTTGTGTACATTTTTTTTCTATTTTTTTTTTTAATTTTTTTTTTATTTTTTTTTATTTTTTTTTATTTTTTTTTATTTTTTTTTATTTTTTTTATTTTTTTTTAATTTTTTTATTTTTTTTATTTTTTTTTATTTTTTTTAGTTTTTTTTATTTTTTTTTATTTTTTTATTTTTTTTTTTAATTTTTTTTTAATTTTTTCTAAATTTTTTTCTTATTTTTTTTTTAATTTTTTTATTTTTTTTTACTATTTTTTTTTTAATTTTTTTTTAATTTTTTTT
Source organism: Philhelius festivus (assembly GCA_963931855.1). Classification (NCBI taxonomy): domain Eukaryota; kingdom Metazoa; phylum Arthropoda; class Insecta; order Diptera; family Syrphidae; genus Philhelius; species Philhelius festivus. Next base: position 49,939,952 of record OZ007557.1, on the reverse strand, counting down.
TTTTTTTTTTTTTTTGTTATTTTTTATGGTTTATCTTCTTTTACTTGCGATAAAGGTAGATACTAAAGGGCTAATTTTACATTTGAAAAAAAAAATCAAAGTCGATATTTTGATCAAATTTGACATTACGATGATAAGGAATACGAAAAATAGTAGGGCCTGTTTTTCCATCTATTCTTCATTTTCTTCATTTTTTTTCAAACTTCGTAATTAAGGATCTTCGGTGATTTCCTAGAAGAGAAATTGAAAATTTTTTCTTAGCTCTAAATCTACACATATACTTATCTCAAAACGGTTCTAAAACAATTGGATTTTCAATAGTAAAAACGGACAACATTTTGAACAAGAAAAAATGTTATTAATAGTTTCTGTAGTGTATATCTCACCGAACAGTAGAACAAATCTCTATATGATTTGGAGAAAGTAATTTTACTGCCCTTGATATTTCAAAAGCATTTCATACAGTTTAGCATTAAACTCTGTTAGCGAAAATGAGTGCATTTGGTATTGATGAATCACTTGTTAGTTGGATTAGAAACTACTTTTCGAACCGCTCAATATAAGTTGTGTTGGATGGTCTTAAGTCTGAAATTAATAGATTAAATGCTGGTGTGCCACAAGGCTCCGTTTTTTTTCTCCGACTCTCTTTCTGATATTCATCAATGATCTTTTGTCTGAAACTTCCTAATCCAGTAAATTGTTTTGTTGCCGACAGTATTCTCGACTTTTCATATTTGTTTCGTCCTTGGAAGCGCATTAAATTTTGATCTCGATAGCATAATCAAATTAGGAACCATAAACTGCGTAGAATTTAACTGTTCAAAAACTCAGTGCTGTCTTCTTTCGTTGAAGCGCAACCCACCTCTCAGTTCTCCGTATTTGCATCACAGACCCCGTTTTGTGGACGTTGCAAGAAATTTGTGATCCCTTCTGATCTGGCTGTAATCTATTAAGCTTATATTCGTTCAAAGATCGGGTACAATTTCCATAGTTGGACAGGTTCTCATCACTCATTCATATCACACTAAAGTCTCTTGGAAAGAATAAAAAAAAGAAAAGTGATAGAAGTATAACAGAAACATTTGAATTTTGAAGTTTAGAAAATTTGGATGAAACAAAAGTTGTTCAAAAAAAGGTAAAATTGGATAACATGGTATCAGGGAGAATATGCAGGTCAGTCTTATTTTAAAATCGTATGGGATGGAGTATGTTTCCCCCCTCTAAGGGAAGAGGGATGATTTTACAAATTTTTTACATAAAATAGAAAAAAAAAACTATTAAAAACTACCGTTACAATATCATGTTATAGCTTTTTCTAAGCCAAACATTTTTTGTAAATCAAGAATTGCCCATGAACAGTTTTCGAAAAAAAATATTTTTTGAACTGAAAATCTAAAAAAATTACATATTTAAAAAAAACTTAGTCAACATAAATCAAAATTATCTGCTTAATTTTTTGTTAATGACAAACTCCAGTGGAAAAGTGCCTGTTCTTTGAGCAATAAACGCACCGACAACTTCAAGTGCATATATTTTTGTTGGTTATTTTTTTTTTTCTTCTTTTATCTCAGAATATCTATTTTTTAAGGAAACTGAATTTTGTAGCTTGTTCTATGTTTATTAAAATAATATCCTTGGCTTCCTTTATATGCATACATATTCTTTCTCCGAAGCGAATTGCATAAAAAGTTTGAATAACTTTATTCAAACAACAAAATTTCGTTGGATAATATTTTTTTAAATTCAATGTCATGTTTTATTCCAACGAACTATTATGTATGTTGATATAGTTTTGAAGTTGTGCAACATTTTTATTTGGAATTTTTAGTTACGAAAAATAGAAAGTTTGTATTTTCAAAACTTATGAAATTCCCAAGAAATGTATCATGTTGTTATATTTTTTTTACTCCAAGGAGTACAAGTAAATGCAAATTTCTAGTTGAAGGAGAAAGAAACAAAAATTGAATAACAGAATCCTTATATTTTTCGTATTTAATGTTGGAATAGAAATAGGTGCATTAACCTCTTGTTTTGGTGTTATTCAAGTTCTTCTTGTTTACTCTAAGCATTGATTTGAGAACAAACACAATTACTAGATAATGATGTTTATGGTGTATCATCATCATCATATTGTACATAAATACACCATTGTGAATTGTATAGCAAGAAAGACGTAAACAACAGTAACACCGCAGTAATATAATATATGTACAATCTAAAACACGCAATTGACGAAAGATAACTGGCACCCTTGTTACGGTTGTCGAATATTAATTTATTGTTAAACGATGGAACTTATTCATAGATTTTATTTGGTATTATCTATTGATAAATACAAAATATAAATATTGAACAAACATGAACGATTGTGAATAGACATTTATTTGACATTTCAGTTTTCAGGTGTAGAATTTTCTTAGTTCGTTGTGCTTTTGCTGATTAAACAATTTTGTAGAAAATATATTCAAAATATTTGTTTCTCATATGGCAATAACTCTGACCGAAACGATACTTAATTGTCAACACCAATTTTGTAGCATTTCGAGTATACACCAACATCATTTTCTACTAGCCGGTCTATCACGAAAAAAGCTTCAAGATATGCAGGGAAATTTATAAAAAGGAGAAGAAATGTGGAAATTCATCATTTCATATTCTGAATGGAAGATACATTCACATGAAATTATGTTATTTTCTCCAATAATACGTATTTTGACAGATAACGAATTTATCAAAAGAACTATTCACAATACATCGTAATTATGGATACCATTCACATTTTATCATAATAAATTGATATTTGATAACTATAAAACGGTTTTTTTTGTTGATAAGTGTCAAATATCATATTGATAGGTGACAACCGTTTTAAAGGCCTGAATCCAATTGGGTTGCTTTCAAACTAGTCAAAAATTGTGAATTTGTTAAAGTTTGAAAAGTGAGCACTCCATACATATGTAAATTAAAATTCTCTGAAAAAGAAGTACAATAGCAAATACGTCTGGAACGAATTGAACACAAACTTCTAGCACTTTTAAAACGTCAAACATTTTGATTGTTAGCAAAGCAAACAAATATTCATAACTGGATCGCACGAACTTTCGGGGCTCAAGGCTTAATGTGGTCAAGTATTTGTTCTTAGCACAGGAAATTGTGAACAAATCGGAAAAAGAAGTTTTTTTTTTTCAGTTTCACAGTGGGAGTTTAAACTTATGTTCAGCTGCGGGTCAATTCTCTATCTGTGAAACTGTGAAGTGATAAGTTTTTTCCTAACTTCACACATTATGCGATTCGCAATTTATGAAAAAAAAAAAAATCATATAATAAAACGGCAAACATGTTTTTTGTGGTACACTTTTCTCCAAAAGTATTTAACCGATTTCGATAAATTTTATATGGTTGGAAAGCCACAGTTACGAAGATGTGCAGAATATACTTGAGACACGCATTTACACACTGTGGGTCATTTTTGTTTTTGCACTGTCGAACACTTTGCATATTACATAAAATAAAATTTAATTTAATAAATTTGCTTGAAAACACTGCCAATAATATAAATAATAAATAATAAATAAATTGGCACTCGAATTTCGAGAGCTGGGTCGGCTAGTAATAATAAAATGTCGAAATATTTTTAAATTTTAAATTTGTTTTCACACTCAAACGATTTAATGAAAAGCCCTGATAAAATATGAAAATTACAAAAACAAAATTATACTCAAAAATGAGTATCGTGTATCAAAAATGAGAGCATTTATCATTTAGTACTGTTTAGTACATGTTTTGACAAACATTTATTAGAAGGAGTTCCAGAATCGCATTTTGTGAGTTCATGAAATGTAAAAATGAAAAATGGCTGTGAAAACGGAAATGATAACTTTTTTGTGACTTCATAGTTTCACAGATAGATAATTGACCCCCTGAACCAAAACTGGAGTTTAAATTTGAAGTTCAACTCGTCCGGTTCCACAGTCTAATCTGAACTTCAGTTCATTAAATGTAGTTTAAGTAAATTGTTTTCTCTTTCTGTCTGATTCAACAAAAATCAAGGAAAGTTTTCTTTGTTTCAGTTGTGACCTGTGACAGGAAACAAAATTAAAAACTGAAAATAAATAATATTTTCAAATGTGTGAACGGTTGTTGATCTGAGATTTAAATGGCAGAATAGTGTCGTTTAACTTAAACTACAGAATGAACTCTGTTCAAGGTTTAAAGGACACTGAAACCAGATTTATTGTTGAACTGATTTAAACCGAATATATGAAGAAATAAAGATTTTTAGTCCAAGTCCAAGGATGTGTTTGCGTCCAGGTCAAGTGGCGGACTCTGGCCGTGAAGCAAAGTAGAGCAAATTCGCATATATCTGTTGTTGTAATTTCAACAATTTTGTTTTGTTGTTTTTTAACATCGAGTTTGTATTTTGGGTTTGTTGATGTACACCTTTTCTTTCAAGTAGATCCATCGGGCGGACCATTCGATTCACCACTTTTTGACACTATTCATTACTTTATTTTCTTCGCGTTTTTACAATTGAAGAATTATTTAAATAAAATATTTTGATAATTTCAACACGTTTTTTTTATTTAAACGACATACATCCACCATTACCTTTCTGTCACACAGCCGTGGGCGCAATGATAACCGACCACCAGGGTTCGGACTAAGGTTTCAAATTTTCGAAGTAAATACGAAAAAAAAACTGAAAAAAAATTTTCGAAGTAGTTTTAGGAAATTAAGAAATTTAAAAAAAAAATTCTCAACGAACTTGTATTTTTGTATGAATTTTATTAATTCAAACGGTTGCTCATAAATATCTTTACGTTTTTCTGTAAGTGATCTAGAAAACATTAAATTTTTCACGGTGCTTACGTTTAAAATCCTTAATTGTTTTTTATGTAATACAGGGTGATCAGCTCTGTCTTTAAATATGTTGGTTAAGTATTTTTTCAAAGAGAAGTAGATCATAAAAAAGGGAAGTAGATAAGTAGATTAAATTTTTTTCTCAAAATCGAAGTAGATCTACTTCGATCGAAGTAAAGTCCGAACCCTGCCAACCACGATCTCTTTCAAGCATTGTCAAATCAGGACTACATTAAGGCACCTCTTAAAGTTATGAGGCTTCCAGAGAATTATGCTCATGGTAACGTGAAGAAGTCATAGTAGCCGGTCGATCATTTTCTTCAAAAAAGTATGGTGCGCAAATCCCTATTCTTGATATTGCACACCACACAGCCCAAATGTAGGGGCTTCTAATGGAGCTCCCTGGGGTTCGTCTCACTCCAGTGAGATGCTTATTAACGCATCCAATAAGGATGAAAATGTGCCTCGTCTGAAAAGAAAACAATAGCGTCTCGAGGCAATACAGCAAGCATGATTTCGTTAGTGAGTTGTCCGGCTTCAAATCATGTGCCTCGATAATTCTTGGACCACAACCACCCTTTATGGTTGTAAATGAAATTCAACACCCGACTGTTTTCGTAGTGACTGTCTCGATGTTTTCTCGAGTAGGGGTCATTCTCTAAGGCTCACTTAACGTGAACACATTTTCAGTACTACGTAAAACATTGACCAACCAAGAATTCGTTTTTGCATGGGGACTCGATTGAAGGCAGCGGAACGGAATGCACGCTGCATTCGAACTCGAGAGGGCGTTGAACAAACGATCTTGGCGATTGAAATTAAATGCTAAAAAATTCCTCATTTAACAATCTACGACTGGTATAAGAGAAGTTATGACCGATTTAAATCCATCCGCGCGTCACCCCATATTAGGTGGCAACGCTGGTACTATTTCAGTTAAACTTGAAACGATTTATTATGGTTGCTACGGCATCGCGGCACAAGCTTTTATATGCGTAAGACTTATGTAATAAGCTGATGCAACCAAACTGAGATGCAAACGTCCCTGTTCTGACGATCATTTCTGGACAAAGTATACATAGTTTCCCATCAATAACTTACTTAACCGGCTCTCGATTAACGAAAAGCTTGGAATCCTCTTCGATATCGAGCATCTGCGATAGTTTGGTCTTTAAAATAGAAGTTTGTTCCTCCTTGTTGACCCAAACCTGGGAACTGGAATTCAAAGTGTCTTAATCAAAATTAAAAACCTCGTATAACTTTAGACAACCGTCGCATTTCAAAAAATTAAAAACATCGAGCTCGGTTGTCTGAATTTAAATCACGTTTTTTTTTATTGACGGAGAATTTGTTTAACTTTATAGAAGTTTTAAATTTAGATTATGCCTAACAACCGTCTAGACAACCGTCGAAGGGAATCTCTTAATACTACTGTTGGATTTTAAATTATTTTGACCCATTCTTAGACATAAGTTTTTCAAGAAAATTCGTCCATTAAACTGTTTATTAAACAATAAATTCGTTGCCTAAATGAATGTATTTTATTAATTTACGAAAAGTTCGTTAATGATAGGAAATAAATACGTTGACTCGACGAAAAATGTGTTCTTGAATGAATAGCTCCATTAATGTATGAAAGACTATTCATTGGTCCATCATGAGTTGGATTTTAATTTATAAAATCCTCATGATCCTTCATGAGGTTATGTTTACATTTGAATACAAATAGTTACATTATTTGTTATAGTACAAGTATGAAGATTAAACTAAGAACTAGCTTAAGAGCGATAACCTTTAAATACCAATAGATCTAAAAACCATTTATGTCGAATTCTACCTCTTTTTCTTCTTTGTTGGGGTCTACTTAAGGACGCAAACACATCAAGCCAACCACGAAATTATCACATTAATATAATTTTATCTTTTTCTCTTGTTTTCCCAACAACCAAAACATGGATAAAATCTATTTAGTTAGACAAATTGTTTGCATTTAAACAAGCAAACCAGTCCTTTGTGTATTTAATAACAAGTCCCTAGAAACTGTTTTAATATTCCAATCATAAGGAAGAATTTTAGTATTGTTTCAACAATGTTTTCCAGTGCTTCAATTCAAATTATATAACATAAACCTTGATCCAATTCTAGCACCAATGACCTTAAGCAAAAGGTTGTAATGTTTTTCTTTTGTTTATTTTCTATATTGGGTAAACCATAACATGGCTAACTATACCATTTCTATGTTTACTATGAAAAATGGTTAATTTCCTTACGAACTTAACTTGACAGAGTACCACCTATCTGTGGAATAATTTTAGGCACAAAGAGCACATAATTACATTCTCTCTTATTTGTATAGTCCACCTATTTCAAGGAACTAACCTATATACGAGTAGATAACTCACAGGTCCCATTTCTGCCCTTAATATCTCTGTCATTTATCTTTAAGTTTGCATTAAAAAAAAAAACACCAAATGATGGAATATTAAGGCAATTAGATTAGATATTATTCGTTTTATATGCAAAGAAAACGAGGAAATATATTCAATAAATTATGTAGGACAACAGGAAAAAATCACCACTTACAGTTGTGTGCCCTATACACACCAATTATGTGGACATCGATTTGCCTTCGATATGACATGGCCCAGATTATATAATACAGTCCAAACAACAAGAGTATCAATCAAGGTTGCCACTATGAGAAAAATTCAAGTTTCTGTTACATTTGAAAAAGTTTTTCCGGCACACGTAACCTATATAATAAAAAATATATACCCGAGTGGAAGACACATACTTGCTCTTACAGTTGAAGGCTATAATGTTAACTCGCATTGGAAGCATACCGTATTTCTACTATCGACTTCTTAGAAGCATCTTTGTCCAAAATTGTTCTAGTCATTAACGTGATTTATAGGATTAAACCAAAAATAAGATATGATTTTCTTTCAAAAAAACGTCCAATTTCTTTTTTGAACACTTTTCGCCAAAATATCTTTGTTTATTATAATCCCTCCGAAGATCACTTTTGAGAAGTTTAATAAAAATCCGGATTGCCAAATAAAAACGACATAAAACACAAGCAAATGACAGTCAATTTAGGCAAACACAGAATATAAAATAAAAAGGAGATGGCTTACTTGTTGTAGTAGATTTTCTTAAGGGATTTTTTATAAACGTCACTCAACTATTCCTCGAACTATTCTTCGTGTTTATTAATGTAAATATTTAAGCCATGGCTTAACTCCTATTCCACGGTTTAGCAAAACCATGAAATATAGGTGGAATAAGCGTTTTTTATTAATACACCTGATAGAGTCTTGTCCTGTTCACAATCCATCATTATATGTGGTCAGCCATTTTGTGGTTTCGAAAGTAAAATTTATATAATATTTCTGTTTTCATAATGTAATGATTCGTAATGTAAAATTGCAAACCTTAAACTAAACGTATGTGATTGAAATAGGGATGTCAAATCCAGACAAAGAATTTAGTGACTCTATAGAACCGAAGTTATAATGTCTGTTTGCAAACGATATAATGTCTGTTTGCAAACGATATTATCTGTAAGACTCAGGGCGAGGATTGATTGTCGTAAATTTGTCGTGAAATACAAAAAACTGTCGCTCTTGTTTTTTTTTTGCATAACCCTTGGTAATGCTAACTTGACAGTCAATTACCACCACTCCTCAAAACAGAGTAAAATGAACTGGGAAAAAGGAAAAATGACAATGTTAATATCCGTCGTAAATATGTCGTAAAATAAGAAAAAAATTGTAGCGCTCGTTTTTTTTTAAGTGTCCCGAGGTAATACTAACTTGAAAATCAAGTAAGCACTACCGCCCCACAAAAAAGGATAATATTAACTCGAAATGAAAACTGACAGTGTTAATAATAATTGTCATTTATTTGTCGTACGTAAATGTGTCATAAAATCAAACATTTTGTCGCTCTTGTTTTTTTTTAATAACCCCTGGTAATGCTAAGTTGACAGTTAGCTAGGTACCAGTACCACCACTCCTCAAAAGAGGGTAGAATGTACTGGAAAAAGGAAAAAAAGACAGTGTTAATATCTGTCGTAAATATGTCGTAAAATAAAAAAAATTAGAACTCGTTTTTTTAAATGTCCCGTGGTAATGCTAACTTCACAATCAATAAAGCACTACCGCCTTTCTAAAAAGTATAATATTAACTCGAAATAGAAAACTGACAGCGTTATTAATTGTCGTTAATTTGTAGTAAATACGAGTATGTTGTAAAATCAAACATTTTTCCGCGCTTGTTTTTTTTTTATATTATTTAAATGACCCGTGGTAATGCCAACTTGACAGTCAAGTTAGTACTACTAACCCTCGAAAATACGACAATTAATCCAATTTCTACATTTTAAAAATTTTGAAGTGATAGTGCTTACTTGACGGCCGTCGAAAAGTGTACAGAACAGAATTAGAATCGTGGCAAAGTTGTTGGTTTAATATAAGTTGGTTTTTATTTGACTCCTCTTAACTCATCGTCAGAGCCCCATTATTAGTAAATTTTACATGCGTTTGTAAATTTAAGAAATTGAATCGGGCGTTTTTGGCGGAAGGAAGGAATTGCAATTGTAGGGTAACATATTAGTGGGATTACTTCACATTGATGTTGTTGGTTGATATTTGGATCGCTGTGTTTCTTGTTTAAGTTGATAGTATCTGCTGTATCTCTGCCTACAAATACCAACAATTATTTCAACAAAAAGGTCATATTTATTCTAAATGACGTTCATGGTTGAGATTCAAGAATTGTTGAATCACCCCAAAGAGGTGTAATTACTTACGCGAGTACATGAGAACACAAACGTTTTTTTTTTCTACAATACTCGTAAATTTTCAGAAATATTGAAATACAAATTCAAGACAGATATTCAAATTTTTCTTCAAGGGATTACTTTTGGAGCCTTTGAATCATGACATGCGAACGTCCACACGGAAAGACGGTATGTCGAAAACAATTTTTGGAAACTTGTCAATCATCACAATGTTGGGTTAGATTTATGACCTTAGAGAAATGTACAGGAAAATCAAATCTAACAAACTTTGTTTCATTCGAAAATGTAATACCCGTGACACACATCTAGTATAGATACCATAGTATACAAATGAACCACATGTCTGTCAGGGTATTCTTCGGTATTACCAGCCGAGCAAAATGGTATGAGGGTAGTATCTATACTATGATTTTTAACGTAGTATAGTCTTCTCCTTAGCGAAAACAGCGCCATTTTTCTAAGGTGGATAACAGTTTTAACTAAACTCATTGTCATATTGGGAGAGTAACAAAATCTCGCCGCACAAAATCCCGAATCACGAAATCCCGTCGAAAATAAAAATAAAAATCCCGCCGACAGATATTTTTGGAAATATATGGCGGGATTTTAAATACTATTTTAGTACTATTAATTGAATATTTTATTTTGATCCATTTTTAAACAAATGGAAAGTATTTAAGGAACTATTGGTTCGGGAAAAATTCATTTTTTCAAAAATATTTCTTGGCAAAAATTTGCTACCCAATGTACTTTTAATCAAAAAAACTGTTTACATTGGCTTCTGCCAGGCGACTTAACATACCCTAAGCGGAGCGACGGAGTCGCGTGAGCGGGTTTGCCCCGAAAAAGGGACTTAAAATACTGAAGTCCCGCGGAGCGGTCCACCCAAAATGTACTTTTAAACGTGATTTCTGGCTAAACTAGGCATATTGCATATTCGTGATGTAGGGAGTGATGTTTCACATGATTTTTTTAAAACTTTTTTGGATATTTTTTTTTGTAATTTTCTTATTTTTTTTTATTTTTTATTTTATCTTGACTCAAGATACTTTCAAGACTTCATACTTTACTTGTCTTCAGCTTTAAGCCAATCAGAGCTCGTTAAAAATTAACGAAATCAGATCGGTCTTCTTCGTATTGAATATTGCAGTACAATAGTAGGGAACTTCGTTCTCGTTGCTTCTGATTGATTCGAGTCACCATTACTATGGAAATGAAAATCCATACTGTGCTGTTAATTTAGTATTAAAACGGCGGGATTTCGTGATTTGGGATTTCGTGATTCGGGATTTTGTGATGCGGGATTTCTTACCCAACCCGTCATATTGATGTTTATTATGATTTTTTAATATTTTCAAATTTAAAATGGCAAGAATTTAAAAAAACGGAAAGTTCCTGGCAGCGACCAAATCACCAAGATTTTAAATATTTGGAGGGGAAATAAAGATTGTTTAAGGGAGAATTTATCATTATTTGATGTGATTAAGCTGAAAAGATCCATCACAAATTTTAATTATGTTCATTTAAAGGATTAAAATTGTGATTTTTCTAGAATATGACTTTCTTAAAATCTATACTACGTTTTGTAGTGTGCCAGGAAGCATAGTATTCGTACCATGGTGTCTATACTAAATATGTGTCACGGGCATAACCGACATTTGCCATTTAAAATATAAAAAATGAATTTTTAAATTAACTCAATTTTATTTCATCCTTCCTCCCTTCAGAGAGCACGTTAAAATAATCCTAAAGTGGTAACCATGTTATTCGTTTTATCTGTCCGACCTGTCCACAAAATCATTCTCAACAAAGATGGATTGAGTATTGAAAAGGGATTCAGTTCTGAATCGATTTAATACCTGCAAACCCATTTCCATTTGTTCATCAATCTTCCAAAGTCCTCGCATTCAATTTGCATTTTATTTAACATATTTTTTTTTGTATATTCCACTCAATTTAATCAGATAACGTAATTAATTTCAAACGTGTGTTCACTCTGACGCTTTATTTTCTTCTCGATTGCATGTAATATCCGCATCCGAATCGACAAAAATGATATATCCACAGGAAGAAGTAAATTAAAATTTTACACATAGGCAAATATTATTTTCGTCAGAATTATTGTTGATATTTGAATTAAAATAAATAAATAAATGGAAAAAATCGCATAAATTCCCAGGCGCGTTATTATTTGTGCACCAACAAATTGATTGAGAAAAAAATAAAATCAGAAAAGCCTTTCAACGCCGCCGCCGATCGACGACCGGACCGCTCTGAAATTACCCAGATGCTATACCAAATTGGATTTTTGTTTAAAATTAAATGAAAATATCCATACGTGACGTAGCGGGGCATAGCGCCTCCCACACAACTCACACACGGTGGTGTGAGGGCAAAATATGCACAAAAAGATGATGTCTAAATCTATAAATTTCAACTAAGTACTTGGGATATTCTTATAAAAATATACATTACACTTTACAACACGAATGAATGAATTTGCCGCAAAGGAGAACTTCTCAACAAAGATATTTATCTTGTAAGTTGTAAATCAAAGCTCTGTCCTGTTTGTTTAAGTCTCGAATTGGAATTGGAATGGAATGCCACAAGGTTGAATTATTAATCCGGATGTTTTTATCTTTGACTCGCTTCGCTGAAATTAGATTGTATGGTACTTGTTTATTTTTTCTAATTCTTCAGAACAAAGTTGTTTTATTTGTTATAAGAAAATTTAATGTGTAAATTTAAACATTAAGAAGGTATTTTTATGGATCGAGGACCAGATGAATTTAGGCACTAATGTGTGGCTCTGTCGAATGTTTTTCTCTTTCGGTTCATTAATTTTACCAAAACAAAGCATAAATTTTAAGAAACTGAAATAAAGAACTGGTCGATAGGGAATAAGTCGTTAAATAATCGCTCTACTTATCAATATTTATATTTACTTTTTGGAAAGCTATAACTTCTGACTTAAGTTCAGCTTCCCTGATGTCAAAAGTCTAAACAAGTTCTTTCAATATTTTTAATTCTTTAGAGACATTCTGACAACGAAATCCCAAGTGCACAGACAAAATTATACCAAGAGAAATCCTAAGGCCATTTAAAAAAAAGTCTATCCTTTCTGTCAGGCTCGTTTAGTATATTTGTACTTGAAATGAAATTTAAATTTAAGTATAAGTTCTCAACAAGTCGCGTCTACAACTAAGTATCTAAATATGGCAGGCAACAAAAATAGGACAAAAAGCGTGCCTCATCTCCAAGCATAAATCTATTCCTGATTTATTTTTGGAAACATTTTTCATGACAAATTTCTTGTTTTTTAAACAAAGTAGATGTCTAATTTTGTCTCCCTTTTATGTAGATTCTTCGATAATAGAACGTTTTGTTCGTTTAAATACAAAATAATCTTTCGGCAAGAATTCCCTTACAATATTTGACAAAAATTTAAATTATTTATCCAAGTGACTGGTATTGGTTTCGTTCGAAAAACTATAAGAAAATCGAACTATCAATATCTACATAATGAAGGTAAACAAATACGTTTTAAATTGCATTAACCTACGTTCATGTGTGAAAATAGATTAAGAAAACCACTCAAAATAGTTCATAAACTGACCTTTAGGTTTAGCCCCTTTCACGGTTGTCAAATATTAATTGATTGAAAAGCGAATAAACTTATCAATTGATAGATCTTTTAGTATAACAACTGTCAATTGGCAAAATTTACTTTTACTGTGAATATTGAACATAATGCAGGTAGCTATTGTGAATGGATATTTGATTTGACACTTTATTTCTCAAAATAATTTTTTTTAAATTTTTAATCAATTTTTGTTTAATCAATTTAAATTTATTATATTTAATTAATTATTTTTATTTTTAATATAAACAAAAATAAAAACTCATTAAACCGATTGAAAGTGGTTTTAGAAGACTATCCTTAGTGAAATCCATTTGATTGTATTTATATCTTCTAAAATGATTCTATTGTGATTGATAAAATGTTTAATTAAAACAAAAACATTCAATGAACCTTGCACAAATATCTATCAATTGTGAATTTGTAATTCATGGAAAATTCTGTCATAAATTGAAAGTGTATTCATGTCTATTACAGAATTCGCAGAATTTTACTGCCGGTGAGTTGACTCGTTCCGTTGACCTTTCGCATCCGCTGTAAAACTGAATTATGAAATTTGCTGGATGAACTACATTGTCGATTCCTAAAATTACATTATCATTTATGAACTTTCTTATCGACACTGTCAGCTACAGACATTTAGTTAACGACCTAGGCTTTGATAATAGCATCGCTATCGATCAACGAAATCAAGCATCGTTGTGCGTGGTTAGTGTGATAAGCTTTTGACTTACATACATTTTTGTGCTTTCCATTGTTTAGTTTTGTTTTTATTTTTCGTTTAATCAAAAATTCACTTCACATTCGTCTCGAAATTGTTGCGAATGTTAAATATAAAATGTATGGAGTGCGAATGGATTGCTAATTCAGTAATACCATATAAGTTGAACAAAATGTCGGTGATGCAGGGTATGTTACCGGCATTCGTTCAACTTTCATTCGTCGGATTCAGTAATAGCTAAAGTTTGGAAATTAATTGAAACTGTCACTTTAGCTCATTCGCCGGATTTTGTAATAGGGGTGATTAACACATGCATTAATTAAAAAAAAGTCAAATATCGAATTGACATTTGGAAGAAGGCAAATCCCCTACTCAAGATTCTAGCCTTTCAATTTCGCACACGTAACATTTTTTGTATTCATCGTGAATGACGTTTAGAACAAAGAGAACAAAGAAAGAAACAAAAACAAGTATGATTTTGGGGTTAGTAGCGCGCGAACAATTCATACGTTGCAGTTTGAATGGTATGTGGAACGCGAATAGACTTTGACAGTGCGTACCAATTAGATAAGAATTCGTGACGTCCATTTTTTTTTATTTCTCTTTATTTAGCAATTAAACCAAAATTTTAAATATCTTAATATTAATTCCAATTAATTTTCTACCATTTTGTCTAGTTTTTGTGAAGAATTTAGACTTATGAATGTTTTAAACATAAATTGTTCTTCTATTCGTCGGTCGTTGGTTGTTCTCATGTAGAAGTCTTTAACTTAGGTTTAACTAGGCTTTATTTTTTTAAATTTATTCTATTCAAAAAAGTTTGTTTTTTTTTCTGTGGGCTCAAATATTAAAGGTTCAAATAAAAAATATGAACTACTTTTGGGTTAAAATCAGATTTTAATTTTTCTCTTCGATTTTTTTAAAAAATAATGTATATCTGTGGTGTTTGGTAGAAACGTGATAAGTCCATAAAATAATTTGCGTTTTTACATCCACTTTATATGGAGCTAGAGCTCAAACGGGTTGACTGATTTTCTTCAAATTTGGAATATTTATAAGAATATTCTTTAAAAAATTATGTTCTAAATTTTAAGAAAACTCGTTAAGGTTCTATAAACTGGTCAATGGGCAAAAAGCTTTGAACTCATGCTATAAGCTTCTAACTGGAAATTGGAATATATCAAGCTTTTTCGCATTTTTTAAAACATTTTCAAGTAAAAAATCGCTGTTTCCGCTTTTCCGCGAAATTTTCTTATACAATTTTCAATTTCAGCAAATATTAAAATGGTTCTGTCCACATATGTATGTACAAAAAAAGCACCTGGAGGTTAGAATTCGTTAGAATTTAGTATTATTTTGTGCATACTCGTAGGAAATTTTTAGATACTTGGGATTTATTGTGAATTGCTATAACATTTAAACCATAAATGCTACGAACAAAATTTGTAAAACTTTTTCTGTGGAAATTAAATTATTTAAAA
Organism: Philhelius festivus; assembly: GCA_963931855.1. Classification (NCBI taxonomy): domain Eukaryota; kingdom Metazoa; phylum Arthropoda; class Insecta; order Diptera; family Syrphidae; genus Philhelius; species Philhelius festivus. The sequence goes on along the minus strand of OZ007557.1, from coordinate 49,924,446 downwards.
TAAAATACTTCTCAGAAACAAACTACCAGTATTTGCAAGAGATTCGCAAAAAGGTTTTAAATTATATCGAGCTGACAGAGGTGGCAGAGTGGGTGGTGGAGCTGCGATATACTTGGTCTCAATTAGTTCTACGTTCTAGCGATGAAGATGTTCTGGTTCTATGTACAGTGCATACATGCCGCATAATGTCTCTAACTTGCATTTTGTAGAAAATATTAGCAATGATAACACACATGTCAGCGGCAAAGTCATTTTATGTGGTGATCTCAACATAAATTTGATGAATCCTATCTTAAGCAAACCTTTTAGATATTTCATGACTTCCTGCAACCTCTTCTTTGCAAACCTTTTTGACCCAACACATTTTAAATCTATAACAATAACCCATCTTTATTAGATGTAAAGCCAACTGTCTGCCCCTGTTTTCTCTTACCATGACCTCTCATTTACAGTTTAAGACTTTAATATTGAAAACTTAAGGCACCAAGTTTCTGTCGAATTTTATGATTTTCGTAGTATTAATTTTGAAAACCTTTTCATAGACTGTAATAGATAACTTTGTTGACAGACAGACTAATTTATTCAACCACTGGATCTCCAACCTTTTTGAAAAGCAAGTACCATTCAAAACAAAATTTTCGAGACATCGCGAATGTCCTTGAATCTCACAAGACATATTATAAATGGTATGATTTTACATGATAGACTTTACCGAAGGTGGAAAAGGCTCTGAATGCTCTGAAATGCTTCAAGATTTTAAAATCGTCCAAATTAAAACGGGCAAAGAGCTTCTTCTACTCACAGAAGCTAAACACAAATCTTGGATCTAAACAGGTATGGAAGGAAATCAAAATTTTAGGCTTTGATAAAAATGCTTTCTCGGCTGTTGTTGATGATATATATATTGAGGAGTTAAAAAGGCATTTTTCATCACCTTCCCCCGTTTTACCGGGTAGCACCTCAGCTCATTTTCCCCAGATAGTTCTGAAAATGCTTTCAATCTATGCAATACAGATTATTCAACCGTTCGTCGGCAAAGCTTTTTTTTTAATAAAATCTAAGTGTGTGTCTTGATAATATTCATTCTGATTTTATAAAAATTCTTTCTCCTTTTATTCTTCAGTATATCGCACACATTTTCATTACAGAAATTGAAAAAAGCTTAAATAATTCCAACTTCTAAGGACTTCAAAAATTCAATAGAATTCAGACCGATAGCAATTCTGCCTTTTCTCTCAAAGGAGTCGAATTTAGAGTGAGTGTTGGGTGGATTCCTCGCTTGAATCCTAGTTGCCAATATTTCTCTGGTGCGCTGCTATGGGTAGACAGTTTTGTTTTTACCTATTCTTTTTCGATCCTTTCTATTTGAACAATATTCGTAAACTAAAACTTATAAAGTCTAAACAATAATCAATAACACCGACCGACTATCTCGGTCGTGAAAGCTCAGCTTAAAAATGATTGAGTAATTAACCTTAATCTTAATAACTTAGTTTAATATTAATTACTCAATCATTTCTAAAAAATATCATGCGCCTAAAAGTAGGCAATTTGATTGTGTTTTTTTTTTTTTTTAATTTCTTGGTGATCCGAAGCTTCTATTTCAGCGTCAACAGTGAGCAAACAAATTAAAGCAAGAATCGATCTTGCAAAGCTTATAAATCAGCATCAATCAGGTTTTTGGCTAAAGCATAGTTGCATGACAGCGTTATTAAAAGTTTCAGATGATATTCGTTTAGCCGTGGATGAAAAGAAGCTATCTCTTCTGCTCACCCTATTAAATTTCAAAAGCCCTTGATTCGATTGATTACAACATTCTCTACCACAAACTTTTCGCGCAATTTAAATTTTCATACCAATCCACCAATCTGATCAACAGTTATCTTAGCCACAATATTCAGGCCGCTTCACTTAAAACGAGGCTTTCATCAGTTCTCCCTGTTACAAGAGGTGTGCCACAGGGATCTATACTAGGATCTTTGCTAGGGCTGTGAACCCATTAGAGCACTTCTTGCGCCTATTTTTGATATGAAGTCTGCCTCCTCATTTCCCTGGACACCTATACATTTCTAGGTACCCAATGAAGTGAGACTTTATTTCTCTTGCCAAGAAGAAGCCTTTTTTTCAATATATGTATGTACATATCGGACATTTCCGAAAAATGTTCAATATATATTTGAAACAGTACGTCAGGCGTTCTGGCTATAATTGAAACTTCTGTTCGCCTAGAGCTAAACACAAGCTGCAAGTAAGCGTATTACGCTTCAATGAGTTATCCACAGAAAACCATAATGGGTATAAACGCCAGTTTTTGTTTTTAACTTCTCAACTTTTAGTTGATTTCGACCTTTAACTTTAAAACTTTAATATGTAGACACTCGTATTGAGTTTAAGTGTAAGCCCCAGTACTGGCGACCCAATCGGGTATTTATTTTAATTTCTCGGTCGCTTGTGGTTTTGATATTTTTGTATTTAACAACAACAGACGACCTTACCCTTCTTAACTTAAATCAACTTAAATCCTACTCAAACCGGAGAAACACCCTCTCTCTTCCCCCAACCATGTACTGCAAAATTCTGAATAAATTTCCAGATAAATTCTTGTTGCTGAAATAAAAAAATGCCATGTCTGAAAATTAGTTAAATGAGATTTTTATGGACTGTGAAATTTTGGTGACGGTATTCAAAATAATCAAGAAGGATATGTGTTGTTGTTTTTTTTTACTCGTAAAGGTTATTCTTTGTGGCAAAAATTGTTTTGATAAGAAATTGTAATTTTATCTTTTGGGTTGGAATTTAAATTTTTAGTGTGTGAAAGAATGTCAGCGAACAAATAGAGTATATAAAATAAAATCGAAAAAAAAGAAGTAAAATCATCTCGCGCAATTCACCACATTTCACCAAACGGAAGGAAATTTAAATTCCCACAACAAAAAAAAATAAAAATAAAATCACAATGGATTCTAGTGGTGGAGTTCATGGTGGTGGAGCTGCTGCTGAACCAGTTATTGCTCAAGCCGTTCGAAGAAATCCAAGCATAAAACGTTTGCTAAAGCTACCATGGGGACAAGGTAAGCAAAAGAATATTAAAAAAGTTCTATTTTTAAATGATGTCATATCTCTATTTGGTCTCTTAGCATTATTATTTAGTTTTTTTTTTTTTTCTTCTCCTTTTTGCTATTACCTAGATTATTATTATAAGAAATTTGCATTTTCTATAGCTGCGACTTATATAGAAAAACAATATAAAACTCAGGCTTACATACAGTGGGCCTTATTCGTGGGCAAACTTGTAATAAATTAAAAAAAAATAACCTACTGTCTCTGAAATTTCGTTTCGTCTTTTCTTTGATCATTTTTGAATAATAATCTGCTTACTTTTACAGCCCCTTTTAACCAAAAGATTCAGAGGCTTAAATTAGACTTTCTTAAAAAATTCTATTCAATTCAGTAAAGGATTTTGACATATTTTGGTTCAAATGTTTCAATTTTATATATTTTCTTTAAGCAGACAACAAAAAAATAAAGATTATTACAATCATGTCTATTACAGAATTCGCAGAATTTTACTCCCGGTGAGTTGACTTGATTCGCATCCGCTGTAAAACTCAATTATGAAATTCGTCGGATGAACTACATTGTCGATTTCTAAAATTACCTTATCATTTATGAACTTTCGTATCGACACTGTCAGCTACAAACATTTATTCAACTGGCTTAGGCTATGATAATAGTATCGTTTTCGATCAACGAAATCAAGCATCGTTGAGAGTGGTTAGTAAGAAGATGGGGGTCGGTTCAAAACCAACCGTGTGCTCTTTTTTTTTTTTGTAGATTTCTTGCTCTCTGCGTTGCTATTTGTGCGTTTTCTATTAAAATTTGTTAAACAAACATTTTAGCATTCAGTATAATAAGCTTTTGACTTACATTTTTGTACTCTCCCTTGTTTATTTTCGTTTAATCAAAAATTCACTTCAGATTCGTCTCGAAATTGGTGCGAATCTAAAATGATAGAAATTGTATGGAGTGCTGATGGATTGCGGATTTAGTAATACCAGATAAGTTGAACCGAATGTCGGTGGTGCAGGGCATGCGACCGACATTCGTTCAACTTTCATTCGTCGGATTCAGTAATAGCAAAAGTTTGGAAATGAATTGAAACTGTCACTTTAGCTCATTCGCCGAATTCTGTAATAGGGGTGAATGTCTTTATTCGTTAAAACATTACTATTTTTAAAAACGATTTACGTCATTTAGTTAGTGTGTAATTTTCCCAATCCAGGCTTACTTAATTCCAAATTTTACTGATATCCCTTTTTCTTTGGCGGCTGTTTTGTTTGGAAAACGAATTATATTCATTATAGCAACATAAAACCCGCTTAACTGAAAAATAATTCCCTTCAAATTGTAATTTTTTTCATAGAAATCATCAGTTTTTTTGTCAGGCCACTTAAGCGGGTTTAAAGCTTCAAGAATGACGCACAAGCTCTATATTAATTCAAGGTCAATCCCAATAATTGTAGCACTTACCTCTGAATTTCTAAAAAACTTTCTCGCCGAATTACCATCTTCAATTTTTTCCGCTGTTTGCTACGACAAATCAACAAGAAGGCCTACTTCGTTTCGAAACCGATCTTGGATTGTATCAGAAGTTTTGCCTTCTAGAGACCTTTTTGCCATTTTTACTTGCAATATAGGTACGAGTACTATAGGGCAAGTTCTGCATTTGGGAAGAAAATCGAACTCGAGATTTTGATCAAAGTTGAAATTACGATGATAGCGAAGACGAATAAAGTGGGTCCGACAATTCCGTCTGTATGTCTGTATGTCTGTATGTCCGTATGTCTGTATGTCTGTGCCTTGATCTAGAGCCTAAGCCACTGGACCTATTTTCTTCAAATTCAGTCAAACTCAGTACTTAAGGGTCTTCGGTGATTCCCTAGAGGAGAAATAGAAATTTTTTTTTCTTAGCTCTAAAACTAACGGAACCCCCATACACCCGCATTGCGAAATCTTATTTACCTCGAAAACGGGTTTAACGATTTTGATAAAAAAAAAATTAAGTGTGATATTATGGACATGGACTACATTTTTTTAAAAAAAATTTAGGACAAAATGTCATTAACGGTACCTGTCATAGAACCGTTTTTTTGATTTTCGAATTTCTTATCAACGGCTCTAATGATTTTAACTAAAAATTTTCAGCAGGAGCTCCCTTAAATTTAAAATAACATTGTATATAAAAATATTCAAAAAACAAATATTTTTTTTTGTTTAAAAAAAATCAATTTTTTTGTTGAAAAATCAATATCTTGAAAACGTGTGAACTATTATTTTTTGAAATTATTTCCTAAAATCTATATTACTAAGCACTTAAAATTGACATCCCAAAAATTGTTCTAGAAAAATTTGAAAGAAATTTGTTACATATATAAAAAATTACTTTAATAAAACGATTTTTAAACTTTATTTGCTTAAATTCATACTTTTCCATAGATCAGACGGAAATCTCAAATGAAAAGATTTCTTCATCAATATTTTTCGACAAAAAAGAGTTCATTCATTTGCTTAGGGCTGACTCTATATATGAGGCATCTTTGTGTAGAATCGTATTGCGACAAAGAGCTACACACTTTTTTGTTTCCTTTATCATTGAAGAACGAATTCGTCTACAAAATCTAGAAGAATTTGGTCTAGGATTTTGTCAAATCACACTTTTTAATTTCTCACAGACAAGCCTTATAAGAGTTAGGTTTACTGAAAACAAATGTTCATCACTAAAGCCTTTCGTTAATATTTATTTATTACGGCTTCATGCAGAACTTCCGTCTTTTCTTCCTTGTTTTCTTGTTCATGGCTTCGGGCTGTAGCTCACAGATTTCCTGGATGATATTGGCCTTAAGTGCTTGAATCGTTTCCGAATTGTTGGCATTACATCGGTCCTTCACGGTTCCCCACAAAAAAAAGTCCAAAGCGGTCAAATCGCAGCTCCGAGGCGGCCAATTGACATCGCCAAGACGGCTGATAACACGATTTGGAAATTGGGTGCGCAAAGGATCGATTTTGGCATGGGCTGTGTGTCATGGCGCATCATCCCTCATGAACCATAGGTCGTTCAAATCCATGTCTTCAATTTTAGTAAAAAAAAAGTAGGTGAACATGGCTCAGTAACACCTACCGTTGACCGAAATGTTCTCAGCTTCATTTTCGAATAAAAATTCTCCAATGATGCCACCACTCCACAATCCACACCAAACTGTTACTCTCTGTGGTTGCATTGGCTTCTGGACAATAACGTGCGGGTTTTCTGAGTATCCGAGATGAAAATGCCCATCGTCAGAAAAGATGATTGTTGTCCAATTCAAGCTGCTCTAAGGCCCAAACTGCGGAGTGATAACGAACCGATTTGAGCGCTTTCAATTGCTGAGTCAATTGGCGAATAATACGAGATTTTTGTGCAGAATTCTCCTCAGACTAGTGCGTGAAATATTGAGCTGTTGAGATCGATATCGAGTTGATGTTCGTGAATTGAGTCTCGCACTCTCGACTACAGCAGCCACATTCTCGTCTGTGCGCACCGTACGACGACGGCGACCATGCGTGTTTTCCACTAACATACCAGTCTCATGAACTTTTTGCACAAATTTGAGTACACCAGGTTCGTTGGTGCTTCACTTCGGCCAAAACTTCTTTCCAAAAAAAGCACTGTTTGGGCTTCAGAGCACTCATCTTTGGAAATAAGTTTTCAGTGTTTCCCAAAGTTGTTCAAGCGTTAAGCGACTCATTTCGTTCTGCGGATGTATGATCTTGACATTCTATCAAGATTTTGAGCGGGAAACAGCAAAGAAACCACTAGATGGCCCACCTTTTATATTCCATGATCTTTTGTAATTATTCCTCGATAGCAGATTGTCGCCGAAGCTCAAAAACATCCCGTCTCTTCTTCTAATTTAAACTGAAAAAAAAAAAAAAATGGCCGCAACAAAAACGTGCAATGGATTGAAAAACTAAAAAGTTTTAAACTAAAAAAATTATAAATCAGTGATGAAAAACAATTTGGGTTATTATTGAGAATTGTACTTTTTTTCTCTTACAAAGTTAAGCTTTTAAAAACCTGAAAAAAAAAAATTCAATTTTAATCATGCACAATCCCACTGTATCTGTGTGAAACCACAGCTGACGGGAAGTCTCTGTCCAAAGATATATATACAATGTGCAAAAAAAAATAAAAAAAATAAGAAATGTGTGCCTCGGTTAATGAATGGTTTTTAAATGGTTTAACCATGAAAAATTAATCGGATTACTCACAGCTAAATAAATACATATAATGCAGTATTGGTGTACCTAAGTCAATTTATACAAATAGATATGGTTTAACTCAGATCTGACCTATCTATGAGGGTTAATCCATATTGTGTGTACGAGTAGGTGGGTGTTATGTCACGGAACTAGGGTAGATTAAGGCTTACCCATGACAAGTTCGTTGCCTCGCAATCAATTTTCATTTAGAAATAACCTTGAAAGAGAAGAAAACAAACAAAAATAATATAGATAAAGATACTTTTCAATCTTTCCAATACTACACACATACCGGATATTAACAGTCTCTTCAACTCTAATTGAAAATAATTGTTGTGATATACTGATTTTGGTTAAATATACAGACTTTTTGTGTGTTATTTTAAAAATCAGTTATTCTCGTCTTAAATAATTATGTTGTGATAAGATTAAAGCTTGAGTGTTTCTGTAAAGTGATGGAAGACTAATTAAGAGGATTTATGATATCTCTAAGACTAGTCGCGCACTGGCAACTGTGATCGAAATCAAATAGTTTAATCACCAGTTGAAAGAGAACCGCGCACTGGCAACTCTTTACTCACGCTCTTTTCTCTCTTGCGTTTATAGAAAACAGCTCAACTGTTGCGAAGGCAATCCTTTAGTTTGTGTCAAAACACAAACTTTTTAGTTGCTCGAATCGAGTTGCTCTAAGTGCGCGGTGTCCCATATAAGCCCATATGTTTCATTTTAGCAACTAAACAGTTGCAAAACTAAAAATTGAACTGGCCTAAGGGCTTCTTACTCTTATTTTTTTAGTTACTCGTATACGGTACATTTGAAATGGAACCAACTAGATAAGGTTTCTCGTTTTTAAATCGGAAGAGAGCTTTACGAGAACTTTAATGCTCTAGCCGCCATCTTGAATTTAATGTAAAATTTTTATTATTTTTTTTAAGTCGGATTAGTTCGAAAAATATCAAAAGTAGACAAAAAATTGTTATGACCAAAATTATAGAGAATTGAATTTTGAACAACTTTTGTTAAGTGCATTTTTTGTCAAAAGTTGAAAATGAGCTAGTTATTTAGCAAAACCTCTAAATTCAAGATGGCGTGCAACGCCATAGTGCTAGGCGGTCGAAAAGTGTACCTTAGATTCCTTAAAACTGTTTTTATGAATCAAAAACACTATTTTAACATATTTTTGGTACATTCCCCGACTGGGCTGTTGGTATCACTCAAGTCCTCTTCCTATCGAAAGTTCTTTTTTGCTTAAGAAATGTCATATATTGTTTTGGGAAGGTTAAAGCCACATTAGTCAACCAGCCACACCTTCTCAATGCATATGACGTAAATTCTTGACAGGCAAGTGTTCTTCGTAGTTCATTTAACCATGATGCCATCACTAACAAGACAAATTCACTTTCCATGGAAATAAAGTACCAACAAAATAAAAAAAATAAAAAAAAAAACTTATAATAAAGCCATTAAACCGTCCATAATGAGTACATTTAGGAATTAAGAGCTCGCTCACCAACATCATCCATTCTAAATTCGATTGAGGCTTCTGCCACTTTCGTCCTTTTAATTAGGTGCTCGTTTAACTTCGCATCTGTAGTTTGAATATCAAAGTCTCCTCGTGTAAACCTACTTAAGAAAATTATTAACGCCTAATTTGAAAAATTATTGATCTTGATTAAGTACGCACAATTAGCTTTATGAATACTTTCGTTTTGTGTATTTTTATTATGAGTAAACTTGAGTTTTATGTCAATTCTTGGGCTTGGAAATATTGAAAAGAAAAAAGTTCGTGCAATTTATGTTATGCGTCAGACAAGGTAGATACTCGTATATCAAATAAAGTTTTTATGGTTTAATGATTAATGAAATTTTATATTTTGCCTTATTATTTTTAATTAGATGAAGGCTAAGAGAAGATGAGATGAATCTTCTGTTTGCCTTAGCAATTAAAAACAATAGAAATGTTTTTTTTTATTCAAAAACAAATCTCGGGAAAATTTTAGAAAATTGATTTTTTACTTCTGTAAGTCTTAACTAAAAGATTAATCATTTTTTCCTCAGGTTAGGTAAGGTGATGATGCGGCCAGCCGTACCTCGCACTCGGATTTCAATGGATCCATTGTGTTCTCCAGAGTGTGGGTAATGTTCCATTAGGAAGGTTAAGAGTAAGGATTAAGAGGAAGTCTGAGGTATAGGGTGTGGGTGCCTTCCTGAAACATCCTGATTACTGAATGAAGTTAGGGATGGTTTTTATTGGCAAAAATGAGACGTAGTACAGTTCGCGAAAATGTATTCTGAGCGCATCTTTTCTAGTTCTGACTAAGCTGGGGCATTCACAAAGAAAATGAGATGAGCCCTCTTCTCATTTTCGTCCTGATACCCTCTCCATAAGACCGATGTGCTGATGCCCACTCTGCTCATGTGTTCTGACCAAGAGAGACAATTAAGGTCTGCTAAAATTTGGCAGTTGTTTTTTTTTTTTTGAAATATCTGACCCAAGATTCCCTGAAACCCGACAGGTGTCAATTGTTGACAATCACAACGGACCAAATTTTGATCTAAGTGTGTTGGCTTTTCCGGTCAGCAGCCACCTAAACCTAAACAATTGTTGACTATCTGTCATTTGCGGTCTTGAGGAAACTTTTGTGTATTCTATACTTTTTCTGCTCCAGTGGCATAAGTAACTAGGGTTAAATTTAGCTCGGTTCAAGTGATGAGCGGTTTTTAGCCAGTTTGTCAGCCATTTCATGTCCATAAATGTCGCGGGACCCATCGAATGGTGACTCAATTTGTTTCGTCGAGCAGTCTTATTTCGCTACTTCAACGAGCAACCAGTTTTGATTTCGTGACAATTGACGAAATGGCTCTGATTGCCGCCTAGCTATCTATGAAGATATCAATGTTTTTACTCGTCAGTTTACATGTGGAAAGATATTTTGCGGAATCACAAACTTTCGCTTGAAAAACACTGCAAAAGCGTGGCAGCTTCAATGATCCATTTATAGGTGGGTTGTCTGATAATATGCCTGATCTTAACCCAGCTTTCGTTTTGGAATCGTCTGTAAAGACCGATACATGATTTGCGTTTAGGACCCGGTTTTCTATCCATATGACCCTTGTTGGCATATTTATTTGTGTGACTGGGTACGTCGGCGTCGGTATGACTTAAATGTCTCTGTCAGTGAAGTTTACAATGCTCCTGTGACCATGGTGACCCTTTTTTTAATTTTTACACTCTTCAAGTAGTAGACCACTTTTGGCCGCCAACTTCTTCGTGAATAGATTGAGTGGGGAAAGTTAAGGGAGTTTTTAGGGCTTTGGTTGGCGTGGTTCTCATGGCACTTGTTATGCCAGTCCTTATATTTATTTCATGACCTTAATATTGGTTGGCCATCAAACCAGACTTACTTCAGGATAGGCCTTATAATGGCATTTTTCCCTTAGTAAGGTCATATACAAAATTTTTAAAATAAAATAACAACCTTTCCTTTATTGGTCATACAGAAGTGCTGTTATTTTTTGTTGCTTTTACCAAAACAAAAATTCAAAAACTTCTCTGGTTAAATTTTTACAATTCAAGAAAGTTCGTATACTTCTTTGAAATATAAAGATAGAGTTACGAGTATTTTCTTGTTGCACATTGCACCGCGTATTTTTCAACGTCATGTTATACAGTTTTACAAAAATTCCGAGTTCGGTCATCACTATATGAAGCTGCTGACGACGAATGCTATCATATATATGAAGCTTTTAAGTCGTCGAAAAAATGGCGAGTCTCTCAGTCTTTTCCAGCACTTGTCTCAATGTGAATGTTGGCCTATAGTCAATATGTCAGGCCGGAAGTCACACTGATACTTGTCGAATATAGTGTTGCAAACCGAATTTGATAGACAGCAGGTAGAATAAGATCTTATATGCGACGTTTAGCAGGGATATGCCTCGACAATTCTTACAGGACATATGATTGCTTTTTTTGGTGAAAGGGGAATATGGAACTGATAGTTCAGTCATCTGGAATGGAATCTACTATTCCCTGTGCTTCAGTAACTTCTGATTACCTTCGCTGTTTAGGAGAGCCTAGTCGTACATTCCCGTCTTCAACCTGGCAGCCAGTAGTTTGCTCTATTATAAAATCTCCTGGCGATGTTTCAATCTCGAAACTATTCAATTTCTATGAACTGGGAGGCTTCGTATATGCAGGATATTCTCCTTTCTTCTTGCTCTTGAAGTATTCCCGCTGCTTTTTACTTGCGACTTATAGGTACTATAAGGCAAGTTATGCATTCGTAAAAAAAAATCTAACTCGAGATTTTGATCAAAGTTGACATTACGATGATAGCGAAGACTAAAAAAGTGTGTCTGGCAATTCTGTCTGTCGGTTCGACTACAGCCTAAACGGCTCAGCCGATTTTCTTTAAACTTGGTAGATATGGGTTTTGATTTTTTCCCCCCATACGTTTTTTTCTTTTTTTTAAGACCAAAAATAACGGTACCTGCCATACGAATTTTTTCGAAATTTTATAAATATTTTTTTTCTCAAAAACTGCTGCACAGATTTAAAAAATAACACAAAAAAATTTCATTTAGTTAAAGCTAGGTAATGGTTGAAAAAAATTTTCGAAAAATGGTTGTGGAGGGTACCCCCCATGGAACCATTTTTTTGTTTTTGATTTTCTCAAAAACGGCACCACCGATTTTGATCATTTTTTTTTCACGAAGGCTCTTCAAAAATTTAAATAGAATTGTGTATTCAAATTTTCAAAAATTTTTTTTTTTGGATTTTAAAAAAAAACTTCAATTTTTTTTTTTTCAAAACTCACTATTTCGAAAACACCATGCTAGATGTTTTTAAACTTGATAAATAAAAGTTTCTTAATATAATCTACAAGATGTGAGAAAAAAAATTCATTTTACCTTAAAATAAAGTTACCCACCATACAAATGTTAAAAAATTTAGAAAAATGGTTTTCAAAAATCGTATTTTTCTCGAAAACGGCACCTAGAATTTTGATAAAATTTTTTTTCTTCCAATTAATTTTTATGATCTTTAATTTATTAAAAAAAATTTTGAAATTAACATATTACAGCTTGTACCTACCATAGAACCATTTTTACGAATTTTGAATTTCTCGTTATCGACATAACGGTTCTTAATGAAATTTTTTATAGAGAAGCTTCTAAAAATTGCATTTCAAAACTTTAAAATAAATATTTTTTGAATTTTTGAAAAAAAATCTATTTTTTTCTTTTTTTGAAAATTCGATATCTCAGAAACGGCTCAATATTTTTTTTTTTAATTTAATTTTTATTCGAACAATAATAAAAACTTTAAATTGGCGTACCAACATTTTTTCTTAAAAGTTTTTTAAAAAATTTGTGTATAAAAGCTTTTTTTTAAGAAACCACTAAAACGACTTATAATTTTTGTTCTTGCATAAATTCATATTTGCATAGCATTCTGTTTTTGTCTCTTACTTTAAAAGAATTTAAAAAAATAATTTTATCCTTTTGAACAGTTTTCTCTAATAACATTCGTTTTTAAAATTCCTAGTCTATTACATAGGAGCAAGTTCGTGCGACCCAGTCGTGCATTTTATTTTTTAGGTGCAGCATGTTCGCTTGTTCATCTTCTGCCATTTCTTTTGATTGAATTCATTCACCATCATACCACGGATTCCTTCTCTGGGGTGGTTTCGTTTGCTTCTTGATGATAGAGCGATATTTGGGACCACTGGTTATTGACGTTCTTCTGGGCGGTTTCCAATTTCTTCTTGTTTGACACTCGACCTCTGATTTTGTTCGCATTGGAGTCCTTTCGGACCGCTCAATATATATCGTATTGGATGGTCTTAAGTCTGACACTCATAAAATATTTTCTAGTGTACCTCAGGGTTCCGTTCTGTCTCCGACCCTCTTTCCCATATATGTACATCTGCGATCTCGGGTTTGAAACTTCTCAATTTCTCATTCATCAAATTGTTTTGCTGATGATAGTACCCTCAGGTTCACATATTCTTTTCAAGATTAATTTCCTTGTTCTTCGGTTGTGGAACTTGAATGGCATTTTGATCTCGTCACTGTTATCTAGTATCCCACTTGAGTCTATTAGGCGAGTGATAATTCAAAATAGAACGATTTCAAATGAGTCAAATGATAAATTTAGAACTTTTTCTCTTCAATTGAAGATAGCTCCATTGAAAAAACTTCATACTTAATTTTAGGGGCAAGGCATGCGTATCTTGAATTTATAAATCAATTATTTTGTTTTGAAAACTAAAAAAAAGTGAGAATTTCATTAAACAAAAACAAAACATAAATAACCAAGTTTTCATTTAAAAAACAATTAGAAGTCAATATAAGTTTTAAACTCAATCAACTGAAAATCCATCAAAAGACTATGAAACCCTGCTGCAAATATCAATTTAAAAAAAAAATAATAAAAAACATTTTGCAAAATTCCCACTTAATGTACATACATATCTCAAAAAACAATCTATAAATCTCCCATCTCAATACTTCGCTTTACTAAACAAAAAATAAATATTTTCACTCTGGTTGTTCACCAAGAACGTGTGTAAAAAAATGTTAAAAAAATCAATCAACAAAAGGAAAAGCGAAGAGGAAAACACCAGCTAACAAATTATTACAAACTTTTATACAAAATTCACAGTGTTTATTTATCTTTGTTTTTTTTTTAATTTTCATCGCGCTCGCACGAGCTTAACATTGATGAGGCGTTTCCACAGAGATTTCATTTTACTTTTATTCAAGACAAAAATTTAAATATGTTTTGGAAAAAACCTACCAATCAATGATTCCATCTTCCAGAATAAGCGACCGGGTTAAAATTTTTTATATCCGCATGTTTTTTCACAAAAGAAAAAAAAATCTATTCTGACCCTCGAGCGTGATTTGAAATATTTTATGTGCAAAACTTTGATGTTTTTTCCTTCTTTTTGTTTAAGTTATTGTGAATCGAGTCAATCGTTCACGATAAGTTAATAAATCATTTTTAAGAAATAAAAATATCCCTGATCAAGTGCAATTTAGCAATAAAAAAAGATAAAACTTTGTTGCTAATATGGAAAGGTCAGATTAAAAATGGATATGATTTGAATTTTAAATGATACAGGTTCTGTTTGAGTTTTTTTTTGCTTGGCTTAAAAAAGAAAACATGCTTTAAGCGGAACGTGGCATCAATGATGTGTATTTTTGACCTAGGGATTTTGTTTGTACACAAAAATAGGAATTTCGTTGAAATAAAAAAAAAATAAAAACGTTTACATTTTTTAAATGATTTATTTAAAATGTTGCACACGAATTTCTGAGGACTTTTTTTTATACACTATTTCATTTATAAGTTGAAAAATTAAAAGGAAAAGGCATTTAACTGTGGATTGCTTTTAATTTGGATAAAGCTAGAAAGCTTTTGGGTTATGATTTTTTTCAAAACAAAAAAGGGCAATGAAATACTATCTGAAATACTCACACTCGTTAGAGTTGTTAAGACTGCAGTCATTTGAAGTCTTAAATTAGTAAAGCCGCAGTCATTTCACTTAAACCAGTAAATTATAGTAAAACCTTTGACTCAGACCTTTAACTTAAAAACTACAGTCAGCAGTGATTTTTATGATTCTGACTTTGCAGTTAGCTAAACACAGTTTGTTGATTAGAAGGTTATTGACTGCAATACTAACTTGACTTGACTGTTTGCAGACTAAACTCAACCTTAAATCTTAGTTAATCTTGCCCGTCAGTAAGTCAGTTGACTGCAGTTTTTTTACGGTAAGTCAATCGACTTTTTTTTTTTTATAACTCTTTTATGCTTAAACTTTTTTAGTATTACAGACTACCCTTTATATGTTACATTTAAACAGAGTGCAAACATTTAGGAAGTATTAGTAGGATCGAGTCGGAGATAAAGATGTACGTTTGTCTTAAATGCCTCGATATTGAAATGAAGAAGGCATAAAGATTCGTGCAAGGAATTCCACACAAGGGATATACGCCCGAAGAATGAATATAATATTTGTACTTAGCGGTCCGACCGAGGTTAGACTCAAGGGTATACTGATTTTAGATTTAGATTAAAAACATCTATATTATGTTTCCATAGCGGCGTGTGCCTCTTATTAAATCTTCTACTTGAGTCATGGGGACATGTTAGAATAATTTTTTTTGTAGTAGTCAGTAGGCGAGACATGCATTTCCGAAGGCTTCCTGACCAATTAGTTTAACTTCTTTGATAAAGACTTTCAGGTAACCATCTCTCCTAAAGAAATCTGAAAGGACAAGGCATAAATGGAAGAGAATTCCATCCATTTTTATACTGATGGAGCAAAAATAAATAACGGGGTTGGTAGAGGTGTATACTCCGACAGACTAAATTAAGGTCTCTCTTTTCGTCTTTCCCATCATTGCAGCGTGTTAAAGAAGTCTTGTCTTGATTTAAAGAAACTTTGATATCAATCAAAAATATCCCCATCTTCTCGGACAGCCAAGCAACCATTAAATCTCTTGATTCAGTCTCTACCAACTTAACGATCGTCTCTAATGGACATGGCGCAGAAGTTTAACATTCACCTCTGCTGGGTATCGAGCCAACAGAGACATTTCAGAAAATTGTAAAGCTGACGAATTCGCCAAAAGTGGAACAATCATACCATTAATGCCAGATAACCAAAATGTAGGTATTCCCATCGCTACGTGTAAGCTTGCGCTAAAGCAATATGCTATGCAGCAAACAAACCTCAGCTGGAACAATATCGCCAACGGTTTGGCGACAAAACAGTTTTGGGGTCTGAAGCCCTCCAAAGGTGTTTTAACAGGACACTGTTTGATAGGCAAGCACAAAACGTGGCAAATTAGAAGAGGAATCGCCTTCTCACCTTCTATGTACATGTTCTGCCTTATTCTAAGGAAGTAGACTCCATCTGGGAGATTTCTACTACAATGATCTTAGTGATCTAATACGAGTAAATATAGATATACGTAATCTCACTCACTTCATAAGGAGCTCCATTTGGTTTAACGTTAAGGGAGAAAGTCTCCAAGATTCAATGTGGTATCACAATAGACCAACTCATTGTCTAAGTGTTTCGCCTCTCCTGCTGACATTCAAGTCAAACTGGCCTTAAACTCTTTGATGCTCAAAGCTAGGAAATCATATATGAGACATTCTAGATAAAAATCCCTTTGAAAATTGTTAGCATGCATATTTTAAAGTGTAGTTTTAGTGTGTAAAACAATTCACCCGATCCATTTCAAAGAATATGCTCTTGCTACCATCTTAAACGTAGAAAGGGCTTTAAACAACATCTTAACCGAAACCATTCAAGAATCACTTATTGATTTCGGTGTAAACTACAATATCATGATGAGGGATATAACTGTTCCAGATACCTAATCTAATACAAACTCAACTAAACACATGAGTAGAGGAACGCCCCAGGGTGGTGTTCTGTCCCCTTTTCTATGTCATGAACAAAATTCTGGTTAAGTTAGATAGATGTGGTGTAAGGGCAGTTGCGTACGTGGATGATTTCATATGTGAATAGTGAAATTAAGAAGATTGCTTTCAAGACCGTTAGCAACTGAGCCACAAGCTGTGGACTCTAGGTTAATAAAATTGAAACTTAACTGATGCTCTTTGCTAGCAAGACTAAAATACCCTTTTTCACTATCCCTCGATTCAACGAGCAAACTTTGTCCTTGTCTTCCAGTTTAAAATATTTTTGAGTTATCCCCGACTCTTAATAAGGTGAAAACTTAATATTGAAGAACGGGCTAAGAAGATCTACATAGTTTTTTATACCTGTAGTAAGAGATTTAGTAAACAGTGGGTCTGGAATCGTAGATGATTTTGTGGACGTATTCAGCCGTAGTACGTTTTTTTGTGTTGGCATACACTCAAAAAAGCGTATTAAATTAATAAACTTAGACAAAGAAAGTTAAAGGAACAGTTAGCGTTGGAACGCCGGGGTCTCTACGATCCTGCCCAACGGGTTCTTTAAGCATTTTTCTTTATCTTATACCACTCGACTTTCATAATACATACTTACTCCAGTACCTTGCAGCGTATTAAGAAGAGAAGAATCGGATTGTCAGCAAGGACACAGCAATATTACAAACTTGATCCCAAATGACATGGTTTCGACAGACAAAGATGACTACTACTACTACCCTCTTCCTATGTGCTTCAGTGAGCATTAAAAAGATATATTTTCATCCAGAAAGCAAAGTTGTAAAAGAATGAAATCTTTTTTAAATGAAATAATTAAAAATAATTCATTGAATTCAATCAAAAGATTGCATTCGTTGACTTCACTTTGAGACTCAGACTTCAAATTTTCATTTATTTCATATTAAAAAGATTGCAATCACTTCCTTATTCATTACACTGAAACCAATTGATTGTAATCATCTGAGAATTCGTGCATTTCTTGCATTCTTTTGAATTCTTTGCATTTGAATCCTTTCTTTTGATTGCGAAGAATACAAAGAACACAAACGAATCCTCAGAAGATTGCAATCAAGTGAATAGAGAAAAAAGTGATTGCATTCTTTTTTAATATGAAATGAATGTTTATTGAAAATTTTAAGCCGCAGTCTCAAAGTGAAGTCAATTAATGCAATATTGTAATTGAAGTCATTAAAGACTGCATTCTCAAAATATTTCATTCTTTTACAACCCTTCCAGTAATGATTGGGGGCTGTGATGAGAGACTTCAAAAAAAAACAAACTTTACTGATGATTCAAATATATGGGTTGTGGTGTTGGTTCGGGAATTTAAATGTCTCAGATCTTCTGGGTTACCTGTTTTTGCCAACGTTTTTCAAACTTGATTACTGGCAATAAAAAAGCATGCAAAATACTCAAACTAGACTAAAACCAGAACCAAAATATGCCAATTTTCACAGATAGCCAGGCGGCTGTTAAAATTGTGTATTCTGCTCCTTCATCCTCCAAATTGGTCCAGCAATGTAAAAGGGTACATTTTCTGACCTGAACATTAATCTTAATTGCATTCTTATCTGAGTTCCAGGTCACAATGAATTGGAACGAAATGAACGAACTGACGAACTGGCCATGCACGCATCGCGCCTTCATAGCTCACTCATTCAACATTCCTCAAAGTTTTCTTAATTTTTCCTAATTATTCCTAACCATTTGCAAGCCTGCATTGAACATTGGCCAATAGGGTAATATGCACCGAATATCTGCATTCCCTAGAAATACTAATTGTTGTAGTTGTGGAATCAGGAGAAAAAGGAAACAGTCAATAATTTCCTCATTAAATATCCTGCTCCAGCCAAAATGAGAGCCGAACTATCCCGAAAGTTTTTCCTCGGCAGCCCTAACGAATTATTTAAACTGAATATCAACGACTTGATCTCGCCATTTGTAGCTCTTAGACGCACCTCGACGACTTCTGTAACCGTTTCGGTTTCGATATTAAGACCGGGAACTTACGAACCAATCACCATATCTTATTGAATCCACAGGTTAAACGAGTTTATGGTATCAAAATGGCGCCAATCAGACGCTAATTGGGTCACCCAACCTTTCCCGCTCAAAAGACTTAAAGAAGGTTCATCCTGACAGCACCTTATAAAATGCAAATGGGGTTAGATTTTTTCTTATAAAGTGTGAGTGAGATAGAAAATTTGATTTGTGTCAAACGACGATAAAAAATATCGAGTCTCGAATGAATACTTCACCACGATATTGGGATAGGTCCGTTCGATTTGTAAAACTATTGATCCCATGAAAATTTATCAAGTTTAACTTTTAATTTTCTAGATTGACTATATAAATTTGTATTGTTAATTTTCGAGATTTGAAAAAGATTAATGGTTATTCAGACTGAATATCGGTTTACTGGTCGATTGAAATGTAGTATTAACTGATTTTTAATTTTTTTTTTGATTTATCATTATGAATCTGAAGCCAACCGTTAATGTAGAGTAAAACACGGTTCCCATTTTGTAAGTTCACTTCATTTTAGATATCTATTTTAAAAATCAAAAGTAAATTATAGGTTATACATTGAACTGAGTTTTTCGCAAAGAAATCTTAAAACTTACTTCTTTTAATTTAATAAAATTAAAAAAAAAAATTAAAAACACCAATTATATATAAAACTTAAAAAAAAAACTACTGTTTACAAAATAGAAACTATTCAATCTGAACCATCGTGTATATTTATTTATCTTACGCGAAAATGTTCGACACATTGTTGTGGTTCTAGTTTTATTGGCATCTCAGAGTTTCTGCGTCATTAGATACAGTATACACCCAACACGATACGCTCAATAATTTTGGTTGCTGATTTTGGAAGGCGCACATGCAACAAGTGCCAAAATATATATAACCCGAATCGATGCGGTTTTTAACATACTATAAAAATATTATTCAAATATTTTTGAGGAATGCAAATAAACTTGTGCGAAACGACATTTGATGATATTCTCATCGCATGATGTCTTTCAGATGTTTGCTAGTTATAGCCCGGTCAAATTAGCTTCAAAAATAAGGGTAAGGTTACATTAATTCGCACAAAGCTGAAAATTGGCATGAATGTTGAGAACACTATTACAAACAATTTGTCAAAAGTCCCCATCGATCCGACGTGTGCAAAAAAAATTATTCAAGGTCAAATGTTGCAAAAATCGGTTTTTTGCATTTTTCAGCTGAACGGCAAGTTTTATCATAAGATAGGTGAGACAAAAGTTATTCATCATGCAATTATCTAAAGAAATTGTCTTAACACTTTTTCTCCTAAGAATCACCATTTTGGAGATATAGCGAAGCAAAAAGTTGAAAAAAAATTATTCAAGGTCAAATGTTGCAAAAATCGGTTTTTTGCATTTTTCAGCTGATCGGCAAGTTTCATCATAAAATAGGGGAGACAAAAATTATTCATCATGCAATTATCTATAGAAATTGTCTTAACACTTTTTCTCCTAAGAATCACCATTTTGGAGATATAGCGAAGCAAACAGTTGAAAAAGTTGTATTCTTCATAATATGCACACGGTTCCGCGCCACCCGTGAAGTAGTACACTTGGCGCGTTTTTTTAAAGGTGGCTTTCCCGGTAGGCCTATTCAACGATCTATTGTGGTCCTATTGAGTTGAAAATTTTGTATCTAATTGAAAAATACTACTATTGGAAATGACGAAAGCGATTATGAGTATTTTTTACAAAAGATAAGTACCAAAACTTATCTAAGCACCTAATTACATTACAAATTTGACGCCGATATTGCAGTGCTTTTTTTCATTTCAAACGCTTTATTCAATTCATTGCCACAGAATATACAGCACTCTTTTAAACAAAAAACAATTCTGACATTCACTGTCTCAAATGCTTCATTGTTAATGGTTTAAAGAGTAAGATTGATTTTTGAAATCCTGTAGTATCACAACGGACCAAATATTGGTCTAAGTGTTTTGGCTTTTCCGGTCAGCAGCCACCTTAACCTAAGGTAATGTAACCTAAACAAAAAACTGATTCATTTACGCGTGCTCTAGTACGAGGAGGACTTATTATTGATGTACCAGCTTGTTCTTGTTCGTGACGTCTTTTAACTACGGTAATGGTACTCTTCCGAGTGTACTTTTTCCGCCAAATGTTTACTACAAATAAAGCAAAATTGATACATTTCTCTTACAAACAAGAAACTGCACAAATTCTGTTTGCAATAACTACTTGTTCTTACTACGAAGGAACGCTTGGGACTAATACTAGGTATTTTGTTTGTGCCCTTAGAAAAGGAGCTGGTATACGAGCGTCGCAGACAGATGCTGCTCAAGGCCGTACGGTCACATAAAATGAGGGACTGGGTTTTCTTTCGAGTTTATATTCTTAAGCCAAATATACATTGTGCAAGTGTATTCGAAAATTCGGATTAAAGTTGCATATACACACACCAAGCATGAGTCTTCAATCTTTTATTTTAACATGGACGGTGTGGTGAGAGGACGTTGCGCTTTGTGAGTTTTTTTTCGGCGAAATTGTGAATATAAGAACGTCTTTGAGATTTTTTCAATTTTATCCGAGTAGGTAATTTGTTTTATTTTGTCTGTCCATTTCATCATACATTTTTTGTTTACTATTTTAATATTTCAATCAGTGCTTATGTTGTACTGTGTTCTCATCTCTTCAACGAACTATACGCAAATGAACCAATAAATGCATGGTCAATCATCAATCTTGCATATACACTACTTCAATGCAGGACGCTAGATTGAAAGAAACTCAAAAGATTTTCATTTTGCTTTAATCCTAAATCCAATCTATACGTGTGATTTTTTCACCAATACACTTGCGCGTGCTTGTCATGCATTTGAACAGTGTATATCTGGCTTTAGAATTGTATAACATGTATCTATACGCCACGAAAACTAATATTTTTACTTGTATTACCGTTGTGTAATGTATATAACGGTAATTGACATACATATTATGAAGAACACAAATTTTTCAACATCGCTGTATCTCCAAAATGGTGATTCTTAGGAGAAAAAGTGTTAAGACGATTTCTATAGATAATTGCATGATGAATAATTTTTGTCTCACCTATCTTATGATAAAACTTGCCGTTCAGCTGAAAAATGCAAAAAAACGATTTTTGCAACATTTGACCTTGAATAATTTTTTTTCAACTTTTTGATTCGCTATATCTGCAAAATGGTGATTCTTAGGAGAAAAAGTGTTAAGACAATTTCTTTAGATAATTGCATGATGAATAATTTTTGTCTCACCTATCTTATGATAAAACTTGCCGTTCAGCTGAAAATGCAAAAAACCGAAATTTGCAACATTTGACCTTGAATAATTTTTTTTGCACACGTCGGATCGATGGGGACTTTTGACAAATTGTTTGTAATAGTGTTCTCAACATTCATGCCAATTTTCAGCTTTGTGCGAATTAATGTAACCTTGAATGTCTATTTTGACCGGGCTATTAGTATGATTTTTATTGAATCCTTTGATATGAAATTTGAATTTGACAATATTCTCGAAAATAAATAAATACTTACGAGTATCTGTATTTGTTTTTCAGCGACAGTGTACTGATAAGATGACTAACCATTTCGGATTGTGGAATATTTTCAAACATAAGTTCTTTCATGTTTTATGTTTTTCTTGTCCTAAATATTATTAGAATATTCTTATTCATGTTTAAGAACTTGAAACATTATTTTCTCTTCTTTCAAGTTCAGTTTGTTATGAATTATGATATTCTGAAAATCGTTCAAAAGCTAGACGTTGCTCAGCCTTGAATTTGAGGCTCTAATTGACTTCGATTTTTCACAACACAATGCAATTGATTGATAGAATAGAAAAGTGCATTATGCCATAATCTAGAGGCTTCAACCCTTGAGAATATATAATTATACTTGTAAGCTATTACATTGCACCTTTTTGTCAATGGTTTTTATTCTCTCACAAAACAAAAACAAGTTAATTTATCTGAGAAAATGTTTTCGTTTTCTTTAAGAAATATGCCTTTCAGTCTAGTTCGGATACAAGTTTAAGGCGGTCTTTTGCTTGCAAGTTGTGTTTAGTTACGTGTTTAGTTGGCTGTTAATTATTTCATTGAAATTTCGTCAATTTGATTTAAGTTGTGAGGTCGCGACGTAAGAAGCAAAACAATTGACGAAAACGGTCAGTTAGTGGTGTTTCGGAAGAAACCAAATGTGGGCTTTGTAACACGCATTACTTCGTTCATTCGAAGACAAAGTCGAAGATTTTCGACAAGAAATATAGGTAGGTGAGTTAGCAAGCCTGGTTGAGTTTTTTGTTTGTGTTGTTTTTAGTCAAAACAGGGAAGGTATAATATATGTAGATATTTACGCATACACAGGATAAGAGGCACTTGCACCTGTATCATTCAATTTCTAGTAAAAATTTAATGAAATTGAGTTAACCAACTCAAATCTTCAATTCCGTCAAATTCCTCGGTTTAGTTTTGAAGATCTCTTGCTTGACATAACCCCATTTAAAAAAAAATCTGGTACAGTGAGGTCAGGTAACCTTGAGGCCCAGCGAAAAGTGAAGTTTCTGGATATTAATTTGTTTCGGAATTTTCATTGCAGCTTCGCCATAACCATGCCTGGCTATGTGTGTAGTTGCTTCATCTTGCTGGAACCCACCTTTGCTAATAGAGATACGTCCTCGGCATAGTTCTGGGTAAAAAAGAATCCTTCAACACCTATAAATAACGATCCCTAGTGACAGTTACTGTTACATCGTTTTCTTCAAAGAAATATGGCCCGACAATGCACCTTGATGAAACTGCACACCGCACAGTGACTCGCTATGGGTGAAACTCCGTCTCATGGAGCATTTCTGGATTAGAGTCACTCCATTTAGGGTAGTTTTTCTTATTTACATTGTTGTCTTTTTTAAAATGAGCCTCATCAGACATAAACCAGCAATTGTCTTCGTCGGCAATTTCAATCATTTTTTGGCTACATTCCAGGAGAACAAGTAAACCATAGGGAGGAAGTTAACCCTCGTAATTTGGATTTTAATTTGGACTTTGTACTAAAACAAGTATAAGTCAACATGAGTTATCCGTTGTAATAACCGGCTGCTAGCTCTCAATTGCGAGGATAAGTTTCTATTCAAAACGCTTGGATTTGCTTGTATTGACGCGATTCCATCCTACACCCAAACATTGGGATCTCGAGAATATGATCTTCACGCGATGCTTCCAGATCCCGCAAACATGTTTTACTAGCCCATTATGGCCCATCTACTCGGGATAATGCTGCCAAGCTCCCAAATAAATTCCCTTCGGATAGAAATGACGGGTGTTAACCATGGTAACGCTGCACTATCCAAATCCCCGTTTTGTTATCCCAAGCATTCATTTATCAATGATCACTTTTGAATTGGGAACAGCAATTTTTTTGACATCGAGGAAATCCCAGGTTGAAAAGTCTTATTCTATTATTGTATGCATTTAAGAATTTGAAATATTGTCTCAAAAGTCAATATTCCCGACGAGATCGGAGAAATACGAATTATTCAAGATAAAACGTAAAATACTTGTATTGGTTTTTGATATGTACCTATCATTTAAACAGGAATCTCTATTGTGAACCATTTTCTTTTGCAACATAATGGGAATTTAAGAATTATTTTTCGCCAACTTTGACGTTTAAGAGTAAACAGCATAACAGAATACCTGTTTTATTGACTTTTGAACAATTTTCTTTAATAATAATGACACCTTTAAAATTATTGCTCTTTGGTAAAAATTTAAATGCTCACATGTCGTCCACTTTAAGCTATACATTTTATAAGAATAATCTTTCAAGAAAATTTGCCGTTTAAAACTAGACTTATATTCTCCTCCCCTCAATGAGTTCAACCCGCAATACCCATTTCGCTAACCATTTTAGTTTTTTTTTAAAGGACATGGGGTCATTCTTCGTTCGTAGATATCGGTTTGTAGAGAATCGCGTGGTTTTTGTCTCTTTATTACAGCTGTCAAATATTAATTGATATTAATCAAACAAACGAATTTCTACTACTACTACTACGAGTATTACCGTGAACATTGAAACTATTAACGATTGTGAATAAAGACTTTATTTTGCATTTCAGTTCACGGTTTTGAATTTTGTTAGGTTTTTGTATTTTTGTTTTTAAGCAGTTTTATTGCAAAATTATTCAATGAATGTTTTTTAGTAAGTATATAAAGTGTGGGCCAAATACAAGTTTCTTTTTAAAAATCCAATAAACTGAACAAAATTAAGTTTTTCGATGTAATATGGCTTAATTAGTAAGAGCAAACATTCCCATTAATTATTATGAAACACAGCGTCGTTCAAGTGGCTGCCTCGACTGGCTAAGCAGTAGCGCATTCCGTCACTCCAATTTTTCAAGAGCTTGTTGATAATATCGAGCTGTAGCTCACGGATGGCTTGGATGATATTGGCCTCCTTAAATTGTTTGCGGATTGTTGGCATAACATCGGTCCTTCACGGTTCCCCACGAAAAAAAAAATCCAAAGGTTTCAAATTGCAGCTGAGAGGCGTCTAATTGACATCGTCAAGACGGCTGATAACACGATTTGAGAATTTGGTGCGCGAAAAATCGGATGGCATGGATTGTGTGGCATGGCGCGCCATCCTGCATAAACCAGTGGTCGTCTAAATCCATGTCTTCAATTTCATTAAAATAAAAAGTCGGATACATACCGTTGACCGAAACGTTTTTTCCTGCCTCATCTTCGAAGAAAAATGGTCCAATGATGCCACCACTCCACAATTCGCACCAAACTTTCAATCTATGTGGATGCATTGGCTTCTGGACAGTAACGTTCGGGTTACCTGGGCCCCAGATGCGGCCTTTTTGTTTGTCAAGGTAACAACCGAGATGAAAATGCGCCTCGTCAGAAAAGATGATTTTCAATTGCTGAGTCAATTGGACCTTGTAATCGAATAATCCTAGGTGTTTGTGCAGAAGTCTCTTCAGGCTAGTGCGTGAAATGTTGAGCTATTAAGATCGATAGCGAGTTGATGATCGTGAATCAAGTGCTACACTCTCGGCTACAGCAGCCACATTCTCGCCTGTGCGCTTCGTACGACGAGGGAGACCATACGTGTTGTCCACTAGCATACCAGTCTCATGAACTTTTTTCACAAACTTGCGTACAGCAGGCGCGATGGGTGCTTCATTTGTCCAAAACTTTTCTTCAAAAAAACGTACTGTTGGAGCTACACAGCGACCCCTTTGGAAATGAGTTTTCAATATTTCCCGGAGGTATAATACTAATAATAATAAAGATGACTTTAAACACTATATAATTGTTTTTGATGAGATTTTTGGCACTTAGTGTGATTCAGTTACAGACTTGTACGAAACTTACAACTTTCGAAACATTGCTCCAATTTACTTTCTGTTGCTTACAACTCCTAATTATTATTATAAATAAAATATTGTAAAAAAAAATACAATTTAAAAATATGATTCATAAACCACAAAACAAAAACCATATGAAAATTAGAAACGTTAAACTTCAAACGTCAAATGCGAAGAAACACAGAAGCCATTCAAAATGGCATTTTATTCACGATTCACAATGGGGTAAATCTGAAAAATTGATACTCGCAATACAAAGTTATCAATGATTATCATCTATCAATTGATTGATATTTAAAAGGCTGTAAGAAGACTGACAAATTGATAAATGCCAATAATTTTGTCAACAATATAATATCAAGTTTTTCAATTGAAATGTTTACGATCAATCTTGATTCCGCATACTATTCACAATTTATCAAAAAAAAAAAGTGATAAATATAAAACCGATTCATCAATTTTTTGAATATAAATGAATTTTTGTTAAAGTAAAAGTAATTATATCCTGAGTTATTGGAGTGTTACTTGGTGGTGAGATCATCAATTTTATTGTGCTTTGTGGTGACTTGTAATCCCATTGACACATACTGCGCAGCGCAGTATCGCTTATGTATATCATTTCATACCAAATAAAATATCTCGTTTCAATCTTTGAATGCTATTTGCCTATTAGAAATGTGGGTTAGATTCCTAGTCAGCAGCATTCTTTTCCATAGTATATCCCGGCTTCAATGAAATGAAAAGAAAAATAATCTTTTTTTTTCCCGCAATCTACTAAGTCAACAAATATTCTTTCATATCCTTCTATTCCTTTTGATTTTAATCTAGGTTGCACTATTTCATACAGAATACGTAATGCACGCATCTTTTTCTTCCAAAAAGAATGTCTAAAACCAAAGGCAACTTACGAGACGACATCAATCTCTGGAATAGTCCAGTGTGTTCGCGCAGAAATATGCATCCACATGAAATCCTTCAGGTTAATTTAATTTTGTTTTTCCTTAGGAATTGTCAGATTTCTACAAATAAGTAATTCGCTGGAGTGACTATTTCCATCTGAGGCAATCCATTAAGTGTTCCAGCTCAAAATAGAGCAAGTATCTGCGGAGTCGAGTACCAAGAAGACAAGTTATCCTGAGGAAATTTTCGCCATGTCTCTGCTTTCGGATTAATATTTTAGTGTTGGTTTTGTTTTTTTTTTATAAAGCTACGAGTTTAGGTTTCCTTTAAGATTCCATTGGAATGGTAAATCTAATTTTAGATTTCCCCCTTTTCTCGCTGCTCGCTGAAAAAAAAACCTAATTCCTTCAATTTTCGGCTTGTGCGGATTTTTTTTTTGAAAATTCTTTCAGCACGATTTAAAGAACATAATTTGATTTTATTTTATTTTTCAAACTGCTTCAAGTGTAATTTACTTAAACAAAAAACAATTTGTCTCTTTGAGTTTTTTTTTTCTAATTTGTATTTCATGCACGTATACAAAATTGTGTGTGCGGGGCTGTGTGTGTCTGGATTGAGGAAGGTAATTTAAGGATTTTAATAATTCATAGCAGAGAAAACAGGATGAAAAGCAAACAAATATTTATGTAAAAAAAACTAAAGGATAGGTACTTACCTACCTCTAGGACAGATTTTAAGATCTTTTTTTTTCCTAAGGTAGACAAAGACGTGTGAATTGAATACAGTTAGATACTGAAGAAGTGGCTATGGTTGTCGTTTTTTATTTTTTGCTCTCGTTCTATAAAAGTGAATCAAGGACTTTATGACAATTTGTTAAGTGACAACAGTGTGAGATGGGAAAAAATACCTTATCTTGACCCAATTTAACATTTCAGTCTTTCAATTTGTGTCTATTTTGCAAGCAAGTGATGCTGTAAGGTGTGTTGATGACTGACTGTATAGCGGAGTGCTTGAAGAGAAGAATTTCCTTATTTCGCAAAAGGATTTTTCCAGTGACAACAAGTCAAGTATCCGTTCTGTTGATAATGCATGGACCTACCTACCTTCGTATGTTTATAATTTGAAAAGAATAACTTGAGTTACCCATTGTTATGGGTGTGACACTGATGCTCATGATTTTATTAACTTTCTAAATAAATGAAAAAAACTTGAGTTATCGTTCTATAAATGAGGTCCTGAAATTTTTTTTTATATAAAGTGTGTGAATAATGAATAAAATTATAAGTATCGCTGTCACACCTGTAAGATTAGGGGATATAAAACCCCTAACCCTTGATTTTGCTGAAAGATCATCTAATGTTTGTGTCTTGTAAAATGTTTGTCTAATTGTTTTTCATATATTGGTCTTCAATATCAGTAAAGAAATGATAAATAAAACTGTACAACATTTTACGAGTAGTTTGAAATTGTTACGGTTGCGACAAGTTTATGTTACGCTTGTGACAATGTATAAGTTTTATACATGAACAGAGTATAATTAACAAAATTTTGATAAGAAATGTATGTCAGATGATCAACTGTCTCATGAGATTATCAAGTTTAAACTTCACTCATACGGATTTCCACCACCTTTCATCAAGTGGATATCTTCATATCTTGAAGATAGGTTATATCAAGTCAAATTCAGAAATTCATACTCAAGAGAATTTATTGCCAAATCAGGTGTTCCGCAGGGAAGCCATCTGGGACCACTACTCTTTACATTGGCTATTAATGATGCTCCTCTGTGTGTTCGCAATAGCGAAATTCTAATCTTTGCAGATGATATGAAGATTTATAAAAATATAGTATCTTCAAATGATCGGGCTCTACTGCAAGATGATATTAACCATTTTGCCTTGTGGTGTGAAAAGAACAGTCTGAACCTCAACCCGACAAAATGTCAAACTATGACTTTTTTTAAAAAACGTTTTCCTTACTCTCATGAATATGTTATCTCACGGCACCTTTTAACTCGTGTCATGACTGTAAGGGACCTTGGAGTTCTTTTTACACCCAATTTAGATTTTTCTGCTCATATTAATAAAATCGTGAATAAGGCCAATTCAATGTTAGGGTTTATTAAGCGCTGGTCTAAAGAATTTGTTGATCCCAATGTCACCCGGGCTTTATACAACTCCTTGGTGCGTCCCCATCTTGAATATGCATCGCAGATTTGGATTCCTCTTTATGATATTCATATTGAGAGATTAGAATCTGTGCAAAGAAACTTTACTCGTTTCGCCTTGAAAAGACTTCAATGGAGTGATCCTTCGTATGTCCTCTCTTATGACCAACGATTATCTATTCTTCAGATGCAAACTTTGGAACAAAGAAGAACAAACAATGATTTGGTATTTTTCCACCAATTAATAACAGGCGTCACAGATGCACCAGATCTTTTATGTTCGGTTTATTTTAATTATCGGGGAGGGGGTTATAATCTTCGAGGCCTCGATATGATTAAGGTCCCAACACATAGGACCAACTATGGCATGCATGAGCCCTTGACACGTATGGGTAGACTTGTAAATTGGAATTCAAATATTTTTGATTTTAATATAAATAAAAGTAAATTAAAAAAAAAACCTACTCAAAACCAGTGGTCCACGCTCCTAAATGTTCTTTGTTTCATGTTATGTTATTGTTTTGTTCTTACGTAATATTATTTGTTTATTTTTCATGTTTTCTTGTGTCAGTGTTAATTGTAATAGAGTTTGCCTACTAACAACTAACACTGCACTAAATGATTAGCCGATGGTATAACACAGTTCTCTGTGTTGGCAAACCATTGGTCGAAAGACGGAGCTTGCTATAAGCTTTCTTCGACCAATTCTGATAGTAAAAAAAAAAAGAAAAAAGTCACCATAAGTGTTATAATTTATCACACAAAGAATATATTGATAATTGCGCTTTGAAAATGAAACATTTGGATTTAAACACAAACAAATTATTTACAACTCCTCGTAGATAACAATGGTCTAGTGGTTTACAAGTTATTACTATTCCTGATTAAAAATAGCTTTTTGTTTGGCCTTTAGTCTACAAAAATTGGCGTTTCATCCCGGCGATTTCACATGTACTCGTCAATTGACTATGAGGGCCTTGTCAATACGCAATTTTTGTTCATCATCTATCGATTTTTTGACAAAAATCCAATGTAAACTATATATCCAACCAAGATTAAAATTCTTAATCATTAAAGGTTTTTATAATACAAACTTTATATACTACTTAAATAAACCACCCAAGAAGAATACATTGAATTGATAATTGAACAAGTGCAATAACGGTTCTAGTTCTTCTAATTCGCTGATTTACTTCAGTAGTATGTATATAGTATTTGCGTAATAAAAACCTTCATATTTGACTATTTCTGTTTGCGACGTCAGCAGAAATGGAAGGGTCGTACAATCGTTTTCCAAGTTCAATCCACTCAAATTGAGTAGCTCTAGATCAGAGGATAAGAGATACGCTTAGACGGTTTGGCACTTCCTCGCACCAGGGAGTACCCCGAAAAAAAAATTTCTTTTTAGGTTGCACTTGACGCACTAACCATTACGCCATAAGGTATCTTTGTTTCCGCAATAAATTTGTTGTGGTATGTGTATTTTTCACATCGATATATTATTTAAAAACCATACATTTTGTATTAATTTTTTTTTTGCTAAAAAATCAATTTCTTTAATATTTTAACCTAATTCTAGTTGCAATCATAGAAAAACTATAACTGTTTAAAGTGCAGTTTAATTCCGACAAATCACAATCTTCAAGTTACAATACCATGTAACCTTTGACTCGAGTGTACAAAAATGTTGCAGTTTTCGTATGTAGAGAACTACCAAACATTGAATATTAACTTCGTAAACTTCGACATTCAAGACTAAAATGTAAAATACCTGTATTTTTATGTTTGAAAGAATTAGCTTCAAAATTATTAAATGTTAATTTTTTCTCTTCTAGAGGATCACATAATCAGCGAACTTTATCTGAATAATCTCTCTTTGAAATTAAACGTTCAATAGTTGTATGCGGGACGGGACAAAAGCCAAGTGTCGAAAAACTTGAAATTTTTAGAGTAGCAATATCTTGAACCTAACTGATAGCTTGTATGAGAAAAAATATTCGAACATTTTCTTGGGCTAAATAATTAATTAAATATATTTAAAATGAAATTCCAAAATCCCCTTACTCTTACGTATTTGCTATGACCAAATTTTTAAAATCATGTCGATTACAGAATTCGCAGGGTTTTACTCCGTTGACCTTTCGCATCCGCTGTAAAACTGAATTATGAAATTCGTCGGATGAACTACATTGTCGATTCCTAAAATTACCTGATCATTTGTGAACTTTCCTATCGACGCTGTCAGTTTAGTCATTTAGTCAACGGTCTAAGCTCTGATAATCGCTATCAATCTGTGAAATCAAGCATCATTGTGCGTGGTTAGTACTTTTTTTTTCGTTTAATTAAAATTTCACTTCACATTCGTATCGAAATTGGCACGAATGTAAAATGATAGACATTTTATGCCATAAGCAGACGGCAAAATTTGCCATGCTATTATTCTTAAGTATATAATAATGTAAAACAAATCGAGAAACTCAATAAAGAACTGATAATAATAATAGACACTTTATGGAGTGCGAATGGATAGCGGATTTAGTAATATCAGATAAGTTGAACAGAATGTCGGTGGTGCAAGGATTGTTACCGACATTCGTTCAACTTTCTTTCGTCGGATTCAGTAATAGCAAAAGTTTGGAAATTAATTGAAACTGTCACTTTAGCTCATTCGCCGAATTCTGTAATAGGGGTGAATAATTTTTCGTCATTTTACGTTAATATTACACCGAAATAATAAAGTTAAAAGGTCTTAAGATCTTTATTTTAAGATTTTTTTGGTACTAAGTAATAGTAAATTGTGGATTTGTAAAAAAAAATAGAAATCAATATTTTAATCAGACTTGATAGGGAAGACGGAAAAAGTGGTTCATTTAAATTTTCAAACAAATCTTTTTTGAATTTAAAAGAAAAAAATTTAATTTTTTTTTAAACTCATTTCGAAAACCCCACGGTCAACTTTTTTAAAACTTGACATTTAAAAGTTTTGTTAATACAATCTGGAAGATGTGAAAAATAAAAAAAAATCTATCTAAGAATAACGGTACTGCCATATAAGTTTGAAAAATGGTTTTCGAAAATCGTATCTTCATCGAAAACGGCACCTAGAACTTTGCTAAAATGTTTGACCTTTCGATTAATTTTTATGATGATTCAATAAAAAAAATTGAAATTAAAATATTGCTGACTGTATGTACCTACGAATTTTTTCTTTCGAATTTTGACTTTCTCAAAAGTTTGAAAAAAAAATGCATTTAAAAAATTTAAAAATAATTTTTTGACTTTAAAATCTCAATTACTGATCAATAATTTAAAAATAAAAATAATTTTTATTTGTATATTAATAAAAATTTAAAGTTGCCGTTCGAACATTTTTTCTTAAAAAGGTTTCAAATTTTTTTTATAAAAACTTATTTTTTTTAAACCGTTACAGCGTTTTATAATTTTTATTCTTACATAAACTAACATTTTCTCTAGAAATCACATATACCTAGTCCTGTTTTAAGCTGCAACTGCTAAAGGTGTTGCCTTAGGGAAATTAGTAAGATAAATTGTTTATTAAATTATATATTAAATATATAAATGATCATTTTCGCAAATCTTATTTTTCACGAAAACGGCATCTAGAAATTTGATAAAATTTTTTATTAATTTTTACGATCTCTAATTCAGCAAAATTAAGACGTAGCTAACAATACCTTCCATGGAACCACTGTCTTTTAGTTTTTTTTTAATTTTAAAACTCTACTTTTTAAAGCATCGTATGTAATTTGTCTGAACTAATGTAAAATACCATTAGCTGTTTATATGATAAAGTTAGTAACACCTCGGACACAATAGATTGAGTCTTATTTATTCTTTTCGAAAATCTATTTCACTCGCGTTGGGCACCATCTAACAATTTGATTCTCCATCCTTTAACTCGTTCATTTATAACTAAAGACTAAACATACAAACAGTACATTCAGTTATTCCAAATTTATTTTCTACATTTTTTAAGCATCTACATACAATTAAAATTTCCAAAGAATAAAAAAAAAAATATTTTCGTGTTATCATGTGTATCTTCTAGTTAAGCTCTTTAAAACCCATTACAACCGATTTTGCTCATTCTTTTTCATTTAACAGTGTCAGAAAGCTATAAACAAGTATTTAAATAAAGCCCACCTACTTCCCCGCCCATTTTTATACTTCAGATTTATTCTTATTCAACGTTCCCAGAAATTTTCTAATTAAGCTCTCCTTAACCTAAGGCATGGTAATGTACTCGTAGATTTCTACACCCATTTTCAGGCGAGAAAAATAACACTGCCAGGCTTTAAGTTTACAAAACATCAAACTTTTAAAATATAAGAAAAAATGGGCGTGAAAGAAGGCTAAGTGGACATAGATGAGGGCGAGAAAAAAATTACTGTCCTGTCTAAGTTTAAAGGGAAAATACTTCAAAAATTTCAGTTTTCTGTACATTTTGATGGAGCTATTGATACATTATTTTACATTTGTAAATTCTTGATTTCTCATAGTTATAAAATGTGTAAAAGAAGCATGTAGAATGTGACTATTTAACAGAAAAATTTCCATTTAAACAGAAATAACAAAGAGAACATCACTTCACATCACACCCAAAAAACAACTAAGAAAATTTCTCGTATCTGAGTATTGGTATAACGGTGAAATAAAAAATTAATTTTGAAATAAAAATATTGTTCCGAAATAAATTTTATTTAATCTACTACAGCCCTTTATAGGTACTTTATATAATTCAGAAAAAAAAAACACTGCCAATCCATTTGCAAAGCAAACAAATTACTGAACACAAATATGTATTTACCACACCTTTAGTGTTTAATAATAAATTACGACCATTTCCTTTCCCTTCAGTTTTTTTTTTGTTTTTTGTTAAGACATTTAAAAATAATTTAATATTTGTTTAGAGCTTCCTCAAACATTTTATACTCATTTATGATTAAAAAAAAACATGCCAGACAGATGGTGTATTGGAAAACTACTACTAATTATTGAAAATCAAATATCAAGTTTTCAAGATTCCTGGTAGTACACAACAACAATTTTTTGAAATCATTAAAAAGTATATAACAGATAGCTAGAGCTGTAGCGACCTACTGAGTTCTGTTGTGAAAGGGAAATCTATGTGTTTAGTGTAAACAATATCAAGAACTTTCGTACATGCATTGTTCATTCTTACGAGTACGTGCCTACCGTGTAGATGTGGATACTTTTTCTAACGGCAACTGTTGAATAGTCACATGCCATTATAGCCTTTGGCTTCAGCTTCAAGTCACAGGCCAACTTTTTTGCTTTCGTTTAAACAAACTTAATACTAAAAGCTATACTGGACTCATAAACAGTACAGGTGGGTGGATGCATGTCAAGATTAAAAAAATGTGTTCTTCCTAGATTGATGATGTCGAAACAAATTCTACTGAAATGAAATATTTTCAGTGGAAATGTGTTACTTGTGTACAAAACAAACATTATTGTTGATTGTTGAAGTATGAAGTACTTTTTTGTTTTGTTTTGAAAAGTCAAAGGCATTCTTTTTGTTTTTGTTATTCATTTTTGCTGCCCCGACTGTTGGTGGTGGCATTTGGAAATGCCCACAGGGAGAGTACAAAATAATGTGAAAAACATTTTCCAGGAAAAACAAATAATGGATTGAAATATATCATAGGAATTTAGAAATTCCTTGGATAATTAAGAATATGCAAATGTCAAAACACCTTTGGAGTTGAATATCATTTCACAATAAAATCTAGAATATAGACAAATCCGGGAGGAAATGATTATTACTTAGAATAACGTTTACATGCGTTGAATAAACATCTCACAACTTTTATTGTGAAGCAAAATTAATTGACTCGAAAATGTCATGACTTTTTGATGCTACTTTGACATATTACACATTGATCACATGGTTTATTTTAGGATATACTACACCGTGGGTACTCATATTTATAAGATTTTGTTGGAATTTCCAGAAATTACGGCTTTTCATCTTAAACAATCTTTCCTCAAAAAGTCTTTCAGTTTCTATAAAGCTTCCGAAAATGTGCATTCCTTATTGAAAGTGAAGTAGTACCGAAGTTCATTTGGTTTTTAATAGATTTGATAAATTGCAACCAATGTGATGACGTTTGAACGAGTCATTGTGTGTGAAGATGGTTTCAATTAAGCTGGTGTTGGCCCGGATCAGCTTTGGAAGTGCACTTCGTCAATGAAAAAAATAAAGAATAAGCTTTATAGAAGTTTCATTTACCTTAAAAATATGTTAGCGAAGTACTACCTCAATATTAACTTTAAAGCCACTATATTATAGGCCAATACGGCGATTTCGAGGGACTTTCGATGTGTTGAAAAAATAACATTCAGATTTTAAGATTTAATTTATCTGGATGTTACATTTATCGAGTTATTTATTATATGTTGTGATTTTTTTTAACACCAACTAAGCAAGTATAATTTAAACACATAAAAGCTTTCCTAAAACTGAATTGATTGAAATAATAATTTCATTTTTGAAAAAAAAAAAAAAAACACTTTATACATTTGTGCGCTAAGTCGTCAATATAAGAACACTATCCGTTAATGTTCCATAGTACACACGAACTTTATAAACAAATGTTTAATGAAAGAAAACCCAATATTAAAAAACATTGCCAAATATGTTTTATGTTAGTTTTAAGATTTTAGTAATAAGTCCATTGAGTTTTTAAAAAAATGATTTATTTCTCAAAACTAAATTACATTTTTCCTAATTATCTGATAGATAGATAGATAGATACATTGCTTTATTTCTCTGATAAATATTCAATAACACTTTATTTCATATAAAACAATATAAACAAAGAGAAATATAGTAGAAGCATTTATAATTTTTTAAAAATTGTTTTAAATGCCACTTCATATTCAAGAATTAAATATAATTAATTAATAATTGGGTGGGGTGACCCTTCAAAAGTATAGAGCTAAGAATAAATTCAAGTATACAGTGAATTTAAGTGATTGAAAATTGAACAATTCAAACATGATATACAATAATTAAGTAAATAACATTACACATATGATTCAATACAAGCATAATCAATACTGAACAACCATATTTTTAAATCTTTCAAAAATTTAGACGGTGATCCTTCTGTTCTGAGATAAAGAGGTAATTTATTAAAAAATCTACAAGAAATTATGCTATAAAACTTACGAAAAGCAGTGGTGCGTGAATGAGGAATGGTAACTAAAAATGAGTGATTTCCACGCATGTTATAATTTTCAAGAATTCTTAAATTTCGATGGCCAGATCTCAAAAAGAATGTTTTTAATACCTTAAAACAATACAGATGGCGTAAAGGAAGAATTTTCAAACTCGCAAATAATGGAAAACTATGATCCATACGTGATTTTCTTAATATTTTTCTTATTAAATGTTTTTGTAATATTAAAAGTGGTTGAATTTTATTATAGTTTGTTCCTCCCCAGCAGGTTATGCCATATTGCATCTTAGAATGAAAAATACTGTAATAAATCGTTTTTAAAAGCTCATTTCTACAAACAGAGCGCAAATAAAAAAAGTGTCTGAGAACGGAACGAATGTACTGTCTCAACTTTTCAATATGACCAGAGAAATTCATTTTTGAGTCAATAGTTATTCCTAAATATTTGAACTCGTCTACCTTTTCAATTTGAAAACAATTCTCACTGCATGGTAAATCCTTATTAAAAGTATTCTTTGATTTTGATTCACATTTGCAGTAACATAATTTAAAACTTTCACATTCCGGAGAGTGGTAAAAAACATTTACGTTAAGGTTATGGACATTCGATAAACTAAACAACATAAGTTTTGTTTTAGAGCTAATGACTAAATTATGTCTAGCAAACCAAACTCGTAGAATACTTAAATCCCAGTTTATATCAGCCGTTAAGTCTAAAACGCTTTGTGTCCCATACGCGAAACCGATATCATCAGCGAATGCTGTTAACTCACCTTTGAAAGGCAACTCAAACAGTGAATTAATATATATTAGAAAGAGTAATGGTCCAATTACTGATCCTTGAGGCACACCCATATTAGTATATTTCTTACTGCTTCTAATCTTACCAATTTTAACCTTCTGAGATCGATTTCTAAGATATGACGTAAACCATAAGAGCATGGAACCCCTAAAACCTACACACTCTAGCTTTTTTATTAAAATGTTGTGGTTAACCATATCAAATGCTTTTGCTATGTCAACAAATAAACCTCCTGTATATTTTTTATCATCTAAACGTTTAAATATGTTTGAGCAAAAATCTAAGAGTGCATCTTCCGTTGATTTTTTTTCACGAAAGCCAAACTGCGATGGATGAAAAAAGTGTTTATTATTAAGAAATTTCACCGTCCTTGTCTTAACAAGTTTTTCAAAAACCTTACTTACTGACGGGAGCAGCGAGATGGGTCGGTAATTATTAACCTTATCCTTCCCACCTTTTTTATAAAGTGGGACGACATCAGCACATTTCATCGCATCTGGAAATACACCAGATATTACGCTGTTATTGAATATGTGAGCTAGGATGTCGATAACAGACCATTTAATATATTTTAAGAGAAGGTTAGAAATGCCATCGTTTCCACAGCTGTTAGTATTTTTAAGATTATTTATAGTTTTTGAAACTTCTAGTGCTGTGATAGGTTCAAAGAAAAAACTATTACAATGTTGGTCGCTACGATAGCAGTTCAGGCAAGATTGTGGTCTTACATTTGGAAGAGTGTCTTGTGCTATATTTACAAAATAATTATTAAACTTATTAGCAACTTCCCATTCATTCTTCAAGACAATGTTATTAATGCACAGCTCAACAGGGTTTTTATCTATAGAAGTTTTATTTAAAATACTATTAACAATTTTCCATTCACGCCTGGAATTACCTTTAATTTCGTTAAACTTATTTCTATAATACTCATCTCTAAGTAATGGAATTTCATTTTTAAGTTCAGAACAGAGTTTTTTGTACCTCGTTTTTAATTTTCTATTTTGCTTGTGCTTATAACATTTTACTCTTAGTTTGTTCTTCGTTTTAATCCTCTTTACTAGTCTTGTGGATATCCAAGGCTTTAATCTTTTGTTTTTGTTTTTGTAGGCTGACAAATAAGTACACTTTTCCATGTTTCGCTTTATAATTTCAACAAAAAGATCATACGATTTTGATGCATCATTTTCATTATAAACCAAATCCCAAGATTCAAATAAAAGCAAACTATTAAGTTTAGTGTGATCAACTCTAAGCATTTCAACAGTATGATTATCATACTTGTTACATTTAATTTTATTAAACGTTTCCAAAATCAATCCGGTCATTGAGTGATCAGTGATTTGGAAATCGAAAACACATTTTTCTAAACACGTATAATCTTTATTTGTGACGCGACAAAAAATATGATCGAGACATTTCCCTGATATTAATCTAGTTGGCTCATTAATCATAGAAACAAGTCCATATGAAGATATTAGATCTAAAAATGAAGAGACTGTATCGTTTTTTTCCAATATATCAACATTAAAATCACCTAGGATCAACAAGTTTTTAGAGTTTTCACATTCTAACAACCTTAAAAATTCATCATAAAACACCGAAAATGGATATTTATGAAATCTATAAAAACAAATAACGACAAAAATCTCGCGATCAATATTAAATGAAATTCTTATAGCATCAGCACTCACCAAATGAATAGCTGAAAAATCATAATAAAAGTCATTCCTTATAAAGCACCCAACACCACCAGCAGCGTAATTTTCGTTAGTATTAGC
The DNA here is from genome assembly GCA_963931855.1 of Philhelius festivus. NCBI lineage: Eukaryota > Metazoa > Arthropoda > Insecta > Diptera > Syrphidae > Philhelius > Philhelius festivus. The sequence continues at coordinate 49,885,389 of OZ007557.1, read as the reverse complement.
GACAAAATCATATCCGGGCAGAAAGTAATCACCATCTTCAAAGTTATAAATCCAGATTTCCGAAACAAGAATCAAATCAGGCTTGCAAAGAAAAGAATCTATATGTGTAATGAGAGCAGGAAAATTTTCTCTTAAGCTTCTGACATTTTGGTGTACTATAAAAAGTTTGTTGTCACAAAAAGATTCATTCAAAAATACATTTTCACCATTAGAATAATTATTAAAAGTAAAGGTAGGAACATCATTATCAAGATCTATAATATCATCAAAATTCATTTTTAACAAAAACAAAGTTTTATATTTTTAACAGGTCTTCAAACGACCTAATCACAATGATGTTGCTACCTTCTTCTTTTCTCATGAGTACTTTATTATTGGAATACCAAACAAATTTAAAATTCTTTTCCTTCCTCGCCCCTTTAGCTCGCATAAGAAGTGCCTGGGTATACTTGGTTAATGCATCGTTGATGTAAATATTTCCTCTGCTGCCGCCAAGAATGCAAGAGTTGATACTGTCCTTCTTCGTTTTCTTTTCCTTCATTATTCGTTGCTTTACTGCGAGGTCCATAAAGCTGACGCATATGATAGACTTGCGTGTGGTGGGAGTCTGCTCTTCATTATTAACGTTGTTGTTGCTTATCACTTGTTTAACAAAGCATTTATCAATGTCTTTATCGGCTACGTTTATCGACAAAGCAGAGCGAAAAATTTGAAGTGCAACACTTTGTGCATTGGTGTCATTGACTTCGGGGACTCCAGTTATTTCAATCCACTTTTTTTTTTGATTTTGGTTCTGCCAATTCAATTTACTCTGTAGAGTGTTTAATTTAGTTTTTAGATCAGCATTTTCTTTTCGCAAATCAATCACTGCTTGAAGGAATTCCTTCTGTAGGGTTTCCATATTTAAAAGTTTTTGATAAACCATTTGCAATGTCGGTTCACCGTCAGTGGAGCGAGATGCTTGTGAAGTATTTAGATCGCTTGTAGTTTGATTATCAAAAGCTGGTGGGTTTGTAATTGCATCAAGTGGTTGTAGTGGCACTGCATCGGGAATGCGAAGACTGCGACGTTTTAGGACTGTGCACCTGTCACATTGATATAATTTCTTTTTTATTTTCATAAATTCAATGTCTTCTTGTCTTAGATTCACACAGTTATTGTGGAAAAAACACTTGCAACTATCACATGCCACCTTAGATTTAAATCCTCTATCAATTTTCTCTTTGCAAACCGAACAATTCATTTTTTTTCTTTATCAGGTATGGTTTCTTTCTAATGAGATGTGCACCCCACAACACACAAAAGATCACTCTATATACTTAAGCTAGCCGCGCACTCTGTCACGTTTCTTAAATTTAAAGTTGCTAAGAATTTATATAATTCTCAAGAACACTATCCACGTTGAAATTTTTAATATAAATTAAAGCCTAGTTGGTTTATTTTAAATTACAGTTTCGAAATTCAAAGAAAGATAAGCTTTATTTTTTATATTTCTGTACTTCAAGTTACATATATTAAAAATAAGAATTTATTATAATTAACTGCGGCAAATTATTTATTCAGTACATTAACTAATATGCATGTACTCATTCCACTCGTAATGTACAGAAATCTGTACTGATCACAAAGATATATTACCTGTGCTATATAACAAATAAATAATTCTATGTGCTCATTACATATATATGTAATGCGTACACAACTTCCTGTACTCTTGTAAGTCGTCTTAAATTTTAAATTAAATTAAATTTAAATTTAAATTTTACATAGATTTAGTTACACTACACAAAACTGGTGCAAGAAATTAATGAGATGTAACTAAATATTTTTAAAACACGCTGTGACTTCAAAGGTTTAACTCAGTTCATATAAAAATTTTATTGGCTCATTAGATATTGCTTGTATTCATTACATAACATGCTGTGAGGAATTGAGTACATTTTTCTATTAAGATAATAGATTTTAAATAATTATGCACATAGACATGCGTATTGCCCTAAGCTAGTTCATAGTTATGCATTGAGTACATATCTTTTATTTCATTCCGTACAGAATTTATAATGTAATCAGTACACCTGAATTGTACTTATTAGCATATACACCTCTCGTCGTAATGGCATACAAACCTTAGTACAAAATACAGATTGTACATTAAAGTCTTTGTAATACATACTTTATCCCATAGTGTATCATTTTCAAAAAATTTAAGGGATAAATTACCGAAGTTATGTATTATGTAAACTTTGCTCAACACCGTCCTTTTTTTTTTCAAATCTTATCTGTTTGAATGTACTAAACAGCTTAATTAAAAATCGTAAAGAAAAAAATTATGCATTACAATTTTCAGTTGTTTCAGAAACCAAAATACTTTAAACAGCGTTTTTTTTTTAAATTCGATTGTAAGTTATTGAATGAGCATTAAATAGGTAAATATTTTTTTCAACTTTTTTTTTCAAACTTTTTTTTAACTTTTAGTTTAAAAATATTTTTCTCAAAAAACTTCATCGAATCTATGTTTTTAACTATGTAGGTACACATTTTATTTAAAAATAAAATATTAGAATGAATTCCTTGCCTTACAAATTGTTGATTTTGCTTTTTATTAATATTTTTTGTAATTCTTAGTAAAATTTTTAGAATATATCTTCGTGCTTAATAGAAGCAATAGGTGAGTCCGGGATCTTAGCACTCCATATTGAGGATATTGGAATACAAATTAAACAATCGTCTATGGCTAGCCGTTTACTCGAAAAGAAAGCTTTAAAAAGTCATTAATATCTCCCATGGGGGACCAACTACTAACATGTAACATGCTATTATATTTGAATATCCCACAAATGATGTGCATTCGTGCTCTAAAGATGACATTGAAAAAACTTTAAGAATTCCTATGTCTGCCTAATTACTGCAGCTGACTGACATTTTATGACCAACAACTGCCGCCAAACTGCTAACATTTTACTATTAATTATTTTATCTTGAATATCCCATAAAAAGTTCAATTAACACTACCCATACTGAAAGTAACTGAACAACTTATAACATGTCACATTTCAAACTATTGTTTTTGAATATCCCACCTCAAAAAAAAAAAAAAAAAACTTGAAAAAATGGCTGACCAATCAATGCAGTTGACTAACATTTTATGAATAACAACTGACAAACTATTGTCATTTAAAGTATTAATAATTTTGTTTCGAATATCCCATAAATAAGGCACTAACAACAATATCTATCATACTTAAAAATTCATTTAAAATCGCCCCTAGCTGATGAATTACTGAAAGTAACCTACCAACTTATAACATGTCAGATGTCAAACAATGCTTTTTGAATATCCCACAATTGATTTGCATACATCTTTTGAAGGTGGGCAGACGATTTATGACCAACATTATGTCAGATACTATTGTTCTTGAATATCCCCGAATGATGTGCGAACATCATCTTAAAATGGCATTAAAAAATTAAAATTACTGAAACTGACTGAGCCTGTATGACCCACAACTGGCCTTCCAGATGGCACAACACTTTTTTGAATATCCCATAAAGCAGGTGCAAACATTCTCTACCTAGACCTTGTACATAAATTAGAAATTCTCCAAAAATCGACTCTGGCTGACCAATTAATAAATGTAGCTACTATAGGAAATAGACCTCTCCTCTTGGGCCTTAATTACACCACTAGGATTCGCGTCGTTTTCATTACTTAGGGGCAATCCAACTACCATTTTCAGTAGCCATAACATTTCATGAGTTTATTTTTGCAATATGAAAAATATGTTTTTTGTTTTTTCTGCCGAACTGTTCTATTGTATTAAACTGGAAACAATACCTGTATATGAATTAATCATTATACTTTTCAATATTACTCGTACCTTGTTTCTTACAGTTTCCTTCATTTCATTTTTTTTTGTTTTACATTTGTTAAGGTTTCCGTTTGAATTAATTTTTTTTTCCATGTGTAAAGTCGTCAGATATAATAAATCGTTGCGGCGACTTCTTAAAAGGAAAAAAATATAAAAAAAAAGATACAAAAAAGTTGCTTCACTTCCGATTCTAAGTTAACCTTGCTGTCGGCATCAACTGTAGACACGATGAAAATCTATATGTATAAAAAATTACTTAACTTTTACCCTTTTTATATACCTAAACATATAACGAATTTTTAACATTAAATATACATATATAAAAGGCATGATTTAATCTTTAAAAGTTAGATTTAAACTGTCTGATGTGACTCATCCATTTGGGGGAAAAGAATGAAAATATGTATTGCAAAAAGGCAACTTTCAATTCGATTAGATTAGATGAATCGAATTCGTTTTAAAGAAATCTATTTAAACTTTTTAAAAGAATGAGAACAAATTTCAAGATACAACGAAAAAGTTATAAATAATTGATTCCTTGAATTCCGGTGGATATTTATCAAAAATAAAATTATTTTCCTTTTTTTTTTTGTTAGTTTTCCGGTTCCTATGGTCTATTTGTCAGCTGTCAGTCAGTCATTCAGACTTCTTTTCCAATCGATCTGTCAATAAAAATGGCTACCTCCCACTTTGCTTTTAAAATAAATTATTGTTGGCCTTTATCTTCGAAAATTCCATAACTCCCCTTCTTGCTTCGTCCATCCAAATATACCATCCCTATAAGTTTATTGGAAAATTTTAAATCAATTTTGAAAAAAGTTTTTTTTTTTTGTATCAGTTTTATTAGTGCAACAAGAACAACAGCCAACAAGGCATATTTATTATTCATCTAATTTTTGTTGTTGTTAAGAGCTTTAATGTTCCTACATTGCTTAAATGTCTGAACTGAAACGATAATTTCTTTGAAGAGTGCTCTATTATATGTACCGCAGCTACGATACCACCAACGTTATTGTGTGAGGCAATCTAAGGCATCTTTTTATAGCTCTAAGTAGGCCAATCGATTGAAATCAATTTTTCTGATGCATGAACGCGATATAGTAGTAAATGTAATTGATATCATGATGCCATAAAGTGTTGCCCTATTCTATGATAGATGTAAAATTGATTAAATGGCATTTACGGTAATTTCATAAAATATTTATTACCAGGAATCGCTATGAGGAATTGACTGGCCCAAGGTTATCGCTGCTGGAAGTTTATTTGAAATTTAAATATTAATGTACAGTGTTCTTCTTGTTGGCTAGAGCGCCATCTATGAGCTATTAGATGCACTAGTCATCGAAGAGCTTAAAGCTGATATAACGGTAGTAAATATTTTTCTTTTTAATTTCATTAGATTTCTGTGCAAGCGCTTGTTGTCAATAAAGTTATGCAGAGAGCTTTCCTATAGGGAGAAATAGTATTTGAAATTGAATCGTGTCAATCAGTTGAAAAATGTTATTATTCAAAATTAATTTTAGCTAATAGGGTTTTCCATTGGCAAAATGTTTACTCTTGAATTACTTTGAGTAGAGAATTATGAGCTTTACCTATTCATTTTTAACTGCTTCCATTTTGGTACTACAAATAATTTCCTTCGTTTCTTGGGTATAATTTTCTAAATTGAAATAAATTAAACATCCTAAAATCACATTTGCAAAATGACAACTGAGTTGTTTTAAATTGTGTTTTAATTGTGTTAAATTTGCAAAATTGATTTTAAATCGAAAAATTAATCAATTTTTTGCCCAATGAAATGATAAATTGCCAAAATTTGCATTTTGACAGATCTATATTTATTTTACCAATTGAAAAGCGCATAATTATATATGATAAAATATTTCATCTTTAAAACAATTTTTATAAAATCTACTTATAGATGGGCATTATCATTTATCTTTCATGTCCTTAGAAAAGTCTTGAGGTGAGCCTAGATACATCAATTATATTTTGGCTTTTTCAAGTTCTCTAAAACTCATCGTACGATATTGATAAAACTTCTTGTCTGTGGTGTGTGTAAGTGATTGTGATGGCACATTTCTTTTTAAATTTTTGGCGAAAAATGTAATTAACGGAATTTTGAGGATATTGTTTTAAATTATTACTTTATATTTCATCAATGGTTCTATCAATTTTGTACACTGTTATACTTCTTAACGATACAAATAAAATTGTGTTCCAAAATTGTATACACAAACAAATCTGGGAAATATTAAATTTTTTTCCGGAATACAATAAAAAAACAAATAAGAACACTATTTGAATAAATTGTCGCAGGAGGTTGGCAAGTTGTATTTTGTAATATCTTTGGCTACACGATTTTTAATTTCAGCAGTCTTACCTCTCACTTGATTACTTAAATGGCGTTCATATTTTTTTTATTTTATTACAGAAAAGACCTTAAAAAAATCATACATTTTGTGAAAGAGAAAAAAACAGAGCTGGGTAGAGAATATATGAGGATATATGCCCTAAATATGTTTGGATAATATTATTTGTAACATTAACTTTTAGTTCCCCAACATTAATCTATTCCGAATTAAGAAGTCTGGCTCGAAGGACCAATTTCCTATTGGGGGCGATGCATATTTCGCTGATGTGAAGAGAAGTGAAGTGGTTCAGTGAATGCCAATCTCCTTTTCTGTTGTTCCCAAAAAATTGAGAATCTGGAATTTTAATAAATCAGTTTAAAAAAAATAATAAATTGGAGGCCAACGACTCTAACTTGAACCTAGTTAATTACAACTCTCAACCATTCCTGTTTTTTTTTTACAATTTTGTGCCGAGTGAAAAACAAATCTAACCTGCGAAGCACTTTTCATGACAAAAAGGCAGTACCCTAGAAAAATATGTTTTTTTTTTTTATTTTTAGGTGCGTCAAAGAGTACTACACAAAATAAAAATGGTGAAATGGTGGAAAACGAACCACGATACATTTTGGTTTTGAGAAACAACAAAATCAGAGGTGCGGCAAATAGTTAAATAGCCAGTTACATTCCTACCCTTCAACAATTTCAATCGTAATACTTGCGGTTCATGGAATACCTACCCATCAGTTTACACTTGAGCCCAACTTCGGGCGTACGTTTATATTCTTTCTTTAACCGCACTACACGAATGCGGAATGCTTTATCCGAGTCTATAAATTTCCCTCCCATTATAATATTCAGACATTCAAATCAATGTGCATCGGTATCGCCTTTTAAATCTTCTCGCCTCTCCTGCTTTCCTAAGACGCTCACCCTGTACTTTAAGGATAGTTATAAATTTCTTTAGTGTGTGGAAATTATAACCAACAAAATATTTTGATAAAATTTATTTACAAAATTAAAAGTACCGTTTTATGCTTTAACCTTCTCAATCACAAATATCACAAAGTAAGAAAATAATTTTGGGCTTTCTAACTCTTGAAAAATAACGTGGTCGTATTGCAAAAAAACACAAAGTTATATTTTGGATAAATTTGAGTTTGATTTTTCCTTCTGATCAATTAGAACATTGTGCACTTATTGAAATTAGTTTTGATATTTAATAAACTTTGTGTCATTTTTATGGTTTAAATTATTTACTGCATCGCTAAATTTCATTGAAATTTACAACTTTATGCTATTAGACTTAAATTCATCAAATATTACTAACTGACTTTTTGTAACAAAACGACAATCTGTTCTACTGTGTTTAGTCGGCTATCTTGCATCATGTAGATCTTATCCGATCTCAACGAGCGATTTTTAATGAATCAAAGTTGCAAAAACTTACTTCTATTTTACTACTTATTTAAGTAGAAACCCTTTAAACTCCCTAAGAAATCCTTTTATTATCGTTTTATGATAAGTTTTCAAACCACTAGCAGAAAATCTCATTAACGATCATTTTTATTATCCGCAATCTTCATAGTATATTATTAAGAAATCCCCACTAGATACTCACTCCAACAATGCAATACAAATAAATACTAATATTTATGCCCGGTCAGTTGAATTTAAGGCTAACATAGAACAGATAATGTCTAATGTACTCGTACTGCATATATTTATTTACGTGTTTATATTTTCTCTATATTTATTTTGATTCAAAGTAAAGATATTTCTCTGTAAAGATATCTCTTTAAAATCATTGTGAATGATCAATCTCTATCTCTACACACCAAAATGGTTTGAGCCTTTGCTATATAATTCCAAAAGCTCACAATAGTCATTTTTCTCTTAATATTCATCTTTGGAGCCAAACAAATTCACATGGAATGAGCGGTCATACAAAACCGTTCCCTTAACATCAACAAGTTAAATGACTCACAAACCATCTGCTAACTGCGCGATCAGCAATCAACCATCCCCTTTGACGAGGTTCTTCGATGTGTCTTGTCTACAAGTTGTACAAGTCCTAAACTCTCATTCTCGATCGTGCGTCGTGTATCCGTCTCGTTGCGGGACTCCGATGTCTGGTGTTTCAGCTGCTGATGTTTAGTTTTCGTTGAGTGTTGAATGATCGTGTCGTGTTGACGGGACCGAGAAGTACTTGCGGGAATTATTTTTACCGGGCGGCGCACATTGATTTTCTTCTTCTTATTATTACATATTATTAGTTTTGTTCCCCTTTCAAGAAATATATATCTATACTATTATATAAAGTAAGACTTTTGTTTGTTTGTCAGTTTGTTTGTAAATACTCCAAAAGCGGACAAACAAACAAAAGTATTACTTTATAAACAATTTATTTACTTACCTTTGTATGTCGATAGTAATATAAGATCTCCTGAAAATGAAAAAACAAATAAATAATATATTAAAATTTAATTTTTTTTCACTTACCTCCAAAAAATATTTCCAAAATAGAAAATTGTTTGAAAGCAGATTGAGAACTGTCTGCCGTTTCTAGCTATTCCGCATTTCATTTCATTTTATTCCTCTATATATTTTGAGGCTGAACACCTACTTGGGCTATTGGAGTAAGAAACTGTTTACACGTCCGAGGATATACGCAAGTTCTAGCCCATGATTTTTTCGTGCATATAAATTTTGTAGTATCTATCAATATTTAAAAAAGGCACGGATTTTAGTTTTAACTCTCTGTGCATCAACAGTTCGCAAAATCGTTGTTCGATAAAGTCACGGATTTCTGTTAACACATTCCACACGAGTTTGTGTGCAAAAAAATTCGTTAAAGAAACGTGTGGATTTAAGTTTACAAAGGAAATGCCTTGCAATATTGCTTTCGTCAATTTTTGCAGAAATTATGTTTCAACATTCATATTCAAGTCATAAAATCATCGATTCTCAGAAAAACAGCTTTTACATATGCAAGTTTTTGCGCACGATTTTCTACGTTCAAAATTTTGCCAAATCGAAAGAGCACAGATCTTAGTTGACACATTGAACACGACTTTTTGTGCATCAAAATTTTGGAACATCGATGTTCGATAAAGCCACGGTCTTCTTTTAACACATTTTACACGACTTTGTGCGCATACAAACTTTGTTCAAAAAACCTGCGAATTTTAGTATACACATAAAATGCTTTGCAATACTACTTTCGTCAATTTTGTATGATGTTAATTTTTGCAGAAATTATGTTTTAAGGCCAGGCGCGCACATTCAATTTTTAGTTTCGCAACTGTTTAGTTGCTAAAATGAAACATATGGGCTTATATGGAACACCGCGCACTTAGAGCAACTAGATTCGAGCAACTAAAAAGTTTGTGTTTTGACACAAACTAAACGATTGCCTTCGCAACAGTTGAGCTGTTTTCTATAAGAGCAAGAGAGACAAGAGTGTGAGCGTGAGTAAAGAGTTGTCAGTGCGCGGTTCTTTTTCAACTGGTGATTAAACTATTTGATTTCGATCACAGTTGCCAGTGCGCGACTATCCTAACATTTATATTCAAGTGATAAATTCATCGATGCGTAGAAAGACAGCATTTATATATGCAAGTTTTTGCGCACGATTTTCTACGTTCAAAATTTTGCCAAATCGAAAGAGCACAGATCTTAGTTGACACATTGAACACGACTTTTGTGCATCAAAATTTTAGAACGTCGATGTTCGATAAAGCCACGGATTTCTGTTAATACATTTCACACGACTTTGTGTGCATACAAACTTTGTTCAAAAAACCTGCGGATTTTAGTTTACACATAAAATGCCTTGCAATATTACTTTCGTCAATATTGTATGATGTTAATTTTTACAGAAATTATGTTTTGACATTCACATTCAAGTGATAAAATCATCGATACTTACAGAGTCAGCATTTATATATGCAAGCTTTTGCGCACGATTTTCTGCGATCAAAATTTTTAAATATCAAAAAAGCACAAGTTTACACATTGAGCACATCTTTTTGTGCATCAAAATTTCGCATTATCGATGTTCGATAAAGTCAGTTACTTGAAAAACCATATGGCCGCAAAAAATTAGTCGTGTAATCAGATCCTTAAATTTGGTGAAAGAAAACAGGAAAGTGAATAGTTGTTTCATTTCAGTTTAGGCTTGAACCGTTTATTTTTGTTCCATTTCAGTTCAGCATGTATTTGTTTCAATTCGGACAGATGTAGCTACTTACACATGCGAAACTATTTGCAATGGTGGCAAGGGGAAGTTTTGACTGCGTTCAGACAAATTTAATGCTCTTTGGCTAAAGGGTGCGTCCAGAAATATATAATGTTTATTTTTATCGTTGGTAAAACCCGATAACATACCCAAGCAACACATAAACTCTTGGAGAGTACTTCAATAAATGCATCAGGTCTTAACAAGCTATTAGTTCAATCTTTTTAATACCATTTCACTTTATAATCTCCTAATTCACTCTTTAAAAGTGTTCTTTCTGTAATACTATTAATAAAACATCTTTTAAACATCTTAAAGATATTCATGACAAATGTCATTATATTGACTCTCTATATACCCCCTTTAAAACCTTTTTAAAAGGAGTAATTTTAAAATGCTGAAAGAGTTTTTCATTTTAATCTTTCGAATACATCTTGAAGATATTCTGTGGACGTTTTCACTAAAACGTCTTTATGATATCTTAACAGGGTATCTTCAAGTAGTACTATTTTCCTCTTTGGTTGAAAAAAATGTTTTGTTTCACCCGAAATATGTGAATTGTGCAACACTTCCCATGCAATCAAGAACATATGAAGGAAAAAACTAGCTAAAAAACAACTCAAATATTTAGTTGAATGTGCGCGCAGTTGCATATGATTATATAAAACAGAAAATAGGCAGAAACTGATTGTTGTGAATTTTTTATCATTTTCTTTTACTCTTTGCTTACACTTTGTTTGCTCTATTTTCTTTGAATTTGACTGGCATTCGTCCTTTACACTTTGTTTACACTTTTTTCACTCTTTGTAGTTATTCGCGGGCTGAGTCTTTTGTTTATTTTGAAGATGACATTTTCGCTTTATCCCAGGAAAAAGAACATACAAATAAAAACGATGAAATAGAAAAAATAATAAAAATGAAGTAATAACCGACGAAACAGATAGTGATGACTAGGGCAAAAATATGCTTTGAATTATTAGTTTTAATAAAATATGTTATTAATTAAATACATACATATGAACATATGCTTCAATAAAAATTAATTTAAAAATTATTTAAAAATTCAATAAAATTAATTACTTAACGAAGTTAATAAAATACATTTTTAAAGTATATAATGGCCAATAATTTAAAATCGCATGCTTAGGTATGTATATTTAAAAAAATGAAATCGACAGCAAAAATAAAGTTATTCCAAATGCATATTTCTTGAAAGTATTAGTGGTTTCAAGCAATTTCATTTTAAATGTAGAGACATTTTTTTTTGAACGAAACAAAAATAGAATTCTTCGATAATTACGGAGTCTTTTCAGAAATATTATTAAAATCGATTTAGAATCTGAAGGCAAGTACTTTTTTCAATCAATTTTATGAAAATGAAAAACATAAATTAAAATAACGTGACTAAAGAAGCCCAAAATGAAGAAACAACAGATAGTGATAACTACGGCAAATAAAAATATGCTCTAAAAAAAAGTTTGAAGCGCTTAACATACATATGTTAATGGTGCATATGCTTCAATAAATTTATTCTTTTTCAATATTTACAAATAGTAATCAATACTAAATATGTTTAGTTCACCTATTCTACGTATGCATGATATGCAAAAATATTAATTTTGGATGAAATATGCAAAAATCTACCCCAACAATTTGTGGTTTGATAAATCATGTAACTGTAAAGGGCTTTCGCGAATAAATTTTCCTCGGAATATTTCCCGTTTACTAAACTTAGGGTAGGTGAATGATGCTCTAGAGATTCTCTCAGAATTTGTTAGTATCGGAAATAAACTTTCTAGGATAATTAGTTGTTATTACATAGGACTTTCTGTGCGAAAGAAATTTTCTTCGCAAGAACCCGGCAACGCCGGGTATTTTACGCTAGTAGTAATATAATCTTGTTTGTGCATCGGAATACATACCTACCTATAATATAAATTCGTTCACATGGAAATAAAGTGTGAAAGTAAAAAATCAATTCCCCCTTTCCCTTGAGGAGTGCGCTGAAGTAATACCTAACTAAGAAACAAAAATGGTTTCTTCTATTCTGTTTCTGTATTAAATTGTGAATTGTTCTCTTCTGTGGTCTTAATTTAGTTCTATTGTCTCCCTCTGTCTATTGGGAAAACAAAAGAAAAATGTGTCTAGATGAAAAAATCAATCGCGTTATTGTTTTTATTTGCCTAAAAAAATATGCACATGTGTCAAACCTTTTCAATTAAAAAAAATTATAAAAAAAAAAATTGATGTGAATGATAATGATAAAATTGTTGTAAACTCAATTAATTGTGAATAAAATAACGAAAAAAAAAAAAGAAAATGATAATGTGCACTCACAACGCAAGGAAATCCCCAGTGCTAATTAGTTTATTGTGATTGTGATTTTGTCTTTCATCTTTTTCCTTCGTTTTTTTTTTAGTGAATTCTACAAGGAATTCGAGAGTAAATTAAGGGTAAACCATGTCACCCGGAGTATCTTCGTTGATTGTTTAATCGAGTAATAAAATTCGAAAGCTGACAAAATGGATTAATTGGATTATAATTATACATTGCATTGTAAATGGCGATTAAATGGAAGATCAGTATTTACGGAGATCTTTGATGTGAACTGTCAAGGAATTTTTGTTTGAGTTCACAATAGAAGGACGGTTTCGGAAGGTTTTATTTTTTTAATGTACCTACCTATTTTTCTTTTTTTCAGTGTGAGGAGATCTTTAAATGGATTTTTTTTTAAATGGATTTTTATCAGCTATTGATAATACTGATCGGCAAAATATTACACATTTTTTTCTTTTTTGAGGGTTTACGAAGCTAATAGATTTGATTGAGATCTCAGAATTTCTCCATCAAAGCAGGTTACCGAGTATATTAACATTACAACTCTTGACTTTATTTTATTAACCCTAAATTCATGACTGGGGTCTGAACGCACCCATTTTTTATTGATTATGAATCCGGTCATATGTAACGATAAACATACTTTTTCAAGGAAGGGGATGGTGTATGAAAAATTGTTTTTTTATTTTCATTTTTGAAAACCGATTTGATGAAAGAAAACCAAAAAAATTAGAAAAACAAATCGTTTTTATATTTTGGTGTTTTACGTTCTGACCCTAGTCACGGGTTCTAGAATTAAATGTATTGGGGCGAGTGAAGTGGCGCAATAATGTGATGAAGGTAACGATAAACAAGTGAAGCATGCGGCACAAGAATACACGATAACTCGATTTGTTATTAAGAAAGTAATAGGAAATATGAAAACAAAATAGGTACATATTTGAAGAAATCAAAAAAAAAACTCATTTATTAAGCTTAAGAGAAGTTTTCCTTTATCAAAACGAACGGTTATGGCATACTTTGTTACATTCTATACACCATCTATTGAATTTCAATAAAATGGAAGAATACCTTGTAAACAAAAGCATCCGTTTCAGACTAAATTCAAAAATCCTGGTTATCGTCATTAATGTTTTTCGTATTAAAAGCTTTTTTTCTTATTTATAACTTTTTGCGGTGGTGTAGTAACAAGACGTGACTATTGTAAGACGCCTTCATTCTATTCCAACTATGGGTGATCTGTTTTGTATTTCTGCGTCTCAAAAAACATATTCCGTCAAAAATGCTGGAAACAATGTGGAGAGCATCAATCATGTTTAATTAACAAAACTTATTGAAGAATTAATTTTTGTAAACAGAAGATATAACTTTTCGGTTATTATTGAAGATAATAGGGGCCATCATGAATATTAAGAGGATTACACGAAAAAATATAACTTTGGAATGAAGAATAATTTTTCTCCTATTTTTCTTCTTCATTAATAATTCTAATTTATATTTTTCTAATTTTGTCAAAATACACTCAACAAGTACAAAACCAATTCAAATTAACAACTCTCTTACATAGTATGTGTTACATATTTTTGAATTACCCTATACGTTTATTTTTTACCTAATGGTATGTACATACTTCATGATTTGTTTTTTTTTTCTGGTTACATTTATTGAGTGTCAACAAATCCGGCTGTCTGGAGTTAAACAGAAATTTAATTTTAAGCAGATGTGACCTTCAGACTTATTTTATAACGAGGAGGAACGAGAACTTAGGAGTTAAGAATTTTGTTACAATATTCTAGTCAGGTCGAAATTATTTTAAACAAACAGTACAATGTAGGCATGTTAGTACTTATTTGAAAGGCAAAATTAAAAAGAGGTGTTTCAAACACTGGCAAAATATTTTTTTTTAATTTCAAAAATCACCAATTTTTCATTGGAAGTTTTTTCACTTTTTTTTTTTTAAATAAAACTGCATGATTTAGTCGCAGGTGTACATATGTATGTATATGTATACATATGTATGTATACATAATGTACATATGTATGTATGTATGTACATATTTATCGCTGTATTACTTGAACTTTATTTAAAAAAAATAAATAAAAATTTTCTGCTGGCTATTTCGTAAAATTGAATTTTCAAAAACAAAATTAAAAAAAAAACATTATAAATCCAAAAACTACATATTGCTTTTTTTGGAAATTTATTTCATTTATTATTTAAGCTTCCCAAAAGTTTTCAACCAGTTTCAAAACTCAAGTAGCATTTTGAAACTAAAAACAAATATTCTTATAGAGAAAGTTAGACCAATACCCTACCTTACCTATGCTTCATTTTTGTTATCATAATCACCAGAGAATTTTTAAGAAAATTCCTTCACGGTCTCGTATCATTTGTGTGGTAGGCACCTATCATTATTTTTGGTCTTAAATTAAAAATTAAAAAAAAAAAACGCCAGCAATATGTCCAAAAAAGTCTGTGTTTCAAGCTTACATAACAATTTGCTAACTTAAAAGCAGTTTAATTTTTTTTTTCTAACTGGTGTCTAAATTGCTTCTAAACACGCTTCTAAAACAATGAGAGTTCGTTCAAAAAAACTAAGAAAAAACACCGTTTTCGACATTTGTCAAGGAGTGACATGGAAATAGCAGGGTACTAAAAAGATAAAATTGGTATTCGATGATTTTAACTTAAATAAAAGGGTAGATAAAGTATGATGCTTTATTAGATTAAAATTTGCAAAAATGTTGGTTTAACCTAGTTTTATACCATAGCAGCTTTAACATCGTACTAGTTCGCCTAAAATTTTGCGTCATTAACTTTTAAAATATTAACTTCACAAATATATACTAACCACAATTTCTACTAGTACGTCAAATTAGAAATTATATTATTCAATGAAGACATGCAAATTCATGTTGCACACTTCTTTCCGAAAGAAATTATTTGGATTAAAGGAGTTAAATAATAAAAGACAGCTAAATTTTGTTTCAACTCACCTAAGCGTTCGAGTTAAACCAATTTCGACTCAACTTCACTGAGCGATCACGATGGAGCGAACCAATCTCACTTGAACTCGATACATTTTTTTGACAGCCTCATAGATTGGGAATTGACAGCGGGGACACCCAATACATTGAACAATGAACATGTCTAATATTACAACCCATAATATTTCCAATATGCAGGGTGCGTTTTATGTTCCTATATGGTCTTTAATATCATGTAGGAAACATAATGTCGGTCAAGTGAGTGCGTCTGGCCGTCGCGCAAAGCCGAGCTCTTTTAAGAGTCATTCCCAATTCTTATACAAGATGTCGGTGAAAGGAGCTCGGTCATTCAGCAACCTTCTGCCGCACTAAATTAATCTTTTCTGCCGAACATTGGCTTACTTGTCATCCGGTCTTTACGTTATCTCCTAGTGTTTGCAAATTTTTAGAATTATGCGCTGAATGGTTGATGAAAAACAATTTGACAATTATTTAAGTAATTTTTTTTGTTTTATAATTTCAACACGTTATTGTGACATTAGATGTAGCATAATAAAATGTTAGCGACTGCTCTCTAGGACTGTCAAACGTCAACTGACATCTCATTCACACAAAAATAGAAACCAAATAAAACCGACCTAGAACATTTATTAAACGCTCCCTGTAAATATGTATGATTGGAAAATGGAAATTTTTATTTTAAGAGCTTACTTTCGGAAGCTTTTTATCAAATGACTGCACTTAATACTCACACTGTTAACATGAATGTTAATGACGCAAAGCCATAAGATTTTCCCTCACAAAGAATCAATCAAGGCCCCTAACAAAGTTTTCCCTTCAAAAATACCTTAACTAATAAATTAAAAGCTCTTATGATAACCGTTGCATCCGATTTCGAGGAAAACAAGATATTTTTTAATGGCTATGCAATGTTGTACATACATATGAGCCACAGCTCATAAAGAATCAGAGCCTAGTGGCTTACAGGGATGGAGTAGGTCTACAATTTTCTGACGCGTCTAAAAGGCTTAAATAAAAAACCACTTTTAAGACTAAAGAAACTGTTGAAGAATTTGTGACTTCCTTCGCAAGAGTCATTTTTATTTTTATGTGACATTAGCTGGGAATCGAACCTAAAACTCCATCGTGTCAGTCCATCGCACTAATTATAAGCCAAGTTGAACGTAAATGTATGTCAGGTTAATTTTGTTTCCAAAAAGAAAACTGATAGGAAAATATTCAAAAACACTAGGAGTCGAATGTAACAAAAAAATAATCCAACATTCCAACGGTCTCTACTGTAGCTAAATATAGCGGGTCATCCATTTTGTGTTTTCGAAAGTAAATTAATTCATTATTTACATTTTGATCAAACCTATATTTTATTATTTTGTTTGGAATTTGCCTAATGAATGGAACATAACTAAATACCCTCCTAGGAAATTTTTACAGGACTCAATTTTGACAAGGTAATTTTCAATGACTCTTGAATACACATCGGGTAATATCTTTATGAAACCACATGTCTTCCTCATCCATATTTTCGATTTCAGCCAAATAAAAAGGGGGTTGGTTATAGTGATAAGAGTTTTAAATTTAGCATTTTCGAAGAAGTATGGCACAATGACACCACGAGACCAAATTTCGCACCATTTTGTGGATGCAATGGTATTTCAAAAGTTAGGTATGGATTTTCACTTCCAATATGCGATTGTTTAACGTGTTCACAGTGAAAAATGATCCTCATCGCTGATGAAAATGCTGTGGCAAAATTGGCACCACAAACGGAGATGTTCAAGCACCCATTAAGCGAGGCGCATGTCCTAGTTGTCTTCAATTTTTGAGTGAGTTGAGCTTTACAAAATTAAAGATGCAAATCCAAATACAAGATACGTCATTATGCTGCAAAACAAGCTTAAATGCTGTGGTGGCCTAGGAAACGATAGATGTCTGTACGCTGTACGTTAGATGTTCAGAAAGACAGCCGAGCAGATAACTTGTTTATGGATGCTTTTGGATCACTTTATTGTATCTTTTGTGATGAAAAGTGCTGCTTATCAGCCGTTCGGAATCGGCAGAAAATTGCAGGTCCCTTTCATTTCTGTTAACACACACACAGAAGATGTTGAGAGTTGAAAGGCACTAGGTGTATGTTCTCTACGAACCATAATGACCTATAATTTTTTTTTTTTATTAAAAACTGATTTCACTGAAAATTTAAATTCGACGTGTCATTAAAGAGATCTCCTACTGTATTGCCACATAATAGTGCGTTCTTCCCACCTCTCCTTCTATTTTTTTTTAATAATTCTTTCAATGTGCGTAAACACTGAACACCTTATGTACATAAATTACCATCGTCTTTCATTCTTAATTCACGCAATGCCCTCCTTTCAATAGTCAGTTGAGTTTGAACAAAAAAAAAAAAACACCAAAATGCCATGAGAATACTTGATTTGCAATCAAAATTGAAATAATAAAAACCAACAAACTTATTTCCAGCTAAATATTGGAACATTCTAATGCTTGATCAATGTAAATTGTTTAAGTTCAATGGAAATTGGGAAAAGAGTGGGATAAAGTTTTGGTATTATTATTGAAGTTTCTTCTTTTTTTTTCGAAACCAAGAAAAAACATGTTTCCTTATTAAAATTCCATTTGCGTATTTAAAAGCAAATTGTTGACCTGTAATGTAACCAAGTGAAGAAAAAAAAGGTGTGTTCGCTGCGGAAATGAAACGAAAAAAAAAATAATTCCCACCTTTGAATGTATCTTTTCGAAATATCTACCTATTTGCAATAAAATTTATTACCCACGTCTGAAAGTCGTCATGCATTAAAAAAATGTTGATTTTTTCAATCAATTTTTCGTTTGCTTATAAAGCTTTTAGATCCTGTAAGGTAATTACTTTGGGCAACTTAAAATTAATTTGGAATCTTTCAAAGCATAT
Organism: Philhelius festivus; assembly: GCA_963931855.1. NCBI lineage: Eukaryota > Metazoa > Arthropoda > Insecta > Diptera > Syrphidae > Philhelius > Philhelius festivus. The sequence goes on along the minus strand of OZ007557.1, from coordinate 49,866,654 downwards.
TTCCCCCCACATTGGTTGAAGGACAAATAAATTACCTTCCCGTCCGTTTTTTTGAAGTTAATTTTTAAGAAAAAAAATCAAAAAAACATCAATTTAAATTGTTTGGACAAGCGGATTTTATTTACTACCTTGTTGTAAAAATATTCTTAGTCGGTTCCGAAAAATTTTGTAAATTCATTCAAAGAACATCTGGAAAGGTGCGCAATATTTAGACTTATGTACATACATATGTATATGTTATGTATATCACTTTTTGGTTCGGTAGATATTGGTTCAATAGCAAAATGTGAAATATAAATCGTAATATGTAAACCGATGTCTGCAACAAAGTATATGATTGCGTTAATGCTGTGATAAATCTTTTTATTTTTGAGCAAAACATTTTTTTTTTTTTTTTGAGGAATATTTACATTTTTAGCATCACTTGCTTAATTTCGTATACACATCTCCAGCTAAAAAAATAAATTTTTGCTTTTAACTGTACACCACTTATCTGTCAATTTCTTGCGCACGAAATGATTATACGGCAAATTATTTTCGAGCGAACTTAACTTAACTTTGTGGGAATGGAAATTGAAAATAAGAAATATTTACAGATAAGTGGGGTACAGGTGAAAACAAGAATTTGATTTCTTAGTTGGACCTTTATACCTTCGGATAAAATGTTTGACCTTATTTTACCTTGGTTGAAATTTGGAGAAAGTTTTGTATAGAAGCTAAAATTTAGAGTGATCGCCGTTCTAGGCTTAATGCTTTGCTTTCAGCGAATTAAATGAGTGAATGTGTGCTTACATGCCCTAAAAGTTGAAGAAAATGAGTAACTTTGACAGCACCTGTCAAACTTCAATTGCTGTTTCTTTTTACTTGCGATATAGGTACTATAGGGCAAGTTCTGCATTTGGAAAAAAAATCGAACTCGAGATTTTGATCAAAGTTGACATTACGATGATAGCGAAGACGAAAAAAGTGGGTCCGACAATTCCGTCTGTCTGTCTGTCTGTCTGTCTGTCTGTATGTCTGTACCTCGATCTAGAGCCTAAGCCACTGGACCTATTTTCTTCAAACTCGGTAGTTATGGGTTTTCGGTGATTCCCTAGAGGGGAAATTGAAATTTTTTTTTTAGCTCCAAAACTAACGGTACCCCCCATACACCCGTAATGCAAAATCTTATTTATCTCGAAAACGGCTCTAACGATTTTGATAAAAAAAATTAGGTGTGATATTATGAACATGGGCTACGTTTTGGTAAAAAAAAAATTTGGGGCAAAATGTTATTAACGGTACCTTTTATAGAACCGTTTTTTTGATTTTCGACTTTCTCATTAACGGCTCTAACGATTTTAACCAAAAATTTTCAGCAGGAGTCCCCCTAAGTTAAAAATAATATTGTATATAAAAATATTCGAAAAATTATTTGTGGGGTTTTTTTGAAAAATTTTTTTTTTTGAAAAATCAATATCTTCAAAACCTATGAACGATTATTTTTTGAAATTATTTCCTAAAATCAATATTATTAAATACTTAAAATTTGCATCCCACATTTTTTTCTTGAAAAATTTTAAAGAAATTTCTTATATAAAAAATTTATTTATTTATAAAACGATTTTTTATAGTTTGTTTGCATAAATTCATACTTTTCTAGAAATCAGACGGCAATTTCATTTTAAATTCATGTTTTATATTTATAAAATATATCTTAAATTCCAAAGTACTTTTACATAAGAGCAAGTTCGTGCGATCCAGTCGTGCATTTTATTTTTAATGAAGTGGAAGTGAGAAACAGATAGTTTCTTTTGTGCCAAACGATGAGAAATGATCGAGATACTTCAGTACGATATGGATGTAGATCAGTTTGATTTGTAAAACAATCGGTCCAATGAAGTTTTAACAAGATTAATTATTTTTTTTTTTAAATTAATAAAATAAATTTGCATGGTAAATCTTTCATATTTGCAGAAGATTAAAGGTAAAACACACTTAATCTCGGTTTAGTGGCCAGTGGAGATGTAAGACATGGATAAGAAAAAATTGAAACCAGCAGATGTTCACAGATTCTTGGCTACATATCCAAAGAAACATATTAAAAATTGTTATCAATATTTTATGCATTTACACTGCATGCCAAAAGTTTGGTCCCACTCTCAATGTTTGTAAGAAAATCAAATTCTAACATCGAAAAAAAATCTGTCTAGTTCAAAAACATTCATGTAAAAATAAAAAGAAACATAGAGATGTATCTAATAAAAAATGAGTCAACAAATATTAACATACGTACACATTTATTAATAAAAAATAAAATAAAAATAAAATAAGACCTATCCCTATTATATTATATTCGATTACTTTTAATTTCAATTCTTGCAATTCTGGCAATGGACTTTTGAAAATTTGCAATAGGTATATTGTTCCAGCAATTCAGTAGTGCATTCCACAACATAGATTCCGATGATGGACATTAATCCCGAACTCTTCTATGCAGCTTCTCTCTGGTGATAGTTCGAGGAATTGACAAATCCTCCAAGAGTTTCTGTTGTCATGAAAGGTCCTGCCGTTTGGACTCGACAGAAAAATTGTATGTCCTCTTCATTCCTAGTAAAACTCACACTGGAATAATTGGTAGTTCTCAGTCACTTGGTCCTGGTTCTCTAGGAGCTGTTGCATCACCATCAAATTTATTTAGTGTTGGCGTTGTTATAATTTGTAAGATTTCTATATTTTTTCTTTGTTTGAGGTACATATTTCTGGCAAGGTTTTGCGGTGTGTTTAAGGTCGTTTTCCGTTGAAATACGAATTCTTCGCCAATCAATCTTAGTTCAGAGGTCACCGAGTTTTCTTCCAATATTGTCTTACATTTACCTACGCCTCCTGGTTTATTTTTCCAATCACTCGATTCAGATCTCCGACTCTATTTGAAGAAAAACCTTTTCCAGATCAGTACAGAACTGCCTTCATGCTTGACTTGAGGAAGCACACAGTTGGGGAGGATCTTGTGTTCAGCGCTGCATCGGACGAATACTTGCCATTTTATACCAAATGCCAGAAATTTGGATTCAAAAATCCATATAATTCTTATTGAAATCTTCTTCTGTCCGGTCGTAATGCTTTTTAGCACATTCAAACTTCCTTAGCTTGTTTTGTGGTCGCAAAAGATTTATTCGAACAGCAACTCTTAGCCTGCCTTCATTGCCAAGCTTACTCCAACTTTGATTCACGTCGACATGTTTTTCGGATGTTTCCTACACTTTTTGATAGATGTCGCTTTTAGCAAAGCCTCTTATTTTCTTGTAGGTCTAAGCCATTCTGCAAGTGGTTTAGTCTAAAGACTTTCGGTTTAAGTGCTCTCTTCAATGTTACGTTGAACTCTTCGCTTTGATATCTCCAAATTCGAGGCGACTTTCCGCTGCGATTTGATTTCTTTAAGGATATGGTTATGCAAATAATGTTTCAGTGTAGGTTTTTTTCAACTTATCACTTTTTCAAGGCGTTGTTTACACAAGACATGAAGATTCACATATGTATATATTGCAATGTTTTTAAAGTGTTGCTTTTATATAAAACTGTTGCAATTTGTATACAAATGTTGGGTCTTAAAAATGCATTTTATGGAAGGACTTAATAATTATCAAAAACGCCTCCTTTTAAAAACAAATTTGGATTAATAATTTAACGAATTTATATGAAATAAGAAAATTATTTCAATTTTTTTAAGCGGAGTGATTGAATTTAATTCAATAAAAAGTTTGAGCGACCTCAACTCCAAAGCGCGTTTTGCCCAGGTACGACAGTGGGCTCATCAGTTAGATGCTGTCGTACCCTTCTAAGACGCAATTATTTTTTTTGTCGATGTTTAGTGACACTTATAATTTTCACAGCAGTAATATACTGTGAATTTTATTTTTTCTAGGGGAATTTGGTTAAATTCTGACGCCTAGAATGTTAATTGTCCGTGGTCAGACTTAATCAACGAATTTATATGAAATAAGAAAATTATTTCAATTTTTTTAAGCGGAGTGATTGAATTTAATTCAATAAATTAATTATTTAACTTTGTATTTAACTTTGTATTTAACTTTAATAATTTAACTTTGACTACTATATTTGAACGTGTTGTATTTTGTTCACACTGCGCCTCCAGAAGCTATTTGTATTTCTATCTTTATTTCACGGATTATTGCAGACATTTTTATTTCTGCGTTCAATGGAACCTTATTAAATTTTTTTGAAGTAAAACTTCTTTTCCGTTGGGGGTAAAGAACTCCAACTCAACCACACAACCTGAAAACTAGCACAAATATCATTTGAAATGACATTAGAAGTCAAATGTCTTCATTTATTGCCGCAGAGATGGCAAGAAAAAATTCTGAAATTGATTTATTTCATAATCTATTTCATGAAATTTGTGATACTCGTATGCATTGGAAATTTCAATTGCATGCCCGATTTTCTGACATGAGCTATTGCTTTTGGATGCATGAGGTCAGGGAAAATATTTGCATGAATGAAGTCATTTGTTAGGCTCAAACTTTTAGCCTTCAGTGTACGTCAACGAAGCATCCTGATATCATTGCATTAAGCTTACCTATCACAACCTTCTTCAATCACTTTTTCTTTAAATAAAAACATGATTCATTACAACCTTTAATAAATTTTTTGAAAATGCCATTAATTGCGTTTCATTCGAGAAGTGCATTTCAAGGAAATGTACCTTTCAAGATTTTCGTCTCATAAATATTTTAATTCATATTGTCTAATATAAGAACTGAGAGAATAATAAATTCTCCCTATTCGTCAGCCCGTTCGTTGTGGCTGCCAAGATCATGTGTGTGGGTCGTCGCCAAACACCGCCCAACACAAAACGCTAATTAAATATGAGTTCATCGGTAATCCATTATACCTAACCGTAAGTGAAATAGCCAGTTTACCTTCAATCATCCAACAGAAATGCAATAAATAAATTAAATTTTTAATAGGATTTTTTTTTTGTTGTATTTGTTTAGTTTAAAGATCGGAAGATTATAACAAGATATAAATTTGTATTGTTCACAACAATAACACTTTTTTTTTATTTTAAAAGAACTCATGAATTTTTCTTAATGAGTTGCAGATGTTAATGCACCTCAATCGGTTGAAAATAGCTATTTAACTAGCTAATCTATAAATAAAAAAGATGCATGCTCTTAAAATATGGTTGGGCAGTTTGAGTCAAAAATTTAAAAATAATATAAACATTCATTTTTGTCAAAGTGACAGCATTTTTGTAAAAACATTTTTTTTAATTGTAAGTTTTTGTTTTTGACCTTGGCTGAACTTATTGACAAGTTTGAAATAGTTTAAGATGATAATGTTGTTAGAGAATTTTTTTTTTCTGCAGTTCCGAAATAGAAAATTATAATTTATCACCCAGTACTTGAATAATATTAACATTTCAAAAAATAAATGACAGAGGATTCAAAACTTTATGGAAATTTTTATAAAATTTTTCTTGAAGAAGTGTTTGAAAGGTGTGACTATAAATCTTAAGGATTTAAAAAAATAATTTTGCTATTGAAAATCGAAAAAGTCTAAAAAAAATCTCGAAAACATATGAATTTATGCAAAGAAATTTTCAAAACCGTTATATAGACCGAGAGCCCATAGCAATTTTTGGGTGTGATTGATAACAAAAAATAATTAGCATAATTAGATAGGCCTTTTATAGTTATTTATGAATGTGAACGTCTTGCATACTCTAGTGGGCGCAATAGTGCATCAAGTATGCAGTTCTTTCCAAATTCTAAAAAATTGGGATAAAATATTTGCCATAACTTCAAAATGAACAACTAAGTGACCTGATTGCAAATATCGAGGTCCAAGACGTTTTGAAGGTGGCCTTCTTAGTGCAAGAAGTAGCCTATTCTTATCGCGTCTGGCAGGCAGAAGGCTGTCTGTAAAACGTCTTGTACCTCGACATTTTCAATCAGCGGACTTAACTCTACATTTTGGCAAAGTTGTTATCACAATTATTTTTCTTTCGAAAATCGTATTTTTCTCGAAAACGGCACTCACAATTTATATAAAAAAATATTTTATTTCCCTAATTTATTAATAATTAAAACCAAGAATAATAACAAGAAATAAGATTTAATCTTGTTTTTATTTTTAAATTAATCAAATGAGCCCTGAGGTATCCCTGAAAGGGCTGCAAGTTATGAGGACAACCGATGTCCCAGTACCACGCATTGTTGACGAAAGTATTACTGAGTAAAAACTAATCCATAAGTTCAACCAAGGCGGAGAATTAATATCAATCCTTTTTTACTTCAGTGGGACATGTAGATTAGAAAGTTCATTCAAGTTGCTTTTTAAAAGAGGTACACTATGGTGGCAAGACACATCATTACTTGGGTGTGGTTCACATTCAACATCGGGCCCTGAAATTTAACCATCCTTTACATACGATCTCGTCATGTATTTTTTTTTTACAATATGTACACATTAAAGTGGCATATTGATAAGGCTGATTGACTCACATTGATTTTGAAGTTCTAAATTACAAAGCGGAAATGTGAAAAAGTATACCAGATTCGTGGTGTTCCGTTCAAAAAAGAATCTCCACACTTGACAGTTCATCCGAAACTGAACTCAAGGAAAATATTCATGTCGCTTTTCATTGCATAAACTTTCTTTAAAAAATCGAACTTGAGATATGGATCAAACTTGTCATATCGCTGATAGTGAAGACGGAAAAGGTGGGTCTCGCAATTCTGCAACGGATTTTAATAAAATTTATACAGAAGCTTCTTGCATATGAAAAATATTTTTTTTTTATATTTTATTGAAATTAAGTGAAATTGACGTATACAAAAAATTTGTCCTAAAAAGGTTTTAAATGTTCTTTTTTCACTAAGATTCACCGACATACTCGTACCATTTCAAAATACTCACGTCACACTAAGATTACCTAAGCCCGATCAAATTAAATTCTTTTAACATTCATGATTCCCGAATTTGCATTGGGTTTTAAAATTAAAGTCTTCATTAATTTGTTAAAAACAAAATAGATTTAATGCCAAATATTTCGTAATTGAAAACTAATAACACTTAAAATCCACTTTATGGAACAATTTATAAAAAAAATTACCGTAAATTCTTTGAAGAATATATTCTCTAGGTATATTTTTCTATTGTACCTGGTACCCCTTTCCAACGTTGTTGCCGAAAAACCAACATGTGGTTATTGTTTACTTTAAATTAATATAATTTTCATTCTTATAAAGTAATAAAGATTCAATTTTATTGCTGGCTGGGCAATTTTTTTTTTAAATCGCGTAAAGCAAATTTATTTTACACCAAGAATCTAGACTTTAAATTTGAATATTTCGAACAAAATAAAAATGGAAGGTAACAGTTTCAATATTAATTGTTGTGATCAACAAATCTCTTTGGAAATATATCAGGAGAGTTTTAGAAAACAGGAATTTACTTTTAATTCATGTAAATGATTTCATTTTATTTGGCTTTTATGTGATATGATACGATTTTGTTTGCTAAAAAGTGAAGTCATCTCTAGCTACATTATTTCTAAATCAACCTTGGTTTTATATTTAATCGCTCTATAGGGCAAGTATTGGTTTCGTAAGAAAACGCTATGATGGTGGAAAAGTCCAACAAAGTGTTTATGTCATAGGTTAGGTTAGGTTAGGAGGGGTGTGCACAGCCCAAGGGCTGTTGCGTACACGGGGGCCTATTGGTCCATTGTGATCCCCTATTAATAAAAGCAGAGATGCTCCTAACTAATGCCTTATGTAGACTAGTTCATTTTCGAACCAGCCTGTGCTTACAATGAATTTTCTCATATTTGCCATTGAGACCTGCGTTAGATCGTCTAGTTCTCCAACAAACCTGTTTCCGAAGTAGCGAAGGCGATTTGTTTGGAGGTTCGGACAGTCACAGAGCAAGTGTTTAATGGTTTCAATCTCCTCGACATCCTGGCAGCTCCTACAGAAATCGGGTGCAAATGCACCCATTCTAGTGGCCATTGTGCCAATGGCGCAGTGACCCGTTAGTACACCTATCAGGATTCTGATGTTCTTTTTACTCAGCGATAAGATATACCGAGTTTCTTTTTCAATAATTCTAGGCCATAAACTTCTAGAGATAACACAGTAGTCGTCCCTGGAGGACCAGGAGTTGTTGATTTGCTCTTTCGTTATTAGGTCTATTTTCCTTTTAATCACGCCAATCGGGATTTTTGGTTCTAAATTTAAATGGCTACTGCTGTTTTTATTTGATAGTGATCCTTTCCTTGCCAGTTCATCTGCTATTTCATTCCCTTCTATATTACTATGTCCGGGAACCCAGCAGAGGTTGACTTGGTTAGTGTTACAAATATTGTTCAGCATATCTCGACATTTTGTTGTGTTTATGTCATACCGTCCATTGATCTGTCCGGTATCCGTTTGTGTGTGTATACGTCTGTTTTTTTGTATGAATGTCGAATGCTGGAACGTCAAGCATTCCCATTGAAACCCGTCTGTACAAATGCAGAATAAGATCGAGCAACTGTCAGGAGATTAGTTGCTCACATATTTGAGACAGGCTATATATCTTGGAACAAATTGATCGGGTTCAGTGGAATGGTGCTATGCTATTTTGAGTAGGCGGTAATAGTTAACTTAAGTAATGGAAAACTTTCCAGTGTAAATTTTTATGAATTTAAATTCGATCAAATGAGAGTTGCTTGCAACCTGATTGCCAAGTGGGAGTATTCATTTAGTTATATTATTTAGTTCAAATGGTTACATTTAGAAAAATGGTATTCCCATACATACATATATTACCGCATGCAGTTAAGCTGATGAAGCATCAACTGATTCTAGTGGTGTGCAACTCTCAAACAAAAAGTGTTCAAACGTGATTAAAATATAAAAATCATGTTCACAGAAAAAGTTATGCATTACTGCATGTACTCATGTGCATTTCATTAACGATTTTTTAAATTTAAAAATTTTGAAATTGCTTCTAAAATCCCCAGATTATTATTTAGCCTAGCCCAGTGCTGGATGTTTATGAATATGACCCACCCTGTATTGTCAGGGTATCATTTTTGCACAATAAATTGTGTCAGTCTTGTGGTTTTTCTTTTTTTCGCAACAAATAATTTGATAAGAATTTTAAACTGATAAGATAATATTTAAAAAAGGGGCGGGAAGAACTTGTTCTCTTTAAAATTGTAATCTATCTCTATGACTACATAAAGACTATGTCTAAATGTTCGTGGGATAATATATCAAATCATTATGTTAAATAGTAAATTATTTTTTGACGTGAGCTTCGCTTTAGCGGATTTCACAGCGGACCAGTTTTTTATAACTTTTTAGGAAAAAAGAGAATTTACCGAATATTTTTTAGAGTTAGTCATTTTTCATAAATAAATATAGAAAACTTTTATTTTTCAAATATTTCACACCGCTTAGAAAAATATTAAAAACATAATGAGTTTCCAAACCGTAACTTCCACTTCGAACCCACCTTTGGGATTCTTGCAGGTTGCAGATTCAATTTATTGTTTATGAGCACCCACAACTTTATCTAAGAAACCTTCTCACGACACAGGACCTTTGGGACTCTTACAAATAGTTGTTCTGGAGATTCAAGTGCATCTTCAATAATAGAAGCACACCTAGCACTATCTCAGAAACCTTCCGAGGTCCATATATACCAATATGAAACAACTTGTTGTTCTAAAGTGCAAGATTGCAAATTTTTGATAATTTTTTAAATAAATGTTTTTTTTTTTTAAATAACGTTCCGTGTATCACGAGAAAGCTCTGCTTACATTTTGAATATTGCGTACTCACTACACCGTACCTGCATTGGAAACCCTGTGACGCCTCAAAAAGAGTTTACCTATTGTCTCAATTGATTGAAATTTTGTTAAGTAATTTCTATTGATTGTTAGAATTAAATGTCTTCATTCACCGATCATTTCTTCATAATTAAGTTCAGTATGAACATCGTCATCAAGAGCCTGCTTACTCGATTCTGTTTTTTTTTTTTCAACTGTTTCGTCTTTTTGACATATTTGGTATGAGATGAAGAAGTATAGCGGATAGAAGCTACGTTTCTACACCTCTCACTCCAACTGTCAAAAAGACGAAACGAACGAGAAAAAGAATCGTGTCATCAGGCTTCAAGAGTCAAACTGAAGTATCATATTTTCGTACACCATTAGGGTCGTTCACATTCTCAAATATGTTGAACAAGCACGGCATGAATGGCTTGATTTTCATAATGTCAACGCGGCTTGTAAATCATGCTGGATGGGTTTCAAAATGGTTTGATATTTTGGATGCATGAGAAACAAATTTGAGAATGTCATGCTTGTCATTTTCTCGAGTTGTGCACATTGTAAGAAAATATATGAAAACGAGTCTTATAAGCAATAGCGATAATTCCGGTGAATTTTATTATATTAATATAAGTTTTCAGCAGACTTGGAATATAAAAACCATGTAAATCTCCTCATCTGAATGTTCCACATTACTTCACATTTACATTACTCTGAGTTGGTCCGCCATGTTCAAAATTCTAATGAGAAGTGATGTTTGACAGCATGTTTGACGAATGTGAAGGCTAATATTTTTCATTCATTAAATATTCATGATACCGTGCTTGTCAAACAAATTTGGGAATGTGAACGTCCCTATTAATTCTCCGTGTAAATAGTTGTAGTATTTTGTATCAAATAACATGTCTGTTTGAATATATGTATTGAAAAAATATATTGTTGTCTCAAATAACATCCGTGTTTAGACACAAGTCTAACAAACTTTACGTTACGTAGCGGAATCTGGTTGTGCGTTCTTTTTCTAACAATATTTGACTTGAAATAAATAGGTTCGTTCTTTTTCTTTACTTTGAAATTCTATGAGTTCAAAGTTCTGTCAAAGTATATAAACTCAAATTCTTTTAAAATGCACAGAAAATGTTTTCAATATTTATAGGTAAAACAGTGTTGCTACTTTTATGTATGTCGATAAATAAATCAGACCAAAAACATAAATGTTGAAAAAAAAAGCCAAGTTCTTCTATACAAAAACCTTTGTGTAACATATCAGCCTTGAAAAGTACTGAGATCTAAAAGTACGCCAAGTTCTTACTTCATGAAGGTTTAATACCGAATATTTAAAGTAGAATAATATTGAAACAGCTACAATGTAATAGAGACATTTTATTATTTAATGATTACTGACTAAAGTTTGATGGGTTCACTGGTCAAATTTTTAAAACCTTTCTTTTTTTTAATTTTTTTTATGTAAACTCAAATTTTTTAAGGTAGGTATGCAAATGTTTCCTTTTTTCTTTCATGTTAAGATAGCATAGAGTACCAACTCGAGCACTCTAATTCTAAGAAAAGTCATGAATTTTCAAGATGCATTCATAGTTTCAAAATGACAACAAAATGACACTTCGAATGAAAAATCTTCGATTTTCTATTTTTCGCTTTGAATGTACATTAAGCTATAGCGCTCTACCAAATTTCATCATTCTACAGCAATCGCAAGTGCTCCATATAAATTAAACATTTTCTCAGAAAGTAGGCGGATACCACGCCCCCTGAATGGAAAACCTCAATTTTTATTTTTGGTCCTTTATATGCAATTTGAGCCCTACCGTTCTACCAAATTTCATTGTTCTACTGCAACCGGAAGTGTGCCATATAATTTACATCAGTTCTGAGGAAGTGGGCGGATACCACACCCCTGAATGGAAAACCTCAAATTTTCGATGTTTTCCTCTGTTTGCATGACAAGGCCTACCGTTGTGCAAAATTACAAGATTCTACTATGTCGGGAAGTGCTTCATAATTTTGATGATCTGTCAGTCAGTCAGTTACGGTTACGGTTTTTGTGATTTTTGAGGCCTTATATCTCAGGAACCGCTTATGCTAGAAAATTGAAATTTGGTGAAGCCCCTGTGCCTGACTATCTTAGCAAATATTCGGAATTTTAAGTTTCTGACTTCATTGGTACTGAAGATAGGGAGGGGTCAAAAATCGCCTGAGTTTGTTCTTGTAAAAAGGGTGTAGTGCCAGAACTTGGCTGGGCACTACCGTGCCGTTTGATTCTTCACTCGGACGAGAGTTGATGTTAAGACATCTTGAGTCCCGGCATACTCTTATTTTTTTGTGTTTTTATCATGCAGTTAGGGCAGAAAATTGAAAGTTACAAGAATCAAGTGTTTTCCAAATATACATATACAACGTTTTTGAGAAACAAGAGAAAGCGAGTATTGTTTTTTTTTTTGTTTTTTTTTTGTGTTGGTCAGTTTTGTGCTTTATCGTGTTTTTTTGTAAAGTTGAAACATATTCACGGGACAGCAGAGTTTGTTGAGTTTCTGTACGTTTGGTCTAAGTGAAATAGAGGGTGCCTCTTTTTGTTGGTCAAATTTCGACCGATGCCGGATACTTAACATGTTTTAAAACCATAACTAACAAATTGATGAAATCAATAACTCATTTAAATCTCAAAAATAAATCCACTTCCTGTCAAGAACAACAAACAAACGAACTTCTAAAGCAATAAGGGTTCCCAAAGATATTCTTCTCATTTGCAAAAAATGTTCAAAGTAAATTTTTGTATTATAATTCCTTTCCACTAAATTGAGTTCAAAATAACAATAACAACAACAACGACAGCCACAACGAAATAAACATTTCTTTATACCTCTACCTCTGGTATTGCTGGCATTCCGCCTGCTGCCGCCCGCCGCGCCAATAGTGGCTGTTGCTGTGCCGCGCCGTCGTCGGTCGCGCCGCCACGCTGCTGCCGCAATCTTTGAAGTTCATCTGAACTAATTGTGAAAACGTTCCATACATACAATAATAATATTCAACATCTTTATCTCGATAACATTTATTTTGTTTGATTTATCCATAAATTCATTTCATTTTCTGCACACACACCGAATACGAGTACTGCTACTGCTGCTTTGCCATCCAAAGTTCCGAGGCAGAGACCAAAGAGAGAGGCAGCAACAACCATTGCCGCCGCCACCAAAAAGGTCAGATGAAAATGCTAATATACATTTGCATTCATTAAAAATGCTAAAAACAACAACACAAAACCCAGAAGATACATACATCTTTTGAGAGTGAAAAATGAATGCAATGCTGAGTGATTGCCAGCGCAGATGGCAAATTGTGCATTTTAAGATATTTTTTTTTTTTAATTTTTCTCTTCTGTTTTGCTAAGCGTCAATTACACTCTAGGGTTCTTACATAATTGTGGCATCATTTGCATTGAGTTGAGTTAAGTTAAGTAGGTACCTACAGTTGCTCAGCTTGAAACGGGTTTATGTGTAGGCTTAGATGTGTATATTCGTATTTGTGTATATTACATTTTGATACGTGCAGCGAGTACAAAAAAAAATCAGAAATTTGTAATATTTTGTTAACTGGTTTATATATTTTTTTTTATTATTATTATTATTATTATTATTATTATTATTCGACTGGGGAGTATTGCACTTTTGCCAGGTGATTCAGGAATGCATTTGAGATTTGGATTTTAAAAGTGGCACGACTGCCAAGAGGGCAATTTTAAGCTGTCTCATGTGATGTCAGCAAAATAGAACGCTAACGCAAATTAAATTGTTGTGTAGATATTACAAATTACAGAGTCAAGTTTAACTTTACCAATTCAGAACAAAGGCGCTACTTCATTTCTATAGTTTTTTAAGAATTTTTAACAAACTTTATTGTCCAAAAATCGATTTAAGGTGAATTTTTACTAAGTCAACAAAAATTCCCTATTGAAGTGGACGTCACTATTCTACGCGCGATATAATTTGTTTGACTCAAAGGCCGTCATAAGGTATGGAACAAATAACCAACCTCTTAGCGTAATGGGTAGTGCTCTATCTCTTGCGATGAAGTGACAAATCCTCCGAGAACATTTCTTGTCATGATGGAATGCCTCCCATTTTAAGCGTTCGAAGCAGGGTTACCCCTGGGATTTTTCAAAAAGTCGCAGAAAAAAGTCGCTTTTACAAAAAAAAGTCGCAAATTCGAATTCTTTGAAAAAGTCGCATTTTTGAACAAAAAGTCGCAATTTTTCTTGTAGCTTCCCGTTGGATGAAGAGCTAGCACCTCCGACCGCATTAGGAGTTTCTCCTTTTTTTTTTTGTTGTATGAGAAATCTATTGGATCCGGGAGTGCAGGTTTTAGAAATTGAAAAGAAGTATATTAATCACCAATCATTACCTTCGCATTTTTCGTTTCCCAAGCTGAAGTTCCAATTTGCAATAGGTATATTTATTTACGAGTATTTCTAAGAAAAAGTTCTACTTATATTAATCTCAAGAAAAAACACAAATAGTAGGTACCTACTTACTTTTTCTTCGCTTCGCTCAGCACAACTCACCCGTCCGACACCGACACAAATACCGTTTTTGATGTCAAAAAACAAAACAACATTTACATTAAATAAAAATGTCAATGGACTAGAGACAAAGCACAAAGGTAAGGAGATATTCCAGGAAATGTCAGTGTTGGTCGTCAGTGCTAAACACGTAAGAGAAAAAAAAAAACAATCTGACAGCGCCCCCGTGGTGGGAATGGGAAAACGAACGAAAACGAGAATGCGAACAGAAAACAAAGCAAAGACAATCATACTCACACATTCTCAGAAAAGTTTGATGGTAAATGTGTAAGCAAAGAAAAAGTCGCAATTTTAAACAATTTTAAAAAAGTCGTCGCATAGTCGCACAGCAAAAAAAAAGGTCGCAAAAATGCGACTAAAGTCGCATAAGGGTAATGCTGGTTCGAAGTCGGCAGAATATTGTAGGCCTCCTTGGTTCCTGGCGACAAAACATACTGATTAATTACTGAGAGTATAAGACACTAAGCAAAGCTACGGAACCACCATAAACCACAGATGTTGAACAACAGTGTTCTATTGAAATAGCAAGTTGCATTCCTCCCCTTAAACAATTCAACCGTAATTCTCGCGACTCAATGAATGCCCATTAGTTTACTCTTAAGTTCAGCTTCGGACGTTCTATTAATTTCAGAGATTCTTTGATTAGCCGCACTACACGAATGTGGAATGCCTGACGCGGCTCAATATTTCCCTCCCATTATGATATTCAGACATTCAAAACCAATGTGCAACGGTATCTCCATTTAGATCGTCTCAAAATCTCCTTAACACTCTAGCTGTGCTCAAATATTTTAAGGGTAGTCAAAATCTCTTTAGTGCTCGTAGAGTATAAAAAAACGACTGAAGTTAAATTTTACACAAAATGTGAGCATAAAGAGATATATTAGAGGTCGAAGAGTCAACTTAAGGACCAGGTCCTTAACTAACAAGATTTATCTAGCCAGCTTGATGCAAAGATAGGTGTGTCCAGTTTTACCCGCCAAGTTGGTTGGGGTCTTCTTTCGTGCCGGGCTTTAAAGTTGGATTCAAAGACGGGAGGGGAACTTTTGTAAGAAGAATCTCTGAATTTAACATTTTGATCTCAGTGCTTGTATCGTTGACAGAATTTATAGCGGAGTCAATGAAAACAAAGTCTCTAACAACCTCGAAATTAATGCTGTCTATTGTAACGTTCTATCCCAGACGTTTGTGTTGGGTAACCTTTTGTTGGTTACAAAATATAGATGGCATTGCTCTCATCTTCTTGCCAATGAGATTGCGCTGTTTTTCGATTACTTCCATATTGTCGGAGTTAACTGGGCGAACTTTTGAAAGTTTGTGGCTCTAGTACATTCTGCCTGACAGCGAAATCCGATTCCTCATGGCAATTATAAAGTCTACAGAAATGACTTTTCCTTATTCTGAACACATACTGCGATTCTACTACGATGTGCTTTTGAAGGTCTTTACAGGTTTCAGATCGGGTCTTGTAACCTTGAGGGGTTCTTTTTTATCTTTTCGCCAAACTTAACAACTTCATCCCTCTATTTCCACGATCGTCCCCTTCTCATGCTCCTGCTTTTTCTGATAAGTTGGTGTTCCTCTCTCCAACTTTTTGACAATGTTTACATAGGTTTTTAATGTTACAAGATGGTGGCATAGACTTTCAGCATAGACATCAGAAAATGATTGGGTTATGTTAGCCGAACAATGTCGAATGTCCTCACAGTACTTCGTTTTTGTTGGCTTCGATGGAAATATTCGTATGAGTACCTTGTCTATATCTAAAGAGTGGAATGAGGTCCCTTGAAGATTCGGACATCCTTGATACTGAAGTATCATGTGTCAATTCCTGGCGTGCCATGTGTGTCGATGACAGTTGGTTAATTTGGTTAAAGGTTGATTGATCAGGAGATCTTCATGTTTCTTAACAGTGTTCAGGAGCTGTTGTCCTTCTTATGATTAAAATTGCCCTTATGAACTCCGATTTAAGACAATCCTGGACTTTTTTTGCGACGATTTTACTCGAGTGAAAATTTATTCAAAATTTAACCCAGTCAAGGTTAGATTAGGTTGACGTGGCTGTCAGCTGGAAAACCGACACACTTAAACCATGGGTTGGTCCATTGAGATTTGTCGCTCAGTCTACATTTAGAAAAGTCTTGCAGGAGATACTGGACGTACTACATACAAGCCCACTAATGTCCCCATTTGGATTACCTAACAACATGGAAAACTTTGTTGTTGTTACTTATCGTTACTTCTACCTATTTCCACTCAGGTATATCGTTCATTGGTGGTCCCAAGAAAATGAACCTGTCTTGTAGGATATTATGTTGCCTTTTGGCATTGTTTTTAGCAATATCTGTATTTAATTTCTTTGCACTAACGATTGCAGTGTTATTTATCTATTATTCACAAACAAATATTCTAAATTAGGCAACAAAATAGTTTTAACTTACATTTAACTAAACACCAACCAAACAGACAAAATTCATTAAATAAAAAATCCGCTTCATTTTATATGCGGATCTGAATTGTACAAAATGAATGCGTTCACTTACCGCGCTGTTTTACCGACGTAGTAATTTTTGGTATAATGGTTGGTGCGTTGGTCTGTTATACGAGTACATAAGGTCTTGAGTTCGATTCTCAGCCGCTGCAAAAACCTTTATTAGGGGTGTACTGTCTGTTGCGAGGAGTTGACAAATCCTCTAAGAGTATGTCTTGTCATGAAAAGTGTTGCTCATTAGCCGTTCGGAATCGGCAGGAAATTCTAGGTCCTCTCCATTACTAGTGACATACACACAGGACTGGTTGAGAGTTGTAAGTCACTAGGTCCTGATTCTCTTCAAACTTTTGCACCACTAAATTATTTTTTTTTTATTACCGACGTTACCGACTTAAATGCAGATTCACTGCGAATGAATAGCAGAATAGTGGTAAGTGAAAATTCAAGAAAAAATCCCGTTGAAAAGCAGAATAGGGCTGTATATCTTTAAAATGAAATGACATAAGTTCATAAACACTAGCATTCTCCGATCCATGTATGTCGACGTGTATTATGCATCTTCACGTCACAAATATCAAAACTGACAGTTGGCGCCATTTGCAAAACATATTATAGTAGGTATCTTCCCACAGGGGGTTCACCTTTAACTATGGGTGCAAAACTTCAAAAACAAAGAAAGAATTTATGAACTTTGAAGTTAGTATAAATGTGTGATGTTTGCTGACTTCACTCGGAGTGATTTTTCAACAGGTCAATGGGACTGCTCACATGTGCCTCCCTGACTGCAAACTGAATATGCCCATTCATTTTTTAATTGCTATTGAATCAAAATCTCAAACAACCAGTTGCTCAAAGCTTAAATATCCTTCAAAAAAAATATATTTTCCGGTTCCCAGAATCAGTCAAAATTCATGGCTTTTTCATTTTGAAAAAAAAAAAGAGTTTTATTTTAAATTTCATTTCTTTTAATGCAAAACAAATTAATAAATGTCAACAAGACCTAGCAAAACAAATAAAACCGAATGAGATATTCATCTTAAGCTTATTTTTATTTAAAATGCTTTTCTTTCTAAAAAGCGCAAGTATTGGTTTCATGTCAAAAAAAACATCGAGATTTTATTCAAATTTCAAATTACAATAGTGAGAATTCCAAAAAAGTGGTTTTCTTCACTCAGGATATCTGTCCCTTAGAGCGTCTGTACATTCAGCCATAGAGCTTAATCCAAAACGAACGGTCGAATTGTCTTTAAATTGGAGAGAGATCATTTTTATGTGTCAAACTCGGTTTTGGTTTTAGGTCTTTTAAAACACCCATTTTATACCTGTCACCATTTTGAACATACTTAAAAATGTCCAGCAACCGAAAATACCAAAAGCATGTTTATGCGATTCATTCTTGCAATTAATTTCAATTTTTGTACTTCACTGTACTGATAAATAAATCTTTTCTTAGAAGAAAAAAAAAACAGAGCGACACTCAAATTCTGTCATTAGTTAACTGAAGAAAAATAAGCCAGAGAACAATGCTGCCAATAAAAATGTAAACAAAAGTTAAAACGTTATATACCTACGCATTAAAAAATGTCTGCCAACTAAAATCTCCATTAGCATCATCATCACCACCATCACCGTCACCACCACCGGGTGTTTTGTTGTGTTGTGAAACTATCAAAATGTCTGCCGGTGGTGCTCTGAAGTCTTGCCATCTTGCCAAAAAAAAAAATCTCATTCATTCCAAAACGAACATTGTTAACGTTTTGCAAAAAAACAAAGCAAATCTGCACTTGTTTCACAAGAGAGGCATTTACAACGAGTTGTCACTTTTTTAGACAGCTACTATACGTCGCTGTCGGTCGTCGATCGATGACATCACACTGACAGTTAGTTGCATGGATGATGAGTGTCAATTGGAGAGATTGCGAATCGATAAATTAACTCAACGTTCGTTGTGTCGTAAACAATCAGCTTGTTATCATCAGGAACTCAAATTAAAAACAAAAAAGACAAAAACATTTCACTTTCTTTTTTTTTTTCCTGTGTCTGTTCCTCTTTGGTTATCTGAATGAGTTATGAGGAATTTGGACAGAACTCGAAGGGTTTTAAAATGGCTGATGACATCATTCGAAAATACTACTATCAATATGTGTACCTGAACCGGTTGATAAGTCAATGAGATTTGATTTGAATTGTTGTTTTTTTGTTGTTGTTGGGAAATATTAAAAAAACTAAAAACAATAATAATCTCGAATTATGAATTATTGATTGTAGAATCAGTCATACGAAGCCCATCGATACGAAACGAACTTGGGTATTTCAATTCGTTGTTGGTTATTATTATTATTTTTATTGGATTCACCCGATTTGACAGTTGTGAAATCTTCGATATTTTTTTTGTTATTGTATTGACCTCAACGTCTAAATTTGCATTAGACAGACTGTCTTCAGTGTCTTCATGGAGTGTGCTCGTCAAGCTATCTAGTTAATGGTTGAATGTACTTTACGGGAAAGAGGAAGGCTATTTTGTAGCTTTTACGTCAGTTTAAATAGATTAATTTGTAGCTATGTATATGTTTTTTTTTCTTTGAAACGATTTATCCGTTGGTGTTATTCTTTTTATTATTTTCGGTTAACAAATTACCAAAGACAAGATGTGCGATTTTTTGTTGCTTCTTCATGAAACAAAAAAAATAATTAAAATTCAAAGTGAATACATGTTTTATTGAGACAAAAACTAATTTGTCTTTAATTTTTTTTCTCGCTGTTTGTTTATTCATTTTCAGTTTTGTATTTTTTTTTTTTTCAAACTTGGAAGGTGGAATCATGTTTGTTTGTATAAACTTTAACAAATATTTCTTAAAATTCTAAATAAAAATATGACAAATTGTCAGAAAATTAAAAACTGTGCAAACATTTTTTGTGTTCGTGTAAATTCTATAGTAATGGATTCAGAATAATTGAAAACTAACTCCCCCATAAAATTTGCATGGTCTATTTAACGAAACAAGTTTTTCCCACTGGGTTGCAAATTTTATTTGCTTAAGACACACACGACTTTTACTTTTTTTTTTTTGCTGCTTGTAATTTTAAAAGCACAATATTCTTGTTTGGTCAGCCTTGAGGCGGCGCGCGATGACAGTTTTCATGTTGTGTAAAGGGTGTTTCTTTAAGTGATATAAAATGTGCTTCTGCATTGATTTGATTTTTGATTTTTTTATAAGGGGCATTTCAATAAGTGCGGGTAGATGTTGAAAATGAGCTGTTCAAATTCCTTTTTTTATTTGAAAGGCCCATGCATGCCATTTTGTACAAATATGTCATCGTTCAAATGTCTGGCTCGACTTCTTACGGTCGAGTAGTTCAATTTTCAATGACTTTCACATAATTAGATCTGGCTGAATTTGAGCGATGGCTTATGTAATGTTCACCATAAGGGCATCGGTCGAATGTAGTGTGACTTCAGGAAACTCCACAAGAAAACGTTTATTGGGTACAAATCGAACGACCTTGGTGGTCAATTCACGTCACCTCTGCAAGAGATAACCCAACTCTCAAGTCGTTCTACTATGACCACTTGTCTAGTTCCATATGGTTCAATTTGGGCCATAAGAAATTAGTTATCATCGATCTGTAGCGTTTTCGAGAATGTTGCCGCGCGTCGGCCCAAAATTCACACCCAAAGGTAACTTTTTGAGGATGAATTGTCACCTCAAGTGGCTTGGTGTCACCCCATATAGAGTAATTTTTTCTGTCAACACAGCTTTTCATCAAAAAATACGCCTAGTCACTAAAGATTGCTTTTCGGCCAAAATTAAAGTCCTGTTCTAAACGCTCTGAAGCCAAGTCAGCAAAGAAATGACGTTGTTTATGGTCATGAACTTTTAGCTCCTGGGTCAGTTTGATCTTTTACGGGTGTAGGCCGAAATCCCGATGCAAAATGCGCCAAGTTGAAGTCTGCGAAAGGCTGAGTTCTTGTGCCCCGCGAGAGTGGACTGCCTCGGGTTTTGCTGCTAAATCGGAACGTAATAGTTTTCTCGGACGATTTTGCGTTCTTTTGACGTACGGATGTTGGTTGATTGATTACCGAACCGGTCGTCTCAAATTTGGCCACACATCTTTGAAGAGTAAAAAAAAATGACGCAATGCGTGAAACGTTCGCACTAAGTTCAAAAGTTATGTTTCAGCGAAGAGAAAAAACTTCCCATTTTCTGAACATCTTTCCAAGGAAATTTCCATTTTACTTATGCTTGTACAGGGTGGTTTTAGAACACACGCCTAATATTTTTCTGTTATATCTTTAAAATGAAACGAGTTGTTGATGAGTATTCATTTCGTATCTTCGCTTCACAAATGACAATACAAAATTGACAGTTGTTGCCATTTGCAAAAGCTAAATCATCTTTCTGATACATTTTACCGGAAAACAAAACCATTTGACTTTTGACAGCTACGATAACAACTTTGTTAGTTGTAGATCTAGTACATTTTTGAATTCAGAATTCACACCAAAAAAATCTATGATTGATAACGATAACATCGATGACGTATGAAAACAGCTGCTGCTTATTTTTTAATTTTTATTTTTTAATATATTAGACTTAATACAAGCTATTTCTTAATCTAAAGTCGAAATTCAGTCACTTTATCTCGTCTTCCCATCATGGAATATAAATATCTTTTTTTTTCTTATTTTCTAAAAACAAACCAAATTCCAGTTATTCTGTTGAACTATTTTTAAAAAATTATTTTTGTCTGTTGGATTTGGTGCCTAGACTTGACATATAGGTGTTGCTGCATTTTTGCAATATATAAACAGAAATATAAATCAAATTTGTTTTTTTCCAAAATCAATGTCACAAAAAATATTTATTGGCAGCTGTCCAAATAGCAATACGTCAAAGCGCAAACGTTTTCATCTGACAGCAAATACCTTTTAAAACATTTTTAAGACGTCTGCCAACAAAAAAAGAAACTTAAATTTAGCTGAAAAGTCATAGTAATAATAATTAATCATTTTATTTTTGTTTGTTATTGCTCGTATAAGAAACAAAATTGCCCTTTCTTTCAAAGAATAAATACCAAGATCAATGCTCTATTTTCTATTATCTGTACGACCGGAAATTCGTTTCAATATTTTTCTTCTAATAAACAAAATACCTATTTGGTGTGCGTGCTCCTCCATAATTTCAACCCTGACCTGAACTTGATGTCACAACAAACTTCCTACACAATTTCACAACGCTCGAAAGTGTCGTCAACACAAATCAAGCGATTAAATACGACAAATCAAGATCAAAAATAATTGCACACTGAATATTGTCACCTTGTAAATTTGCCATTTTAAAATGTGTACATTCATACTCGTTCGTATCCCCACAAATTCAGAAAGTAATTTATTTCCTTTATTTTCTTTTAAAGCCAGAAAAAAAAAAATAAAAACGATAAAATTCTCGATCGTCGACCACTTTATAGATATTCCCAAAATAAAATAATTTTTTTTTGAATTTAAAATACCTAACACTCATTAGCAACATGTTGTTGGTTGACACTTCATACACTTCATGCGACACTGAATTTACAATGCATTTTCTTCGAAGACTTCTAACTCGTCAGTTGTGTTCTTTTGCAGTCTTGATAAAGACTTAACTAAACTACATCGGAATGGACTCCATGTGTTATTTAATTATTGTGCAATTGAACTACTTTAATCGAAAAATCCATTTATCAGTGCAGCTAAGTAAAACAATCAACGAAGAAAAAATACCCAAACAACGAAATACTTGATTAAACTAACGAAACAAAAAGAACGAAAGATAAACCGAATATAATATACCTTATACTTGTCGATTAATTTTGTTTTTGTATTAATTAAAATTCAGAAACCGCAACAAAATCGAAAGAGTCTTTATTAAAACAAACAAAAATCTCCACTCTTAACTAAGAGAAAACGTGGTGAAAATGTGGTTCCGCATGTCATCATCGGGTCAACCGTCTGTTGATTCCGCAGTCCCCGTGACAATGGCAACGACAATGCCTAACACACTTATAGTACCAACAACGACGGCAACAACATGTGGTGAAAAGTTTGAACAATTTCGTAAGGGAAGCTTTAGAAAGAAAAACGAACGTCAACGATCCAAGTCTCCACTGTGGTACAAAAGCTGCAGTGTCGACGAGGGTAATGAGAAACTCGAAGAGAATACAGAAATATCCCCACATGAAGAGATGATGCCAACACTCACAGAAGCTCTACCCCAAGAAAATGAGGCGATATTCCCTCTTGTCATAAGCGATCCAAAGTTAAAACAATCAAAGAAAACACTGAAAGCTATCAAAACCGATCCACCAAAGAGAAAATTCTACAAAAACTTCACCAGCAGCAAGAGTCATGAAGAGAAACCGCCAGAGAAGGAAAAGGAGAAAATACTCTTGACTGATCGAAAGTTCAAAAACAATCGAATTGAGAAAAGTTCTTCGAAGACAAAAATCAACGCTAACGGAACTGGCGGAAGTGATCTAGAAAAGAGGGAGAGTATAAAGCGGAGTGCAAGGAAAATTTCGGCGCCACCGATCTTAGTTAATTCCAATACTTCCGCCACTTCACACACTAGCAGTAGCTCAGTTGAGGCATCGCCAACAGATGGCGCAGCCGATGCAAAGAAGAAACCGCCAAATGTGCGTTCGCATTCGAATTTAAATCTGCAGGCCTTGGTGAAATTAGTTAGTAACAAGAGATTCCTCAGTTCTGAGGATTTCGCTTTAATTCGCCGCAAATCGCTGTCCGAAGCGGCTACATCAGTTATTGCAATAGCAGCCAATCACTGTAAGCCCGGACCGATAGCCCTGAAAGATGGAAGTGCTGTGGCCAAAGATGACGTATCCAATGGCAATGTGGTGCTAGTCAAGCATGATTTAAAAGGCTCATTCTGTGATCGAATTAACAATAATAATTTAAGTCCTCATAATAACAATACAAAAAAACGTTCTAGTACTAGTAGTAGTGGTAGTTTTAGGAGTAACGATAGTGTAAACATTAAATTAATTAGTAGGCGTATACGGGATAGTGATGAAGAGTTTTATTCTTGTGACGAAGACGAAGATGTACTCAAGGCTACATCGACAAGTGAAGCAGCTAAAGATATCAAGAGGAAATCTTCACCATCTCTTACGTCAAGAGTGGCAGCTAAGATAACCGAAACAACGAATAATTATAAAAATCGAAAAGCCAATAAGACGCCGAAAAAGAAGAAGAAACTGGCAGTTAATGCGCTTGTTGTGCAAAATAAGCGTCCAGAGTATTATAAGCAGCTAAGTGTTGGTAAATAAAATTAAAAAAATTAAAAAATTTCTTTGAAAAAAGCCTTCGGTTACATTTCTGAAAAAAAAAAAATATATATATATATATTATTTGATGATAATTTTGAGAGTCTTTTTCCTAATTTCTATTTCAATTTTTGTATTTTCAGAACGCTTGCATTCAACATCAATTGTGCGACAACCTTCAGACCGCAGGCCGGATGTAGCAAATACGTCTATCAATTCGAGTGGCAATACATCGTACAATACAAGTGAATTACAAACGTCACAATCATTAGATGCTGACACAAATGCGCTGGACGCAGAAAAGGATACCAAGCGGGATAGGTGAGTTACGAAAAAATCAAAATAGTATCTCATATGTGTATTCTTGAGGGTAATTTTGAAATAGGGTGATTTGTCTCTTGGAAAACACTTTTTACTTACTGGCTCAGAAAAGCTTTTAGGTGTCAAAAAGCTTGTGCTTTTGGGTTAATACCAGGCAGGGAAAAAATCGTTTAGGATAATAGTTTTTTTCCCCCGATAACCATAAGGGTGTGCAATTTTTTGAAAAATTGCTTTAAATTGAACAAAATAACATACTATATATGGCGAGTTATATGTATATTCGTACAAGAAACCTAACTCGATATTTAGATCAAACTTGACATTAGGGTGATACAAAAATTAAAAATTCAGTGACTTAAGTTTAATTATTTTCATGTAAAATTTATTTGACGAAAAAAAAAAATTAAAAGGTCGGTTGGCTGTATTGTCCTCAGGGTGTTCATTCCCGGTTGTCAGTGGTAATACTTGTGGGTTGTGGGCAGGAATGGCGTTTAAGTCGCGGTGGTAGGCTAACCCAATGACTACTTCCTCGTTGTCCATGATTACGTTGTAATCCAGAGTTTCCATCACACTGAGGTACCTCGGTTCGTAATGTCGTTGTTCTGTGGTCGTTGACGGTCGAAGTAGAGTCCAGGGCAGATCCTCAGTATCTTCCTTTCGAATAGTTGAAGTTCCTTCATAGCTGTCTTCGAGATAGAAAACCGTACTGAAGAGCAATAGCTGATCACTGGTCGCAGGAGCTGCTTGTAGATTAATATCTTTGTCGGTTGGCTAAGATCCGATCTTCTTTTCAGCAATGGGTGCAAACGGCTGAAAGCCCAGCTGGCCTTTTTCAAAACATTTCTTGAGTGCAGTTTAAACTTCGGCAACTCGTTAAAGTGCACTTCCAGGTACTTGACATTTGCCTTTGCCACTATGGAAAATCATTACTGCATGTGACAGCCTTTTCAGGATGTAGTAGGAGACACCATCTGGTCCAGCAGACTTTTTTGGCTTAGAATTGCCGATGATTTCTACAACCTACTCTAGATTGCATAACTGTGGACTATCGGTGGGATTATTTGCTGGAAAATACAGTCCAAGGAGAGTTACCGTAAATAGAATTTTTTGTTAAAATTTTTTTTTCTCCAAAATTTAGACCATGTCTACAGTACTGATGTCCTTAGTAGAAATGGTGTGTCTCCATTTTTGCATATTTTTAGTTTTGAGATAAATGAATTTTTAAAGTTTTTTAAATTTAAAAAAAATGATTTTTTAAAAAAATGATGTCATTATTTGTTATAGTAAATGGACTTGCGCACTTTTTGCTTGGTAAAATCGCTAAAGTTATGAAGATGTTGCTTTTTTGCTTAGTGAATACATTAAATTGCATATCATTTAATTTAAAGTAAAAAATGGTTTTTAACGTACAAAAAAAAAACAAATATCAAGCAAAAGAATGCATATCATCGAACAAAAAAATAAATATAGTAAACCAATAAAATCGAAAGACACCAAGAAAAAAAAAAACACATAAGCAGAAAATGTAGAAATATGAGCCCTTTTTTCTAAGTACATGACAAATAAGCCTTTTTTTTTGCTAACGAAGAGAATAGAAAATGAATATGTGTCCACTTTCATTCATGATCTTGATCCACTTCCAGTTGAAAATATAATTTTTTGTTTTTACAAAAAAATGAGACGAATCTAAATATGCCGCAAAACTCTATTTTTGATTTTTGGCACGGACGGCTTTTTTTTAAGGACTAAAGAATAGTACATATATTTATTTGTATTATACTTCATCCAACAAAAATATGCAGTACAGGTCTTATGGGAGAGCTTTTTCAAAATCAGTAGCGTGCAATATTTTTGCACCATACTAAATTGAAAGAACTCCTCCATAAAAAAGTGTTTGTGCGCCCATAAATTTTCGATTGCATCTGACGCAGGCCCGACGTCCTATTGACTGCATATCTGAGTGTGTACTGAATTGCTGTGGCCTATGGCTGTTGGTGCTATTCAATTTCAACCCCCATTAAATACTGATGTGCGTTCAGAGTTACCCTTGTTCATTTCGTAACTTGTTTAGTTTTTTTTCCTTGGGTTTCTGTTGAGGTGCTTTTGATTTTAGAGCTTTAAAAAAAGGGTCCGTTTAAAATCAACACTACGACAACCCTGTGAGAGCTTTAATGAAGGACAGATTTATGAAATTCACTGTAGCCAGAATGCGAAGCAAACGTTCTATCTTACCCACACTGCATATTTTTGTTGGACAGAATAAAATCGTTAGCGCCGTTTTCGAGATAATTACATTTGCCATAACGGCTGTATGGCAGATACCTATTATTTTGGAGTTATGCAAAAAATTCCCTCTAGGGATTGACAAGGCATACAAACAGACAGACGGAATTGCAAAACCCACTTTTTTTTTATTATCCATCATCGTTATGTGAAGTTTGATCAAATTCTAAAGTTTGATTTTTTTCCAAATGCGAAACTGCCTGCATTATGGGTTTTAAAAGAATGCAAGATTCAAAGATTCCAATCCAAACATTGGATTCAATGGATTAACTTCGAGACTGCGATATCATATTTTCAATCACCATTAATTTTGCATTCGCAAATCAATGGACAGCAAACAATTGATTGCAATCTTCTGAAATTTCATTCATTTAATTTGTCTTTAGGATCTTTTGAATGCAAATGAATGGAAAGAATGAATGAATTCTAGGAAGATTTGGTTGCTGTGAATGAGGAAAAAAATGATTGCAATCTCTTTAATGTGAAATGAATGGTTATTTTAAATTTGAAGTCACAGTTGCAAAGTCAATCAATACAATCATTGAATTGAATTCAATGAATGACTTTAAAAGATTACATTCTTTTACAACCCTTTCCTATAGAACCTCTACCTATATCGCAAGTAAAAACTGATACTTAAAACCTTTGTGCACGTTTTTCTCAAAATCTATTTCTTTTTGTTACCAACAGTATTACAATCCAAATGTATTTTTGGTTTAGTTTTTAAACTTAATTAACTCTCTAAAATTGTTTACTGTTCTCTAGATAGGCATAAATATACATTTTTCAAAAAAGTGGCTCAAGAAAAATACCTACATTTGTGACATATTGTTTCGAAATTCAAGAACAAGCCTTTTTACGGTATGCAAAACCTAGCAACCTTAAGCTAGCTAGGACAAAAGCATCCCTTTTAAATGATTTTTTGTTTCATTTTATTTTCATAATTATTTGCATGTCAAACTTTTAGATCCGTCTTACAATTCAGTTGTTTTTGGCCCAATGCAACGGGGTTTGCGAGCTGATTCGTTGAATTTTAGTTTATAATTGAGTGAGCCTGAATTCAGTGTAACTGTCGCTGTTCTTCCTTGAATTCAAAATTGGTTTTTTTTTTCTTGACAAGCTAGGTAAGAATATGGTGTAAAAAGTCAACCTTTATAAAAAGTTCTGTAAAAGTCAAGAATAGAGTTAAATTTATATTTGAAATAAGCTTAAATGCACATAAGTTTACTTTCATGAATGCATGTACCAAATTTAGTTTAGGAAAATTTTTGTGTAATTTTCGCAAATAATTAGAAAAATTTTTATTTTTAAAGTTTTGATATGCCATGTTTCTTAGAATTTTTAGAATTTAACTTACGAAAAAAATCGAACTCGTGATTTTGATCACAGTTGACATAAAGATGATAGAGAACACGAAAAAGTGCCCGATTCCGTCTATCTTTTTTCGGTCATCCCCTAGAGAAAAAATTAAAATATTTTTTTTGTTCGTACAAAATTCTATGCGTCGTTTTTGATAAAATACGACTTTTCGAAAACAATTTTTTTAAATTTGTATATATGTACTTAAAATACTTTATAGACTTATTTGGACTTACTGTGATTGCAAATTACTTGAAATGTTTCTCCTTGTCGTGGTCACGGATAACCTATCAGAACATCGCGTGAAAGCTTTATATTGATGTCAAAGACATTTTTAATCACAATAAGTCCGTAACGTAAATTAAATATCAAAATAAATTTCGATTGAAAAAATAGTAGTTCCAAAAAAAAAAAGAAGAAAAAAACCCGTTGGGGAAAAAGTTGAAAAATGCAATCTATCAAGTGTAAAAAAATCTACCGAGTTGTTTACGATCGAACCGAACAGACAGACTGAATTTCTAAATCAAAATTTGCGTTCTATCTTACGAATTTATTACTTGCTATATAAAAACCTATATATCGCAAATCAAAATCAAAATTAAGACAGATTTTCTGAAAAACAAAAATTGTCTCTTATGTCTCACAAAAAAATTATTTTTTATTGCAATCGCTTACAACAACAACGTATGCAATTTAACAGTTAAAAAAGTTTTGGATAAAACTAAATTTGATTAAAACCTCCACACAACCAATGCGGGACAGGTTTTAAAAGAAGAGACACACGCAGGAATTTCAACCTTAACCTAATCTTTGACATACATACATATGTACATTGTGAAACTTCTTCCTTTTCTTGAGCAATTGAATTCGACGCATCCATATCAAAATTGATATTTCTTCGATTTTTGACAAGTCCCAGTTGTTTTTTGAACAATCTGTTGTTACAATTCTACAATAACAGGTGTTTTTCTTCAGTGAACTTTATTCTTCGATCGTCTTAACCTTCACTACAATTAATAAATTAAATCTTTTGACTATCAATTTAAGAATGAAAGTAAATGTTCATTCATTTCCTTTAAATTTGTAAATATTTCTCATTCAAAATTTATTTATTTTTTTATTTTTTCCTCTTTTAAGGTCAAAATCAAAATCCGCTCCAGTTTCGGTTAATCGCTCCGAATCCTACAAAGAGAGATTATCACACAAAAGGAATCGTAACAATCGACGTAAAACATCTGATCCCAGTCTATCATCCAAACCAAAGTGAGTAGAAAACAAAATCAAAAATTTCAATTTTTAATTTATTGTCAGCGCACGTTTCGATTTTATATTTTTCATTAATTTTATTTCGAAACGAATTCATGGCTAAAATGTAAATTGAAACAAGGAAAACAAAAAAACAAACACACACATTCACTTCGAGCCAAATTTTGTGAAACTAAACAAACGAAGACAAAAAATTAAATAAATCTACGTGAAAACTAACTTTTTAAGGAGATTTTAGTTTAATCTACAAATCTATCTACTAAATCACGTATCTTTAGTATTTTTACAACAACAAATTCATTGAAAACCCCGACGCAACGTTATAATCAAAATTCCTGAACACACTCTTGATATCAGATTTTTGAACTTTTAGCAAGTTGTTTGTATCGCAGTTTGATAAATTAATGTTTTCAGGTCGTTTAGAGAGCTTTGTTTTCCATAGCTGGTTTTTCTGGTCCATAAAATATATTAAGGGAAGTTGTTTAAGTATGTTTTCAATTTTTGTATGTTTTGTTCCTTATTAGAATGTCTTATTGTTTCTGTTTTATTCGGTCGGTGACTTTTACTATACTTGACATCCTTCGTTCGTAGTCAGGATGAGGGCGGATGATGTTTTGTGAAAGAATAGAATATATTTCTGTGGTAGTGTGTTGACATTTTAAGGACTTTAAAAATTATTTATTTTCGATAGAAGAATTTTTGTTTTGATATTGGAAAATTCTCATGTTTTCCATCTAGTAGATAAAGATGGGGGAGGAAGTTTGAGTGAAATGAGTAGTTTGAGATGTTTTCGATGTTTAATTAAAAATGATTTTTAGGATCGTAGAAAATTACTTTGAATCAATAATAATGCGGCAAGTCCAATAAAATGCTAAATGACGTGTTTCAATCTTAGCTGCTTAAATAATGATAGAAACTTCAGAATTAAATTTTTTGGTTAAGTTTAAAAAAAACTGCTTAAATAATCCAATCGGAATAAGTGTGTTTTGTAAAAGTGAATATCCAGGTCAGTAAATTTTAACTTTTAACTCTTGAATGTTGAATTAGTTATAAGTTTCACCAGAATACGCCTTATATTTATGTCATTTGTTTATTGTTCAATTTAAAAATAAACTAAATTATTTAAGAGATTTTAAGAGGGATTTTAATAGAGTGCCAGCACTTGATAAAATCGAGCATTGTCGATCATTGGTCAACTCGAAACAAATTATTTTTGGCAGCACGTAATTTGTGACGGGTTTCATTGTGACTTCCACTTAAAAATGTCATTGTGAACTATAGAGTGAAATGTTTAATTGGCATTCTTCAAAACAAAGTTCGTGGACGTAAGTTCAAACATAAGTAAAAATTAAATTTTCTGATATATTTATTTGGAAATTGAAGAGAAGGTAGTACTTAATACTAAAATCATGCATGGATCTCCGTCCGTGCTTTTAAAGTGAAGGTTTTTACTAGTTAGCATGTTTTTGACCTTGTGTTAGCAGAGGATCCTCTGTGCTTAAGAAGTCAACCAGTTTTTCCAACAGAAATAGTTGTTTTTCCTTTCTTTGGCACATTTAAGTATTCCTCTGGATTAATCTTAGTTACAACTCATAGCTCGAAATTTCCGTTTGTTTTTATTTATTGACATAATTTGTTTGTTGTGCCATGTTTTTTCTTCAAAAAAGTACTGCAGACGATAACTTTTTTCTGTGGAGTGAAACTTTGGTTTCAAACGTCATTTTGAAGCTTGTGTGCTTCAAAATCTGACGATACAATCGAGGACAGTCGATTGAACCAAAATAGGTGGTGCCGGAAAATGTGCACATATAACTTTTTACTAAAGTAAATCGAATAAAATCCGCCACTGTATCACACGAAATTTCCTTAAATTTTTTCCTAATTTTAAGTATTTAACATTTAAAGAAATAATTAAAAAAAAAACAACAATCGTTCACGCGTTTTCAAGATATTGGATGTAATTTTTTTTTTTTGTTCAAGAAGAAGATACTTCTTCCTGTATGAAATTTTTAATTGAAATCGGTACAACCGTCCATGAGAACATCGAAAATCAAAAAGAACTGTTCTATAACAGCACATTTTTTTCTTGAATTTTATTTTTAGTTTAAATATATATAAAATTTTTATAACTGCTGTATAGATTCCATTAGTTTTTAAGCTAAAAAATATTTCATTTTTCCAAAGGGATTCACCGAAAGCCCTTAACTACAGAGTTTGAAGAAAATATCTTCAGCATTTTAGGCTGTGGGTCGAGGCAAAGACATACTCGTACACCAACAAAAAGTATATTTTTTGTATACAAAATTTCTTTAAAATTTCAACCCGTTTTTAAGATATGAATTTTCGAAAATAAAAGGTATTTAATTTGTTTTAATTTTAAATCAAAGAAGCTCCTGTATAATAAGTTTTGACCAAAATAGTCTGAGCCGTTAATGAGAAAGTCGAACATAAAACCACAAAGTTTTTATGACAGGTGTCGTTGATAAAAATGTTTCTTTACATTTTTTTTTTTGCCAAAATGTAGACCATACCTAGTACCTATTAGTACATATAAACTAATTAGAGCCGTTTTCGAAATAAATAAGTTCTTTCATAACAGCCATATTGTAAGCAGTTTAAACTGTTAAAAAATAAATTAAATAAATTTGGTGGTGCAACAGCTCGGAGTGAACCAGGACCTAGTGACTTACAACTCTCAACCATTCCTGTGTGCGTGTTACCAGAAACGGAGGGGACCTACAATTTTCTGCCGATTCTGAACGGCTAATGAGCAGCACTTTCCATGACAAGAGTTACTCATGGAGAATTTGTCAATTTTTTTGCAGCGGCTGATAATCGAACTCGAGACCTTCCGCATGACAGTCCAACGCACTAACCATTATGCCAAGGGGAACTACAGTTTAAACTGTTGCTTAATACAAAACTAAAACAATATTCGGTTAAATAAATAAAAGGTCTTTCCTCGTTGACAGATCCACAACAACTGATCATCATCATATCTTTATTCTCTCAGTATATTCTTCTACCTAACCGGTAGTCTCTTTCTATTAAAAACAATGATTATATCTTTATTTATTTATGTCTTTCTGAACATTCATTTGTTTTTTCTTTATTCTTTCTTTCGGAAGTGTTGCCCCAATATGGTAGTTTTAGAGCTACAAGAAAGCTTTCTCTAGGGAATTACCGAAGACTGAAGTACCAATTTTGAAGTAAATCGTTTCAGTGGTTTAGGCTTTAGGTCAACAATCATACAGACAGACAAACAATTAGCAGCACTTCTCATGACAAGAGATACTTTTAGAGGATTTATCAATTCCTCGCAAGGGACAGTACAACTTTTACACTTTTTTGCAGTGGCTGAGAATCGAACCCAAGACCTCCCGCATGACAGTCCAACGTACTAACGATTATGCCAAGAGGTACTACTCTATTATTAGAAGCTTAAAACAAAATTTGTTTAACTTTTCTAAAGAAACCTATCCAAAATACTTCAACTACTTTAGTGCAAAAATCGAAAAAAAAACTGTTACGAATCGTTACTTTAAAAAAAAATTCCCTAAAAGAAAACCACTCCTGCAATAAAAAATACAATTTTGTTTATTAAAATGGTCGGCACTATTTTTGAAAAAAAAAAGCTTAATTCTTTATCGGTCGCAAAATTTGTTTGGTATTCCAAATTTTAGAACATCCTACTATTGCAGACTTGTCGCATTAATTTTTCACAAATATAACATCAGTGTTTTTTTGGTTTATCGAAAAAACAGTCATATCAATTTTTGACAAGAAAAACAAGTTCTACAAACTTATTTATATTATATTTGTGTGTATTTTAATATTTATTTTAAATATTAAAAAAATATCATATGCGCAAAATTTTTCAATTGAATTTTCTTGTCGAAGAAAAAAAACAGGCCGAAATAAGAACTTAAGGTCTCAATATAGTGCTCAAAAACAAAACTATTTGTACCTAATGAGTTGCACTAGTACTACTACAGAAACTAGATTAACTTCAATCCGAGCTTAAAATTAATTTCCCGAACTTTTAAAAGCAAGTTATCAAAGTAATTTGCACTTAGTAATAGAAATGGGGAAGTGTAAAAGTCCCACCTTAATCATATTTTTGTTAAGTGTACCTAAAATTTACTTTTAAAAATTTTAAGTAATAAATCGAATATAAAAAAATTCCGAACTCAATGTAATCAATGTGAATGAATTTTATAATTTCGTTATTGTGACCTAACACATATAGCTCCGACAGACGGAATAAATAAACAAATTAGAGACCAAAAGCTCGTCAAGGGACTAAATCGTTTAAATTAAAACTCTCAAACTCTCAACCATTCATGTAAGCAGGAATAGAGGGGAACTACAATTTTGTGCCGAGTGGCACTCTTCGTAATAAGAGATTTAGAGTATTTTAACCCATTAAAAACATGACAACTGAACCCAGACCAGACATGACTGTCCACAGCACTGGACATTATGCAAATGGCTACTTTAAGAAATACCTCGTTTATATTGCAGAGTTGAAGCGTGCTTGAACTGTGT
The DNA here is from genome assembly GCA_963931855.1 of Philhelius festivus. Taxonomy (NCBI): domain Eukaryota; kingdom Metazoa; phylum Arthropoda; class Insecta; order Diptera; family Syrphidae; genus Philhelius; species Philhelius festivus. Next base: position 49,832,643 of record OZ007557.1, on the reverse strand, counting down.
TCTCAAAATTTGGTATACTCGTATCTTCGTCGAGTTGAAGTGGCATTTAGTTTGAAGTCTTTCAGTTATTCGTTATTCCAATAGTGAACTCAAACTCAAATAATAATAATTCATGATTTAGGTCAAAAATGATTTAATTGAATATCAAAGGAGAAACAGATAAATATTCGTTTTTTTTTTATGAAATTGTCTTCACCTGTAAGGGCCGTACCAACAATCAAATTAAGAGACGACTTTAATATTTGAGCAAAATGGACTATTATTTAAAGAGTTCTATAAAGTTAACTATACGTGTTACTTAATACATATTTATGTGAACTCTGAATTATGAACCATTTATTGTACGGAACCTAAAAAATGAAATGCAGCATATATGGTCAGTTATATAGAGTCCATTAAATAATGCTTCATTTCGCTCAAATATTAAAGTCGTCTCTTAATTTGATTGTTGGTAAGGCCCTAAGTCTTAATTGCGAATATTATCTACTCCTCAACACTCATCTTTAAGTTGATAATAAACATTTGCCTAGTTTAGAAGTGATATTGATGATTTACTAAGTGTATTTAGTTTATTTATTTATATTTGAAAATTTAAATAAATAAATTCATGCTCTCAAAAATTATTAAATTGTACCTGTACAAAAAACTTCAAATGAATATTCTACACTAAAAGTTACTTTCAAAATTAGACTCCATCCCAAAAAAATCATGTTTTTTTTTAACTCGCCCCTTAAAAAGATAAAAATCAAAAAAGCATGTTTTTAAGATAAATCAAAAAATTCCTCAAACATGGATAAAATAATTGTGTATTTTGTTCGAAAGAACGCCAGATTTATTATTTGTTTTTTCTTCAAGAAATTTTTTTTTTATTTTATCTCATCATAATGGATTGATAGTTTTTATTCATCAAGCAATTTATTCAATCGGTATTGTGTTTTTCAACCACCAATGAATAGTTGCTAAATTATGAATTTGTATCAATTCTCCATTGTGAATGAAAAAATCGGAATTGTCATTGTTAATTGTCATCGATTTTATTGGTTTGTGCCAAGTATTTTTTTCCAATTGAAGAAAGTTAGTTGACAAAGCTTAAATTGGTGCGGACGAACGAAAATGTAAAGATTTTTGCCTTAATTTTCAATAATTATTTACAGAACAAACGAAGTAAGAATTCAATCTATAGAATTTTTTTTTACAATAATAAGCGTGTCGGAACTGTTTTTTAGGCGACCCAATTTTGATGTGTGTTCATTTCACGCAACATATTATCCCAAGAAATAATACTGCACACAATTTTATGACATTGGGGCTCGATGTGTATCTTTTGGATTTTAAGTATCCCTTAGCTGTCTTCGTCTCCTTAAAATTCAAAATCCCTTTATCAATCGAGTAACGCAATAACGAATTTCAAATTCATTGATAGATTTTTCAAAAAAAAAACACCGGTAGCCATTACATCTCGAAAGTCCTCACCAAAAAGCATCGAACTAGGAGTAAGTCGCTTAGGGTCTTCAGGGTCCACAAGAACATGGGTTAGAGGGCGCAAATTTATTTGACCTTGAGCTTTCATGAGAACATTCCGTAAAACGTCTTCTCTTGCAATAGTGCTCTTGAGAACGAATTCGATACTTCCCTTTATAGATTGAATAAGCCGCTCCCAAGCACCACCCATCTGCGGCGAGTAAGCTGGTATTAATCTCCAAAAAATACCTTCGTATTTGGATGCATATTCTCCAAGGACCGTCCCCATTTCTCTGGCGTCCTTTTCTAACTGGTTTTTTAATCCGATAAAGTCCCGACCATTATCGCTGTACATAAATCGAGTAACAATACTGTTGATGACGAATCGACGAACAGCCATTGATCCAGGTTTACATCATTTAAAACTTCGATGAACGGTTTTTGAATGAATGCCAAACGAGCTTCTGGAAACTGACCCATAATTAGCATAACCGCTTTGGCTTTTAAGCGCCTGCACATGTTGTACTTGGATTTAACTTTCTCCACTGCAGTTCGAAAACTCATAATCAATGCTTTTTCTCTGATATCTGAGGTTACTGATGCCGTTCCCGCATGACTATTATTCTCATGATGATGAGCAATGAGCAAGTCGACTACCGGGTGATATTTTGGTAAAATCGCTGGGTTTCTTGATGCATACGATATCAATGCCTTTTGACATCTCGAGCTCATGCGGATTGCATGATCTTGAAGGGTGAAACATTAAAAATCTTACTTTAAGTCTTCAGTTTCTTGTTTTCCAAAAGTGCAGCTACATCTTCGGCAAATGTTTTGGTTTATATCTTTCTGAATTAACTTTTATTTCGGCGCTGCAACAGTAACACTTAATTTGGAGTTCTTCGTATTTTGAAATATGAAATTTCACACTTTCAAAATATGATTTTTTTTCGAATTCCATTGAGAATTAATTTTTTTACTTGCGACTACTATAAGGCAAGTTATGCATTCGTAAAAAAAATCGAACTCGAGATTTTGATCAAAGTTGACATTACGATGATAGCGAAGACTAAAAAAGTGGGTCTCGCAATTCTGTCTGTCTGTCTGTCGGTTCGACTACAGCCTAAACGGCTCGACTAATTTTCTTCAAAGTTGGTAGATATCATTTTTAATTTTTCCCCCCCATACGTTTTTTTCTTTTTTTTTTTAAGACAAAATACGAATTTTTTTCGTAATTTTGTAAATATTTTTTTTCTCAAAAACTGTTTGACAGATTTAACAAAAAAAGATACAAAAAAATTTCATTTAGTTAAAGCTAGGTACTAGTTGAAAAAAATGTTCCGAAAAATGGTTATTGAGGGTACCCCTCCAAAGAACCATTTTTTATGGTTTTATGATTTTCTCAAAAACGGTACCACCGATTTTGATCATTTTTTTTTTTTTGCTAAAGCCCTCCAAAAATTTAAATAGAATTGTGTATTCAAATTTTCAAAAAAAAAAAAAAAAAAAATTTTGATTTTTAAAAGAAATTTCAAAATTTTTTTTTTCAAAACTCAATATATTTCGAAAACCTTATGCTGGATTTTTTTTTAAACTTAAGAAATAAAAGTGTCAACATAATCCACAAGATGTATGAAAAAAAGTTTTACTTTACCTAAAACTAAAGGTACCCACCATACAAATGTTAAAAAATGGTTTTCAAAAATCGTATTTGTCTCGAAAACGGTGCCTAGAATTTTGATAAAATTTTTTTTATTTCAATTAATTTTAACAATCTTTAATATTATAAAAAAAAAAATTGAAATTAAGATTTTACAGCTTGTACCTACCATAGAACCATTTTTTCAAATTTTGCATTACTCATTATCGGACATAACGGATTTTAATGAAATTTTTTGTAGTGATGCTTCTAAATAGTCTAAAAACCATTGCATTTCAAAACTTAAAAAAAAAAATATTTTTTGAATTTTTGAAAAAATCAATCATTTTTTTTTTGAAAATTCGATATTTCAAAAACGGCTCAATGTATATTTTTTTTGGAAATTTAATTTGCAATCGTACAGTAATCAAAACCTAAAGTTGGAATACCAAATTTTTTTCTTCAAACTCTTTTAAAAATTTTGTATATAAAAGCTTTTGGTCCTTATTCGGAATATTAAGATCTGATTATTTATCCAGAACTTTAGCTCCATAGCAATCAGACTTTCCCTCTTACCGTCTGTACAAAGCCTCTTTCTCAATAAAAGTTACCAACTTACTTTTATGTGTGGCTATTTCTGTCCTAATTTATCTGAATTTTGTCTCCTAAATCCATGAAAGGAATAATTATTCCATTTCATCAAGAACCAGCAAAAATAACCCACTCATCTATTATACACAATAATTAATATTAAAGCTTTTCTTTTTTGTACCTGATGTTTTCGAAAGGCCATTTTCGTCTCTTTAATTTTTGTCTCCGTCTATATTTTGTTTTGCTTGGAATTTTTTTCATTACTATTCAGCCCGCTTAATTTTTGAATTCATAATATCTCCAGCACTTTTCTCGAAAAAAAAATAAAGCTAAAAAAAGCTATCTCACCGAAAATAAAAAAGCAAAAGAAAGTGCAATTAAAACATTGCTTCAAATTATCCTTTCGAAAGGAAATCTCCCTCTCCCTAAAAAGAAAGGACACAAAAACAAAAATTAAAAATTAAACTGGGCGTCATTTTTGCATATTCCTCTTTCAATTTTATTTGTAAACAAACTTTTGCTGAATGTTTTGTTTTTTTTTCTTTTCTTTTTAAAAGAAAGAAGACAAAAAAAATCAAAACCACTCATCATCATCCTTCAGCATCATCTCTTCTTCATTTAATTTCACTCGATTTTAGTGATTTTCCGAGAACCGAACCGAGATTTTTTTTTTGTTTTTGAGTGTTTTCGCCTCGTGTGTGGACCTACCTATCATCGTTCACCACCTTAACATGGCGAAAAGCTTTGATTTTCCTCGGAAAATAAGCTTTTCCATTTCCACCGATTTTCGGTTTTTGTTGTCTGTTTCTTAGTCTTCCGCCGCTATTTGAAATTGCGACATGTTCTGAGAAAAAATCGTGTTATCATTTTTTCTTCTCTCACACACTTATCTTGTTTCTTTTTATTCGCTGAAGATTAAAAACTATTCGTTTTGTTTTCTATTAAATTCTAACCGGCTTTTCAACAATTACCAACAAAAAGAAACTTTCAAAAACTTAAGACTATGCGTTTATGTGGAAATAGTTATCTTTGAATTCGAAAAAGGAAAAAAAAGTTCCTTCAAAAAAAAAAAAAAAAAAAAAAAAACACAAAAATCCCCATAAAATAAAATGCATTTTGTGTTATATTTTTACGTGTAAAGTGAGTGACAGTCATAGTCGTCTTAAAACTTAAAAAAAAAGAAAAAAACTGAAAGATAAATTTTAATTGCACAATATTCAATTCATCTGTTGTGGTGGCCTTAATGTTCAAACGGTCCGTTTCGTGTTCTAAATTCCCAACGTGTGTCTGCATCTAGAACCAACAACAAAAATATAGTTTTTCCTCGTTTTTTTTTTTGGTTTCTGTGGAAATGTGCGGAGGAATGCCATCGCAGCAGCTGAGCTAAGCTGAGCCATTGGAAAATCCCAAAATATACTCGAATTTTTTTTGGTTTGGTTTTCCTAAGAAGAATTTCGTTTCAAAATAATATTTGTCTTAATAATTTTTATTTTTTTTTTAAATAATTTATTTGCTTTTGTTATCACCATCATGAAATAATTTTTCATTTATGATTCATTTAAGTAAAATTTTTTGTTTACAAATATTATTTTTTTTATTGTGTTTTTATAGCCTACTTTTGTGGGAAATTCAAAGTCCAGTTCAGGTCATTTGTTGTTGGGATGTTTGATGGGATTTTTTTTCATGCGAATAGAATTTAGCCAACATTTAAGACTTCTTCAGGGATGCCATGTGTGATTTTAAATATCCTCATCAAATTGATGGTTGGTGCAGAAATTTTGTGGGATTACTTATGTATAAGTGTGTGGCTGTGTAAGTCGGTTGTTGGTTGGGGCTCGTGGTTATTTTGTATCTTTGTTGTCTACGAGGAGATGAGATTTATCTTTAGATTATGTGTGTCTTCAGTTATTTGGGACATACAAATAGTTTGGATTTACTACATATATATTTTTGTTATTTGTTGTTTTGTAGCAACAATGTTGTCATGTGTCACTGTAAAATTGGAAATGGACTCCTGATGTGGGTGACTTTAGAATAAAATTTTCAAATGCATTTTTGTCGTTTCTCTATTTAATGGACAACAAAATTTTAAGGCTGAGGAAAAACCAGGTCATTCGGTCAGCTTCTGATGAAAGTTGTGCATTTGTTCTTGCTGTCATGGTTATTTAATTTTTTGTTATTTAAAATTAGAAAGAGCAACTGCATCAAGCATTTTTAACATAATTTTTTTATTTTTGTTTCGTAAACCTATCAACCTGTTTGAATTTGTCATCAGAACTACTATAAGTCATAGAGAAATTTCAGTTTGCTCTTTGTGATTTAGATATTGTATTTCTGGTTTTGCCAAATGGAAGTGTTACGAGCTCAAAATATAAGAGTTTCTTCATTAAAAAAAATCTTATTTTGAAACCTTTTTAAAATAAAAATACATTTAATTTGATGTTAACGTTTCAATCTTTCAACAATTTTGTATCACTTCATTTTAGCTTTTGGCAAATTTTTGATAAATTTTTCAGTTTTTTTTTTTCGGAAAGCGTTTAGTTGTTCTATCACCAGAATCATTGTTAGTGAAATAATCCGATGCAGAATTACAAGAGTGTTGCCAACGCTGAACAATCAATGGTTTTAATTTCCATGTCAAGTCTAAAACAATCAGACCAAAGGCCAGTTCACAAAAGTCTCGATTTCCGAAATCTTGAAAATATTAACTGGCTTCAGAAAATAAGTTGCATTTACTAAATTTTGTTTATTTTCATTTTTTTGTTTTCAATATAAATTAGGTAGACTGAGGAAAACCAAAATGTAAATTTGATTCCTTCAAAACCTATTGCTCTTACGAACAAAAAAAGTGTCACGATCTAATTTTTGTGCCGAATTGTATTGCCATCTGCCTCTAAACCATGCTTCCTTAATCCAAAGGCGTCAAATGTCTACCACCAGAGGCTAATTTTTCGCTACTCTGATGAAGATGAACCCGTGAACATACTTATCTTACCCATGTTCAATTAGATATAGCTTTTTGGACCATAGCCGAGCCCTGTTGAAGGAAGCACGTAATGCTTTACTGTGAATAGGTAATATCTTAAGGGCTTCTCAACTTTCGTAGGAATATATTTTCGATAATGCTTAGCTTTTACATTAACCCTTATCAAATTACAGAAATTCTTTATCATTTTTCGAAGTTATTTGATAAGTTCAGCGAGTGATTAAGGTCTTGTGCTAGTCCTAAACCAATCTTCAAAGATTTTTTCAGATCTTAGCCGTGATAACATTACTAGTTTCTCAAAATTATCGATGTACATACATTTGTACTGACCTTAGGGTTTATTCAGAAATTTTTTCAAATTACGTGGAAGATGTTTCATGGCCTGGAGTCTTTGTATATTACGTACGTTGTTGTTTAACTAGGAAGCCAAAACAAGCGGTTAAAGAAAAATGCCTGAAGCTTCTCAAGCTTGTCTGCTAGTATGCATCTATAAACCTTACTTCAGTAAATAAGCAGGAATTTATAGTTGCGTCAAACACTTTGGTGCACAATTTTAGTACGATGTAAAGACTGTTTTATTGTGGTACTTGCTTAAAACAATGAATTTACAAATTTTACTTGCTCTTACATTTTACATATTTAAGTTAAAATCATCAAAAAGCTATTACTTTTTTCTAGTATCTTGCCAAACTTCATATGAGACTTTGACATAAACAAACGTCAGAAAAGGTCTGTTTACTTTGTTTCTTACACGAACTTACATTATTTTTGGTATGTTCAGAAGCAATTTATTAAAAAAAGCATTATCACGATACTAGTCGTAGTTACAAAATGATTAAAATTCAGAAAGTGTTACTAAACTACTTTAAAGTTAACAAATTGCTGAGTAGTTTCATATTAATACCTTAACACTAGGCTGTTTTAAATTTTACGCCTTTGTGTTTAGCTGAAGGTCAAATATTGGTGGTGCCGTAAAATTTCTTTCACGTTATGTTTATGGCAGTTTTTGCTGCAGTGCATTTAGAATTGTTGTTATATTGTTATACTGTCACAAGTTTGAAGTAAAAGTTACTCCCAAATTTTCTCAAATAACGACTTCGAGTCTCTTCTTTTAAGCAACCAAACTTCATGCTCAACTTGTCTAATATCCCACCAATCCATCTAAGATGGTGGTCTTTCTTTGAGGACACTGCCAATCTTAACCTTCGGTTAATAGAATTCTTCTTCCTTCTAAACAATCTTGAAATTTCTTTCAATGGAAAACATCATTTTTTAACGCAATATTTAGAGCAACTAGATAGTCAAGTTTTTGAACCTTGCACTTTTATTTTTATTTTTTTTACACAGAAGCACTTAATTGTTGCTCTGTATTAAGATAGTAGGCTCTTATCTCATTTCTAATTATTAGGAACGGCAATTTTTGGCTTATTTCCGTCTCCCTGCCCATATCACTTTCTGCCTCCGAAGGGTGTTCTTCAAATGCGAACTGTTACTGCTTTCACCGCTGGGTCGGTCACGTTCACCGACGATTGTCTGGCTTCGAGCAAGTTTCCGTGAACGGTTTTTATAAGGCCTCACAAAGGTTGAAGAGCTTTAAAAATGATCGAATTCGATTGGATCCTGACTGATCAATATTATTAGTACAGTCCTCTTATCTTTTTCGCTTCGTTTCATGTTAAACGTAATTGATCAAAAATCAAAATGAGAACTGCTTAAAAGCTAACTCTTCATTATTCTCTTACAACATGAGATAGCTAGGAAGCTGTACTATGAAACATTTGTAACAGAACTTATGGCACGACTAAGCATGTACCGCTGTTTATTTACAATTTGGCTATTTGATCATCTAAGAAGCTCTTAATATGTGCATACATGTAAAAATCCTTTGCGAAGTGGTTATTTCGTTTGACTATAGACTGTTGTTTTAAGATCGATTCCGATTCTATTCCAACTAAAGGAAAAATGTTTTTTCAAAGGAAACTACTATGATTAAGTGCCAATCACCAAAACTGTCATGATTATTCAAAAAGTTGTTGGTTCTATCCATTCTCTAAATTACCAAAGGACCCTTTTATAGAGTATTAATTTAAGTTTCAAAAACTCACTTTCCGTTTGAGATGCTATAATAAATTAGCTTGTGAAATATCGAAGCTGATCAAAAATATTAATTTTGTATTTATGCACTATGCAACCAAATTTAATAGAAATTTAATCTTTTGTTTACCTTTTAATTAGGAATGTAAAAAATGATCATTTTGCCATCGGCTGTGTGGCAGATTGGTTATGGTAGAAGGTAGAGTATATGCATTGTCGGGGAACCGTTTGGTATTTTTTTTTCAGTGGCAAATTTTTTTAATTGAATATCGTTTTGAACTGTCTAGCATCTTTTAAAAAAAATATCGTATAGTTAAAGATATAATGGAAAAATATAAACTCAATTATGAAGAAAATTTTTAGTACTTTCAGGAGGTGTTTCAAATTGTGTTTTAAAAAATTACATCTCATTGTTTTTTTTTCTCTTCTTCCTCTAACTCAATTATCTTGGAAGCTATAAGATGTTCATTACTACGCAAGGAGATATAAACCAATTGTTTCTAAGGAAATTCCCACTCAATTTTGGAAACTATTTTTTAATCTTTTATCTTATTTTAGAATTAAGAAAAAGATTATAAGTTTGTTCTCGACGTTATTTTTTTCAAATAGTTCTTATGATATATTTTTGAACAATGTATTAAACAAGGTCAAGATTTACAACTTTAACTTGATCCGCACTTGCGATTTTCTAGCATTGCGATCAAAAAATGGTTAGCGTAGCAAATGTTACGCAGGATTTATCGCGTGATTATTTCATCGCAAAAAATACAACATTTATCATTTAAACTAAATGATAAATGTTGTATTTTGTATTTCAAACGAAAGCACACATAACGGGTGATTTTTTAAGAGCTTGAGAACTTTTTTTTAAAAAAAAAACGCATAAAATTTGCAAAATCTCATCGATTCTTTATTTGAAACGTTAGATTGGTCCATGACATTTACTTTTTGAAGATAATTTCATTTAAATGTTGACCGCGGCTGCGTCTTAGGTGGTCCATTCGGAAAGTCCAATTTTGGGTAACTTTTTCGAGCATTTCGGCCGGAATAGCCCGAATTTCTTCGGAAATGTTGTCTTCCAAAGCTGGAATAGTTGCTGGCTTATTTGTGTAGACTTTAGACTTGACGTAGCCCCACAAAAAATAGTCTAAAGGCGTCAAATCGCATGATCTTGGTGGCCAACTTACCGGTCCATTCCTTGAGATGAATTGTTCTCCGAAGTTTTCCCTCAAAATGGCCATAGAATCGCGAGCTGTGTGGCATGTAGCGCCATCTTGTTGAAACCACATGTCAACCAAGTTCAGTTCTTCCATTTTTGGCAACAAAAAGTTTGTTAGCATTGAACGATAGCGATCGCCATTCACCGTAACGTTGCGTCCAACAGCATCTTTGAAAAAATACGGTCCAATGATTCCACCAGCGTACAAACCACACCAAACAGTGCATTTTTCGGGATGCATGGGCAGTTCTTGAACGGCTTCTGGTTGCTCTTCACTCCAAATGCGGCAATTTTGCTTATTTACGTACCCATTCAACCAGAAATGAGCCTCATCGCTGAACAAAATTTGTCGATAAAAAAGCGGATTTTCTGCCAACTTTTCTAGGGCCCATTCACTGAAAATTCGACGTTGTGGCAGATCGTTCGGCTTCAGTTCTTGCACGAGCTGTATTTTATACGGTTTTACACCAAGATCTTTGCGTAAAATCTTCCATGTGGTCGAATAACACAAACCCAATTGCTGCGAACGGCGACGAATCGACATTTCACGGTCTTCAGCAACACTCTCAGAAACAGACGCAATATTCTCTTCTGTACGCACTGTACGCATTCGTGTGGTTGGTTTAATGTCCAATAAAGTAAACTGAGTGCGAAACTTGGTCACAATCGCATTAATTGTTCGCTCACTTGGTCGATTATGTAGACCATAAATCGGACGTAAAGCGCGAAACACATTTCGAACCGAACACTGATTTTGGTAATAAAATTCAATGATTTGCAAGCGTTGCTCGTTAGTAAGTCTATTCATGATGAAATGTCAAAGCATACTGAGCATCTTTCTCTTTGACACCATGTCTGAAATCCCGCGTGATCTGTCAAATACTAATGCATGAAAATCCTAACCTCAAAAAAATCACCCGTTATTATGTTTTAAAGTTATCGTATTTTTTGACGTTAAGGCTAGAAACTTGGGATTTTCTGTCATTGTTTTTTATAAAAAATCAATCGCAATTGCAACAAATTATTCTCTTTAATTCATTTGCGAAAATTGAATTGAAAACCTAGACAACATATTGGAATTGCGTAAATGATCTTTTATTCCATTTGATCTTTTACGAAAAAAAACACAATTCTTTAATCTCTGCGATTTTAAGGTAACATATCAGTTACGTATCAGTGCATTGGACTCATTTCAGCTTGCGAAAATCGCATCGCAGGAAAAATCAAAACAATCTCAGCCATTTTAGCAGCACGGTTTCTTTGTATCATGTGCTTTTCCATTTCACATATATGATATCATATGTTCTATTTTGTATGTATAAATAGAAGCGTGATCGAAATACGAGTGTAGTACGGCTCTACCTTCAAATTGAACTATTTAAGGCTCTTCAGAGTACAGAATTGTTTTTCGATTATGTACTTATTTATTTTGATGTTACTGATTTTTTCAAACACAGTGTTTGTTTAAAGTTTATGGTAAAGATCGATCGTGAAGCATTTCATAAAGCATCATGAGTTATCATAAAAATTTAATTTAATTTATAATCACCACTCTTAGCTACTATTCATACACTATCTATTGGAGTCAGTACGAAACAAGAGTTTATTTTTATAAAGCCTCTTTTAGACGATCATTTCAGTTTCAGTTGAGCTATCAGTTAAGATTTCAATTAAGATTTCAGTTAAACTGATGTCTAAATGCAAAAACTGAAGCGTTTAAATGAAACTGAAACTGATAAAATTGCCATAAGTTTTCAGTTCAGTTATCAGTTAAACTGATGTGTAAATACTTTTCAGTTCAGTTGTCAGTTCAGTCGTCATTTCAATTTCAGTTGGCGGTGAATCAACATAATTTGGTCGATTTCATTGATCATTCATTTATCGCGCGTGTCCATGTTTGTGGAAGAAAAGTGACCCTTTTTATCACAATTCAGTTAAAAGAGAAGCAGCATACAACACCGGACTGAGGTCTAAATACACTGCCTTTTTTAACTGAACTGACAAGTGAACTGATAACTGAAGGAACAACTGATCGTTTAAAAGGGGCTTAACTTATACATTTCAAACCAATGTTAAACGATTTCTAAAAGTCTCCTTCAAAATGAGTTGATAAGAAATAAAGTGGGACCTAATATCGAACCCTGTGGAACACCTTTTCTAATATCTAAGGAATAACAGAAATCATGCTTGTCTGTCTTCTATCCTTGAGTAAATATTAAAGATATTTAAGCATAAATCCTCTAAAGCCAGATTTTTTTTTACAATGGTCGCAAAGAAATTGAAGTTGAATAACTCCAGCATAACCGGAGCGTGATACTCAAAATATGATTCATTATCTCAAGATCTCAAAGTGATACATTAGAAGCAAGCGTTGGCTTTGTGTCAAAAAATTGGCGATATTTGATTAAAATCTATCATTACGAGACGACGATGATGGAGAAGTCAAAAAAATGGGTTTCCCCATATCGTCAATCGGTGTTTGTGTCTGTACGTGCTGGGGTATATCGGCTTAGAGCCTAAACGGATAGACGAAATTGCTTCAATTTTGGCAATTTATTTAAATTGCAATTTTTGCTTTACCTTATTTAAAACGTGTTGGCGCCAAACAATAATTTCTGTTTTTTCAATTTTTCGCGAAAAACGCTCTAACGATTTTGATAAAACTTCATACATGTAAAAGATATTGAGTAAAATACTGCTTTTCAGGTTTGTGCCAACAATAGACGAATGCCATTCAATAGGGTTTTATTATTTTTTAATGAACTTGTTTTTGGGGTTAGACTACCAATTCTTCTGAAGTTTCCCTTAGAATTTTACTTCAAAAAGCAAGTTATTAAAGTGACTGTTTTGTTAATGTCCGCCATCAGCTCTGACGAACGCTTGAACGAAAACAAAATTATTTAAATGAATCATTTTGACGAACTCGGATTCTGGCATTATGGTCAGTGTGTTGGACTGGCATGCCAGAGGTCTGGGTTTGATTCTCAGCCGGTTTTCATGGTTGTTACCTATTGCGGTGAAGACACAAATGAAAAGTGCTTGTCATCTTAGCCGTTTGGACTCGGCCAAAAATTGTAGGTCCCCCTTATACCTGTAAACAACATGTGCACATTAATGGTTGAGAGTTGTAAGTCACTAGGTTCAAGTTTGAACCTCTTTGCCACTCATTTATTAATTATTAGTTCAGGTATTCTGTGTCAGAATACGGATCAAACGTAACCAGAGCCTAGTTCTCATAGATCTTTAAAACAATTTAATAGATATTTTATTTGTTGTTTTAATCGTATGTGTTGCAATTAGCATTTAAAACATTGAAATGAAAAAAAGGATATAAATTTGAAAAAAATAAAATATTAACAAAAACATAAAAACTGATCTCCATGGTGTATGTCTTTGCCAACGTCATTGAGTACAAATTCCAAAAACAAAACTGACAATTTTTCCATTTTTCCGTTTTGCCTAATTTGCTTTTTATTTTCAAATTTCTCGTTGCATTTTGCTCGTTGCAACTTATTCATCCTTAAAATCTTTTATTTTCTAGTTTCATAGATTAATTTATAATTTCAACATATTACATCATTTATTTTTCTTCGAGATGCATTTTATTTATTTTAAACCGCGAGGATAGGATTTTATAAAATAAATAAAAACATACCGAAATAAAAATAAATATCGAAATTGTTTTTCTTTTCTCGAAATGTATGAATTGTATCGAAATATTAATAGCAACTATGTATACCATAAGTATATATAATTTACTTGAAGGTATACATACATATGTGATGGTGTATACTTTTAAGAATTTGCTTGCCAAAAATATTAAATTTGTTTCTCGTCTTAAGACTTTAATGTAGATTTTACAATGACTTTTAAATAAATGTGTCCTTATATGACAGGACATTGTCAAATTTTAATTGTGTACATTAAGACTGTTCATTGACAATAATGTATCTACTATTGCCATACTCATTCATACACAAATGATAATTTAATTAAGATCGACATTTTTGGCTTTAAAGAAGGACGTACTCATGTTTGTGTGACTCATTTTGTAATTCTGTTTGTGCGTAGATACAAATGTACATATCTAGATATTTTTAAATTTATTTTACGGAAATCGTATAGCTAATTGAATTAATACCATCACAAATTTAATTTGCAACAAGGTGACTCAGTCAAGTGTGCCATTAAAAATCCACAAAGCTTGCAGCCTTTTTTTCAGCCCAATAACTTTTGACCCAAAAAGGAAAAGGGAAGACAAGCCCTCTCTTTTTTGTTTTTTTTTTTTTTTTGTTTCATGTACAATGAATATACATAGGGAACTAATTGAATTGTCTATTAATCGTACATAAACAGCGCTAAAAGTACCTGCGATGCGCACGCCCTCTATCAATAAACGACTATAAAGAATATTGTTTTAATACACGATATATAAAATACGTTGAGCCGGTATCGAGAAAAGGACATGATTCCTCTTCCCGGTTGATGACTTCCTCTGACAAACAAAAAAAAAAAAAAAAAAAAAAAACACAACAGGATAGCAAAAGGAAGAAACCAAGAGAGAGTTGTATAGGTGGTGCTTGAAGCGTTTGGCCTAGATAAGTTACGTTAGCGTAAAGTACATTGTTAGATGTTAAATATATCTATCCTTAAACCCTATTCTCCTGTATTATGTATGTCTTTCCCACCCTATATGCCTATACTCTCGATTTTTGTGTCATCCGATTTTCAGGAAATTGAGTCCGGTTCCTAACCGCACCATTGGACACCAACACCTTGCCTAGCATTGTCTTTTGTTAGAAAAGCCTTACGGTTGTAAAGTTTCCTTATATAGAATTTGATCTGTATACATCCACACATGTGTATATAATATAAAGTATATAACCCTCATTGACTATGAATTTAATGAAAATTATATCCCTTTAATGATACAAGAGCTTACAATACATAGCAAATGAGATTTTAATAAGGACTTGGTGGTGGCATTTTTTTTGTGTGGATTCGAAGGATTTAATAGAGGTCGAGATTTTGCAATTACTTCTGGGGTGAAATTATTGATGATACAAAAAAATTAAACTCAGATAGACTGGACATTAAGACATCGCGTCTTATAAAATTGAGTCCTTCAAATAAAAATCGATGGAAATATGCATGAGAAAACCATTTTTCTATCAGAAATCGATAAAGTCATATCAAAAGATTGAATTTATTTCTAAGTTTTCACAGATTGAACCATAATTTTTAAAGAATTTATACATTTAAAAACTCTCACTTGGCGTTCAAAAAAGGGTCTTTCTTTCACTGTTGGTTTTTTTCCAAAGAAATATTTTCTAACGATGAATTGTAGTAGATTTCTTAGGGAATAAACAGTATTTAATATCTTTCACATTTGATGACATTTGTTTCTCTCGCAAAAAGCCTCTGAAAAATGTTTGAAGTAATAAATTTTGTAGTAGATTTGACTACGAAAAACTACTATCCAACCGCAAAAATGTATTTCTCTGCTATGCTGTGCCATCAAATTTGTCTATATGTATTTTTCAGATTTTCCAAGCCACATAATTTGTACTAGATTTTTAGCAAAACAATGTATCAATTAGGAACCCATTTGAACATAATTTGCTTGTCTTCATTTTTATAAAAGTTTTCTCTAACTTTATTAAAAAAAAAAACAAATTGTAGTAGATTTTTAAGCGAAACAAAGTACTAATTACCTGTTAAAATTTAATTCTTCATCACTTCGTCATAAATTAACTATTTTTCAAAAATGTGTATAGTACAATAATAAAAAGGTTATACTTTTTGAGAATTCCGTTTCCGGGGGCACCTTTTTTGACACCCTTGCCGATGCTGTACAATCATCCTCATACAAAGTACTCAACCATCGATTTATTACATTTTCATTTTTTAAATTTTTATCTTATCTTGAAAACGGATTTTCTGGCGTTTCCTACGAACTTTTTTAGGAAGAGTATCCCAAAATTTACATACAAATTTAATTTAATAGTAAACATAGTTTTTTACTTTAGATTGTTATTTATTTTTATTGCACATGGAGTAGCACATTAGACAAATGGCGTCCAATGATTTATTTTACTGGCAGTTTTTAGAGTCAAAATGTTGGTGTGTAAATTTTCCTGATGTTTTAAGAGTTTGTAAAATATGACAACAGTTTTACGAGGTAATAGGCCTCTCAAACGATTTTCATGAATACCTCGCTTACGGTTCCTTTTACAAAACAAAATGTAAAAGATTAACTTTTAGTTTACTAGTTGCTTTCAGTTTTCCACTTAGGTACTAACTGGACTAAAGTACGATATATATTTTTCTGTTCGAAAAGTATACTATAAAAATTAATA
This sequence comes from Philhelius festivus, assembly GCA_963931855.1. Classification (NCBI taxonomy): domain Eukaryota; kingdom Metazoa; phylum Arthropoda; class Insecta; order Diptera; family Syrphidae; genus Philhelius; species Philhelius festivus. The sequence goes on along the minus strand of OZ007557.1, from coordinate 49,816,297 downwards.
AAATTTCCGAACACACCCCGAATAAGCCAAGCATTTTTTCTGTCTTATTAAATTATTATAAAAAAGTTTTTATCAGGAAACAGAGATCAAAACAAACGAAACACATGTTTTTGTTTCAATGAAAACACATGGCTTGCCAAATGGCCAATACACAACGAATATAACAATTATGTTTGACATCAGCCAGCGGCGATATCAACTATTTAAGATGATTTATTGATATCAACTATTGTACCCTTCTTTATAGTTGATGAAAGCAGCATGTTTTTCATGTTGTTAATGTATTTACCGCCATTTTGTTTTGGGTACACAACATTCATAGATTTAAATTTTCGCAACGACTTGCGAAGTTATGCAAATCATAATACTGATTCCAACACACTCTGGTTTGTGTTTTTTTCAACTCTGCACCAAACTACAGAATTACTCAGGAACTGCAAAAATGATTGCATACAAATGCTTATAAAAGAATGAAGTTTGTTGTGAATGCAATCTCTGAAAAACATACAATGAATTCATATTAACGATTATATTCATTGAATTGAGATTCTTTAAAAAAAGAGTGAAATCATCATTCATTCATTCAAATGATTACAATCATCTTTCACTCTTTCGGTTGATTCGTTTGAATTTATTCTTGTGAATGCAAACAAATTCAAAGATAAAGATTATAAGGTATTTATTGAAAGAAGACTCAAAGACTAGTTGCTTACAACTCTCAACCATTCCTGTGTACAAATGCCGAAAGGAATAGAGGCGACCTACAATTTATTGTCTGCCTAGTCCGAACGGCTAAGATGAAAAGGACTTTAAATGACAAAAGTATTTGTCCCTTCTTCGGAACGGGCAAATATTTTTTTTTTGAGTTTTGGTGGTTTCGGCTGAGAATTGATCGCACTGAATATTACGCTACAGAATACTAAGACGATATAAAATGTCTTTACTAATGGAGTGAGTTGGAAGAATATATATTAAGATGACTTTCGGGAAGTTTTTTTTTTCAATGGCGCTGCAGTAGTGTCATTGAATAAAACACATTAAGGAAGAATTTATGTCAGATTAAGTTCACCATATTTGCCAAAATATCTTCTAATGGCCTTTAGACCAAATAAATTGTTATCTCGACCTGGATTCTTCAGTTTGCCAAATATCGTTAGTATTATGATTATCCAAGCTGGATCCTGAACTAATGTAATTGGATCCAATTCCTTCGAATTTCGTTGGCAAGATATTTTAGCTGAGTCTGGTAATAATAGGGTCAAGTTTGTACTCGGTGATATGACTGTCAAAAGAGTTTTCATTGCATTATTTAATGGAAATAAGTATGAGTCAAAAAACTACCTGACAGCTTGTGAATAGTTAAAAAAAAAACTAATATTTATCTGCATTCTAACATTCTAACTACATTATAAAAACTCAGGATTCGTGGCTACATGGGTTTTCAATTCTAATCTGGGAGATAACACTTAAAACAAAATCTGCCAAACTCTACCGCGCCTGGTGGTATTGTGGAAATTGGTTTCATACTATATTTTCACTAAATTGAACGGCCTTAAATTAATTCCATAGTTTTTTAAAGTTAATAAATTTTTTTAATCGTTAAAAAATTACTCGCTGAACACCTTTTGACACTTTAGTGATTGTGTATCTTAGGCTTTTTTGAAGTACAGAAAAGTTTAATCTTAGGGAATCAATTGCTCCACAGAAATTAGCTTGCGTATTTCTTGTTCAGATGAGCAAAGGGTGAAAAAAGTTAAATACATTTTTAATTTCAAAAGTTCAGCAATAACATTTTATAGTGTCGAAAAGTTGACCCATTGACCATTCTAGAAAAAGTCTAGAAGTGTCAAAGAGCATGAACTTGGTGGTCAATTCACGTCACATCTGCAAGAGATAACCTTACCCAAGAATTGTAAATGCATCATGTCAATTGTGGCCTCCACTGTGTGGCACGTAATGCCGTCCTGATAGAAACACATGTCGATTACGTCAATATGGTTCATTTTGGGCTATATGAAATTGGATACCTTCGTTCTGTAATGCTCGCCATTGAAGGTGACTGCCTCACCAACGTCGTTTTTGAAAACGTATGGACCAATGACGCCGCCAGTCTAAATTGCATATCGCAAAATGGGGTCCATTTCCAAACGCTCCGAAGCCCAGTCAGCGAACAAACGGCCGGCGGCGTCGCTTTTTTTTTATAATTAGCACACACTCAAGGGGTTATGAATACCCTTATAATGTTATAATAACACTGCGCGAGCAGTTAGGAAATGAGGGATGAGGGATTTAAAAGGAGATACCGATGCACATTGGCTTTAAATGCTTGTACATCACAATGAGGGGGAAAAGTCGAGTGAGGTATAGTGTTCCACATTCTAGTAGTACGGCTAAAAAAATGAATCTCTGTATTTTACAGTACGCCCGAAATTAGGCTCAAGGGTAAACTGATGGGCATTCTTAGCAAGACGAGTGTTACGGCGAAATTGTTTCAAGGGAGGAATGCAACTGGCTATTTCATTTGAGCACTGTTTATAGAAGAAGCGTTAAAACAAAGTTAGACAAGAGACATTACGACGGTGTTCGAGAGAAACAAAAGTTTCCGTAATAGACCTGTCTCCAATTAGTCTAAGGGCTCTGTTTTAGATTCTGTCTAAGAGGTGCAAGTGAGTTTTAGGAACACCTGCCCAGATATGGGAGTTATACTCAAGCTTAGGCCGAATGTATGCCTTATAAATTGTAGCCAGATCAGAAGAGGAAAAAAATGTTTACATCTTGTGAGGAAACGTAAGCATTTCACCGCATTTTTTGCCTATGGCCCTGAGCTTTGAGCTCGTGGCTCAGTTTAATCTTGTACGTTTGTAGGCCCTAGTTCAGACGCAAATTTTACCAAGTTGAAGTCTGCGAAAGGCCGAGTTCTTGTGCACGGCGAAGAATCGACTGCATTGCGTCCATTTGACGTACGATTAATAGCTGACTGATTACCGACCCGGTCGTTGAGGATTCGACTGTGAAGGGACACTACATCTACCGTAAAATGGGGGCAACGCGCGATCGTTTGCACTAACAAACACTCATTTTGATAATAAAGTTACATCATTTGGACGTGCTTTTTAATCGTGTTTGCGATTTGGCATTAAGAACTGAATAAAAATCAACACACTTGAATGATGTCACCAAAACAACATGGCCCCCACAGGCTGGTAAAATCTACCTGAGCCAATTAAAAAACCCTTTAATACAAAAATGTTTTTTTTTTTTTTTTTAACTACTTTTCTAAGACTCTTATGAAATTCACAGCATTGATGCACTGTGAATTTTATTTATTTTATTATTATATTTTGATTAAATTCAAACGCTTAGTATATTAATGTTCGTGGTCACACTTTAAGAAATTTACCTCTTATTAAATGGGGTCCGACCACATTAATATTCTGCGTATCTGAATTTAATCAAATCCCCCAATAGAAATATAATTCACAGTATAATTCTATAAGAGTCAGTAAACTTCGACCAAATTTTTATTTTTGCGTCTTAGAAAGGCACGACATCAGCTAACTAATGAACCCGCTGTCGTACATGGACAAAACGTACTTTGGAGATAAGGTCACTAAAACTTTCAATTGAATTAAATTTAATCACTCTTTTTAAACAAAAGTAAATTTCTAACTTTCTTCATTGAAAAAAAAAACAAATAATGGCAACTCTGAACTCCGCCCACTATTTGCACAAACGACTACGAGTATTTTTTTTTTTTTCGAATAATTGCTTTTTCTTTTTCGAAATTTTCCATTCATAAAAGCAATGTTCATGAAAAAGGAGTGTTTGCTTATAATTACTGTCGTTCTAATTTCATGTATTTTCACAGCCTCTTCTATGTACACATTCTCTTATTTACTTAATTAGACCTTCCGTGAATGAAAAAAAAATAAACATGACTTACAGAATAAATGTATAATATTCATATAGGAAAAATTAACTCACAGCAGCTTTATTATTATCATATGTAAAGTACTCGCATTTTCAAAAAATATATATTTCTTGATTTGTTGACTTCTAAAATACGAGTTTAGTTTTTTTTTTAAACTAATTTAATCTCTAAATCTTTTTTCATGGTTTGCCCCTGCAAACCAGAGGCTGTGAACTTTAAAGATTTCAAAAACTTTTGAACGTTCAACGTTCACACTAAAAATCGATGATAAAATAATACGTACCTTCCCCTCTTAACAAAGATAAATTTGTATTTCCTGGATAAATATTCAATGTCAATTTTTGCTCCAAACAGGAAGAATTTAACGAGCCATAAACTAACATTTCATTGCCATATATTCTTCAGAAAGAAGGTCAAAAAAATTGATAAACAGGTAAAAGACTACTCCATAAAAGTAACTACGTCAAAATGTCTTCATACACAACATTGAGTTTAATGTTCCACTCGACATAAATAAAATCCATAGAATTCGAGAGCACCTTGTTTACATCTTCTGTTGTTTACTATTTTCTACCTTTAATCGCATTAGGAAAGCCATGAAGCAAAGCCAAACAAGAAAAAAAAAGTGTTATTTTTATTCTTCTACGGTCACCCTTCAACACTCACTACGGCGTATACTTACTATTTTCTGTAGTTCTTTTTTTGGCTCCTTGGCTCTCTGACATAAATATCGACGACAAGTCGTCTTTTAGTGCACACATCACCATCAAATCCAGACCAAAGGCAATATCATTGGATGCGAACTTCAAATATTATTACCTTTCAATGGCGCATTCCTTGTTGTTATCGTTTTCCGCTTCCGTTTCACAATAACTAAATATGTATATCGATAAATCGAAGAAAAACCCACCTTCTCCACTGGCAGATCGTCGTATTTGTACGAGTATCTTAGTTTCTTCAAGGTTGGAATTTTTTGTACTCCGTGGCGCGTTGAAAGAGCTCTCCTGTGAACTGATTGATGTGAAACGTGAGGGTAGAAGGCTGCTCATTAAATATATTCTAGGTGCCTCTCTGGGGACCTCGCGCGCCTCTGCACAAAGAAAGAACAGCCAGTCCAAAAACACATTGACTGGAAATTTTCCGTCTTAAAATAAAATGCCATATAGTTTGATTCGATTCGATTCGATTCAATTGGATTTGGTTCAAATAAAGCTGAAAATCGCTTTATCTTAATTTAATGAACGAAAGTCGTCGAAGTCGTCAACAAAATAGGACACCGTTGGGTATAAAAATTTAAGACGTTCGTTGTTGGGTTTGAAAAAAAAATTATTTTTTTTTAGTTTTTTTTTTTTTATATAATTTTTTTTTTATAAAATAAGGCGTGGTTGTTGTTATTTTTGTTTTGTTAAATTATTTCGCAATTTTCTTCCTCAAAACTATAAGTAATCACGTGTGCTTATGTTCTGTTCTGAATTAAATGGCACGTGATGTCCTCCATTCATAAAAAAAACAGGAAAAACAAAACAAAAAAAAAATTTTTAATGAAAATAATAATATGAACAAGTAAACATTCTCTTGAAGAGGAATCCCTAAAGCAGGACGAACAAAAAAAAATCTAACGAAAATGCAGAAAATGAAAGACAGAAAAAAAGCTCAAATAAAGGACATCGTCCTCATGAATATACTAGAATATTTTTTTTTTTCTTTTCCTAAACAGTGCTCATGCTCTGCTCATGATGATGATGCCAACTGAATCTTGAATTCTATTTAAGCTGTGGTAGTTAATTAGTCCGCTTACATGATAACTATCATAAATAGAAAGATGAACGAGATTGTAGGAGATGGATGGTATAAACTGTGAGGGGGAGAGATAAGGTTAACATAGACGCAGAATTCATTGACCAAAATATGTTTACAATAAAGAAGAGTGTTCATCTAGCTAAGTTCACGGAGCTAAGTTGAACTATATTTCGAAAAAATATTTGAGAAATAACAGGTTTTTAAAACTTTGCAAAAAAAGTTGGATTTTGAAAAGTTGGTCATTAAATTCAAATTTTCTAAACCTGTATTTTTATGTATTAACGCATTTTTTCTTAAATTATTTCGAAGGGTTCCCTACTGCGTCATTTTTATATTTTACTTATACAAAATGGAGTCCGACAGTGCGTTTTCTGTTATGGGAAAAGAAATGACTTTATTTTGAAGCTACATTCCTGCCGTTATGTATGAAAGAGAACATCATTCAATTATCCGCTTCGGTTTTGGTGACATTGCTTCAAGTGACCTGGTCAGTTGTTGATGATTCACGACTTTATTTCAGCAATAGCGCCTCGAAGTTGGTCTCCAGTTATTTCAAAGTGGGTGACTTTTTAAAGCCCAGACTATTTCAATAGAGTAGTGAGCTGTGACCAATCGATAAACGCTCGCCCTGAGATGATCTAGTTCTCCTTCAGAACTTAACAGGCTGCTTCACTTGTATGGCATGTAGGAATATCTTGTCGAGATCTAGCTACAGAAAAGTGGCTAAAGTATATCTATACCGGATACCATCGACGACTACGTTGACTTCTTCCTCTTTTTGAAATAAATAATCTCCGATGTCTGAAACTTCTAATGCACTAAATTGTTTCGCTGACGACAGAACCCTCAGCTTTTCATATTTGTTTTTAGATTCACATCCTTTTCCTTCGGAAGTGGCCTTCCAACGGCAGTGTATGATAACCTCATCATGGAAAATCAAAAACCGTGTAGCATTTATTGTTTCGAACTTCAATGCTGTTTTCGGTCGTTAAAGCGTAACCCTCCCTCAATGACACTTTCTATGGGTAGCACTTGCATCGAGGAGACTAAACAGCTTTCGGTTCTAGGTATGTGCATCACAGACCATATTTCGTGGAGTGATCACATAGTTGACGTCTCCAAAGTCTTTGAGTTTTCTCCGCCGATGCAAGAAGTTTTTTACCCCTTCTGATCGGGTGATCAAAAACCCACTTGAGTCTCTTGGACAGCATTCAAAAGAAAGCTCTAAACATGATAGGCAACCGTTGTCTAACTGAAACATTTCTATCCCTCGAGCGCCACCGCAATGTTTCGTGTCTATCATTCTTTTACCGCTATTTTCATAAATAGTGCTCTAGTGAAATACTAGTTGTATTCATTCCCTCAAACAATTTAACCGTAATACCGGTACTTCTAGGAATGCTCATCACTTCATCAGTTTACCCTCGAGCCCAATGTGGGACGTACTGTCAAGTACAGAGATTCTTTCTTTAGCCGTACTACACGAATGTGGAATGCTTTACCCGACTCAATCTTTCCCACTCATTACAGTGTGCAGACATTCAAAACCAATGTACACCTGTATCTCCTTTCTAATCCTATTCTACTTTCCTTTTTGCTCGGACTGTGTTTAAAGCCCCAATTTAGACTTTCGTTCTTCATTCGTCGTACGTTGTTCGATGTTCGTTCTTCTTTCAACAACGTACAGCGAAGAAGCATTTACATTAATTCGGTTTTGTTTGTCAGTTCGTTTTTAACAACAAACACGTTGTTGGCAGTTGCGACACTATTAATAGTTGAGAAAAAAGAAAAATAAAACAAAAAGAAGGTCCTGTTGGACGAATGGTTGGTTGGTGAAAAGGGAACATTTATAGCAAAAATGTTGTTTTATTTTCTAAGCTAGCCAATAATATCGTGCTTTATTGCATGTTCCTCTGATTATTATATCTAAAAAATTATTATTCGTACTAGAAAGATAAAACCCATAGACAAAATATTTTATTTATTTACCTATAGGTACCCCAATTTATAATCAATTTATAATGAAACCTTCTGATGCTTTATTCTCTAATAAAAAAAAACTTCAAAAATGTCCCTACAAGTTGCACTGCAAAACAGTGTTTATTTAATCAGTTTCCGCATTTAAACACACGTTGTCCGTGTAACAAGGAACAACGAAATTTCCGAGCTCCTTTGAATTTGTACGTTCTTCATTCGTTGTTAGTTCGTTGTTCGTTTTTGTAATTTACATTCTCGTTGTTCGGCGTACGAGCAACAACGAACAACGTACACAGAGCACAACACCGAAAGTCTAAATACAGCTTAACATTATAAGCATATTCAGAACCCCTTGAGTGCGATTACATTTGTGAGTTGTGTTCACTCCAATGACGGAAATTTTGAAGGTTGACATAGCCCTTGAGCGAAAAATGAGCCTCGTTTAAATATAATTTTTTGTTTACCAGATCTCCAGGCAACGTTTCCAGCGCCCAATATCGAATTCACTGAGTAATCAATGGCCGTTCGAGTGAAATGCCACACCTTACTGAGTATTTCGACAGGTAACTTTGACAGCTGTTGAAACATAACAATAAGAAAATTATCATTCCTATCTTGTTATATTATACATCACAATGAAATGGCAAAAATTAGAAAAAGAAAGTATTCCACTTTCGAGGAGTGCGGCAAAAGAAATAACCTCTAAATTGCGTCCTTTGAAATCACTTCCAACTTTCCTAAAATGCTCAAACAAATTAAAGGTAGTCATAATCCCTTTAGTGCGCCCAAAATTATAAAACAAATTATAGAGAAATCAATTGATTACAATTTTCTGAGAATTCATGCATTCATTTGCATTCATTTGAAAATCCTTGCAATCTTTTGGGAGAGAGTGCGAATTTAGACACGTGAAATTGACTGTGTCCTTATTCCTTAATGACTTGATGACTTCTTTAATTAAACAAAGTTTGGCTTGAGTCTTTGTTCTTCACATTGAAATGTAGTGACTTGGAATATTCATGTAATGGGACCGTAGCACGTATAGTTTGTGGAGGACAAAAATCTATAAATCAATACAAATTAAATGCAAGGATTGCAAATAAATTCAAAGAATACGAATGAATACAAAAATGCAGAAGAATGAAAAGAATGCAAATGAATGCCAAGAATAAAAAGGAATGAAATCTTATAAAATTGCAATAAATTGATTTCTGTGTAAAAAAAAAGTGATTGCGATCTTTTTAATATCAAAGGAATGGTGTTTTCAAATTTGAAGTCGCAGTCACAAAGTGAAGTCAATGAATACAATCTTTAAATTCACAAAACATTCCATTCTTTGAGTAGTATGTGACGACGCGTTCGTTCTGTTCCAAAATGTTTCAACATTGTTCTCGATGAAGTTTATCGTGCAGAATATTCATCTTCGTCTAGAAACTGGATGATCTGAATTCTGTGCTGATGAAACTTTTGTTTATTTTTCAAAATATTGAGCTCTGTTGATTAATTTACCTACATTCCTTAATCTTTCTCATTCATTTATACGGATTGCGAATAATTTCTTGTCTAACTTGAGCTACATGTTCTGGTGTTGCTGCTGACGTTAATAGCCGCCGAGGATTTTCCTTAAACGATGTTAATTCTTGTCTAATCTTCTAAATCGATGACTGGATGAGTTACGTGTTTGGTCCATCACTTACTTGTCGAATATATTCGTCAGAACGAGAGACGAACATGAATTAACATATCACTGCACTTTAAGGTACTAGTACGGTCTAGAACGCCAAAAAACGCATGATTTTTGGGAATTTTTTCTCGGAAACTTTATTAGGTAATAAAATACATATTTTTTTTTAAATAATGAATACATACGTCGAGAGTACAAAAAAAATTTTTTTTAATTTTCGAATTTTGGCCGAATTATAGAGGGCCCAACGTCGACTCATCAAAAAATACATTGTCCCATTGCGGACAGTTAATCTCAGGATTGGCTGGACTGAAACAAAAAAACAAAGTGGGGTATTTAAATTTGTTTAAAAAATAAAAAAACAAAAAAAAATGTCAATCTTTGGAAAAAATTTTTTTTTTTGGCAATTTTTGGGTCGCCATTTTTTTTTATTCATAACTTTTTGGTCAAATTGTGGTAAATTGTCTTAGAAAACATAAAAACAATCAAGTTGCAACAAATTTTTTGAAAACCAGTTCAGTATATTTGGAGATTAACTGTCCGCAATGGGTCAATGTGTTTTTTGATGAGTCAACGTTGGCGCCCTCTATAATCCGGGTAAAATTAGAAAATTTAGACAAACAAATTTTTTTTTGTTTTCTTGACGCATGTATTCATTATTTATAATTCATTATTACCTAATAAAGTTTCCGAGAAAAAAATTCCCTAAAAACCCGGGGTTTTTTGGTGTTCTAGACCGTACTACGAGTAGTATCTTAAATATTACTCATCCGCGAAAGTGCATTGACATTGACATTGTGAATGACTAATCCGCAAATCAATTGTATCTCACCCGTTTAGTTACGATAAATTGGAATTTAAATAAAAATTCCTCGCTGGACATCCATTTACCTTTATTTTCTTAATATTTTTAAAATTAATTTCCTTTGAATTGTTGTCATGACAAAAGAATCAAAATACCAATTTCGACACAGCTCCCTCAAGGTCTTCGAAAACCAAGTACATTGACTGACAGTAATTTTATTTCATATTATCAAATTTAATTTTTTAATTAAAACAAAAAGTAAAAGTGCACACATCTTTTTAGTTACCAACCGCGGCCAACCAATCAGCAATGACTTCCTTTCATCGATATTCAATATTATTTTAAAAGTCGCTTCGACGAATCGGTTCTTCGGTGAAATTTCTATGTTGTTTATTTGAACCACATTTTATAGGTTCGTTTTTCTTTGTTTAAATAAAAATTCGTTTGCATTTTTTTTCTTTTCTTCAATTTCAATTTCATTCAAAATCATAATTCCCGTGTTGCTCTTAGCAACCGACAGAAATGAATTTATTTTTTTCAAAACGTAGAGTCAAAGTAAACATTTTGACAAATTTAATAAAAATTATTGTGAAAATTCACAGAAATCTGACATTTAAATAAAAAACACGTTTTTGAACGGATGACGAAGTAGAACAAGATTTTGATTATGAATCGAAATAAAATGATGACTGAAAAAATGTTTTTTTTTAGGCTTTTTTCACAATTGTTGCATTCACTGTGATAAACCATACAATTAATAATTTAAAAAAAAAAAAAAAAAACAAAGTTTTGAATAGCTGATGTATTAAAACTGATATATCGTTGGTTTCCTTTTTGGACTTAAGGGGGGTATAAATGAAACAAAAGTGTACCCCCTTCTTCGCCTTTCAAGTGTCCCTTGGTTCTTTTTTTATCATCCAGACTTTATAAACAAAAAAGTCTTGAAAATTATGTAAGCAAATTTATTATAAGAAAAAGAGAAAAAACAAAGGGTAACCTTTTGATTTAAAAAAAAAAACAGAAAGAACAACTGGATGGGCTTTTGTGTATTTTCCTTTGGCACAAACAACAGGAAATATCTTATTTTGTGGTTTTCTTTTGCGATGGCAATTTCGTTTCCCTCAGCTTTTAATGAATAGCTCGTTGGAAAAAGCCAAAAACCAATAAAAATTACGTCCGAATATTTGCGGTACCAACCAACCATCAAAATCTTTTACTCTCACATAGAGTTTTCATTTTTCTTAAAAATTACCAACAAAATAATTAATCGTGAAAATTTCAAAAATAAGTTTTGTTTTTTTTTTTTTTTTTTAAATCAATTGATTTGAATTTTAAAATCAATTAAAAATGTATACGACAGTGCTGGAATGGTTGATGTATTTTCTATTTTATTTATCAGGCAATGCCAAGATGTAGAAGATACTAAATTTAATTGAAAAAAAAACAACAAACTATTTTGTGGTTTTTGGGGTGGAACATGCAATTAGAGAAAAACAACTAAAAACATCCGATTCGGATGTATAAAGAATTGCGGTAAATGGTTCTTGGAACTTCTTTTCAAATATTTTACGATTTAAATCACATGAGATATAAATTAATTATTTTTGTTTGTGTATTTTTCTAATTTCTTTTTTTTTTTTTTTTGAAAAAGTGCATCTTTCTAAGAAATGTAATTCAGTTTTGAATTTTTGTAGCAATTTTCGTAATGTTGAACTTATTTATTTATCAACGAGGAAATAGTTGTTGTTTTCTTTAAATAAATTACGTTCTTCATATTTGATTTATAATAAAATTCTTATTCTTATTTATTCAGTTTTCTTGTTTTTACTCAGTATGAGAATTACAATATTTATTAATGGGATAAATTTGATGTTTCAATTGGTATTTTCAACTTTGCGAAACTCATTTTTATTCGAAATGTCTTCCACTTAAGAGAATACGAAACAAGAGGTTTCGCGGAGTTTTTTGTTGCATAATTTTGGATTTCTCTCAGACTTCTTTCAAAGAGAGAAACAAGAAGATGAAATAGAATGAGATTGGCCGATGTTATGATTGTTAATGCTCTTGTACCTGTTACAAAGTTTTATACAAGGTGGGGCAAAATCATCCAATTTCAATTATTTTTTCCTAAATAAAAAAAAAGTTTTTTAATTGTTTTAAATTTTTGGACCTTTAGAATTTGTTCTGTTAAATAGAAAAAATGTTATCCGGCAATTGGCTGCCGCCAGTGTTTATACCTATGCCCGTTTTATCGCATTTTCCGTGACTTTTCGCAGCATTTCCGGTGATAACTGTTCGATTTTCTGCGGATTGTTAGCATAAGCCCACGACTAAAAGTAGTCTCAAAGAAAGAAGTCTGGGATGGTTAAATCGGGCGATCTTGCTGGCCATGCTAAATCGCCAAAACGGTAGATTGCGCGAAACACTTCACAATATCCATTGTGGATCGTGCTGTGTGTGCTATGGCACCGTTTTGTTGATACCAAATGTTAATCCAATTCCGGCAGTAAGAATCGTTTATCATGGGTTCGCCAGTAACAATGACCGTATATAGCCGATGGTGTCCTCGAAAAATATGGCCCAATCACTCCTTTCTTGTGAACGGCGGCGCATCAAACAGGGGCTTTGAGTTGATGTGCTGGCTCGTCGTGCATTACACACTGATTATCAGTGCCCCAGAAACGAAGATTTAGCTTATTGACTTAACAGCTTAAGTGGAAATACGTCTCGTCGCTCATGACTTTCGACACAAAATCGTCCTCTTCGTTGTTGAGATTCAGGATGGGTTCACAGTAATTCATATGCGACTGACGGTTAGCAGGCATTAACTGATGTACTGATTGCACTTTGTACGGGAAATTGTTTAAGTCTTTCAATTTATTTTGCTGTAGGCTCCGTCTGGTAATGTCCAATTTCGTCGACCGTCATTTGGTTGATTTTACTTCACTCTCCGTGACATTGGGGGCCACAGCCGCTATATTCTCGACCAGTCTGGTGGCGTCCACGCCCTACATGGTCTCCTGTGGTTCTAGCCTGTTCGAGTCGAGTAGCTAGGTGCCGAAACGATTGCCCAGTTGGAGCGACACAATTAGGAAATCGAAGTCAAAAATCACGCTGCGTGAACACCACCGACCGATTTATTGGTCAAGAAAGTCGACACAATAATTGCACGCTCTTGCGGAGTATAGTGCTTCATTACTAGTCCATCTGTATACTACAGCTGTCTAGTTCACAAATGTCAAATATGATTGACGTACGCCGCCATTTGCAAAAATTATAACATCTTCTACTAGGGTGATTAATTTTGTTCCAAATTGTACTAACTTTCTCGTAAAATGGTTCTGCATCACTTCGTGGATCATGCTTGAATTTTTCTTTTTTTTTTTTTTTTGGAGAAAATCTTCAAAAGACACTTGGCAAGATTCGGTACCAAGTAGTGTGAACATTTTTCTGCACGAAAATCACCCGGATCAGGAACGATCTATGAAGAATCGAAAACTCATTTTTTCTTCAGTTCAAACTTTTAATACTTTTTCATAGCTTTTAGACCTGCAGCTCATGAAACATAGCATGAGCGATAGAGTAATTAGAGAGGGAGAGAAAGGAGGTTTCGATGAAGATTGCTTTTTTGAGTTTGCAAATTGAAATGACAAGGGAAAACCGTGTCGGCTATATTATTCCATAATTGTGTTGTGCGACTAAAAAACTAACTTCTGTATTTGATGGTAGGTCCAAAATTGGTCACGTTGGTGAACTGATGAGCATTCCTAGTGATACGGGTATTTCGAGTGAGAAATGCAATTTTCTACTTCAAGTGAACATTGATTGTGAAAAAAGCGATAAATCTAAAAAAGACGTGAAAGACAGTGTTCAAGAGATGTGAATAATTGCATGATAGTTCTGTTTCCTATTAGTTTCTGGATTCTATAGAAAAATGGAGACAAAATTTATGCAGCACCTGCCCAAAGATGTGATTTGTACTCGAGTTAAGGTCGGACATAAATTATAGCCAGTTCAGAAAGGATGACAAATTTCGTACATCGATAGACAAATCCTGAGCATTTAGCAGCATTTTTATTGTTGGGGGTCTCGAGAATATGTCCATTCTTACGAAGATTGTCGTTGTATCGTTGTACAAGTTTTCGAACAATCAAACTCAACACGACTTTGTACGCGAATTAACGATGCTGTAAAGATCTGAGTTTAGTGAGCTTATCATACGATACCTTTAGAATTCGACTTCCGAAGAAGATGGATGTGGATTTGAAAACGAGTATGAAAAACTGGGGGTAGAGTTGTTGGCAAAACAATGAAGTGACTAACAAGTTTCAGATAAGAGATCATTTATAAAAATGAGGAAGAGAGAAGATAAAACGGAACCCTGAGGAACACCAGCATTTAATTTATGAAGATCAGACTTGAAACCGTGTAATACAACATGTATTAAGTTATCAAGAAGGTAATTTCTAATCCAAAAATTTAGGTTTCATTGATAACAAACGCAGGCATTTTCGATTAGAGAGCTTGATGCCTTAGAAACATCAAGCGCAATAATCTTAATTTCTAGAAAAGATGTAAAGAATGTAAAGGTTCGCCTTTTTTAGGAACAGGGTAGACAAGTGGTGTTTTCCATATTTCAGGGAAGATTCCAGGACAGTAGGAGCGGTTGAAAAGCTCACGCAATTGTTTTGCCAGCGAGCACTTCTTCAGTAGAATAGGCAGTATACTATCAGGACCAGCGGATTTGGTTATATCAAGATTTCGAAGGCCTCTCGCAACTGTACGAGTACGAAACTATAACTGTCTCATTGAATGATTTACGTTCAAGTACAGGAGGAGCATTATTGCTGTCTGGCAACGTAGAGCTAGCAGCAAAATGAGCTGCCAGTTCGTTTGCCTTATCTGAAGAGCTAGTTATCAGGTTTTCGTTGTTAATGAGCGTTGGAACCGAAGATGATGATGTTTTTTGTTTACATTCTTAGTTATAAAGTTAGTTGAGTCCTTTTTTGTTAGTCGCGAATGCCACTTGAATCGTTACATACTTCTAAGTCCAAGATTAAGAGCAGCGTTTCATTAATGAAACAAAATTTCTGCAAGTGATGTATCGTATAGTTAGGATACGATTAAGCTTAAATAACGAAGAAGGTGCTCTAGCGAAGGGATAAGAAATAGAACAGAAATTGTTAAGCACCTCTTAGGTTGTTTTTTTGCGATATTGTTCATTATTTTTTTACAAACCACAATATTTTGACAATTAATTTAGGTAGACAAAGGATATAAAAAAGGATAATGTAGGTTTTTGATAAACGTCAATTTATCCCGCGAACCGTTCCTGTTTTTGTTTTTCTAATGACTTTTTTAAAAAATAACTCCTATTCCATTCTAAAATAAAGGTTGACTAAGCTTTTTTTTTTAATTAATTTGGCTGATTGCGTGATATCCTCTCACCCAGTCATCTCAGTTACTCTTTTGGACTAGGCTAGCATCTCTATGTAGATCGTATTTGAATTTTCTTGTCCAATCGACGAAGATTTTCCGGTGAATTGTCGTCTCAGAACAACCATAAACACCCACACGAATATTTGGCAAGTTCTCGACCTTAAACAGCGACCACATTATGTTGATTTATGTAAATCAACATTGTTGATCAACAGCGTCAATCAACTTTTGTTTAGCCAAACTCAAACTGATTCAAATAAATCAAAAGAGTTGTGTCAGCTGAACACTAATTTTGTAGTCTGGGCGCGTTCATCAATACAATAGTCAGCTGTCAAATTTGCTTTGTCTTCGGTTAGGGACATTATTTTAAGCCGTGGAATATATTATTACTTTTTCTTTTATTTTTAGTTTTTAAATTGCTCAAATACGAAGAAAAGCAACTTCCTCACTCATGATGAGAAAATGTACACAAACTTTACTGATGTTTGACATTCCAAAAAAGGCATTCACGTTCTAGTAAAAAAAATATATTTTCGCAATTTTACTAGACCTGTTGTATCAGATAGCGAATACCCCTACAGTTTTTTTGTTTCAAATTCTTGAAGATGGCTTCTTAAAGAAGACTTGTTAAATGGTGGTGGTTTGGCTGTGTATGTAAATTCATAGAGACTAGTTTTTCATATTCCATTAGAATCAAAAAAAGATTAGAACAGTCTGACAATCCAAAAGAAAATGAACTTTGTCAAATCTATATATATTTTTAGAACTTTTCAGAACTGAAAACTTTCTAAATCTCACACTAAACTCTATTCCGTATTATCCTTTCGGGGCATCATTCTCCTTTTGCCATATCTGTACGAGTATATTATTGAAAAAAAAAAAAATAAAGTCATCGCCCCAATTTTGCAAAAAAAAGAAAAAATGAAAGCCAGGATTTGCAGTATAAGTTGACAGAACCATAAAATAAAATATTTCAAATTCTTACAAAATTTTCGAACCAAAGTTTCATTTGGGATTTTATTATTTTTGGGACAAGAGTTCAAGGTAAAAATGGGTGTCTCATGGTATACACAATAAAGTATGTAAATCGAGTCAACCATGACTGCCAGCAATGTTAACAGCTTTAATCCCAATACAAAAATCATGTCTCGAATGTATTCACCTAACTATCTTCATCTCCACCCCGGCTACATTACGTGCACTCCTTCTCAAGTGAATCCCCTAAAATGTAGCCTTCACTTGCAGATAAGAAAACATTCCACAAAAAATATTACACCCAATGTCCTTCGAACTTTCAAATTCAACTATACCGTCCTTCACCCTAAACTTTATTCAATGTGATGATGGTAATGATAAAATCTCACCCTCTGCCAAAAAAAAAAAGACTGTTATTCAACTTGACATTGCCATGCACTGCAAGATTAAATGTACATAAAATACCCCAACATAAAATTAGGTCAAAACAGACATAACTCCAAAAACTGAAAAGTGATTATTTTTCTGTTTTCATTAAACTTTTCTGTCCTGGTCAGTGTAGCGACTGAAAGTTGCGCTTTACAGCAAATAAATCTATTGGGTTAAGACTGACCGCAATCAATCTCAGAGCAATGAGAAACTTTTTTATTTTACATTTATGTCAGAATTATTTTCGCATTAAATGCAAGCTTGCGAAGAATTCTTTAACGAGGGTTTTATCCCAGAGACAAAAAAAATTCCAACAATTTATCAAGACGATTTGTCCATAAGAATGGAAAAATAATCATAAATAGAAAAAAATACAGAACGATTGAAAGTCCGATGATGACGACAGTCACGACAACGACTGACACTCATATCCTTCAAAATTGCAATGAAAACTACCACATTAGAATTGATATTCCTATTTAGAGCAATAAAGAATAAGTTTTCATTACAGGGTGGACTGGATTTAACTGTCTTATATTGTTTTCTACAAGTAATTGGTACAATTTTGAACTCTGTACAAGGAAACTACATGAAAGTATGTTTTTGCTGACTTAACCTCATAGTTTTAGAATAAAAAAACAACCTTTGTGATGTGAAACAAATTTCAGAAGGAACTGCCATAATGTTGTTCAGGCACAGTACATGTCATTTTGCATACGTCAAATGTCAAAAATGATTTTTGTTATAACATACCTCATGTTCAGCTGTTCCCTCATCAATGACACATGAACATATCAATTGTAAAAATTGATATACCTAGAGTTTTTTTTTTAACTGACAACACTATTTCTAGTGACATTAAATTTGACAGCTGACAGATCCCAGATATACAGGGCCCGTAAAAGGGTGTTTTTAGAGGCGGAGAACTTTAAATTGAATTAAAACACATAAAATCGTTTTAATTATACAGGATATTTGTTTAATTTGACACATAATTTATGGCATTAATACTTGAATTTGGTTTCGGACATATAGCCGCCGCGGTTGGAATATGCATGAAGTAGCTCGCAAGTCCAATTTTCGCACAATCATAGAACTAAATCAGGCTGTATTTCTGCAATAACGCGTCAAATTTTCGCTTCCAAGTGCTCAATTCTTTCTAATTTATCGGTGTAGCCGTGTGACCTAGCATTATCCCAGATAAAATGATCTAATGACCTCAAATCGCACAAACGGAGTGGACAGGTCCATTTCATGTAATTCATCATTGGTCAAATGTTTAATTCAGTAAATGAATTGTATCGCTCGCTGTGTGGCATGTGGCGCCATCCTAATGGAACCACAAATCTGCAACATTAGTGTCGCTCAATAAACACACGAACAAATTAGTATTCAAGTTTTTGCACCCCTCACCTTTAACGTTCAGAACATCATCATTTTTTAAGACATGAATCAGCTCTTTAAACGTGCAACAATTTTAACTTGCAATATACATACATACGTAAACTACTCTAGCCCCACGTATTTGCCCTCCAATAGAAACAATCAAACACCCTGTGATTTTCACTCATAAATTATTATTGTCCTAGATAAGGGAAAATTCCACTGAACTTTTTTTTTTACTGTCAAATAGTCCTAACGCCCCCTGTGCGTCATAACAAAAACTAGAAACTTGTAGGATGAGTGGTTAATGTATTTGATTTGCAGTCTGCCCCACAGACACGGGTACACTCATTCCTATTGTAAACAGCTCAAGGTGAATCTATTTTTCAAACTCAAGTGGCGCCAATAATGATGTATTCTCAACCACTTTGTGGAGACCTTCTCGTAAGATGACATTTTGTTTATTATCCTAGAATAATCCAGCGTGAAGTTCTCATACATTCCAGCCTCTGATCCAGTGAGGTCAATGAATGCGATGTAATTTTACAATAAAAATATGATTTTTATTTCAGTCAAAAATACTTCAAAAAAAAAAAAAAAACTTGAGGCTAAGAATGTGCTAGAGATTTCTTCCTTATATAATCTTATTAAACCTACTTATGAACATACGAGTATCTGAAGACTTCTTGCAATGTTGCAAAATGAATTATTTACTTAAAAGTGTTAAGTGAAGTCTTAATTCAAGCAATTATTTATCTTTCGTATTTTTAGGTTCACACAAAAAATGGCCAAAGAATTTGTCTGTAATTTGTAAAGAGTTTATTTCTCAAATTATAAAAGGATTAAATTTATGTTTTTTTTTTATTTTTGAAAACTTAATTTATTGCATGTGAAGTCAAAATTGTTTGTAAGGAAAATTTTCAATTAATAGCAACAGTAGATATACACGAGCCAGAAGAATTTTAATGGGAAAATATAATTTTTGTTGTTGTTAAAAATGCAGTGAATTCCTCCAATTCTATACGAATGTAATTATAGAAGTAAAGACGATGAATGGTGTATCAATTTTTTATCTCGACATTTAGAATTTTTTTTTTCTTAAGTGCGAAACATTGTTATATCATTTCTTTTTAATTTTATATTCAGCCAGTCAATGCGTATTATTGCAATTATTTAAATTTTATTCATTCGTGTTGTGTGGTTTGAGAAAGTTTCTCTATACAGTTCTAACCATAGTGTTCAAGAATTTTCAATATTCTAAGAAAAAACCGTTTCAAACTTAAATTCCGAAAAACTCTAATATATGTACATATGATTGTCAATTATCAATACAATATTGATGAATCGGTGTTATCGTAATCAAACATCTATTTTTCTACTAAACTGTGAACAGTATTCTATTCATAGCAAGAATCTATTGTGAATAGTTCTTTTGAATAACCCGATATTATCGTTGTCAAAAATATTTGTACTTATCACTTTTTTATACAATTGCAAACTCTTAAGGCGTATATCTCTTTTCAGTTCAGAATAGGTCTCTGAACAGAGTCTGAGCATGTTCTGAACATCCTATAAATCAAGCGAGCTCTGAACGCTCTGAGTTGTTTTTGAAAGAACACCTGAACACTTAGCTGTCAACATTTGTTTTTTTTTTTAAATTTCCATCTGTCAAATGCTTGTGTTAAGCATTTAACTCTGTTTGCTCAGTTATTTTATTTTGAGCTTATACGAGTAGAACGCACTTTGAACACATTCGGAACATGCTTAGAACGAAAAAAGAAACACATATTCGAAGATCTGAACACTCTGAATTAAAAAAGAAACATAATATATTTTTTGACAACTCAGGTCTGCTCTGAACTAAAAAAGAAAAACGGCATTAGTTGATAATTAAATAATATTCTGTTTTCTCTTGAAATCTAACATTTTAATAGGTGTTTTTTCTTTTTTAACTCTAAGCTGAGCACGGCGAGTACGCTCTCTGAGCGGAGTTTGATCAGAGCTCTCCGATTTATTTATGAAACACGATGGAACACTGAACTGTCAAAGGCGTTGATTTCCATTTTTATCTGTTTGTTTGTTGTTTTTTTTCGCTATCTGTCTGTCATATCACACGAAAAAAAGAAATTAACCGAAGTTACTCCATATGCTCGGTCATTTTATTCTGAGCTCATTGAGCTCGCTCTGACCTAGCGCTGATTGGAAAAAGAAACACAACCTGAGCGCTCTGATGTGCTAATGTGTCTGAGCTAAAAAAGGAACGGATTTTTTTTTTACAGTTCACTTGTCTGCTTTGAGCTTAAAAAGAAAAACGCCTAATGACTACAATTTTTTGGATAAAATAATATGTATGTATAATTGTAGTTCATGATATTGTGACTATCTTTCATTAAGATTGTGGATTCTCCTTGCTTCAGTCATGCCTTTTTGAAGTAAAACTTCGGCGTTGGGGGTAAAAAATGTTCTATGCAGCTGTCAGTGACATGTCAAAACGACACGTTAGTCAAAGACAGCGATATGTTTTTAGAATATAAAATGTTTGTACGTTTATAGGTTGAATCTTATAGAGGCTTTGCTTGAGGCTAAAAATGTTTTACTTCTACCGCACGTACGTCAGTACACACATCTGCATCTTCTCGGATATCTTAAAATTTGTTTAGGTAATTGCGTGATGGTAGAAAATTATGTTTGTTATGTATATGCTACACAGATGGCACTGTTGTAAGATGAGTCTAATGATGGTAACAACTTTGTGTCGTTCCGTTCTGAGTTATTGGCGTGTGAAAACTTTTAAAAATTTTGTGAAATTTTTTTTTTCATTATTATAATAATTAAATTTATTTAAATTCAAACACAATCGAATTATAATGAAATGAAATTTTAAAAGCACAGAAAACTTAGAAAGTTTATCACCTAAAAACTGAAATGTCAAATAAAATATTAATTCACAATCGTTAATGTTTGTACAATATTCAGAGTAAAAGTATCTAAAATTTATCAATTAAAAACCATACTACCAATCTGTTAATCAATTGATGTGTTCAATTGTTTATCAATTGATTGATATTTTACAAACGTAATTAATGTTATATTTGCAAGGGTTCAAACAATTTTTTTTTTAAATATAAGTCTATAAAAACATAAAACTAAAATACTCCAAAAAACTCTAACGAAATTTTCAAGTTTCAAATTAATTGAAAAACTCTACAAATATTCACCTATGTTCCAATTTAAAATAAAATAAAACCAATTTTAATTAGTAAATAGTTTAAAACCGGTCTACAAAAATTGATATGGATCCCTTATGAAGCTAATTGAATTTTTAAAGCCAAATCTTCAATCCAAGCTAATGCAAGTTTAATTCATTATGTATTCATAACTACTTAATTGAGGTGCAGCCAAAATTTAAATCGATTATATACAGAAATCTGTGTAATAATTATTATTTTCTTAAGCCGCGATGTTATATGTAGTCTGTCAGTTAAGCGTAATGTACGAGTAGTTTCAAAATCTATAAACATATCATTTTCCTTACTTTCTGCCCATGTTCTTCTAATAATCTAGCTGTATTAGCTCTTGGTCCATAAAAGGGCTCTTATCATGAAAATGAAGTTCAGTCCCCTTTGTCACCTCAAATCTGGGGGCTGGGATTCGAACATTGTTGTTGATTCGCTTGATCTAGCCGAGCCAACCAACGTAGTTGACGTGTTTTGACTTTATGGACTACATCCACGTCTTGGTACGGGTTATAGAATTCGCGGCTGTTAGTTTTCCTCTTTCTCGCACAAAAGACCAAATATCCACCGAAGATTTTTTTTTTCGAAACACTTTTTTTTTTTTTTTTTTATCCAATGGAAATCTTCAAAAGACACTCGGTAAGAATCGGTACCGAGTAGTGTGGGACTCTTACCGCACTAAATCCACCGGTGAATTAGGACCAATCTATGAAAGATCGACAAATGATTTTTATTTCTTAATTTTTAAATCGCATTGGGGGAAGTTTAAGGTAATAACACTTTCCCATAGCTTTTAGACCATCAGCTCATGAGGCTTGGTTCTTCTTAATCTCCGAACATTGTCTCGTACATTTAATACAGCGTGTTTCTTAACCACTTCTGTAACCATTTCAATTTGAAGGTCACGATGTAGATCGCTATTTCTTATATACCAAGGGGCATTTATTATTCCACGAAGGACCTTGCTTTGGAATTTTTGGATGGGCTCAGCATTTGTTTTCTTTGTACAGCCCCATAGTTGGATGCCATATGTCCAAACGGGTTTCAATACTTGCTTATATAACATTAGTTTGTTCTGGATAGATAGGTCAGAGTTCTTTCCTATTAACCAGTACATTTTTCTGTACTTTAAGTTTAGTACTTCTCTTTTCTTTTTGATGTGCTCTTTCCATTTAAGCTTTGCATCCAAATTCATTCCAAGGTATTTGGCGGTATTGGAGTAAGGTACTTCTGTACTCTGTACTGTTTATAAATATTGGAACATTGTTTATGTTTTTGCTTGTAAAGTTTATATGCGTCGATTTTGTTTCGTTTAATTTGATACGCCATTTCTGCGTCCAATCACTAACTTTATCGACTGCATTTTGCAATTTTTGTGTAGCCTTCGTAACGGATTTATCTGGCACCAATATTGCAGTATCATCAGTAAAGGTCGCCATGATAGCGTTGATGTCCACTGGAATATCCCTTGTATATAACAGATACAGGGTTGGTCCTAGGACACTTCCTTGTGGTACACCGGCTTCAATTTTCTTAAGTTCCGAGTAATTTTGGTCGTACCGTACTCTAAAGAGTCGGTTCGTAATGTAGGATTTCAGTACTTCGTAGTACTGCCTGGGAAGGTCCCTATGCAGTTTGTACTCAAGTCCCAAGTGCCAAACCTTGTCAAAAGCTTGAGCAACATCTAAGAATAAAACAGAGCATACTTGTTTTTCTTCAAGTGCCTTTTCCACAACATCCGTAATTCGATGCACTTGGTATATCGTGGAATGTTTATTTCTAAATCCAAATTGATGGCTTGGAATTAGTCTTCTTTCTTCAATTATTTTGCTAAGCCTTTTCAGTAGCATTCTGAATTTCATTGTTATGTTATTTTTGAAAAACCCGTTAAAGTCTACATTTTTATTCGCATTATTGCAATATTTGGTTCGGTCATTAGAAAATAGAGCAGAACTTAAATAACAAGCGAATTGGATAAATAATTATGTTTTAAACGCCCTGCATGGTCTCCTGTGGTTTCAGTCTGTTCGAGTCGAATAGCTAAGCGCCGGAACCATTTGGCGTACCACGACTAGAAAATCGACGTCGAAATTCATGCTGCTAACCGATTATTGGTCAAAAAAATCGACACAATTATTCCACGCTCCATTGCTTGTCTGTTTGTATACTGCAGCTGTCTAATTCACAATTGTCAAAGATGATTGACGTACGACGCCATTTGCAAAAATTAGAATAGGATAGGATGATTAATTTTACGCCACCTTGTACAGAGAAAATAAATACAAATCTATTTTTTTTTTTTTTTTTCAACTTTTTTCTAAATTTGTTAAAAAATTCAAAAGATTTCATTTTAACGCCACCTTCATTAGGTTAAAAAAAAAACATGTCTATATCAATTTTTTACCTCGATTTTAAAGTAATGCATGTCTATAAATAATTATTATTATTTTGTTCAATTCTACATAACCAATAAAAATAAAAAAAAAACAAGTTGTAAAAAATAAAAAAAAACTTTGACCTCAATCTTTAATTCTTAAACTTCTACAATTCAAACAGGCGCAGATGCTTCTTTGAGTTTAAAAAAAATTTATGAAATAAACATTTTCTTTTTTTTTTTTTTTTTTTTTTTAACAGAAAAATCGCATAGTACCCATAGTATAAATAAAATGTGTAGGCAGTACAAGACAGCGTCATTGTAGCTTTTATGAGATATATGTTCACAAGTTTCTGATTCTTTTCATTAAGTTTTATTCCTGGTATCCACTTTGGGAGGTGAAAAATATTAATTGGAGTGCACCTACTCAATTCTAGCAAAACAAATTAACACTCAATTCAAAGAAAAATCTTCAAAGATCGATCATTTAAAAATAAAACACAGACTCTATGGCACTATGGCAGGCGGGCAGGTAGAGCAGAGCCACACAATTATTACTATTGGTTGGGCTTGTTTCTTTGAAATTCAAAACCCACAAACGATAATAGTCTCAACAGATATAGCAAAACCGACACTTTTTCTCATATCAGACAACGACCTTGCGTGTGTGGTCTCATCCATTAGACAATAGGTGGTTATGCTAAACACTTATGGGACTATTGGCTTCAGCCCTCTACACAAAATAGGCGAAGAGAAGAGCGTCATGCAGATAAATAGAAAGATAAACTACTATAGTAAATCAATATCTTGGTTTTTTTTTTATTCATTTCCTTCCGGATGTACTGCCATGGTAGATAAACGGTATCCGAATGAACTATTTCTATTGACAGCCATCTATTATGCCGGATATTAATTACACAAATTGAACACACACTTTCACTCACTACCCTCAGCTCAGACCCAGTTTTTCGCCAGCAAACAGGGCAAGTATAGGTTTAGGTGCTGTACGAGTGCAATTATTTCCTTGCCCTACAGAGGCAAAACAAACTAAGTGTTTGCTACTACAACAGTCAGCAGTAGGAGGGAAAATAAATTTTTCCACAACTGATGTAAATTTCCTTGAAAACTTTCCCATCCTGTCTTGGTTGGCCAAGTCTAAAAAAGTGGGTACGGTATGCTGCCATGTCCTCTACACTAAACCTCTACACTTAAGGTGAGAGTGCAATCATCATCACTCGTCTTCTACGTCTAGAGCAGAACCCCTATTGCGTCTGGCGTGGTTTCAAATGTAGGACACTTGACTTGCGAGGTGTCTAGGCTGGGCCGACAGTTTGAATATTAAGACCGTTATGGCAACAGGTGGATTAATATTTTCCACTTTCGCAAAATAAATTAACAATTTGCAACGAAATTCCTCTCGCAGGCATTTATTTTAGAATTTTTATTTAGTACTTGACAAACCAAAGTGCCAGCTCCAGCGCAGCGTAAAGAAAAACCATCAAAATGAAGAGCAAAATACGTTACACAAGGAGTAAGAGTTTCAAGGAGATCCTTGGCTATAACTACGATAAGTAAGTGCGCTCAAAAGCAAGTCCTCTTCGTGTATGTGTGTTTGTTTTTTGTTTTTTGTATTTGCTTAAGTTAAAGTGTTTAATTTATTGAAAAACTTACTTAATTACTTCTTTTTGTTTTCTTCTTAGTGATGACCAACCCGATTTGGGATTATCCAATTCCAACTATACAGCGAGCTCTAATTCTAGTCTATCATCTGGGGGTGGTTCTGAGAGCCCAAGTACCTCTATGGAGCAAGTTGGTGGTCCAGTACCGATTCCAACAACAATTACAACACACATTAGTAATAATACAAATGTAACTAATCAAGCACATAATTCAGTTACTGGGCCCAAACCCTGGGTTGATAGTGATGACGATGATGATTTAGCAAATGAAGTTGACTGGAGTTCGAACATTGCAGCTGAGGTGTTGGCAGCACTTACTGATGCGGAGAAGAAACGCCAGGAAATTATAAACGGTGAGTTTTTCGACGACATAACCCCAAAAATATTTCCCGTTCAAACATGGATTTATTTTTAAAAATAAACGATAATATGACTGTTTGCAACTTTAGTCCTAACAACTCAACTTTCCCGTTTAGCCCAATATTTTTGAAGAGGAATTATTCGGGTTTTCCAATATGGCGGTCCAAAAATCAGAATTCAATGGTGTTTGACGTTTGTTGTCCAGGAGCCTTCTGAGCTTCCCAGAGAATGACAGTTCTCCATTTTAAAATAAGCGAAAACCCTTCTGTTCCGACTTCAAAAAGCTCCTGGATGACCAAAAGAAATCGCCTTCAGATTCTCCTATAGCTTCCCTTCAAACAATTGGTTGTGCGATTGCGCTCAAATTGAGCTCCACGCTTTTTTATTACTTGCTGTATTCAAATTTTAATTAAAATACGTACCTAGTTTCTATATAAATTAAAATAATAATTTATTCTTTTTTTCTTACAGAAATCTATCAAACAGAACGAAGTCACGTTCGTACCTTAAAACTCCTGGAGGGTATATTTATGCGACCACTCCAAGAGTGTGGCGCATTGCCGCACGATCATTTGCATTTACTATTTCCGCCTGCCTTACTCTCGCTCAAAGAATTGCATAGTTCATTTGAGCAAAAATTGAAAATGCGTCGCATTGAGCA
The DNA here is from genome assembly GCA_963931855.1 of Philhelius festivus. NCBI lineage: Eukaryota > Metazoa > Arthropoda > Insecta > Diptera > Syrphidae > Philhelius > Philhelius festivus. The sequence continues at coordinate 49,789,564 of OZ007557.1, read as the reverse complement.
CAATCATATTGTGCAACATGTTGGTGATTTATTGGCTGGCATGTTCGATGGGCAATCGGGCGAGGAGTTGCGCGAATATGCTGCTAAATTTTGTGCACGTCAACAAATCGCTCTCGAAGCACTCAAAGAGAAACGACGCAAAGATGAAAATCTCCAAAGATTTCTTACCAAAGCTGAATCCAACAAAGCCTGCAGGCGTTTGCAATTAAAAGATTTACTACCAACTGTATTGCAGCGTTTAACCAAATATCCGTTGCTGTTTGAGAATTTGTATAAAATAACAAAACGTGTGGTGCCCGATGATCATGAGGAAGCAGAAGCTGTGCAACGTGCTTTGGATTATTCAAAGAGGATATTAGTTGATGTGAATCAGGCTGTGAAAACCGCTGAGGATGCCCACAAGTGAGTTTTTTGGTTTGCTGTTTGTATAATGAAGATTTAAATTTTCATTTTTTTGTATCTTACAGATTGCAGACAATACAGCGAAAATTAGATAGATCAACATTTGACAAAGAGGAATTTAGAGTAAGTATTCAAGAAAGTTAGAAAAAAAACATATCGTTATTTCGAAATGGTCAGGGCTCATAAAAGTCCTCTGTCAAAAATAGAGCAACCAGTCGAAAAATGTTGTCATTTCTGTTTTAACAGTAAATCCTCTCAGACTCTTTTTTTTTTGTTTTATTTAGATCCCGATTCAATTGAACTTAAATCCTAATTAGTTGGATCGACTGCGATTTTGACTCGATAACATAGATTACCTAATTTACATATTGTAGTATTAAGTTTAACTTTGAACCCCAAAACTCAGATTGTCTTGGTATTACAAATATTTAAATTTTTCTTCTTAATCTGAAGTACTCACTCGTAAGAATGCGAGTCTTATAAGAGTAGTATAATATCGGGGTGATTATAGAATTCGAAGCGAACTTTATTTGGAAGTTGGTTGAGTCCTCTTCACTTGTGCGGTGCCACCTTTGGCGAGATCTTCCTCTACTACATTGTCCCTTGAGATAATTTGTTGTCGGAACAATTGAGTCCCTTAGCTCTACATACCTAAATATGTACTTGCTCGGTTTTGCTGTACAAGCCGTGAATCGATTAATCTCTTCCATCGAGAACCATACAACGAAGTTTTTCGCACGAACCGACCATAAGTATATATGTTAAGTAACATTGAGATTCTTAAGGTCTTTGTAAACTTTCTTTGGTTGTTATGGATAGAGTTTTACTACTTATTGGCGTCCTGGTCCAAAAAACAGCGTTTTCCAAAATTTATTTGTTCGCTTGGTTTCTACAATAGTTATTTGAATTATTTTCAGATGAGATATGGGAGCCGATGTAAACGACGTCACTTACTACTTCGCAGTTATAGCTGTCCACTGTTGGGAGAATATATTTTGTTTTGCCTCCGTTAAACGCTTAACTCATTTCAGCCGCTTTACTCTTTTTATAAAACCCGTACAGACCGGAGACAGTACTCATTAATATAAATATCTACAAAGGCTGTGGGTTTATGCAATAACGAGCCATTTACTTTCAATAAATATAAGCACAACTAGGGTAGTACTTGATACATTATTTTTGTACATAATATCCCAATAAATATAACGTTTTCATGCTTCCAAATGTCATTGAGCGATCAGTAGAGTTTTCTTTTTTACCCTTGAAGAAAGCTGGAGCCAATTAAACTCTGAGTAGATTATGAAAAGAGTTCTCGAGCGATATTATGTGTCTGAAATTTATTTTTCACAGTTCAGTACATTGCTCGGATGCTTAAAAAAAATCATGATACAAATTTAATGGACCCAAAATCCTTTGTGAGACAAGTTTAAAAAAACGTTTTATAGTTCTAATACAAACTGGACTTGTGGAAACTTTCAACTGAACTAAAATATTTAATTGTTAATAATCAAAACTTTTTGAAATTAATGAAAGAGAATTTTCGGAAATTCTATTTAGTTTCTTTTTTTTTTGTGTACTCAAAAATATCACTTCGTGGACCGCACCAAATTTTTTTCTATATTTTCATCTTCAAAATCATTTTGCCAACGTTGGTTTTGAGTTGTGGAAGAGTCGACACTTTATTTCGCAGTTCTGTCTTTACTCTCTATAGGTCGCATTCGAATAGATCACTAATAAAAACGGAAACGCTTCATACATAAATTTACTTATTTGACATTCTCTTTAAGATTATACTTGGGTCAGCACTTTTGCGCTCGGCCTTATGTAAAAACGCCCAAATCTTTAAAAAATTCAAGTCGACCAGAAAAATCGTCAGTTTTGTCAGAATTCGTTTATTATCTTTTATCTGATCGTTTGGAAACCAATTATTTCAAATCGCTTGAAAATAAAATAAAATTTCAATATTTTATGGGCGACTTAGTACATCCTTATACTTCACTATTTTTTTCCTATCATAAAGACATAAATATCTCTAATAACCAATGTTCTGCATTCACGCAGTGTATGATCAACAAAAACCCCATTTCTACTTTAGGATATTAGACATTTTTATTTACGGCACTTCTATCATAGACAACAGTTGACCTATGTATTCTAATCGCAGAAAATTATAACTGCAGACATTTATTTAACATTATGTAATGTGTTGTAATGATATTATGATATCATGAATGAAAGACCTTTTTCCTTATTGATTGAAGGGATTACTATGTTCTATCTCATTTTCCTTGAATAAGAACAAACTAAAACGCAATACAATTTTTTGCAAGAAATTTTACTTGGATCATTTCTGTTATTATGTACTCATATACTTAGTTTACAGTTCGCTTGTAATTAAAATTAAAAAAAAACAAAACCCAAGTATTCTTGCCTAATAACTAGAGCCTAATTGCAGACGATCAGATCTGACAATATTTCAAGATCTGTCAATGTCTGAAAACGAGCTTGCCAATTAGCTGACAGTACAATACTTATTTTTCAGTTCACATGGCTGACAGATTTTATCCCAAATGATGGCAATTGGATTGTCAGATGATTGGCCTGACAATGACTTATCTGAAGACAATTGGTCGATCCGTTGGCAGATAATCACAGACAAATTAAAGCCTTTTTATTTATTTATTTCTTTATTTCGCCTATAAGTATTACAACTCTCTTGACTAAGATACATAATGTATACAATAATAATTATTAGATAACATATTAAAATATAGTAACAAAGATTTAACATTAGGTTATGCTTAACAAAATAAGGGATTTGAAATTACTTTTGTTTTGATAAAAATCGAAAACATTTGCATATTTATTAAAATTAACACAAGCATTTGTTATTGGCTCATTTTGGCCATAATTTGTTGCATTTCGAGAGACATACAAAAGTACATTACTTCTAGGCATTAAGGACCTAGTAGGTGCATATGTATGTATATACCGAACAAGGCTAAAAGAGGGGACAATCAATATGACCCGTTATCTCATGCTAATGTTACAGAATAGTACAAGATCTAGGTCTTAAATCAATTAATAAGCATCTACTATCATAAGATGGCATTGAAGCAGACCAATTCAATTTTTGAAGTGCATATTTAGTGAATCACTTCTGAATTTTTTCAATACGATTATAATCTTTTTTGAAAAGAGAAGACCAAACGACACAACAATATTCCAAAATAAGACGAACCAATGTGATGAAAAGAGTTTTCAATGTATAGGGATCACGAAATTCATGGGAGTTCCTAAATATAAACCCAGACATAGCATTAGCTTTCGATGTAATATAATCAATATGTATACTAAAACATAGATGTTGATCTAAAATGACTCCCAAATCCTTTTGACTAACAACTCTTTGCAATATCACATTAACCATTCTATAATCAAATAATATAGGCATCAATGATCTTGAAAAAGACATAAAAGAGCATTTGTTTATATTCAAGCCCAAAGAGTTCATATAACACCATTCATTCAATTTATCAATATCTTTTTGAAAATTTAAACAATCAGCCACTGACTTAATTGACTTAAAGATTTTAACATCGTCCGCGAACATCAGACATTTTGAAAAATTAATCACTTTTGGAAGGTCATTAATGAAAATTAAGAATAACAAGGGTCCAAGATGACTTTCCTGCGGCACACCCGAGTAGTTTTGAATTTTAAAAGATAAGTTTGATCCAATTTTTACTGTGAGCGATTGCATAAATAATTGCTTAACCATTTAAGGAGTGTAGAATGAAATCCCGCGTTCACTTGGAAAAAGTTCTGAAGTGTAGTTTATATTTAGATGTAATAAACCTCGAACTGCACCGTGTCTCAATTTCAATGTAAGCATATGTTCGTCGGAACGATTTTAACTTTATTGCAGGCGGTCTCATATATGTGACTAAAATAATGACCCAATCGTTTTCCAAGCCACATCAATTGGCTTGAAATAACAATTGACATTTGGTACATACTGAATTAATTGACACAGATCTGGCAATCCTCTATACTTAGTTTACTCGTAATGCCTAAACAGTTTGCCTTACTATAAGCAACTCCCATAGTATTTTATTTTCCTGACCAAATAAACTTACGGATTATAAATGGAAATTAATATTATTTGCATGCAAATATTTGTATGAATTACTATTACTTTTCTAACTTGCTCTATGGAGTGTCAATCTTAGCATTACGTTGATGGAAAAGTCGAACGTAGTAGGTTTGTAATTGATTGTAATAAAACGACGTCTTTTCTTTTGGGTGATAAACGCACATGACGGAAATAGGATTTTCTGTTTTTTTTTTGTGGAAATTGTCTTACATACATTTGAACTATGTATACGTATATTTCGCAAGTGGTTCCATAAATTTTGTTTTAATTTTGGACGCAAGTGCGGTTTTATTTATAAAAAGAATAGAATTTAGAATTTGGAAACTTCATACAATATTTCTTGGATTTTATTTTCAGAGGCTGATGTGACCAGTCGAGCTGTTTAAAGTCGCAAGATATTGTTTTTTTTAAGGTTTAAGGTTTTTAAGGTTTTTTTATTGAACTTTAAATATATACAATTGGAAAACTTAAACTTAAGGATAATATGAATATAAAAAAATTTGTTCGCACAAAGGGGGCCTAACTTATGCTATGACATTGTTTCTTAAATTATAACAATTATAATAAACATGACTAGTTATTTTAAATTAAAATTATGGCATGGTTTATCTCTCGGGTTGTTCAGTCCCGGTTGTCCAGTTGGGTTGGTTTGTTGGGGACTTTACATTGACTATTGGCGTTCGTTTTATATGTTTGAAGAGCTTTTTTTTGACATATGAAAAAAGCTTCTTTGTAAAGCTTTACATTATAAGAGTTTTACATTTGTTAATTGTAAGTTCACAGCTCAATAACTTGGTTTTATAACGGTTAAATTAGACAAAGTAAACCTAAATATTTAAAGATACGTTTCTGCTGCTGGTAAGAGAACTTGTATACCAAACCCAAATTTTCCTCTTTTCATATTTCAGGATGTTTTTGAAATTTCTTGCTGTTGAACTTTTAGTGACTTTTTTTTCCGGCAAATTATCCTTCGATTACTAATTTTCACTCAAAAATTCTTCAAATAAGCATATGTCTGCTATATAGTTTTGTGAAGTTTTAAATTAATAATTTTAAAGTTCAAAGTTCGCAACTTCTATTTCTATAGATCTATATTGTTTGGGCTTTAACTATATATTTGTTAACTTACATACATAGATATTTGACATTTCTGTCATTTTCTTTTTGTCTCTTAACAGTCTGTTTGTTTTCGAACGCTCTAAAGTTTTTACACACTTTTTTCATTTTCCATGTTTAATTATTATGGATATTATTGAAAATTTGAATGTTGTACAATGTATACTAAGTTTAGATTGAAGTTATAGTTAATAGACAAGGACAAACCCGATTATAACGTTCAAACATCTGTAGTTAGTGGTGCTTACAAAGCTTTGGGTGGCTTCAAAATCTGTTGAACTAAACACAACAAACGTTTATCGTGTCTATCTAAGTATGTAGCACAGAAAGTCTGATTGTCAATTGCGTTTAATAGGCTAAGATTTTTACTAGCCCCCAAAAATATGCTTATTTCTTCTTCGGTTTCTTAGTTTTGTTCTAAATATTGGATGAAAGTAACTCTATTGATATTATAAGTAAAAAGGAGATCAGGTAGTGTTAGATTTGTGCCCCACTATCGGAAAAATGTTTCTTTTTCAATAAAAATGAACATAAATGTCTTCATCTGATAATTCCTGCCAAACACTCCAAAAGTCTTCTATCGGCTGTTTTGTTTTTATATAATTTAACGCACTGGCAGACGGCAAATGCCATTTTCAAACGATTTAATGTATCATAAATATTGTATTCAATCTCTTAAAAATATGAACCAATAAATCTAATCGCTTTAAAAAAGTTGCCGAGGATAATACTGATGCACAATGGTTTTGAATGTCCGAATATTATAATGAGAAGCAAATATAGAGTCGGGTTAAGCATTTCACATTTGTATAGTGCGGCTAAAGAAGAATCTCTGAATTTGATAGTACGTCCGAAGCTGGGATCAAGAGTAAACTGATGAGCATTCCTAGAAGTACGGGTATTACAGTTGAATTGTTTGAGAAAAGGAATACAACTGCTTATTTCTTTAGAACACTTTATGAAAATAAATAATGAAAGACAGTGCTGGAGAGATTCAAATATTTCTGTGAAACTTTTATCACCTATCATTTTTAAAGCTCTTTTTTGAATTGTGTCCACGGCAATCAAGGATGTTATTGAATATGAGAAGCTGGGAGTACTGTCCTTAACAAACCAATTTAATTTATTAGAAGTTTCTGACAAAAGATCATTTATAAATATCAGAAAGAGAGTCGGAGACAAAACGGAGCCCTGTGGCACACCAGTGTTTATTTTATGAATTTCAGAATTAAAACCATCCAATAAAACTTGTATTGAGTGGTTCTAAAGGTGGTTTCTAATCCATCGAAGAAGGGATTAATTAATACCAAATTCACGCATTTTCGTGATGCCAAACTCTATCAAATGCTTTCGAAATATCAAGTAAAATAATCTTGCTTTCTCCAAAACGATGTAAAGATTTGTGTCACTGTTTGGTGGGATATACGGATATACCATCAGATCATCGGTGGACCTATTGCTACGGAGGCCATACTGCCAGTCATTGAGAAGCTTTCGTTCTTTAAGATATTTTCTTAGCTGATAACGTATCCACATTTCCATGATCTTAGAAAGAAGGGATGTTACCAATTTTACCATAGTTAGAGGGGCAAGAAGGTTCGACAAATGTTGTTTTCCATCCACTCGGAGAGAGACTATATAGAGATAGAAAAGCTTACGTAATGGTTTGCCAGAACATCTCTTCAAAACAATGAGAACCGAAGGCGAAGTAGTATTTCGTTCGTTTTTTGGAGTGATGTTCTAGAATTACTTTTTTGATCCCTAATTTAATTGATGAATCCACTCTATATTATAAGACATTTTCAAGCAGTCCTTAGATTGACAATTGCTCGAAGGACCCATTTTGTTTAAATGTAAACTTTGGGTAGTGTGTGTATAAATTTGGGAAAAATACATACATACATATATATGTACAGTGACGATCAAAAGTGGACAAATGTTTTAACTCATTTGAAAATTCGATTAAAACTAAGATTTTGAAGCAGACAGAAAATCATTTGAATTTGCTTTAATTTTGGGTAACTAACATTTGTTTTCTTCAAAAAAATTGCAAAAAATATAACATTTTTCATTAAAAAAAAATATTTAATGGATTTTTGTACCAAACCCAAGAAACTTCTACTTTTAGCGAAAAATTTGAAAGCCAGATTATCTTTTGCTAAAAGTCACAAAATCTGGACCATTTACCAATGAAGTGAAGTTCTTTGGTCTGACGAGACAAAGGTCAATCGAGTAGGATCAGATGGCAGATCGTATTATTGGTCAAGTGTTGAAGAACCTCTTCAGCAACATCAAGTTTTGCACAGTGAAACATGGAGGAGATTCGGTGATGGCCAAGGGTTGTTTTTCTGGAGTTCTGTCGGGCATTTAGTAAAAACTGAAAAAATAACGAACAAAGAAAAATACCTTGACATGTTAAGGAATAATTTATCAACATTTCTGGCAACAACTGGCCTGACATTATTTTTCAACAAGATGGTAAATTGTGAAGTGACGGTTAGGGCAATACGAAAATCATCCATTCATTACTGATGACTTTTGGAATCGAATTGTACTAGAATGGAGTCGAATTCCCGAGCAATTTCTTCACAATTTAGTAGAAATTATGCCAAGGCGTAATAAAAAACAAAGGATTATTTACTGAGTATTGAAACACAAAATTTATTCCTAAACATGCAAAATCATCGAATATTTGTTTTTTGTAATGCATTTTTTTTTAAATTTTGATTGAAGAAACCAAATGTTAGTTTTATACACAAGATTAAAAAAAAAGTGATTTCCTCTCAGTTTAAATCGCTAAGTTTTAATGAAATTTTCCTACGAGTTAAAACATTTGTCCACTTTTGCTCGTCACTGTATGTTATCATACAAAACCTTGTTTTAATTTGATTGGTTTCGGATTCTATAGAAATAGGGACCCATTCACATTCACATGTACACATGTTAGATTCATTCAGAAAATAAATAAATATGTATGTACAGCTGCGGTCAAAATAATAGCAGTGAAAATAGTTAGGTCCAAGAAATATTCAATAAAAAAAAGAAAGATGGTGCTCATGAAACGTTATTGAACGAAATTTTATTTATTAGGTTACATTTATATGAAATCAATTATAAAAGAAAGATTTAAAAATATCGAAAAAAAACGTAAACAAAAAAAAAAATATATTCAATGTATAAGAAAATAGCCCAGTCAAAAAAATAGCAGTATTCATAAAAATGGAAAAAATAAGAAAATTACATTGGATTAAAAAGTAAAACAAAATGTATTTGTATTTCTTAGGTCAATACTTGGTGGTAGACCGCTTATTGCTTATAACAGCTTCGCAACTTCTCTTCGTTGAGTCCACCAAAGTTTGACATCTCTCCAATGAAATATTTCTCCATGCAGTCTCCACTGCTTCCCCAAGCTGGTAGTTATTGGAGGGTTTTTGCATTTGAATAGAATTTCTTGACATCTGCCCATAAGTTAGCTATTGGGTTCAAGTCGGGGGATTGCGCAGGGCACTCCATAACAGAAACTTCATTGACCCGAAACCACTCTTTGGCTTTTTTGCTCGTGTGTTTTGGGTCATTGTCTTGCTGAAAGACCTATCTTAATGGCAATTCCTCTTCTCCGTAAGGCAGCATGGTTCTTAGAAGAATATCCACATAAAATGCTGATCCATTGCACCATTTATGCGATATATGGGCCCTACACCTTGATAGGAAAAACAACCCCATACCATTATGCTTGAGCCGCCATGTTTTACAGTCTTCCGCGTATACCTAGACACATATTCAGCATTAGGTGGGCGTCGCACATATTCCCGAGAACCAGAACCACCATACAGAACAATTTTGCTCTCATTAGACCATAAAATATTTCGCCAATGCTGAAGGGGCTTATCGACATGGGCTTTGGCAAACTGCATTTTTTTGGCGATGTGTTTTTTTGTCAAAAGAGGAACCTTCCTTGGGCTTCTGGCATTGAGATCATTCTCCCGCAATATTCTTCTGTACGTTTCTAAACTATCGCTTAGATTTAGCTGTTTTTTTATTTTCGTAGCCGGCAAATGGGGAGAGATCCTTGAGTATCTCATAGTTCTCCTCTATGATTTTGGAGCAATAACTTTTTTTCTGCCCCTGGTTTCGGGGTTTTCTGTATATTTTTTTGCGTTAATAATCATCTTAGCAGATATTTTTAAGGTTTTTTGAATTTCCGTATAAGTTTTTCCATCAGAGAGGAGTTGGCGTATGATTCGCCGCATTTTCGGAGTGCAATGCTTATTACGACCCATAATGTAAGTTTGAAGGAATATAAATGTAGGAAAACTATGGGTTTTTATACCTTACTTTTTAGTTTCAACAAAAAACAAAAAAAATATTCCTAAGATTCAAAATCAATGAAAAAAATTCACAAACTATTAAACACTGCTATTATTTTGACTGCGCAAAAATACACTTTAAGTTAAATCAAATGACCTTTGGAAGAAAACCGTTATGATATGGCTTTTTTTATTCTGGAAACAAAAGGTAAAATATTCTATTACAAAAATAGTACTAGAATTTTTTAAAAAGTTGCCTATATCTTAGTTTGTACTAAAATATGCCAATGGTAATATTACACTGCTATTATTTTGACCGCAACTGTATATGTATGTATATGTATTTTTATTCATTTATACGATATAAACGCTAAATGATCTTAGGCTCTGAATACCAAAAGTTCCTTCTCTCTATAGTCTACCTAATTATATGGAACAATTGAATTCATTTCTTTTATTTTAAGTTTATCAATTTATTTAATAAATGTTTCCTTTTCAGAATTTGGACTTAACTCAACTTAAACTTATCCACGATGGAAGTTTAACAATGAAAAAGAATCCCGGCACTCAATTGCATGGACTTCTCTTTGAAAATATGATGCTTTTGCTAACAAAACAGGTAAACTCAAAACCGAACAAAAACATATAGATTAATATTTAAATTTTTTGGGGTGTTTCATTTTTCAGGACGACAAATATGCGTTGAAAAATTTTCAAAATATTTCCGCAACTGGCACAACTGAGGTGAATAAATTCATTAGTCCAATAACATGTTTTGATCAGCAAACCTTGGTGCGACAATCTGCGGTAGATAAGAATACATTCTTTCTTATCATAACGAAGACATCACAAATGTTGGAACTTAGAGCGCCTAGCAGTTCGGAGTGTAAAACGTGAGTTTTTTTTTATTTTATTTTTTCCTCGTTCTCGTATAATTATTAAGCAAGGAATGAAGAATATAAATCGAATACATCAAGTCCCAGTCACGGTATAAACAAAATCGTGAGTGTGAAAATTCAAATTGATTTATCCAACAACATAATTAAATAATTTATTTAAAATAACCAAAGAAATTCTATCTGTCAGCAAAGATCATCATCATCATCTGTGTCTGTGGATTGTAGACATCAGCAATGATCACTTAAATAATTCAAATGATTTTTACCTTATTTTTTTTTTTTTGCCTATAAAATAATAATTAAACAAAAATAACTGAAAAATTGTTTCGAAAATACCACCGAGAGTTTATTGTTTTTGCTGTTTCGTAGCAACAGATATGGTGGTGACAAATGGACTTGAATAATATTATCATTGGCAATTGTCATAGTTGACCAGAAGGAAGAAGAACGCTTTGTGAAGACATATTAATTTTACACATAATTTTATGATGGCAATCATTTTGGAGAGTAAAGAGACATTGACGTCAAAGGAAGTCGTCGTCAGAGTCAGTGCAATGCAAATATTTTTCCTTTCCAGAAAACACAAAAGGTCCATAATTTCTGCATAAAATTCAAGATCAAGTAGAAGATTGGTTTTTGTTGTTGAATTTAAATCGACAAGAAGGTGGAATATTCTTTAAAACGAGACATTTATTGAGCTTTGAACGATACCTATGCCGGAAAATGTAGGCACTAGTCTATTTCCTTGATTATGATTAATTTATAATTATTAGCTTGGTCTTAAATCCAAGTGCGTCTGTTGCACTTGTGGATGCAATAATTTTTTTTTATTTTTGTTTTGTCCATCCACACAAAAACAATAATTAATTTCACGCTAGACTGACCGTTTTAAATATGAAATGTTTTATGGTCGTTAGTCGTGCATTGATGAATTGATTTTAATTTTTTTATTCTATGCCAAAGTCATTGGCACTCAGGGTTATTTTCAAGAATATGAATGGTGGTACTGTAATGTTGCTTCGGAATTAAATTCATTGGTTTTTTGAGTAAAAATTTTCAATAAATTTACTTTGTCAATTATGGAATTTCCTGCAATTTTATTTCTAGATTCTTCTCTATTTTTTCTAGAACTTTTCTAATTTTCGTTATCAGGTCCTTACTATTCTAGGTGACTCTAGAATCTGCTTAATAGCTTTATAATCTTTGTATTGCTTTTTATTGTTTGTTTGTTTCAAGAAGTATTTTATTCTCACATTCAATGTCTACATCGCTTGTCCACTGAACGAACTTTACATGAATGGAGACATTAATCTTATTTGTCTTATTGAGTTGGTTTTGATTTTGTTGTTGTGGGTCTATTTCAAACGTTACCGCCCAGTTTCAGGGTAGAAGTTTAAACTCCACTTTTGGTTTAAACTTAAGTTCAACAATCTGTCTTTTTTGGTTTCACATTGAACAGAGTTCAATTTGTAGTGTATAAGTTAAACTACAAAATTTTGTTGTTTAAATTTCAGTTCAGCATTTGTAACTACTTCCCACAACGGTGACATTTCAATTTGACAGCTGCTATTTCATATAATCATGTTCGTTCGTTTAACTTGACCCAGATATTTTGACAACCCTGAAAGTTTTCAATAACAAACTGAGGTTTTCGGTTTTCAAAAAAGACCTAAAGGCTGTCAACTGTCTTGTTGACAACTAAAAAAGCAAGAAATAAATAATTCTGTGTTCTGATAAAACTTTAAACTAGTTTTAAAAATGACCAAAAACAATTTTGCATTTTTACTCATTATTTCAAATAATTGAAAGTTTTTGCGACATTTAGTCCAAATGCGTTTCGCCCAGGTACGACAGTTGGGCTCATCAGTTAAATGCTGTCGTACCTAACAGAGTCCACAAAAACAAAAACTATAAACCCAATTTTTGTTGTTTTTATATTTTTTGTTTCCCTTCTTCTCTATTTCAAATAATGAGGATAATGAGTACAACATTTAATTGCAATCATAAACAATAACATGCAACACGCGAATCGACAAACGACAAAAAAAGAAGGAGATATAAAATCTCATGTCACTTTTGACAGTTTGGTCATTACCTGAAGGTCATTACTTAAAGGCGACTCCAGGTCTCAAAAAACATAGAATAATTCACCAGGGTGAGTTCAGGTTTTTTTCAAAAAACCTTTTGGAACTACCCCAGGACGACTTCAGGGCTCAACGAAAAAACCTACTGTGTTTTTGCGGAAGGTGTAGCATTTACAACGTCGCGAAATATTAGTTCTTTTTTTTAGAAACTATGATTTACAAACACAAATTTTGTATTTAAATAATATCGATGATGTTTATGTTGTTGATCACTAATTCGATCAGTATGTCAACATCTTTTGACGAAAAATTATTTGATCTTTTTTATTTCCATTTTTTTAATTTTTCTCTTTAACTGGGCTAAATCATAATGACAACTTTGAAACCTTCACGTTCACACGCTTGTATACACAGTACAAAATATTTATTGTTGTTTCGCGTATTCTTTGCGTCAGATAGAGAAAGGCATGGAAAATGCTGCCAACTCGTTTTCTTAAAATCTAGTTGACTCAAGTTCAGATTTCCCTGTGAAACCTAAGTTTAAACTCAAAATAATACTTTTTCCTTTGACTGACATTTGGATGTGTAGTATAGATTCGGTTTTAATTTTAACTGTTAAATTTATCGAAGTACACAAAAGCTCATAATTGATGTTTAAAATCATGCCCATAGTTTTGTAGATGCAGTCCCATTTGATGAACATTTGGCAAGCAGTAGTGCTGAAACATTCAGTGTCTCCGATTCATTCTTGCCATTCAGTGTTGCCGATTATCCAAGAGTCATTTTCTTCACCCGAAGTTGAATACAACCTGATTATTTGTTGTCATTCAGCGTCTCACCACACATTTCTAGTGGTCTGAAAGCCATTTTCTTTACTCGAAGTGGAATACAACCTAACGATTTGTTGCCATTGAATGTCTCTCGATAAATTGCTTGAACGTTGCTAGTGGTATTAAAGCCATTTTCTGAGGATTTGCATACAATAAAATAAATTCAATTCTATAATCGAAATTGACATATCTGTCAGCTGTCACAATTATCCCAGAAAAATTTAAGTAGTTTAGAAAGAAAAACAATTTTCAAACTGTCGCCCAACTCTTGATTTGGTATCAACTTTACAATTGGTCAACTTTCGAATTTTCGCAAGTTGAACAATAGTTAAGAAAACCGACCTAAATATAATCGCACGATTGTCCTATTTGCTAGCGCGATTTAAATCGGAGTGCTTTGAAGTTTATTTAAATACATAGATATTCTCTAAAGTCGTTTCGTATTAAATGCCTAGCAGCTTTACGAAAAAAAACTGATCAATATTTAAGTTCACTGTATTGTGATTTCCTTAGTCTTAGAGATCTGATAGTGATAGATAGATTAAAAGTCGGTACTAACACATCTGAGACTAACTTTTGTTGGATTATCTTCTTTTTTAATTGTCTTATGTCACATTTGAATTCTTGAGAAGAAATCTAGTTCAAGTCATTCCTTTTACTCAGTCGAAACTAACGGAGCAAAATATCTGAGATCTTAGAAACGTAAACTGACCAAATGATCTTTTGTTACCGACAAAAAATTTTATAAATCTTTTCAATAAATTGAACGTAACGTTTACGTTGTGGTGTAATGTATTTATTTTTTTTGCGATTCAAAAAGAAATTTTTCAATTTTTCAAATCTCAGTTGAAAATTGTTCTTTATGAGGAAACTTATCTTATGTAGACCTTAAACTTAAAACTTAAACTCAAACTTAGAGTTGGTGTAATGTGATCTCGTGTGCTTTCAAAAATGTTTGCAAAAATTTCTATATCTGAGTTCATTGGGCAATAGTTTGCATGAAATCTTATTTGACTGCTTTTAAACGATGCAATCTTAACTTGCGGTTTTTAAGCCCTCTGGCAAGACATTTATGTGATAACAGATGGTAGACGAAATTGCTAAAGTTGATAAAATCGCAGAGTTGTCGCTCTTTCTGGTTTTCCTTATTTCTCGAGTGTGTTTCATTATCTATTTGGCATTCGCTCAGTGAACTTCGCTTAACTGTGTAGAGTAAAAATTCCGGATAGATGACTCATTTTCGCTTGAACAAAGTTAACTTTCACAAAAAATCGTCTTGTTTAAAAGCATCCATGTCAAATGAAACCAAAAAAAAAATTAAAATTAAAAATCGCTTTCGTGCAAAAGCATTCTTTGCAATCAGGCTTCCAAGCAAACTACACCTTATGTACGAAACATAAAATTCCACACAATTCCAACTCAACTCCCCAACCAGCATAGAAAAATGAAAACCTGCACAAATGACAGTCGAACTGACGAAATTTTTATTTCTGAGTTCAGAAATTAAGTTGCAATCAGACACCAATCATATTCCAACTCAACCCTTGAACCTGCATGTAAAGGTGAAAACCGGCACAAATGTCAGTCGAACTGACATTAGATGTCAAAAAAATGTCTTCATTTCTTACCACAGAGACGGTACGAAAAAACCATTAAAGCCGATCGATGAAATTATTTATTTCATGAAATTTGTGTTCTGCATTGATATTTCAGTTGCATATGCCTGATTTTCTGACATGAATTATTGTTTGTGAAGTAAGAGTGAAACTCTTCAATCCTTCAAATTCTGGTAACGTGTTAAGTTATCGTAACGTAATAATTAATTTTTTACGAGGAAACTAGTCAAATTTTAAAAATTTCTATAACTTAACGATGGTGTAACTTATATGCTACTAGACTTTGGTCAGATTATCTCAAAGTCTAACGAACTACGTGTGTTTGACTTTCGGCGAGACACTACTAGAACTTGCTGCACATCAGCCATTAATCAAAATACACAAATCAATCCAAAAACTGTCTCACAAAGCACCTACACTATTTCCTCAGTGTGTCTGGGACATAAATCACTCTTTCAAGTTCTATTGGCCGCAAAATTGTCATCTTCGGTGTTCTGCATTAATAAAATAGACAAGTCTTGTGAGAAGTTCTTCCATCATCAGACGTTGACCTTCTTTTCTTGAAGTAGTCTTACATGTCTTTATTTTCTGTGGACATTCTCTTTGTTTTCTCGGTATGTTAATCGAAAATCAACACTCAAGTGTTCGTTGTCATAGCAAGTTGCTATATGTCATCGAATGAATAAACGAAAAACGATGAGAGGACCTTGACTTACTTTATGTCTTCGTCACCATTTTAACATGTAATGCATCTAGATAGCATTATTTCGCATTATTGCAAAACTCATAGACATACCAGCACAGAATCCTTGAACAAAGGATTCCAAGTTTAAATCTTGAACTTTTGATTTTGGGGAATTTTTGTTTTCGAGTATTTTTAAGAATTAACCATCATCCATCACCATCACATTGGGGTGATGGTGGGGTCGTTTTTGTTTGCTTACAATTAACAACAAATCGACGACTCATTTTTCTTTCCTTCTCCTCCGCCCGACGACGCAACGGCCGGCATCGCTATCGCTATTATTGGACGGGCACAATATTCATCATTAGCTTTTTTCAAGTTCAACCAAAATTTATTGAGTAGGTATTTTATTTATTTATTTTTTTTTGTGGATTTTATATTTTTATGCCAAAACGTTCGCACCGCCCTCATCAATCGTCAGCTGGTAATGTGATGTTTAACGTTTCCGGGGCGATCTTCTTCATCTTGATGAATCAACATCAAGAATCTCTTTCTCTCTGGATTTGTTTTGTTTGTTTGTTTTTTTTTTTTTACAAAAACGTAAATCTATAAATCATTTTATTACGAGCGCAAACATCTGATACGGAAAAATGCTTTATTTAGGTGCGTAGCGTATTGGCGTCTATAACCCCTTGTTTCATGTTTATTTTTCTGGTATTTTCATATACAGTTTTTTGTTTGTCCTGTTTTAATGCTGAAAAAAGGCCAATTTATAGATTATGAGGCATTGTGACTTTGACGACGGGCAACCGGTGAAGGGACTACATCCTTCTGATATTGAAAATCCTAGAAGTCTACTCTTTCATTTTATATTGCAAAAAAGTTTTATTTAAAGAGATTTGTATTTGAGGACTCCGAGTCCTTGAACCTTTCCTAATCCTACGAGTGTATCAATTTTCTATTAAAGGTCTAATGGGATTATATATCTTAAATATATTGAAAAAACTTATGCATTGGGTTAAGAGTTTTCTTTTGATAAAAAAACACATTCCATTATCGATACTCACTCCTTTTCTATATGTGTTTTCAAGTAATTGAGGGAGGTTGATGTGTTTTGATTTTTTTTTTCTTAATCAAAACATACAAAGCAGAAAATTCATTCATTCATTCTTTGATTATAAACAAAGTTTGTTTTGATTGTGTGGGCATGTTATAGGTTAATTGCGCACATCACTTTCGGATAGAGTTGTGCGTATTTTGTTTTTAACTTACTACACGTTTTGTAGTTTAGCAAATGAAATATTCAAACATGTGTAGCTCTAGAATGTTAAAAAAAAAAATACGATCCCGGAAAAAGGACAACCTTAAGAAATTCCAAACATGAAAGCCGTTCAAATGAATGAGCAAAAAGATGAACATACATATAATTTTATACTAATTTTTTTAATTACTTTTTTACTAAATAAAAAAAATAATTTTTAGTGATGAAATCTTTATTTGGACTTTTACAATTTTTTTCTGTTGAGTGGAAGAGATGATATTACCAAGTGCTCGTTTTATCAATGACTTTCTCCAAGATTTCAGGTGATAAATGTTCACATTCCTGTGGAATATTCTCCTTTAGTATTGCGATTGTGTTAGGCATAAACCCGCAAATTTAAGAATCCCCAAAGATAGAAGTCTGAGATGGTAAATTCGGGCGATCTTGCTGGCCATGCCAAATCGCCAAAACAGGAGATTACGCGACCAAGAAACACTTCCTTCATAATATACCTTATGGCTCGTGCTGACGGTTGCTCTGTGTTGTTAGAAGCACATGTTCAGCAAGCTGCGCTCATTCATTTCGGGCAGTAAGAAGTCGTTTATCATGGCCCTGTAGCATTCGGCAGTAACAGTGACCGTATTGCCGATGGCGTCCTCAAAAAAATACGGCCCAATCACTTCTCCCACGTGAACAGTACACCACACTACACAGTGGCTTCACACGCGGATTTTCAGTGCCCCAGAAACTAATATTTTACTTATTGACATAACCGCTTGACAGTAATTCACACACGACGGACGGTTAGCAGGCATAAACCGATGCACTGTTTGCACATTTTACGGGAACATGCGTAAGTCTTTCACTAAAATTCGCTGTAGGTTGATGTTTCTTCCTTCTCAACAACATCGGCAGACACGGGCGCGATATTCTCAGAGAAAGCATTGCTGGTTTCCGCAGCCGTGCATTCTGGCACTCCAATTTTCCAAGACCTTCTTCATGGTTTCGGGTCGTGCTGGAGCTTACGGATTGCGTGACCTGACTCGTTTCCGGATTGTTGGCACATCATCGGCCCTTTCCGGCTCCCCACAAAAAAAAAGTCCAAAGGGTGTCAAATCGCAACTCCAAGACGGCCAATTGGCATCGCCAAGACAGCTCTGATAACACGATTTGGGAATTTGGTGCGCCAAAGTTCGATTATGGCATGTGCTGTGGAGCATCGCCCGCCATCCTGCAAACATCGGCAAAATACATTGCTTCAATTTCAGTAAAAAAAAGTCGGTAAACATGGCTCAGTAACGCACACCGTTGACGGACATGTTGTTGCCAGCCTCATTTTCTAAAAAAAAAATTTCCAATGATGCCACCACTCCACAATTCGCACCAAACTGTCAATCCAATCCCTGTGGATGAATTGGCTTCTGGACAGTAACGTTCGGGTTGCCTGAGCCCCAGAAGAGCCGATTTTGTTTGTTAAGGTAACCACCGAAATGAAAATGCGCTTCGTCAGAAAAGATGATTTACAATTGCTGAGTCAATTGGATCTTGTAAGCGAATGATCCGAGATGTTTATGCAGAATTTTCTTCAGGCTAGTGCGTGAAATGTTGAGCTGTTAAGATCGATGGTGAGTTGATGATCGTGAATTAAGTGTCACACTCTCGGCTACAACAGCCAAATTCTCGCCTGTGCACACGGTACGACGACGGAGATCATAAGTGTTGTCCACTAGCATACCAGTCTCATGAACTTTTTTCACAAACTTGCGTACAGGAGGCGTGGTGGGTGCTTCATTTCGAAAAAAAACTTCTATTCAAAAGTCGTACTGTTTGGACTATACAGCACTTACTCACTGAAAATAAGTTTTCAATATTTCCCAACGTAGTTCAAGCGTAAAGCGACTCATTTCGTTCCGCGGATTTATTAAACTGACTTTCTGTCAAGAATTCGAGCGGGTAACAGCTGTCAGTTTCAAAATAACCTATGATGATTTAAAAAGAAAACACTAGATAGCCAGCCGTTAATACTGCAGCTGTCGACGCACGCCATTTGCAAAAATTACATCATCTTCCGAAAGGGTGATTAGTTTTGCGCCATCTTGTTTTATTTTATTATTGCGTACGAAAAGAGTCTCTTCAAAAAACAAAAAAAAAAAAACCAATACTTATCCCCGTTTGGGAAGTCATAAAGTTCATGTTAGAGATATTTTTATCGACTTATTATTTATTTAAATTTTCTATAGAGTTTTCTCTTGAGGGAATAAAACATTATTAATTTTTCTCATACTTCAAATCTTCTAATTTTTAGGATTACCTTTAACTGATTATCAATTGATATTTTTTCAGCAAATATCATTTGATATTTTTGGACATTTACGTTGAGATTTTTCATTTAAACAACATTTTAGTCGAATGTTACTACGATGTTAAAATAGTTTAAGGCCCATTATAAATAGCGAATCGAGGGTTTGACAATAAAGTCGAATGATTTAGCGAATTTCCCTTATCGCGGTATTATATTTAGCGAGCTTCCACATGCACTTCAAAAATTAATGCTCCCGAAAATGATTCAATTAAAAAAAACTCAAATAATGGAAAATTGCTTTTAGCATTGTGAAAGTGAATTCTTTCAGATTGTTTCTTGTGTTCTTCGGTTGTGATCTTCTTAATTAAAAAAAATAATAAATTATAGTAATGAATGACCTTGTTTGCTCTCCGGTACATTTGGATTCTTCAGACCTTCTTGAGACATTCGCTTTCAAAAATTCCATTCAATTGCCTTTTTGACTCGTAGAAAGTGAACCTTTTGTGTTTACACCAAAGCAATTGGCAAGTGTATTAACAGCTTGCCCTAAACGAGACAAAGTAGTCCGGTAATTTTCTATCAGTAGGCGTTACATTTTTTTTGTTCCTCGAAAGCTTTTGCTTAAGTTTTGGCTTGTAGTCCAACCAAACCTATACAAAAAAAAAATCAGAAAATTGTAACAGCAAAAAATATATAAGGCCAGTCTTTCGGACTTAATTTTAGCGAGGATCTAATTTTAATGAGGATCATAGTATACCTAGTATAAAACCTCGATTTTTCAAATTTAAATCGAATTTAGCATCTTACTTTTGTAACGTACTCGTAATTTCTAACAGACTGGCCTCAACATTATTTTGTTTTTCAAAGTCTTACGCTGACAAAAAATATTTGGCGTATTTTATCTCCGAGGGCTTAACGTCCATTTAGGTTTTTTTTTAAATTGATTTATATCAGGTCGTATTGATTGATGGAGAAAAAATGTGTTTAGCAAAAAAAGTATTCCACTTTGTAGTCAATGCCAAAAAATATAGATTGTGGCCAAATTTTTTCAAATATTACTCAGGTCAAAACATGAAGAAACTAATGTTTCAAATTGGAATTGAATCTTTTAGATTAACTATTTTAAAAACAAACACATGTAGAAAGAAGGGACATGCGCAATAGTATGTTTAGTTTTATTGGCTGAATACAAGTAAAATCACTTACGTCGTCGTCGCTTCGGGCCTATGGCAACAAATTTTCAAAATTGTAAGCTGCAGAGTTTTTGAACACCATTTTCTTTTCCAATAAACAGAAATAAATCGATTAAAAAAAACAAGTGGACAAGAAGGGAAAAAATGCTTAAGACATTTAAGGATGTCGAAACCTAATCTGACGGTACTGAATTTCATATATATATTATATTATTCATTAA
Source organism: Philhelius festivus (assembly GCA_963931855.1). NCBI lineage: Eukaryota > Metazoa > Arthropoda > Insecta > Diptera > Syrphidae > Philhelius > Philhelius festivus. Next base: position 49,768,492 of record OZ007557.1, on the reverse strand, counting down.
ATATTAAAAATACAAAGCGATTTAAACTTCAAGAGAACTTGAGAATGGCTAAGTTGTGGGTTCTGTCATACCTTTCAAATCCTTCTACATGACATATAGCTGCGGTCAAAATAGTAGTGAACCTTTTGACAAAACAAAAACTAAAATAAATTAATCTACTAATTTGAAAGAAATAAATAGTCATCTGATTTTCAAATTAATGTTTTTTATGCTTTTAATTTCTGCTAATTTCAAATCTATCCAAGTCATATAGAAAAACACTTTTAAATATTACAAAAAGGAAAGCTAATAGACAATTTCTACCAAAGTGATAGTCGAGTGTTTGAATCTTAAATTAATATTTAGCTGCGTGTCCCTTGTTAGAAATAATACCAGCACAACGACGTTGCATCGAATTAATAAGATTTTCACATCTTTCTACATATATCTATGGAGCTCTAAGACTGCTGTATAGCTTCCCAAAGGGCTGTGTTGGTAGTTGGCTTACAACTAGCAACATACTTCCTGACATCGCACCAAAGTTTTTCTATAGGGTGACATTAACGCTCTTTTCTTTTTGCTCTGAGTCGTTGCCTTGTTGAAAGACCCATTTCAGTGGCATTTCATCTTCAGCATATAGGAACATAACTTCCTCCATGATCTTCACATAAAGATGCTGATCAATAATGCCACCCATCCGGTATATAGGGCCAACACCAAAGAAGCAAAAACATGCCCAAACCATTATGCTGGATCCTCCATGTTTTACTGTCTTGGCTGTGAAGCGTGGATTATATTCTGTGTTTGGAGGCCTTCCTACATATTGACGAGATCCCTTTCCACCATATAACACAATCTTGGACTCGTTTGACTACAGAATATGTTCATAGTCGTATGTAGGTCTTACAACTAAATGTTTTAAATGTCTTACAATTATAGCGTTGAATTAAAAAAAAAAAAAAAACCAAATACAACTCAAATGTAAAAGTTCCGAAAGGGAACTATTTTTAGCTCAAAATTGTTTTTCATGAATAATTCGTTAAAGTGTTCTTAGGTACCCATCTGTTGCACTATAACTATACCTACTACTGCTGGCTTTTTGGACAAAATTGTTAATTCTAAAATTTGTCATCAACCTTCGAGAATATCAACAGAACCCAAATTACTATTCGGACTTAGCACAAACCCCCACATCTTGACAGATTTTTACCAAGAATACCATTGTATTAGAAAAACTGTTACACAACTTGAAGCTTGCGATACTGCATACTTTTCACGAACTCTGATTTTCTTAGCAATATTCGTCAAAGATTCATACTTCCTTGATTCGACTTGCCTGTGATAAGACTGAATATCTTTCAAAATTTGCTACGTTTATTTTTTTCTTCAAGTTTCCGACGTAAAAACTATCAATGGTTGAAAAAAAAATCATATTACATAAATTCTAATAATACAAAAACTGTTCTTAAACAATCTCAACAATATGTTGTACGAAAACGTGTCAAATATATTCTTACAAATTGCTTTCACGTGGAATATTTTTGTTTATTTAGTTTTTCCAAGTTACATTTATGTACATATGTATTTTTTTTTATTTTTTTTTTGTGAAAATTTCTTTCATCATAAAATATTCAAAAAGTCTATTCAACCGAGATATATGTAGATAATTAACATAATGTCAAAACTGACAATCGTCTCACACCTCTAATAGAGCATGTGTGGCGTTTCCTTTCATCGCTGAAATAAATCATAGAGAAATTTGAAAATACTCGTAATTTACCCCCTTTAGGGAACGAAGCTAAATAGGTAGCTTAGCTTTGTTTTAAGTTGAGTGATGTGCTCTTTTGTTTTTTTCTTTCTAGAAGAACTAGAAAAATAAAAATTCCTTTCTTTGCAAAAAAAAGAAAATAAACTTCTGAGATACAAATCCAGGGATGTCGTAGATCCTCCACTCGTAGGTCAAGTTCATGTACTCGTATTTGACGCGTTTATTTTTTGTTATTTTGTTATTTGTTTTGAGATTTGTGTTTGAATGTGGAATGTATTTGACACCTATCTTCAATCTGACACATAACATCACGAAAAACAACGACTGCAACAACAAAAACAAGAATAAAGATGAGATTAGATATGGCTTTTAGGATTATTTTAACATAATTTTTTTTTTTGAAGCCCAATTGAATAGAAGCAGCACCAAACTGTATAAAAATAAAAATACACACGCGATGTAAAAAAAACTGTAGTCTCTATTGTCTGGATCTTATTTTTATTTTGTGTTGTGCAAAACACCGAAGCCACTGAAAAAAGAGGCATGTCCCTGAACTTTGATGTCTGAATATGTTTTTTTTGGAGACAAATCAGGGTCGGACTTAATAAATACAAATCATGGGCCTGCCTCTACTTATATTGTATTTTTGTTTTGTCGTTAAGCAAGTGGTGATATTATTCCACCAAAGGTTTGTTTTCTGTATAGCATCTTGCTTTAGCGTAAGCTTACATGTAGCGATGTGAATACCAATGTATGGAAATAAAGGTATCATTGTTTCACTTTTGGCGTGTTCGTCAGCTATACAATATCCTGTGGTCCGGAACCCAGCACAGATGAATGTTGAACTGCTGTGCCATCTCGTTTAGAGACGATCCACACTCAAGGGCTGTTATTGAGCTGGTAGAGACAGAATGAAGAGACTTAAAGGGTGCTTGGCTGGGCGAGCAGATGCGGATATCTTTATTTGATATCACGTTTTTTTTAAGTCGAGACATCACCAAAAGTTCAGCCTGAAACACACCACAGTTATTGGAAAAAGAAACTTAAATTTAGGCTGTGTGTCTCCCAAAACCCCGTCATTAGTTTTTGAACCATGTCAAATTACTGAAGGCTCTAACATTTCTGATTCAATTCCAGGGATGTGATGTCGTAAATTGTTAAATTAAATTTTCCATGACCAATTCGCACATTTGCGGCTGTATGTCATCGAAAACTTCACGAATTCCATTTTTAAGGTCTTGAATCGATTGTGGAGCATTGGCATAGACGTTATCTTTCATGTGGCCCCAAAGAAAAAAGTCTTAAGGTGTTAAATTATAAGACCTCAGTTGCCAAATGTAATCAACTCTACGAGAAGTAACACAGTCACTAAACTTTTCTTTGCAAAATTGCGATTGTTTCCGGCCATAAAATATCATAAATTATAGCTCGGTAACGCAATCCATTTACCGTTACAGTTGCACTAGCCTCATTTTCGCATAAGTAAGGTCGAATCACACCGCCAGCCCAAAAGCCGCACCCAACAGTGACACGTTGAGAATGGAGGGGCTTTTCAACAGTCATTCGTGGAATTTTCGAACCCCAAATACGACGTAGCCTCCGAAATGAAAATGGGCCTCATCACTGAAGATGGTTTTTCGATGAAAATCCGGATCATTTTTATGCATTTCAAGGACCCAATCAGCGAAGATACGACGTTGCTGGTGATCAACCGACTTGAGTTCTTGTGTTAACTGAACTTCAAAAGCCTTAAGACCTAAGTCTTTATGCAAAATACGGTGTAATATCGTTTGTAGAATGCCTAATTCCAAATATTGACGAGGAATCGACAAACCTGGGTTTTGTCAACGCTACGGGCTACAATAGCAATATTCTCAATTGTTTTTGAGCGATGCGCACGGTTTCGATTCTTCACATCACTAACTTGTCTCAACAGCTTCACTATTGCCGGCCGAGAAGGTGCTTCACGACACGTCCCAAAAGTGTTCTAGCTTTGTGAACTGTGACTGCAAATTTTTACCATTTTTGTAGTGAAATTAAACAATTTCAATGCTTTGCTGAAGCGTGTATCGTTCCATTTTTAGTAATGGCGTAGTTTTTACTTGTCAAATATCATAAGATGACAGCTCCAAAAGTGATAGCTGCGCAAATAGCGTGCTATTCAAAGAAACCTCTTATTGGAAAACTCTATATGTAGCTTTGACACCGAGACCGAGACTTGTGCGAAAAATTTGATAATGCGAGGTCTTCAAATGTTAGATATTCAATTTCGAAATTTTGAAAACTTGATATTTTGGTATAAGAGATTTATTTAAAAAATGTGAAATGAAAATGTGTCAGTGCAAAAAGAAATACCTCGAAAACGCGAGATTTTCAAATACGAGATTTTGAAAATGTTACATTTCGTTATTTGAAATTTATTTGATGAAAATTGATATTTTTCGTTAATTGATTTTGATTTTCCGTCAATCGTAACGTATCGCCTTCTTTTCATGAGATACGTAGATACAATCTAAAATTTCATTTTCAATTTTTTAAAACCTTTATTTCATATTTTTTTATTCTTAGTCCTATTATTCTGTTCAAATTTTTTTTACCACCTCCAAAGTCTAGACAGATGCCTATTTTTCGTAAAAGATAAAATCCCACACTGAGAAAATGTAAAGGTATCGAAGGTTCATGTTTTATGTCTGTCATTCAATTCTATTATTAGATAAAGTTTTATTATTTTTTTTTGTGGTTTATCAATCTGATTTTTGTGTTGTTTATTTTTGGAGATTTTTTTTTTAATACTTAAATGACGAAGGATACTTTTTATCATGAGGTAAACATAAATTTGCATTGAACCGAAAAACAGTTCAATAACCAATATTGTAGTCAATGATCAAATAACAAAAATAGTGAATATTATGAAAATGAAAAAAGGTCATTTGTTGGCGTATATCGCCAACAGTTTGTCCTTGGAAGGTTTAAATTGTTTGACTTCTAATCACCCCCGATTGACAGCATTCATATTATATAGTATTTTAAAACGAAAAAAAAAATTGAAAAAATGTAAGCATTGCAGGCAAAGGCCTAGAGAGAAAAGGGACAATAGCAAAAAATAGTTACCGAACCTTCAAGGGATTGTTGATTTGGGTAGTTCATTTCTTTTTGTGAAAAGGTACACTTTTGATCTAGTTCATGTATTTGCCAAGCTTCTTCAAAGGTCCCCAAATTGGCGATACATATTAGCCCTTCCTTTAACACCAAATTTAAAACTTATATTTCTTCTTAGAACTGCAAAACCCAGAACGTGTATAGTCAGAGTCTTTCACTGCCAGGTAAAACAAGTGGGTCATAATTTTGAAAATTTAAAGCATTGCAGTTAATAACGGTTGTGTAAATATTACGTAAACTGAAGTATTCATTCCGGAAGGTTAAAAGTTTTCCTTCTCTCCCGAGAAATATTTTTGTATATGTTTAACCAAATTGTATACACAACTCGCAATCCACCCCGGCAGCGTTGCACGGGAAGTTCTTATTATCTACTAACGTTCACAGAGCCAATTCGAATTTTTATAGTTCGTTGTAAGACCTGGAGATATCTTGTCAACAACGGCTTGAAGCAGTTCGGCGGGAACGAAATTTCATTCATGAGTGATCATTTGGAATTTTGCCATTTCAGATGGCGATGAGAATGTTTGGGCAGACAGGATTGCACCAAATGCTTACGCATGTTCTTCGATGTCGTGATTTTTTCCACTCAGTTCCAAAGATGTGATGATTTTAAGCATGAGTTTAACTCATCTGCGAACATTAATCACGGAATAAAGTTTGGTGGAAATCATTCTCAAGAAGAATAAGAGTGCCTCCAAAATCACGCAGTGTCCAGTCTAGCGCTTCGAGAGATTTCTAATGGGCCTTTGTGCATTCGTCCCAAAAAAATATTTTGCACTTTCTAAGGACCATGCGACCATTGGTGAGTTTTTACTGAAGTTGGTGTTGGGCGTGGATGCGATTCCCGATGAAACAACTGCAAGTACAATCCAATTCTTAATTTAAACCAAAGGCCCCTATATCAAACTGATGAGAAATGTTTTGCCTGTTACTCCTGGTGCTTCGAAAAAAAAATGGAAAAAAGCAATTCTTTTTTCAAGACGTCAAGAAATCAACCCCTGTCGTTAATTCATAGAATCGTTTCCCTTCGTCCCCGGAATATGTCATAGATGACCGCTCTGTGTCTCATAGGTTATTTTGACACTGACAACTGTTTCCCGCTCGAAATTTCGACAGAAAGTCAGTATCATACCTTCGTGGAACGAAATGAGTCGCTTTTAGATTGAACAACGCTGGGAAATATTGAAAACTTATTTATCTTCTTCTTTGCTTATGGAGACACATGGTGAATCAAACTAGACAGGAATACGTGAAAACGCACCTTATCAGTTGTAAATGAGAAACTTCGTCTTCTTAATTCAAAGTCTGTTCTGCCTTCTCAGTAAAGGATGAAGCATATTGATGTAGAATTTTACGGGTTTCAGAATTGCCTTGAAATGCTTGTTGAACTTCATCTTGCTTGGGAAGTTTACGGAAATATGTATATTTCGGTTTCATCTGGTAGTCTAATAATATTGTTTTGACTTCTAGCCGTAATTCCTCTTCGTGCTCTTATATTTCGGAAGCATATAAGTTCCGTTTTACTGGCTTTGCTATGCAATTCCAATTTTTAGTATTATTTCCAAAGCTTGATGAAGATATATTGCACCCTGCGATTTCTCATCTCTACTAATGGAGACGTTGTACCATGGAATCAGCGGCATATAATTTTGTTCCGTTCCTGCGGTATTTTCTGATTTATCTGCAACAGAACCTCCGTACAGAACCTGTAGAGAAAAGACTGTAAATTTTGTTTTAATTATATTTACCCAATATCCTAGGATCCCGAAGCTGACGATCATGATCTAAAAATTATCCCTTTTATATACGCTGCCTTCTCACGGTATGCTACTTTCTTTACTCTCTTGTTCATGCCCCTAATTATATCGCTATGTATTCCCAGCAGCGAATGTACTGTTGAATACTTTGCTCGGAGACGGAGTCCGTACTGGCTGTTTGGAATTAAATTTCTTTCCCGAATAAAATAGTTTACCTTTTTTAGCATTATTGATTTCACATCCAACAAAGAAGTGATATTGGCCTGCATGTTTCTTCCTTTGTCTGTTGGGTTTCTCTGCCACTGCAACAATTTTTGCTGTTTTCCATGCTTTGAACTGCAGTAAAAAAAAGTGGCAATATTGGGCAGCTTTGAATTTATAAATATCGCGTTGGGAGACAATTATTGAGCGGATGCACATTTTCTTTTCCACCTTGATTGTCCCTGCTTAAAACTAATACCTACACCTATGTGCAATACGGCCAAGACACGAAAGCAAGTCGACTTGAGTTATCTACCAAGTTGTCGGAGTTGAGCAATCAAAACCTGGTCTCCAGCTTATACCTATCTCTTCGGTCCCGATCAGACACAGTCTCACTGAACCGAATTTGCTGAGCGTGCGTCGCCTTATGCGAGCATGTCTCGATCATAATGAAGCCGCCTATCCACAGTTCTACGGCTGAGGTAGTAAATTAGCGAAACAGCTTTTCTATCCTGTATCAGCCCTTGACTCTAAAATATGACAATGTGACCCCGAATCAGCACGAAAATAAGACCGTCGTCGTACGCAATTGCCTTAGTTGACTACCTATCAAATTGCTATTGAATACTGAATAGAAACGGCAAGTTATCAGCTCCCTGCTGAAGACCATTTTTAATGTTGAATACTGTGGTAGAAGTTGCATTGGCACTATTGACAAAAAATTTTCTACCATTGATCTTGTCATATAGCATATAATGGTTTACTTATGCCAAGCCTGGTCAGCTTTAGATAAACCCCTTCTAACCATACGGTGTCGAAGGCTTTCTCCAATTCAACCAGAACCTATGTTTGGTTTAACGTAAGCACCTGTCAGTTAAGACTTTATCCCACGGAGACCCTACCTTCATCGGAGTCAGATTGAGCCCTGACCATTAGCCCCGAGTCAGCCGAAGCCAACTCAGTAGCAAAGCTGTGACATGTTGCAGCATATGCACACCTCTTGCTTAAAGGCGAGGCCTATCTAACACCTCATTAATTCAAGCACGCTTGAAACCATATGTTTCCGCATTTGGAATAAACCCCAACCACCAGGATACTCCCACTTGGGTGTAGGTAGGCCCTCATAGATAGTCTGAGACAGAGAGGTTGTACTACGCAACCCATCTCTAACTCATGGGCACTATCTTCCGTGGTGCCAGAATATAGCTTCCGGTGGAGCTTCGCAACCGAGGTCAACCAAGGTCACTTACAGATGAGTAACTGCAAAACTCAGGGCCTGTCAACCCCAGGATACACACACCCAGCAATCGATCAAGGTAGTAACCAACCACTAGAGTCTGCTTCTTTTTATTATTTTTCGTCTTTGTTTTAGGAAAGACATTCCTAAGCAATCTGCTTGATCTTAACGATCGTTTATTTTTAACATCACATTCTCAAGATTGCTAAACCAAAACGTCGAGCAAAAAAGAAATTTTAAACTCAATTGCTTTACTTTACGTTTAGGCCGTGACATGGTGACGCTGCTCAGAAACCTGAGATAGGATCTAGCACTAAATTTTTTCGAACATAGCTTGAGCTGCGACTGATGTCCTTTTTCTTTCAAAATTTTATCTTTATTATTTAACAATCTTACTTTTATTAATTCAATTCCAAAAACCCTCGACAAGGTAAAACTCATCGCGGAGGAATTCAACCAGAGGGGTACCCGTACACTACCATTTGTATTTGTTCCATTGAATATCAGAAACGAGTTGAGACGCGTCATAAACGGTGTCATGTCCCGCCTTAGAACCGAACTGATTATCCGGTATGATATTATTGTCCTTCGCCCATTTAGACAGAGCTCTATTTTTAACTTTCTCGAATACCTTGCTGACAGTGGGTAGAAGAGTTATCGATCGGAGATACTTCGGATTGGAGTTGTAATTTCCCTTTTTCGGGAGAAGATGAACCACGGCTGTGCGTTGTTAAAGTGTGACACACATGTCAACTGCTTCCTAAGGTTAGATGGCTTAGTACAATGTCGGATATACCGTCGTCGACTCCTGCTGACTTCTATTTCTTAAGTGAATCGAAGATAAGCTGACAGTTTAATTGTATTAGGTGAGGTGAGGAATGGAACTGGCTATATTCTTTCCCAAGAAACCAATAACAAAAATTTATTTCGTCCAAAATAGTTAAGGGCGTTTTCGAAAACTATGATTACATTACATATAATGTATTATATATTATTGTAAAATAGTCTGAGTGGAAATTGTTTCTCTTGAAAACCCAGTTTACCAACAAATACCATCCAATCCATAATATTTTGAACACCATCGACAATTTCCCTAAAATCTCATTTTAATAAGCAGAATTTCTGCACACCCACAAAGATTTATTATTATATCTGTTATTATATGGAATCCCTATTGAAAAGTAAGTTATTTTACCAGAGTGGACACAAAGAAACAAGCATCCCAGATATAATGGCAAAAATTCTTAGAATTTTCATTTTTCCATACAAATAGCACAATCTCAAGTGAAATACCATAAAAATCTATATCCTTTCATTTCACAAAAAAAAAAAAACATTCTCTTCTTACTTCGTGTATTTTAATTCACAAATCCAAAAAAAAGACGACAAAAAGAAACATAGAAAAAGAAAATCCTTAAAGTCAATCTTATAGAGGGCGTTGCTGGTTTAAAAACTTCACAGCAATATCACAGACAGGATGTCTGCAACAACCTTTGGCTGAAGAAGCATGTATTATAAAGCAGCTGCAATTAAATGGATAGTTTTTGGGTATAAAGAGTGTAGTGAAAGGACTCGCTATATATACTGCGGCATTCTATGTAGTACACATCCTTATATCTGTATAGCCCAAATGCAGAAGAGAGAAATATGAAAGTGTATTTTTTGGTTATTTATTTTAAGCTGTGTGCATAAATGATACAGGAGAAAGTTGGCTCTGCAAGGATGTCATGCCATGCCATGCCATCTGGTATTGATTTTAGTTTACAATAGTCTTCGAGTATTTTTTTTTATTTACTTTAGGTAAGAGTTATCGTGTGAAAGACATAGTGTACCTAGTTGAATTACGTACTGATGGAAAAAAGAAGTTAACAAACGGAAAAAATAGAGCTTGAGGTGGGTTTTTCTAGACAGGAGGTTTGGCTAAAAAGTGAAATTTCCGAACTATTTAAATATTGAATGAAGTTGACAATTAGCACAGGTTTTCAAATAATATCGATTAATTTTTGGACACGAGGAGACAAGAGACAAGCAAACTTTTGGGCAGTGAACTCGAATTTGATTTCAACTATCAGTTACGGATTTCGAGATATTGCCCTATGGAAATTGAAAAAAAAAACAAAAACAAGTTGTTTTTGTCGTTTTTGAGGTTGCATAACAACGAAAGGTAATTTTGTTGCAACTAAATTTCCAACGACTCCTGATAGACCTTATCTTCTTCTTCAAAACTGAACTCAGTGAATGCGAATCTTTCCAATATATGGATTTGCTTTTTATGAAATCATTTGTTGAAATGCAGGTGTTTTGGCATTTTATACCACTAAATTTTTTTAAATGTGAAACCTGAGGAGAACTAAAATGATAAGTGAATACATACTTCCAGGAGTCGTTACCAATTTTGTTACATTCGAGCACAGCACTAAAAATTGGATTTGGAACGAGTGAACAAACCTGCTTGTGCTTGTGCCAAAAAAAAAGTGTAAACCTGTGCATGTTTCAGTTTTGGTAAAAAAAAATATAAGTTTTCGAAGTAACGAGTATAAGATTACAGATATACTCTGTCTAAATTATTTAACAACATGGCCGTAGAGCCTGGTTGATAGTTCGAGTCATTGTTACTCAGTTTTTATTTGTTTAAAAATACTATACCCATCTGTAGTAACTGTTTCTGAAACTCTATTTGACTCTCCGAATAGAGCTACTACCCTTTAAATGTTTGAGCACAGTGTAAACGTTTATGAAATTTGCAGAGGTTTTACGGGACATACGTACACACATTGGTTTCGAATTTGGAGCCGGATAAAACATTCCACATTCGTGTAGTGCAGCTAAAGAAATAATCTCTGACTGTACGCCTGAATTTGGAATCAAAGTTAAACTAATGACCATTCCTTGAGTATTAAGTTTGAATTGTTTTAGGGTAGGCATACAACTGGCTATTTGACTAGAACACTTTTTTTTATAATATTATCGATAAAACAATGAAAGACGTCACCCATCATTTTAAAATCTCGTTTCCAGGGGACCTAAGTAGTTTATTAAACAATCTCCCCAAATATGAGAATTATACTAAAACCTTGGACGAATAGGCTTTAAGATCACAGCCAGATCAGAAGGTGTGAAACAAAAATGTATTGCAGCCTATTTATTTATTTTAATTTTATTTTGTTGCTTAACTTAAATAAATAGCTTTTTATTGAACTTGAGAAACAATACAAAAATAAAATAGAAGCTTAAATAGTGTTTTTGGCGACTTCGAATATGTGCTTATTCCATACAAGGTGGTCTGTGATACATATGCCGACTACTGAAAACTGTTCCGTTTACTCAACGCAAGGGCTGTTGGGGATGGATTCCTCTATTAGCTTATCCTACGCTACCGTTAAAATTCGGCTATCAAAAGTCAAGGACGGAAATCTACAAACGAATATGAAATGCTGAGAGCAATTTCGTTAGTAAAACAATTTACTGAATTAGAAGCTTCAGACAAATCATTGATGAATATGACAAAGAATATAGGAGACAAAATGCAGCCCTGAGGCATCCCAGAATTTATTTTATTATGAGGAATACCACCAAAACACAAGTCGGCCTATTGCTACAAAAGCTATATTGGCTTCCACTAGTAAACTGACGAAGGGGTGTGTGAAAACCTGAGACCGATAAATTTGTAATACTTTTGGGACAATGTAGTTAGTATTGTTGCCTTAAATTTTGTTTATGTGAATATTTTATTCGAATGATTCTCATAGGTATTTCTAGATTGTTTGAACCTTAGCCGGTTTTCCTCAGTTGATTTTGCTTTATAACATCAAAAACAACTTACTTCTCTCATGCTAATACAGTAAAACCCGCTTAAGAGAAAAACCCGCTTACCTGAAACACTTTTTTCATTCCCAATTATTTTCCGACCAATTTCCCTTAAAACACTCCGCTTAAGTAAAACTCGCTTAAGCGAAAAAACCGGATAACTGAAACATATTTTTAGTTATTTTTTAATATTTTTCTATAAAAAAAAAACTCTCTTAAGTGAAAAAAAAAATTGAATCGAACAGAACAAAAATTTGCTAGTTTTCGTTTTGCAATAAATTATTTTTGTGTTATTTAATCGTTGTTTTATTTAACTTCTTTCAAGGCAAGTCCAAAAGATAAAAACAATATTGTTTTTAGCATTAAATCTCCGCTTAATGGAATTTTTAAATCCGCTTAGGTGAAATATTCTTTTCACTTGTCCGAACTCCGCTTAAGTGAAATTATTTTTCACTTAAGCGGGGTTCGTTTAAGTGAAAAACCCGCTTAAGTGAAAGAAAGACTGTGACATTTTGCCGTTTCTCTTAAGCGGGTTTTACTGTAACATCTTTATAACTTGAATCAAACCGTGAATTATGTATGTTTCTGTTTGATAAATTTTCTCTATTCAAGATTTCTTTATGCCGAAAACAATAATTAAATTTGTAATCATATCATATAAATCTTTAAAAGCTCCTGAACAAAACGTTGAAACGGTCTCAGTTGGCTTTCTTGTGTTGTCGAACAGTTCTCTGTGCTTTTATATTTTTTACCTATGTAAATAGGTTTTGTTAACAAAGAGAGTGAATTATTCATAGAAAGTCATCATTTTGAAATTCTCAATTTTACTTTCCACATTTTATATCTTGAAATTAAATTTGATAGTAATGTCAAACTTTTGCTCACTTATCTATAGAAACAAAATTTGTTAAGTGGAAATTTCAAATAAACTTTTCCACACTTCCTCAGGTTTATGTATTGCTTCGAAATCTTAAAAATTAACCTTTTTCAAAAAAGTGGGCGTGTCAGTGAGAGAAATCGACAGAAATGAAACATTATAGAGTCATTTATCACGCAGGTGTCATCAAATTCGGTAGATTCCATACACTTTGAACCTCTGTATAATTGTTTGGATGCTTTTTTTCTTTGCTAATAAAATCCTCTTTATAATTTATCATCCCTAAGCGATCAGAAACAAACTCAAAAGAATTATTTCTGACTTCAAATAATTAAGTACATTTGTACAAAAAAAAGACATTAAACACTGAAAGCACTAACACGACATCAAACGTTTCAATATTGGCAGCTTGGAAATATATAAAGATATAGATACAAATTATAAAAAAAAAAAACAAATGATCACTAGTAACATGGATCTAAATAATCCCATATGATTTAATGATATCATTTTTGTATTTATTTAAGACATTTAAATCCCACACATAAAGAGGACAAATTTTAAATGGTTTTTGATCTTTTAATTTCTCTATTAACAAAAAAGAATGGTCTACAAATAGAACACAAAAATTAAATTTAATACAAATTCCCAAAAAAAAAAAATTGTAATACCTGACGCATAATATAAAAATAGATTAGAAATTTTTTTAAAGATTTGAATAAATGCGGCAAGCATTCATATTGTTACGTGCAAAATTTCACAGAAGGCCCAATCAATCATTAATTACGAAAAATTGTATTTTACAAAAATCGAAAATTCGACTCATTCAAAATTAAACGGTAAGTGCACTCTCTAAGAATATTTTTTGTTTACATACACTAAGGTGCAAATTAAGCTGTCAACCTTGTTTTTTTTTCTTGCAATACATAAGATACTATAGGGATGACTATTTCGAGTTAAAATTCCCATTTTTTTTATTTTTAAACTTGTAGTAAATTTACATAAACTCCTAGAATTTGATAACAATTTTCTCGTTTCGCTTGATTCTTACGATCTAAAATTAAACAAAAAAAATACTGACAAAACCTTTAATAGAAGCTTGTCTCATTATTGGCATAAATGTTTTAAATGAAATTTTGTTTACAGAAGCTTTTAAAAAGTAAAAAAAAACAGTGCATATTTATAAATATTTTTTTTTTTTGAAAATTCGATATGTCGAAAACGGGAATACATAAGAGCGAGTTCATGCGGTTCAAAAGTTCATATTATTATTTTACACAACACGTTTGAAAATACAGATGGTCCCTTGACTACCAAATAATGTGTATGTTTGTATGCTACCATTCAAGAGGCTCCCGGAAATTACGACAGAATTTATTTCTGGAAAAAACGCCAGAAAATGTTGTTTTCTCAAAATTGGCCAGAAATTATCTTGAAAAAAAAAGCCAGAAATGTTGGAAATTGCGCCAAAAAGGTTCCTATGCAAAAAGAGCCAGAAAGAAAAATGGAAAGTAGGCCAGAAAATCAATTTATTCTGGTCTAATTTCCAAATTAGATTTTGGAAAAAAAACACCAGCATATGTTTGCACCCTTCGCGGGTTTTCAGGATTTAAACTCTCTTTTCGTGGCTCACACCCGCTCACGCAACTCCGTTGCTCCGCTTAGGGTATGTTCAGTCGCCACGCAGGCGCCTGTACCAACAGTTTTCTTGGACAATAGTACCTACATAACTGTTAATTGTTTACTCCAATTAACGTAAAATATATTGCTCTGGCTTTTTTTCCAAAAAAAAAAATTAAATGCACGACTGAGTCGCATGAACTTGCTCTTATGTAATAGACTAGGAATTTTAAAATTGAAAGTTATTAAAGAAAACTGTTCATAAGGATAAAATGAAATTTTTAAATTCTCTTTAGTAAGAAATAAAACCAGAATGCTTAAAAGTTTTTATTATTGTTCGAACAAGAGTTAAATTTCCAAGAAAAATATTAAGCCGTTTTTGAGATATCGAACTTTCCAAAAAAAAAACGACTTTTTTTTCTAAAAATTGAAAAAATATTTTTTTTTTAAGTTTTGAAATGCAATGTTTTTTAAACTTTTTAGGAGCTTCTTTATAAAAATTTTTATTAAAATCCGTTATGCCGATAATGAGAAATTCGAAAAAATCCTTCTATGGTAGGTACAGTCAGTAATATCTAGATTTCAATTTTTTTTTATTAAGTTATAGATCGTAAAAATTAATCAAAAGAAAAAAAATTTTACCAGAATTCTCGGAACCGTTTTCGAGAAAAATACGATTTTCGAAAACCATTTTTTAACATTTGCATGGAAGGTACCGTTAGTTTAAGATAAAACAAAATTTTTTTTCTCAAATCTTGTAGATTATGTTAAGAAACTTTTATTTATCAAGTTTGAAAAAAATCGATCTTGGGGTTTTCGAAATATTGAGTTTCCAAAAAAAAAATTTTGATTTTTTTTTTTAAATCCAAAAAATAAAAAATTGTAAATTTGATTATGTAATAATATTTAAACTTTGGAGGAGCTTTAGCATAAACAAAATTATTTAAATCGGCTGTACCGTTTTTGAGAAAATCAAAAACAAAAACAAAAATGGACCCAGGGAAGCGCTACCAAAAATAACAATTTTTTGGAAAAATTTTTTCAACCATTACCTAGTTTTCACTAAATGAAATTTTTCAAATGTTTTTTTTTTAATTCTGTGGGACAGTTTTTGAAAAAAAAAATATTAATAAAATTTCGAAAAACCGTATGGTAGGTACCGCTATTTTTGGTCTGAAAAAAAAGAAAAAAATCGGCTGAGCCGTTTAGGCTGTAAGCGAACCGACAGACAGACAGAATTGCGAGACCCACTTTTTTGGTCTTCGCTATCATCGTAATGTCAACTTTGATCAAAATATCGAGTTCGATATTTTTTTTTTCCCAATGCATAACTTGCCTTATAGTACCTGTAAAAAAGAAAAATGCCAGGAATTTGATTTCTGCTGTTTTTTCCAAACTTTATTTTCTGGTCTTTTTTCCATTTCTAAAAATGAAAAAACGCCAGAATTTTGTTTGGAAAAAATGCTTGAAATTCTGGAAAGATTGCCAAAAAAGTCTAGGCTGTTTTCCTAGGAAAAAAGGACAGAATTTGTATGAACAAAATTTTGGCGTTTTGGCTTGATTTCCGAGAGCCCGATCAAGCAGGTGAAAATAGGTTACAAGAACCTGGGGGATTTCTCATACACAACGGTCACATTGCAAATTTAATACCTACATAATATATAGATGTGAAAATTAAATTGTGGAACATGTTCTAATTAATATTTCTGCTCCAACATTGCAGTGTTTATCGTCATTTTTCGTTGATTTCATGTCAATCAAAAAACTGTTTTTTGTTTTCACTCGAAAATATGCCGAACAAAGCATATAATTGAAATTTACAACTCTTTTTCTCACAAAGTATGTCTTAAATAATTCGTTTACAAATCACAAGTTGCACAAATCTCAAGCTTTTTCACGCCAATTTTCCTCTTTCCCTTCTATTAAGATGCTGCCTTATTAAAAGGAACTTATTCTTTTGTCAAACTTTCTTCCAATCGCAAAATTCAAGTGAAACCCTTACTAATCAATTTGTCATAAGATCAATTTGACGAAAAGATCCATGTAGATTGAGTGGGATCTCTGCAAACACACATCTTTTGGCACTTAAAAACAAAAAGCTCTATGTAGGTGGGTGTTTCTTTTGCACTTGAATATTCATATAAACAAACTATAAATTTGTTTTTACACAAGAAAAGCCCCCGCTTTTATGCCAAAGATTCGAAACTCATCACCACTAAAGAATGACTAAGAAAGTACCACGCAAATACATACATACATACATATATCTCACAACTTAATGTCGAATAAATTTTAATGAATGTTTACGTTTCACAGAGTAATCCTTTTGACCTTTCATCATCGGCCCATGCAAATAACTCAAATGACAAAAATAAATAAATAAGAAAAAGAAATAGCATCCGCAACCGGAATCAGGATAATTAATTTGAGAAAATTGTATTTTTGTTTTGTTTTGTTTTAATATACATATAGTATACATATATATGAAATCAAAACTCGTCGGTATTTAAAAACAAAACCAAAAACAAACAAAGCCACAACCCCATCAAACCGTGACATTCTGCGAGCTAATTAAAGCTTTGGCGGTCACATTTTTCTCACTCTCGAACTCGTCATATCTGGAAGTGCAATGGAAATATTATTTTGTCATTTTAATTTTATACAAATATTGAAAATACGAAAATCCCAAAGTTGGTATTTTTTTTTGACAAAATATGAGATATCTTTTGGCAATCTTCAAACCAATCCGACCACAAGACAAATCAACAACCGTGAATTTTCCAGCCTTTAACTTTTTTCTTCTTTTAATGCAGATTTCAATTACTTTAATGGAGATGTGGCTTATGGTTGCAACCAACCATCAAAAAAAAGGCAAAAAGATTAATTTCGAAAAAGTTGTCAAAGGTTAAAAGGTAATTTTGCGAAAAGCACCTAAGGCTTGTAACTATTTGTTGAACAAGAAGTTTTATTTTTTTAAATGTTAAAAGTTCCTAGAAAGTTTTAAAGTTTGAAAGTTTAAAAGATGAAAACAAATTTCCAACCACAATTTTCAAATGAACATTTGTGGTTGGTTGGAAAATAAACTATTCGTAGAAAATAGAAAACGTTCCATGTTTAACTATTCCACACTTTTCTCAGATTTCACTGTAAGCATTATTGAAGCGAAAATAAAAAATCCACAAAAAATCTTGGCGTAAAATTTTTTAAATTTCATTACTCAGCTTTTGTCTTGGAACAAAATTGATTAATTGGGAAATCTCTAACCCATCGACTTTTGTCTTGCCCAAACATCTTTAAAACGGCCGTGGTTAAACATTGTGGAATCCATTCATTTTGCGAAAGATTGCAATTTTTTTTTACACATTCAATATACAGCGTTCAATTGATTGCAATCTTCTGAGAATTCATGTATTGTAGTCGAGAGATGAACTCAGTTCAGTAACTTTAACGTGACAATCGACTTTTTCTAACAAAAATCATCTAACGAATTTTCATAAGATTGCAATCAATTGTTTGCAGTATAATGAATGAGAAAAAGAATTGATTGAAATACATATTTCTAAGGTCAAAAGAATGGTTATTGCAAATCTAAAGTTGCATTCTCAAAGTGATGCCAATCGTAAATTTCTTTTACAACCCTGTTCACTTCTACTTCATATGATGATAGGCATTAATCGTAATGAGATGAGAATTTTTATAACTGACAGGAATAAATGTTAATTGCACTTGATATTTGAAAAGCATTTTCTACAGTTCGGCATGGAGTCAGCTTATCGAAAATGTTTGCTATAGCATCGATGAGTTTTTTTTTTAGATTAGCAATAATCCTATGTGACCGTTTAAGTTTAACTATCCGACCCAGCTCTCGAAATTCGAGTGCCAATTTATTTATTTAATTCATTATCATTAAATAAAAGACAGAGAATTCATGATTTTTTTAATTTGTTGAATGCAATGAGAAGTACCTACTAAGCACTCAATCCTGGAGTCCAAAGGAAAACAGTTAATGGTAAACAAACTTTCAAACCTATACACATTTTTGACAATTTAACAATGTTTGTTTCGATTCTTTCATGTCATTGTCCTTCAGCTGTTGTTATGGGCATAATATTGGAATCGAACCCACGTCGTTGCAGTGACGTCAACCTTTGAATTTTGTGTTACATACTCATTCATTTTTTTCATAACGCGCCTAAAGAAATATAGCTAACTTCAAAAACATAAATTCAATTTACTTTTGTAAAACTTTTTTTGTTTGCACATCGATCGGCCAGCTGTTTATTGTCAACAAAAAATGACATAAATGGAAGTGTTCAGAAAATGAGGTAGGTTTGAGCCCATGGAACACATTCAGCCATGGAGATTTAAATTTGTAGCGTAAGTCATGTTCGTCCGCATATTTGACGACGCGACGTCTCACGTCTGCATTTTCTATCTTCTCTCTTTCCCTGACAAATACATTTTGAGTATTTTGTATTCTCTTTTTTCGCAAATATTTAAAATTCAAATGCAGACATATGTAAATCTCAAAAAACCAAAAAGTAAATGTTTCACTTTTTGAAAACACTAATACATTGAATAAATTGCATCAGAAAATGACCGATAGATGTCGCCAAACTGAAAGCAACAGATGTCGCTAGTGTATGTGTGTATTCTTTTTCATTTTTTCACTTATTGTACTTTTTGCAAAAATTGCCAATTGTAGTTAACACTTGATGGTTTAAATGGTTCTACCTTTTTACTTTTTCACTTTTTAAAAACACTATATTACATGGAATACGTTTTTTCAGAAAATCACCGATAGATATCTGAACTGAAAATGTATGGTGTAAATTATACGCTCTTTTCAGCAACAGATGTGGCTAGTGTATGTGTGTGTTCTTTTTCACTTTTTGCAGAAAGTGCCGATTGTTTAATTTTTGCTTAATGTTTCAAAATATTATTGTAAGAGCTCAACTACTAAAAAAAACACATGCCTAATATTTATATTGATAATATTTCTTCACTTAGGGGGGTTCACATTCAACAACATGTTCATCAACTTTTATCGTGTTGACGGATTTGTGTAATGTGAATCCACCTTAATGTTTCGGGTTCTGGCTTTGGGTTTTCGCTGAATGCTTTCATTTTTCATATTCTGGATCTGACATTTTATGTCAGTCGATTTGACATTTCTAATTGTTTTTGTTTTCCGGGCATTTTTTTACAATTTTTATTTATTGTTTTAAACAATTTCTGTGTAGTATATTTAAATAATTTTGGCATTCTTCACATCTATGCAAAAAATGCTTTCGTTTAGTATGTAATTTATGCCCCTTCGGTTTTTGTGGGCCGCGAAAAATGTACCACAAAAAACATGTTCGCCGTTTTATTATATGATTTAATGGTTTTAAGTTTGATATTCATAAAATGAATAATAGTGTGCCCCAGTTTCTGTTAGGTCTGGTTGTCAAAATATGGCCATCCAAAGTGATTTAACTCATTCCACTGATTTTCGAGCTCTAACCACCTAACAATGTCTTTGTGTGGCGATATTTCTGAAACCAAGGTTTGTGCCTAAAACCTATAAGGAGACACACGTTTTGGAAACTTTTCTTCTCTTGAACACAGTCGTAGCGTTTTCTTGTATTTCATTGTTGTATCGCTTTTTCTTTAAACAGTGCCCAAATTGCCCCAGTTGCATTCTCCACTCAAATAATTCAGCCTTAATAATCTGCCAGTCATGAATCAGTTCGAATCAAGCTTTGGGCGCTTCGTCAATTATAGAGTTTCTTTCTTTAGCCACAATACTCGAATGTGGAATACTCTGTTTTTCTCGATTTGATTATGTTATAACTTTTTTTTTTAAATTGTATGTACAATTTTTAAAATTTTTGAATATCAAAATACCGGAAAATCATTTTCAAATAGAAAATTCAGTCTACCGTATAAGTTCAAGTGAAAGCTCATCCAATTCCAGGAGTAAGAAGTCTTTTATCATTGCCCTGTAGCGTGCGCCAGTAACATTCATGACTCGAAGTATCCTCCCGCATGAACGCCGCGGTGGCTTTGAGTGGACGTAATGACTCTTCGTGCATCACACGCGGATTTCCAGTGTCCCAAAAACGGAGATTTTGCTTATTGACGTAACCGTTTAGGTAGAAATGCGTCTCGACACAAAATCGGTCCTCTTTGTTGTTGAGATTGAGGATGGCTTGACAATAATTCACACGCGACGTTTGCTTTTGCTTGTCTGTTTTGTATACTGATGTCTAGTTTACAAATGTCAAATATGATTGACGTACGACGCCATTTGCAAAAATTATAAAATTATAACATCTTCCGATAGAATGATTGATCTTGCGCCACCTTGTATATATAAAAAAAGTGTGTTTTTCCTAAAATGTGCTTTGGAAAATATTGTAGAACGTTTTTTATTTAAAATCATTCCAAGTAAAAAATAATATGTCCATAATAAAACAAGTTGTATTCAAAATACACATTCCAATTTATAAGCAAATCAAGAACACACTTCTGCTTTATTTCTCTTACATATATGTCAATGTAAATGAAATAAATTTTCATTATGTACGAAGGTTCAATGTGGAATTATTTATTATGTCCATTGATGGCCGTTTTTGTTTTGAGGTTTGAAGATGAAGGATAAGTATTAACACTCACATGGCTTTAAACTGTCCTTGGTTAGACATTAGTTATGCTTTTATTTAATCAGGAAAAATCCAACAATAATAACAATTTAAATCGAATCAAATGGCCCAGAAAAAATCTGTGAGAAGACCATATCCGTCCGAAATAGACTTTACATTCTAACCCTTTACGAAACTAGCTCAAAAAATCTGTGTTAAATCCCTGAACACTCTCAAGGTTGTGTAAGAATTTCATTCATAATTATTTTTTTTTATTTTGTGAAAATGTTTAAAAAACATTTTTTTACTTGTTTTCCTTCCATCTAATTATCTAACTTGTGTGAGGTAGTGCTTAGTGCATTGGATTATCATACCGAATCCAGCCGATTCCACCTTAATTGTTTTTTCAGTGGATATGCTTCCTGAGAGGAAGTGCATAATCCTTCAAGGTGATCTCTTGTCATGATATACTGTCTCTCATTTTTGCTGTTCGGATTCGATAGAAAATAGTTGAACCCATTCTCCCGACTTAATACATGCAGATAGGAATGTTTGAGTCGTAGCAAAAATTCAAATTTGTTTAGTGAAAATGAATAAGTCCCACATTTCCCTAAAATTTACACTTTCAGAACCAATATGCGTCGGTTTTGCCATGAAATAAAATGCAACTGTCCAAAAATTTAAAACATTTAAGGCCAAAATAAAAGGCATAAATCATGAAAATTATAATTTAGTTAAAAGATTCACATCGAACATATTCTATGATTATTTATATGTATTTTTAAGAATTTTATTCACTAGTTAATGCAAAGTTCACATCTCGTGAAATGAAAACTGAATGCAATCCACAACTTTTTACTGTTCTAAAAACCTATCTCTGATCATTAAGATAGGTATATTTTTGTATTTTTTTTTTCACTAGCAAATGCAAAGTTCACATCTCGTGAAATGAAAACTGAACGCAATCCACAACTTTTTACTGTTCAGAATGTCTAAAAAACCATCTCTAATCATTAATATATGTATATTTTTGTATTTTTTTTCACTAGCAAATGCAAAGTTCACATCTAGTGAAATGAAAACTGAATGCAATCCACAACTTTTTGCAGTATACATACTCGTATATTCTGTTGAGAATGTCTCTAAAAAGATAAAATCTGTAGTATAAACATGCAGTATTCACCACTAGTAAAAATGTCAATTAGAGATGAAAACTTTAAAATTTATCATTCAATTAATTTAAATTCAGATTTTGAGCTGTGGAATGTATTTGTGTTTTCGAGGATTTTTATAGTACATACACCAATTCTGATGAAATAAAAGCTGAATACGTTTCACATGATCCCTTATTGGTCATATATATGTTTTTATTTTCTGAGAAAATACCAAGAATTGTCATTTCTCAATTAAATACATTTTTTCACAGCCTGCAAATATATTAAGTTCCAATATCTTCTCGTGAAATGAAATATTAATACATTCCACAAGTCATTACAGCTCATATCTCCAATTTCTGAAGTTGTGACTACAAAGGGACATATGTATATTTGAAATCATAATAAAAATTTTGAAAATTTTTTACAGTTAATTCGTTTTGTTATCCGCTACCTTTCTGACTCCATATTTCACAGCCAGCATTGACCTAGACAAATGTTAATTACCGTAGAGAATTTATAAATGTGTCAATAACTCAATTTCACTTCAAGTTTTAAGCTGTGAAATTTTAAATTGCAAAATTTCACGTCTAAGTTTTCCTTTCACTTTTATTTGAAATGCAGAACTAAGATCTGTCAAAAATATAATTTGAATATTTTTTTTGGAGCATTTAAAATCAATTCTGTGGAAACTTATTAATTGATTTATTCATGTGAATTCACTTGATTTTATTTTCAAGTGAATAATGATCAGCTTTTATTCTCCCAAACACTTTTATACTATCCATAAAATTTCACTCGAATCAGAAATGCTCTTTGTGGAATTAATGTTCCTTTAAATTGACTTGACTTAAATACAATTACTTCAACAAAGTGAAAGCTACAACTCTTTGAATATCTCGCAGCGAAATAAAATTTCATGAGAATTGTGAATCATTAAATTTAATTTACCAAAAAAAAGGGTAAACGAGTTTATTGCAAGAGATGTTAACTTGCGCTCCTGCTTTCAACTCTTTTTTAGATGTGCTAATTGAAAGAGAATATTAAAAAGTCAAAAGCAGAAAAAAATCCTTGAAAATGCATTCCACCATGGCACACATGTGGAACAGGGCTGTCGTTTAAAAGAATCCAGAAGGGATATTTTGCATAGAGAGGGAGGGTAGTATTGTGTGCCTGAGGGAAATTCGAAAAAAATAAAACCCTAAGCAATTAATATCTGTTGTTGATGTATATAAACTCACATTAAATAGGAACCAGGTTTATACTGTCAGGCATTTGGACTCAAGTTCTTAAAAAATCTTCATAATTTTGATTAACTTTAACGTTTGTTCTCTATTACTTAACATCAAACAATCATGTATTTTTCGTCTTTCTCTCATATTTCCTATTTCTAAACCTATTTGAAACATCAAAAAAGAAACAAAATTCCCTTCTTACTGACAGCGACAGCCCTGATGAGTACCCTTTTATTCAATCGGCAATAGCATTGCAATGATAACATACTCTCGCGCAATGTTAATGTTTGTTGAATTTCAAGTTCAGAACGGTATTTATCATAAAGTATTAATTATTCAACGGAAAGTTCGTGTTTAAACAAAGAGACTTAAATTCTGTTGGAGTTTTGTGCTTTCGTTTTATCTTAAATTGGAATTCATATAATACCGTTGGAATATATTTAACATGCAATAAGATTTTGTTTGAATAAATTCGCGATAGTTTTCGAAGACGAATGAATTTATTTAAAGAAACAAATCGGCCAATGATTTTCATAAAACTTCAAAAGAAGATTTCCACACATTTAATTGGAAAAACTTTTATTGCTAATAAAATTCCATTTTTAGTAAATTAAATTGAATATATTAAAATTTTTAGTATCTGACCACAAGTGTGCAAAGAGTGAAGATGTGTTGAACAGTTTCGCATTTTTTAAATTAATTAATTTTATTTGTGGAATTTTCCGCCGATGATTTTCTGTTAAGCCTAGTACATATTTGTACTGAAATATTAATACAAATACATCTGCGTGAAATTTTTAACATTCCACTGATTCTACTTTCACCTAAAATTAATTGAATGTCAATTGTAAAAATTTTTCAACACTGCTTAAGGTTAAAAGTTTAAAATATGGCCATTAGAAGTTTTGTGGAATGATGTCATTTTCCATTTCACGAAGACTTTAAATTATATTTTTAGATTTTCACAAAACCACCTTTAGGAATCAATTTGGATGTTTTTTTCGAATATTACTTACGTTATGAGCTCTACACATTGACTTCCTGTGAAATTAAATTTAAATATGTTCCATATAGTTAATATTTTTAAATTGTATTTCGTTACAGTTTAAACCACGGGTTTTATTTCAATATAAATTATTTTATTAAAAAATGTCCAATTTGACCGCTAACTTCTTCGTTTCCTTTGTCGTGAAAAAATTGTAGAACGTAGTAGTTTCATTTCCCAGGACAGTCGGAACTGAGCTCCAGAGTGGATAGTTTTGCTTTCTGGTAATAAATTTCTTGATTTTAAAGTATTGCTTATAATCTAGAAAGTCCAAAATGAAATTATATTGAATTTAAGATCCAAAAATCATGTCAGCATGAAATTTAAGGTTTTACACTCCACATCAAATATTCTCATGAAGAAAAAAATCAAATTGTTAAGAAACTTTGGACAAATTTGATAATAAATATTTTAGTCTTATAATGTTTGGTGTTGAGTGTAAAATTGTAAATTTCACGCTAACGAGCTTTTTGGATTTTTTATTCAAACTGCTCTTACGATGCATTTGGATTTTATACTTCGTTTTTTTTAGCTTCTTAAAATCTTCTTATTTGTTGTCAGAAAACAAAGTCATCCACATTAAGGGTGGTTACTTAAAACTTCTGTAAAAAAAAACAATACGTTCCACAAATTTTTTCACGACTAGGGAAACGAATAAGATCGAGCTAGTGGAACATTTTTATTTAATTGATGATTCATTTCGAAATAAAACCAGTGGTTCAAAAAGCTAAAAAATCGAGGCAAAAATCAAAATATTTAATGATAACTTTTAAGTTTTTCGCGGTTGTTAGACATGATTTGTAAATATTTTTCGAATTAGCACTGCAGTTGCAGTATAAAGCGTGTTCTTAAGTACTCATCCCGAACGTTTCGCATCAAATTACATTGAGCGTGGAAAGCGGGAAACTACTGTCTAAATTTTATGATTAGACTTAGATTTTTTAGATTTAAGATTCATTTATTAAAATTTTTACAATTCCATTTCCTTTTGTTACAATTTTTTAAATGAATAAAGTGACAGTGACAAAATTTGGCGTCTAAATTGTATGCATTAGATTAGCTACGCAGGTTGTAGCGGTGCAAGAGAATTCATGATGTTGTCGCTGTTTTTGAGGTGTATATTTTTCGAAGCAAACAATACTCACTACATCGCAGGGTGTTGTAAGTTTGATCTGGGATGACCATGATCGATTAATCTTAATACTGTCGTCCGTGAAATTTTGATGGCGCTTGATTTCAATCGTCTCGTATACTAATTATGAGTTTTAGTATTTTTTCTGAGCTAAAACCTTTGCTTGTTCAAAATGAATCCAGTGGGTTTCATCTTGATTGTCCAAGATATGCTCGAAAATTTCCGACTTTTCCCGCTGTTTTTGTTAACAACACTCTTTTAAGGCGGTCGCGGTAGCAATGCTTCTTTGTGTTCGTCCAACATATTCGAGAGACACACAGCTTCAAGGGGCTGCAATGGTCAGGTTTGCTAAAAACACCTTGGTATTATTTTAGTTTAGATAGTTAATTTTTTCTAACATTGGACGCAATAATGGTGACTATTTTCCTTTTAACACTTCTTCCTGAGGAAATCTTATGTCACCAACAAATTTTGAATTACCCTTTTTCAACATTTTATACAATTTTAGTAATTTTCTCTTACTAGAAAAACAACTTTTAACAATACCTTTACTTTTTTAAACTTTATGATTTTCGCAACAAAAAAGTCATGTTGAACCACAGTGTGACACCGAGCTCAATTTAAATTATATTTTCATTTGAGTTTCGTCCCGAAACTTCAGCAAATCTAGGAATAAAAAATCATAACTCATTTCATTTGATTTACGATTAAGCTTCCGTAATCCAAAATTCCGTAGAAAATGTATTCCTTTTAGTTCTTAGTTCTTTCAAATAAATTTAAAAGAGTTATTTACAAATAATGAATTAAAGCACTACAGCTTATAGAGAACCGAAACTTAATGACTTATATCTCTCGATCATTTCTTGCTGCTGCATGTTGTCGGCATAAATGGAGGGATCTACAATTTTCTGCCTAAACCGACCGGATAATATGTGAAACACTTTTCATTACATGAAATAAATGATAGTAGTACCCTTGAAAAACTTTTTTTTGTTAAGGTAGCAGTGCTTAAGGAGCCTTCCCAAACCTTCGACATGACTGCCTAATGCACAACCCTACAAAACTTAGAATAAAATCATTCATTCAAAAGAAAAATAATAATTTTTGTTTAAAAAAAAATATCAAAGGTTTATACAATACATATTGTCTGACTTCTGTTCCGTCAAAAAAAATGAACTGTTAAGCCATTTTAACTCTTCGAGATTCTTACACAACGAACAATTTTACCCCCCCAAAAAAATTGTCTGCTGACCGTACAAAATTTCTCCTGAATTTCTCCTATGAAAAGAAAGTTCAAATACCAGTTTTCCAAGAATCGATATATTTTCCAAAAAAAAAAAATAGCAGTTCTCTCCTACCTCATTAAATTTCTCATTAGTAACCTACGAGTATAACCATCATTCAACTATAAAAAGGATTAAATTGTGAGCTAAAATACAATTGTAGAATTTTCTTTCGCCTGTCAACTTATGACCCTGTCCCAAAATATAGGTAGTATTAGTCGGTTAACTCATCAAAACCTTCAGTAGACAAGCCTTCCAACAAGCCATTAAATTACCAACTATAGGTACGCCCAAAAACAACTCTCATTTTCTTTTGTTTCGCTCTTTAAAATTGATTTGCAGACTCTTATATTTATTTGGACAAAATACAATTCAATTTGATTTTTTGTTCTTCTTCATCTCATTTATATCGTTCTAATTTCTTCTGCAATAGACATGCAATAATTCCTTAATTGTTTCAAAACTAACAAACAACAAAATATCCAAAAATAACCCATCAAAAAAAAAAAAAAAAAAAAAAAAAACACGTTTGAAAATAAAAGACACCACTGCGTATACGCAACATTTACCAACAAAAAATAATCAATCCCAATCCTAGCCGCTTTTATATTTAATTTGAATTTCTCTCTCGCTCTCTCTCTAAAAAAATTTAAAACATAATTTCAACCCAAAAATCCAAAAATAACTCTACAAAATAATAATTATTACATTTAACCACAATAAACTATGCTATGCTTTTTTTACTGCATAAGAATAAGAAATAATTTTGAATACTACCTGAGCGCACATCTGCCCTCTCTTTAACGAGTACGAATTAGCATATTATCAAAACAAAACAAACACCAACAATACCGAATATAAAAAAGCTCTCAAGGGATGATGTTCAGCTGCCATGGTAGTTGGTCATGACATAATGATATTGACTTAACGACATCCCCAAAAAATGAACCCTTAACTCTCTTTTTATTTTAAAATGCTCTCTTTATCCTCGAAGTAATGTGTGTATTATGTTGTTACTGCGAATCAAACAAAACGTTCATAACAACCCTTGCATACTGTAGCAAGCAATTTACAGAGCTACACGGTGCCAGTCGCAATTCCAACCCTCATCCTTATAGTTAGTCATTGCGGTACATTGGTATTTTACGACATCAAGCGCACCACCCTGTCTGTCCATGTTGTGATTTCCACATCCGAATAGCTTACCCGACCTACGAAAATAAACAAAACATTTTTCATAGAGCGAAAAGCACAAACAGTGAGCCAGCAGCAACGTGCCGGAATTTCCTCAACCCCAAATGAAGAGAGAAATAGAGAGCGATTTATTTTGCTATAGAAACAAAAAAAAGAGAGCCACCACCCTTTAAGTCGAGAAAAGCTTTCATAACGGCATTCAGTTGCTTTACAGAGTTTGATGTGTACGATATGCACACGAAAACGCGTTCCGCCGGAATTTCATAGATTCTTCACATCGCAACTTTAGGTGTTGCAGAAACAAAAAAAAAAACGGACAAACGGACAAACGGACAAACATTTCGATGATATCCGTAAAAAGTGTTGAAAAAGTTTCTCTGTGTGAACTACTCACCTTGTCGGCACTCCCTTAACATTCAAAAAAAAAAGAAGACGGAATCCGTTTTTTAAACCCAATTCTTCAAAGTGTTGCTTGATAGTGAAAAGCGTAAATATATATTTCCAACAATTCATAAGCGAACAAAGTTATTTTGCGTACAATAAGGAAATTAATTGAAAACTGTCTGCATTTTGGCAATAATTCCTTCGGCGGGAAATTAAAAATAAATCAAAAAAAAAAAAACACCGGCGCGATACTTGACTTGCACTTAAAAAAATTCCTCAAAATGGGTTTGGATTGGTTTTAATGGGAGAACGCATTAATAATAGAAATTTTCATATTTTTTTTTTGTTTCATTTACCCGGGTAGGGTGTTGTAGTGTATGTAGGTAGATAGGGAGTTGCAGAAACGACAACAAAAGCAACACTAAGTATAGAGTACCTACGTAGCTGGGTTTGTAAGTGATATCGAGTGCAAAGAATTGAGATATGATGCCTTTCACGTTTGCATTGTTTTCTATTGTTATTGTTTTCTGCAACAGAAAAAAAAAAATAAAATAATTACAAAAAAAAAATACAAAGTTTCAATATCAAATTTCCAACTAATGCACTTTGCTTATAGTTACTCTTGCACTCTATAGTGAATTACACATGATATATATTTATTTTTTTTTAAGTACATTTTCATTGTGAACAATTATTTATGATACACTATCTATCACGTGTTTTGTTGTTGATATTTAAGTTTGATTTCGCTGTCGAACTCGTCTGGCAAAGCTAATGTCAAAATTATTGTGAATGACGTTTGTTATAAAATAATTATATTAAACGTTATTTTCTGTATATACAGTCTGCCAATCAAATCAGTTAAAAAGCATCTTAGCGTTTAAAACAATGAAATTGTTTTGAAGTAATTTTCAAGCCAATTACACAAAAACACAGTGTTTAATTATTATTCTGGAATTAAATATTTGAAATGTTTTAATAAGATTTTATTATTTTACTGACTGCATAATGGTAGGATAGTTACCCGAGAGAGATTTAAGTATGTCGTTCACCTTCTTTACGATGTCATCTGACGTTTACGATTACGACACTCTGTTTGATATATCGTTTTGCAATGTCAATGTCAAACCATTGTGAATGAAATTTATTATAATGCGAATGAATTACTTTGAATACGCTTACAGTTTAAAATTTACCATAGGTCCGCTCTTGAATTAATGTTTTCAGTAACACTAAGTTGAATTGCATGTTGTTTAATTCCATAGCTTAGTCAGTTAGTTTTTAAAGAGTTAATTTTGTTTGTAGGTTCACTACTTGTGTCAATTGTGACACACCATCATACTTTTGAAATGAGATTTTTTTTAAGTGTAGAAAATTTTACCCATCGACCATATATTTGAGATAGACTGAAAAGTATTGGAGTATTTTCATTGTTACGTTTGTGACACTTATGTATACTCACGACTTTATAAATTTAATAACAGCATTTTTAATTTATAAATTAAAACTTAAGTAATCATAGGAAAGTTTAAAAAATGGTGAAAAAATGATTGTTTTTGTAAAATGAATTATTATAGTTCTCATAAAAAATGATATTTTGTGAATGAGACATCTAATGGGCTATAAAATATTGCATGAAGACTGTTTCTTATTTTATTGCAAGTGTTTACCTGATAGTGGATCTTAAGTTTAGAAGAGAGAGTAACTATTCAAAATTTTTGTTTTAAATTGTTATGTTTGTGACAGATTAAAGTAAAAGTTGTGCCGAGTATTATTTACCCATTAAATAAGAATAAATGACTTAAAACTTGTTATCATAGAAGTGTAATCATTTCTAACTTGAAGTAGAAAACCTTTTCTCACTTGAAGTAAGAAACCAAAATTAAAGATACCTTTTTTGACGTTGACGTTTGCAAATGTCACAGAGTCATATGAAGTTACCACGATTCTAACAAAATAAAATAGCTATTTAATTTAATTAAATGTTAAAGAAATTATGATGCTAAACTCGATTAAAATTTACAAAATCGTCAATTTAACCAAGTATCATACTAAAACAGCTTTAATATCGTACCAAATCGACTAAAATTTTACGCCAATATGTTTTTTGTAGTGTACAGAGTTTGTAAAAACAAGTGTTTGTAAAAAAGTGTTAAAACGATTTAGGCAAGATTGCCTCATTAATTTATGGTTTCAATCGAAGAAAAACTGAACTGCTGATGAAGCTTAAATAGCTCCCTTAAATCTAAACTCACTATACAGGCTTTTCCTCTATATAATATTCCGGTTATACAATGCCATTGATTTTGTCTTGAAATTAATGGGAGGTCTGTTAACTTGGGTATGTGAGAATAAGGAGGTACTAATTATATATTCCTTCCGAAGAGGTACGATACCATAAGCAGAAATTCATGTACATCTTATCTCAAAATATAGATAAAAGTATACATAAGTAATATTAGTAGTTAAATAGCCGTACTTGAGAACTTTTTCCACAAAAGATACGAATGGAAATGAAGATCCTGAAAGTCACATTAGAATAGCTTAATAAATATTAAAATTCTGTTAACTTTTCTGTATATTGGAATGGAATTTTTCATTTAAGGTAAAATTTGAATTAAAAAATTTGAAAAAAAAAAAACAAATTATTTTTTTTTCCTTGTTTTTGTTTTCCCTTCCCACTGTTTAAAAACATTTTGTACCGTATGATTACTTTGACCCAACAAGATCTTCCTATAAATGCAAATTCTAATCTTTTTCAAAGTTCAATGTTATCAATTTAAATAAGAACAGAAAAATTATGGCGCTTGAAAATTTAATAAATAAAAAAGGTCTAAAATGGCTGCCCTGAGGAACACCTGAATTAAAGGAAAAACGAGCTTACCGCATTAAGCAATTTCCTTGTAAATGACGTCTTTATTCGTAAATATTTTTGTGGGCGCACACTGATGCTACACTACAAATTCTATCAATAGGATAGGAATAATGCTATAGCAACAAAAATTGACAGAATGTTGCCCCTTATGTTTATCAACCATCATACATATTAACATAAATGTATCAAATTTGAGTGTTCTTTTTAATGGTCTTGTTTGCATAGTTTTTTTGGCAGAACCAAGATTGTCAATCAAGGATATCTCCAAACGAATTTCACTTCAGAATTAACTGAAAAATAAAGTTGGGATGAAAGACTGGAAGACAACTATTTTATTTTTTTTTTATTATTATTCAAAAATTGAGTTTTAGTTTGAAACAAATGTCATTTCTAAAATATATATGAATGTCTTTGGTTGCCCATAAATAAAGGTTGTTTTTTTTTAGAAGGCGGAGAACTTTAATTTTAAATAAAAGAGACAAATGGTGTATTCATGAAATTGCCTTTATTTGACAATTAATTTTTTTTTTCATTAATGTTTTAATATGATTTCCGCCTCTAAAAAACACCCATTATCTTATCTGAAAGGGGAAAAAAGTTATGAAATCCACTTAAGTCCTCAGAATTCGAAACTCAAGTTAACTGAGACATTTTTTCCCTTAAATTTAAATCCTAAATTAACAGATGAAATATTTTTGACATGTCCGGAAACAGTATGTAGTTTTAATTATTAATAAAAAAATGTTTAGTGCCTCATGGCGTTAGTGCATTACACAGTCATGCTGAAGTTCTGGGATTGATTCCCAAATGTTCCAATCTTAAAACTAATATAAAAGAGTTATTTTGTTCCCAGAGTTAATGCCTCTTTCGAGGAAGTGACAAATCCTCCTATAATATCTCTTGTCATGAAAAGTACTTCTCATCTTAGACGTTCAAAAAATTGTAGATTCCCTTCATTTCTGACAACACGCACACACGAATGGTTGAGAGTTCGAAGTCACTAGGTGTTAGTCCTCTAAGGAGTCACTACACCTAAAGGTGTGCGTTTCAATCCGAATGCATCCAGCGACAAATTTATCAAGAATTTATCATGAAAGTCTGCCTCTCATCTTAGCCATTCCGATTCATCAGAAAATGTGGGTTCCCTCAATTTCTGCTGATCATTAACACTCACACACTCAAACACTTGACTTGTTTGACTCAGAGGTAACTCAACACTAAAAAAAATGAACCTAAATATTCCAAACCAAACCTGAAAAACAAACATTTTATTCGTGCAATATTTCATTGCACAAATTATCAAACATTCGATAAAACAAATTTAAAAAATTAAAGAAGAAAAGCAACCTTACAAAATGCCCACACTTGACATAAAATATCTTAAATAGTCTTTCGATTTAAACACACATAAATCCATTAACATTGAAAATTATAAACAAATAATTTTTTTTTCCAGTCTCCAATTTAAAGTACCTTATTCTTCTTTATTTCTACTCCAGAGAATTATTTTTAAAGAAAAACCTTACCTACATACATGTGTGTACTAAATGTCAGAATGCTGCACACTTGGGCGTATACGTAATATTTTTTTGTTAAGCCAATTTCAATTTTCATTTGTTTACGATTTTACTTTCTAATATTATTATTGGAAAGTTTAGTAATATTGATTCATGGAAAAGTGTATAATTTTATTTGAGTTTGGGTGGGTGTTAATTTTTTTAATGATTTTGTAGACTGGGTAGAATTTACTCGAAATGAGTTGTTGATTAATTCTCTGAATACATTTTTTAGAAAACTTTTTAAGTTTTCAAATTGATATTTATTTTTGCACAAACCGGAAAAAATTAATAAAATAAAATCTAAATGAGAGTGTATGATGTTTGATCTGTTATATGTTATATAAATATGTATATGTTTTAATTTATTTATTTTTTTTTTTCATCATTATTAATTGTGAGGTTCTTGGTCTTTTAGTTTTGTTTATGAGAACTTAAAGATGTTTGATTAATTAAGTATAAGTTATTGTAAAAGTTTTTCTGGCAAAGTTAGTTTTAATTTTTGATCATTAATAATCCGATATGGTAGTTGTACGAGTATAATTGTTTTTATGTTTGTTGCCTATTTATTATTAATGTCTTCAAAAATCATAAAAATTGCCAGTTGGAAATGACCTAAGCTATTCTGTTCTATTAGATTGTAAAAGAAAGTCAAACAAAAGTACGTAATTACGTAAGATAAATTCTTAATGAAGGTCAGTTCTACCTTAAATTGAATTGTTTGGGAATAAAAACCTCAGAAAACACCTGTTCAAATCTAATTGAAAACATCACCTCGTAAATCAAACAAAAAACTACGACTCGTAATATAGATACAATTTATTTGAATTGATAGATTATATCGTTAAACATGAGAAACTGATTGTTTTTTAATTGAATGTTCTTCGTTGTTCTTAACTTATAAACCTTAAAAATGAAGGAAAAATATGTTTTTCACTTATGGTACAAAATTGGATATAAAATGGCGGCAAAAGGCAAGAATATGGCCCCTAGAACGTTTGCCAAATATTAAGTAATTAACAAACGAAAGATCTTACTAATTGATGGATGAATAAAAATGGGGTTTAAGTGCACGACATATGGATCTATTCTTCCCCCACTATGAGCTAAATATGATCGCCCATTTTACAGCTCTTCCTCCAGACTGTTTAAAATATTGCAGTTTCTTCTCTTTTATCTGGTGACGTTCAAGATATCTATGTCTTTGATTGAGTGTATCACATCTACCTAATACATGGTCCGTTGTTTCCTCATGATTATTGCAGAATCCGTATTTAGCACTGCTCCCCATGCCAAGAATATTGAGGTGTCTTCTCAGTTTTCGGTTAGGAAACCCATGATTAATCGAAGATCATTGCTGCTCCGTAAAAGCATTTTTGCCTGCCTTAGTTTTGAGAGTTCTTTTGATATTTGTCCTGGTACCCAATGAAGTGTGACATAATTTTTCTTTCCGAGGTCGTTTAGCCTTCACAAACACTCCCATACTAATTAAAGAATTAATAGCATTAATAGATTATGATAGTTCCTTTCGAGATTACGTTCGGTATATTTTCCTATGGCATTCACTTTTGCTTGGAAAATGCTTGTGGACTGCTCCATCAACAAAGAAAGTTTGGCAAAAAAATTCCTCCACTTGGCCTTTGACACGTTCTCGATCCATCAGTATACAATTTGATGACTGTTCCACCTATTAAAAAATTGATAAACGTGTTTTTATTAAAAAATTGTATTATTACTGTGAATGTTAAACACTTTTTTAGTAATGTGAATGGATATTGGATTTGACATTTCAGTTATCAAAATGGAAGAAATCTTTTATTTTTTTCTTTATTTGGTATTGAATATATCGAAAAATGAATAATCTACCTATATACTGGTTTCAGTAAAGCTTTCAATTCTGTGAAACACACTTTACCTTCTTTTCTATAATTAAAGATGTTGTATGTATATTTCAATCACAAATTCTGGTTGTAAATTGCTCAAACTCAACTGCGCAAAGCCGCATAGCATTAATCTGTGTCACACAGGGAAGTCCGGCTCGAACGACCAAAATGTTTATTAATTTTTGTTGTTTTTTTTTTTTTGTATGTATATTATAAAAATTCAGCATACAAAAATCAAATTTCTGTGTGCATTTTTTGTCAAAAATCACAAACCCAATTTTATTACAATGACTTAGGACATCATAGGACTTAATAGGTACGAATTTAAATCAAAAACGATAAACAAGTTTTTGAGAAAATTTAACAAAACCAAAATTGGCAGCTACCCATTCTCGATGGAAGGGAATCACATAAACTTCGTTTGAAGCAAATTTGAAGTAATTCTGGCAGAATAGTTGAGGTGAATAATTTGATCTGTTCATCAACACTTGAAAGTAGGAAAAGTTAGTCCTTTGATTTTCACTACAACCTTGACTTTTCATTAAAGTTTAAATGTTTTCTTCTTTTAATCATTGTGTGCTTATTTCGGAGCTGCGATTGATTGATGATTGGAACAATGATGTAAGAAAAAAATCTGGTTAAGCTTGACATTGCTTTCTTCGCCCACATTACTGCTCAAATCGTTTATAGCAGCTCCAACATACACACACCCTTAGACAGACATAAGCACTTAATAAAAGCGTATTATTTCAATGAAATAAAATCACAATTAGAACAAAAATATTTAATAAAATAAAAAGCTTTTGCCAATTGCGCACACAAAACCCTAATAATCATTAAAATAAAAAAAAATATTATTTTACATCGAAGAATTCTGTTACCAATTTCAATTAGTATACTATTTATACCATTTTGCAAGATTCCATTATGTCCTAAGATCTTCAATGGAAACAATTTAAGATTCCTTACACACGCTACTTGTTTGACTACATCATATCAAAAACGAAATAAAATTTTATCGTAGTAAAAAGTTTAAGGGAATATTCTTTCTCCTTGTAACCTTCAAAAGGATTTCCACTTGGGAAAGAAGAGCGAGCGTGCCTTAAATTCAAATAGACACGAGTATTTTTTTTATTGTAATGTCCCGTTGTGTGCCACATGTGCTGTATATTCTGACAAATTCTCTTAATGATATCACAACCTTAGATAGTTGAACTTAAAGATACTTTTTTGCATTACGATTTATTTCATACGATAAAACAAAACGTGCAATTTATGACCCGTGAACAACAAGATGAACACATACCATGTTATTCTACAATTTCCTTCTTTAGATAAGTTTTTCAATAGTAACGTCATTTTGATTGCGTTTTTATTCAGAGTTTATACAATCTACAAACAATAAAATTCGTTATCAGTAATAGGTGCACACCTATCGCAGTTGCCCGATACCAAAAACGTGTTGATTCATTATTTTATTTTTTGTTTATTTAACAGTAATTACAAAATGAATTTTTTGTATCGCATAAAGTAAATATTAAATTCTGAACTCACTAAGTGAAATTAATTTTGCTAAAGAACTTTCTTGACTTTTTTTTCTGGAATTTAATGTTGAGTTGACTATTTGGTATAAATAGCAGATGCCATAAGTGGCATATGTAGGTGACAACTATGTCATTCGTGTCATTTTGACAATTGAGAAATTTTTTATTTCATGATATTTTTTTTTAAATACACAAATTACATGAGCAATTAATTGGCATAATTTTTGTCTTCAATTTATAAATTAATTCTTGATATAAGACATTCAAAATAGTTTTGTTAATTCCAAGTTCATTAGGAGTCTTATTGGCTATTTTGACAGAAGATTGTACTAGATCAAGCGTTGATATTTTAGTGTTTCATTGGCAGTTATAATCAGAACTATCACTAATTCTATCGTGATCGGAAACTTGTTACGAATCCCGAAAAAAACTATCACAAAATCCATCGTAGTGGAAAATCTCATACAAATTGCCATTACGAACGGATTCGGTGATAGCTTTTTTTGGTATTCGTAAAAGTTTCCGATTACGATGGAATTCGTGATAGGGCAGAATAATTTATTAGCTCAGCTATTGTTTTTCATTAACGTTTAACTTCTTATGCCGAGTTATTTTGACATTATTTTCATTGAAAAAAGAATAAAGTGAAGCGAGATTTTTCGATCCTTTTTTTTAAACTTGCCGAGTTTCCTTTCACATCTTTCTTTTGGAGTAGTGTATTTATTTAGAACTGTCCCTGGGCAATTGTACTTGCACTGATCTTTTTTCGAATCGAAAAATTAAGTGTTAAAATATTCGTATATTTATTGAAGTTTGTCAAATATCAAAGAACAATTTCCTCTATCAGAACAAAACAATCCATGCTTCCATCCTTTAAGCGACGAATATTTTTCCATTAACTGAATTAAGCGCCATTTTCATTTTTCATTGATTTTTCTCATATTTGCAAAAAAAAATCTGTTAATAATGTTAAATAGTTTTACTCTGCGAAAAACTTTATACTCCCTTCTTAAAATGTGAGTTAGGGCAATTTTAGAATTGCAAAAAAAATCCATCTCTATATATTAATCAGTATGTATAGATGTATATATACGGTATGTATATTGGTCATGCAGTTCGGTCTCTCCGTTCATTTTAGATTTTAGATTTATTTATTTACATCTACAAGCAATTTACAGCTAACAGATTATGGATAAAATTAAAACTAAAGTTATATACATATACATATAATGCTAAAAAATAAATAAAAATAAAAGATTAGCTTTAAAGATATTTCTAGAAAAACTTATATCAATACTCATAAGTCGGCAAACTTCATTGAAATGAGTTATAGCTCTAGAAATAGGCTCATTACTACCATAACTGGTCCTGTGGTACCGTTCGAAAAGCAAATTCCTTGAGCGTAGTGATCTAAACGGAGCATAAATTGGCATAATTGAAAGTAAAGGAGGGCATCTTATATGATAACATAATACATCCCTTACAAGCATTGCATCATGAATCGTTCGTCTTGAATCTAAAGATTTAATTCCAAGTAGTAAACATCTAGCTTTATAATCGGGGGCAAAATTCCATTTCATTTTAAAAAATATAAATTTTGTAAATCGCCGTTGAACATTTTCAATACGATTTGAAAGATTCTTAAAGGCTGGATTCCATATAACGTCGGCGTATTCAAGTATAGATCTAACAAGTGATATATATAGTGATATCAACGCATAAGGGTCGGAGAAATCAACACAGTTTCGCTTAATAAATCCAACAAGTGAATTCGCTCTTCTTTTCCGATACTGGCCTTAAGCTGTTGCATGTTTCTTGGCTTATATTGGCATACACCTTTCTTTAGGTATCCCCAAAGAAACAAATCTGGAGCCGTTGAATCGGGCAAACCCTGTGCCAGATTAAAATAAGATCCCCAATAACTTTCCTCAGAGAAGCCATACTAGGATGAGCTATGTGAGCTGTGGCTCTATCTTGATGGAACCACGACTCAATTGTTCTCTACCTCTTGTCATATGAATTTTTCAATCATTGCCCTGCATTAAAAGCAATTCACATTAACCGCAACTTTTTGCGCTTTCGAAAAAAAAGTATGGACCAATGATCCTTTCTAAAGGTATTGCTTACCAAACTGTGAATCTAAGTCAGTACATTTGAAGTTCAACAATATTTTTTGGATTTTTTGTTACCTCATATTCTGTTTATTCACGTTACCGTTGAGTTAGAGATATTACGATACGATTATAATCTAACTATTTTAAATAAATCGAAAAATATTAATCGTAAGTAAACATTTTTCATTGATCAATGTTGTAGAAAATTAAATTTCCAACAACTTCTGTTTCATCAGTTTTAAGTATTAAGTCATAAATTAGCTAGGTATTTAATATGCAACAAATTTGCCTGAAAATTATAATCAAAATATGCTCCTTACGATTGGCCAGATAAAAATCCTCTTTAATTGTTGGTATTTAAAATGTACATACATTTTCTTTTGGGCTATTAATTTTCTTAATGACGCAGAAAATGGTGCTGATTACTCTTATCCACTGGGCTTAACTTAACTCCCAAATGACTTTATATGGAACTAATTGTTTTTATGGCTCTTAAGTCAAGATGTTCTAGTATGAAACTTTTTAATAATTCAGTTTAATATTGGGACAGCTGTCAAAATGTTGATTGTTGTTTTATTTGTTAGTAGTACGATGCTGTTATTCTTTGACAAAATCGTCTTTGGTAAACAATGATGGTATTTTTTTTTCCAAAATCCGTACATATATTGCAATTTCATTAAGTTTAAAGCACTCTTCATGGATAATCATCTATTAAAACTCAATAAATTATATCCAATTAAACTTCCAAAGTCAATTTATTGACAATTAAAAAATAATCCCTGAAATAATTGATTTTCTGTCGACTGCAAAAGTCAAAAAGTTTTCTTCTGCATAAAGGACATCCCAGCAGGAAAAAAAAATAGCTAAATGACTGCAGGATTTCACGCAAAATTTCAAAATAATGAAACTGCAATGTACATACATAAATAAAAGCAACAAAAGATTCTTCG
Organism: Philhelius festivus; assembly: GCA_963931855.1. NCBI lineage: Eukaryota > Metazoa > Arthropoda > Insecta > Diptera > Syrphidae > Philhelius > Philhelius festivus. Next base: position 49,729,112 of record OZ007557.1, on the reverse strand, counting down.
TTGTCGTTTATCTAATCGATACTTTTAAATTCTCTTCTTTGTATCCATGTACAAGTACATAACCACTACTGCTCCACATTTCCAGCTCTCGGACTGATTTAATAAGATTTCAAAAACTTTTTCCCACACAACTTTTTTTCTAGCTAAGTATATTTAATTTTTTGTTGTTGTTAGTTTTATTTAAACTCTTGTTCATTAAGAAATAAAATCAACAAGACAGAGATGGCAATTTAATTCGCTTTAACTTTAGGGTAATTAATTCTAGAACATGAACATTGAACATTCTATGTTATTTTTTGCCATACATTCCCTGCAGGACTTTTATTTGAATGTTGAGTATAAATTTAACATCAGGCGCAAATAATTTACAGTATATCCTTCTTATTTGAACAAAAAAAAAGGATACAATGATGAAGACATTAAAAAAATGATGCATATATGTACATATGTATAACTTGTACTATGTGAATTAGATACATTTCGACTGCATATGACCTAGATTCAAAGACTGGTTTCACATGAGTTTTGTTTGCTTGTTTTTCTTGTTTTATTTGGCACATGTTGAAATTCTTATGCAAAATGGAGAAGGTTGATTTAGAAAACTGAAAAAGATATCGATGTTGAATCGATAAGGAATATGTTAATTCTTATTTCTAAGAATGAAAAATGTTAGTTTACTGCCATCAATTTTTTTTAAGACCTTCCCAAAAAAGTTTAAAATACAAAAATACATCTTTTGGAACTGTTCAGATTGAGTTTTTTCTTAATTTTCTCGTCTACGGTAATTTCGGTTTTAAAGATTTTCGAAGGTGACTTTACAGCTTCTATAAAGCTTCGGTTAAAATTCTAATTTTCAATAAGCTATTAATAAACTTCCAAAATCTTACTTTAACAACCTATAGATTTAGATAACTTAAGTTACTTTCTACTTGAACTTGTTTGTGCCCAATTTTTTTACGGTTCGTTCATTTAAATCGTTGCACAAGCTTTATCGAAGGTAGTTATTTCTTTTAAAGAATGACAAACAGATCTTTTTTAATTTCTTAAATTTATCAAAACTGAACATTAGTTTTATAAGGAGAAACGTTCCTTTAGCTTTTTCAGTGAGCAGTAATCTATATGTAAAGCTAATGTAGCAATAGAAGTCCAAATAATATGGTATATTCTCTTTGAATTTTCAATCTTGGTAACAGTGGTATTCTATATTCATCCCAATAATCAGCTGTCACCGTAAACAAAAAATATAAATTAAACACCACTTATCTTATTGATAACTGATGCGATTTATTTTTAAAAAACATTTTTTTTTTAATTTTTTATTCATTACATATTTTAAAATATGCATAGTGAAAAATGTTACTTAACTAAAATTACGCGTATTTAAAATTTTGATTTTTTTCACCTCCTATGGCTTTTCAACCATAAAAAAATTATCAAAATCTGTTGAATATTCTTCGAGAAAATGGTGTATCACAAAATTTCGCTAAGTACGAGTATATTTATATTAAGATACATAAATATGTGATTAAATAAATTATTTCGTCATTTTAGGCTGGATTTTACATCTCTTTGAATAAATGGTAATATGCAGGTCGAGTTCAATTGGAGTTGAGCACAAGTTGAAAGATAAAAATGGCAAAAAGAACAGAGCATATGTATAAGTGTTTTTCTAACATTTGATTAAGTTCTAGGTGTGTGAATTTAATCAAATTCCCCTAGAAAAATAAAATTCACAGTCTATTAATGCTTTAGCTTTTATAAGACTCGGTAAACATCGACCAATATTTGCATCTTAGAAGGGTACGGCAGCATTTAACTGATGAGCCCAATGTTGTACCTGGGCGAAACGCACCTTGGAGTTGAGGTCACTTGAGCTTGTAATTAAACATTGATATACATATATACGAGTATTAGAACTGCAAAGATTTTAAATTAATATAAATCGACGTTTATTTTCACTATATTCAACTCATTAAAAATTCTTATAAAGTTCCTAAATTTTATCAAACTCAATCCTGATTGTTGTTTTAACTATTTGTTTATACTAAGAGGCTTAACCGAAACAACAGTTTCCAAAGAACTTGTAATGAGTTACTATAACTCTTTTGCAAAGAAAATAACATGTAAACCCATGGATATTCTTAATGACACCTTTATAGGGCTTAACTATTTATAACTATTGACACCTATAAGAAATCCATTTTGTGTAACACGTTAAAGCTTCTTAAAGTTGATATTCATACAATAAATGACCCGAATCACAAACATAAACAATCAACAACAAATAAGCTTCTCGAGCTAGCTCGGTCCCAAGCTAGCTGTCTCAAGTTTCGCACGTCAAGTTGGTTCAGGTCCTCCCTAGCTGTGTGCGCCACCTGAGTCGCAGTGTGCAGATGGGTTACAGCAAGCTTTAGCCTGAAATGTCGGAGGGTATTTCTAAAGTATTGAAATTTCTATCGTCAGATAATAACCTGGCTAGGAAGAGGTATACGCCTTCTCAGGGGCTTGAGCAATCATCCCCCACCAGGCCCGTAGGAGCATGTGGCTCCTTGCAACGTCTGGTAGATGTTTGATATGTCAGTGTTTGGTGTATATGTTCGTTTGCTTGGTCGTTAGTTAAGTCGAAGAGGGTGTTTCCATACCAAAGAGGATATTACCAATCTTAGGTAGAGGTGGCCACATCAACCCACTAATGCTCGTGTTCAACGTAGGAGTGGCAATCGCCCATTCTCCGTTGGTGCTGCTCCTACAAGGAACACGTGTGTCGCTAAGTCGTTTTCGTTCGTACTACACTATCGTACTGTAGTCAAAGGTGGTTTTCAGAGTTTAGGAATTCTCAAGCTATTTAGTATCGTTAACGAATTTCAACAAAATTTTGTGTTAACCGAGTTGGTTGGGACCGATGATGATGCTCACGAAAAGAGAAAGAGACTTTTTTATTCAGTTGGTAATATCATGGTAATATCTTCTCCCCCACTCTCCGTCTATGCAGACAAGACCACACGGAGAATTTCCTCTCAAAGCGTCCTAAAATGTTCTCATCCACTTTCGAGGACTTTGCTGCTCACTTGCTTTTCTAGTCCAAGGAAGCGACGATTGGCAAGAGTTACTCTCCGTTTGATTTCAGCACTGGTGATATTGTCTGAATTAATATCGGGGCTTAGGTAGACAAAGTACTTAACTACCTCAAAATTATATCTGCCTATATTGTAACGTCTGTCCAAGACTTCAGTGTTGTGGGTCCATTCTTGATGACAGCATATACTTGGTCTTGCCCTTATTGACCACTTAGCCCATCTTCTTCGCTTCCATCTCAATGCTCACAACCTTATAATTTTTTTCAAAAAAATCTAACGTTGAACCCTATTCGTTTTTATAAAGAATTATGCGCGAAACTGATTGAAAACAAAAAAATCACTCGATTTTATCTTCTTTAGTTTGATCTGCCGATCAAAATTTTAACCCATCGATAGCGGCCAATTGACCAAATTTCAGTGCTCAAGTATGTGATAATAGCCAGTTACTGACTTCAATCGTGGTTGAACCTCAGTTAGTTCACCAAAATAGTTATAATCTTGATCCGTGGATCCAATCATTTGTACAATTTGCTCCAAGTGTTTAAGCTTACAGATTATTTTTCTTAAACTGCATTTGCTAACCCAAAAGTATATTTAAAATTGCTATTTTAAGAACATTATTTATATATATGTATGTATATCTCCAGTTTACATAAAAAAAATAAATAAACAAACAAAAAACCCTTCGTTATTCAAAAACTCTCCAAAAAATCACTTAATACTCGTACACTTTACATTATAAGATACCAAGCAATTATTAAAAGTTTATCGCAAAATTCCTTTAAATCTATTAAACATGTTGAAATAAAGTTATGAAATAGATTTGCCCCATCTAGTCGAGTTTTCAATAGAACAACATAGCATTGCCGGCGTGGATGGCGTGGCGCCAGTTATTGCCTCAAGGCAACCCTGAACTCAATAAAGATTACGTTTTCCCTCTGTGAATGTTTTCTCATTTTTTTTTTTTGTTTAATCAAAAACAACAATCGATAAGATTTCAAACGAAAGTGACTAACCAACCGGGGATATACCCTGAATTTAATTCGAAATTCGATAACGAAAACTCTAGAATCTAAGTCTGGGGAAGAAAAGAAACCAAACTCCATTGCTGCTACCAAGAGATATTTTAATAGATTTTGGTTGTTAAAAAGCTCCGTAAATGCAATAACTTTGAGTAAACAAATTCGACCGAAACAAAAACAACCTTATACTCGTAATTGTAAACAAATTACCCATATAGCAGGCAGTCTTGTCCCTTTGAGTTTTATTTATCTTTAGAGTCTTGAGTACGCAAAACAGACAGCGGTATATTTTATGTACATGTACTCGTAAGTAGTTTGTGGTAAAAACTGAACCTACGAAATATTTAAAAAAAACGCACATTTGAATTGAATTTTTTTGAATTTTTGTAAAAACATTCAAGTCGGAAAAATGTCTCCAGTTTCCAAGAAATTGTTTCCTTAAGTTCTTCTCATTTCATGATATAAATAACTCATTCTTTTTATTACCGTGATCTCCTTAGCCTTGAAAATTTTCAATTTTCTGTATCTTCTGTGGCGATGATCTAATTTATGTTTATTTGTCTTTCTGTCTCTTCATATAATACAGCCCCCAGGATTTATTTTATTGCATATTCAAAAAAAAAAAAAATATCAAAGCAAAAACTCACAAATGGATTGAAATTAAAGAAAATTTATTCCACTGTAACGCGTGTTCGGCTAAATTGGATGAAAATTGATTGAAACCGATAATGTTTCGTTGAAAATTATTTTCTGTAAAAATCTACATATGTACATTTATATATGTACATATGTGACCTCAGGCTTAAATTATTCAGAGGAAAGTAATTTCAGAATTTTAAAATGGAACAACCGAATTTTATACGTGGTGAAGTCCGCACGTAGTCTAGTCTAGCAAACGTGTCGACAAGAAGGACATCTTCGAGATGGTTTTTTCTTACTTCATCTTGGAGATGGTGAATTTATTGTCTGCCGGCACAATTCGATTTTTTTTTTGTGTTGTTTTACGCATTGGTTGTTCATGACAAATGTCTTGCAAAACACCCGAACGGATTTTCAAAGGATTTCGTTTGAAGATAGTACTCGTATTTGTCTTCTATCTCCATTTATAAAAAATTAGTTTTCTTCGTAAAATATTTAAATTTGAGTCGACCTTTCAATTTAATTCAGAAAATTCAATACTCGAAGAATATTCGTGAATGAAAGTACAACTTAAGGACTATTCACATGAGAGCGACCAACGACCAACGAATAAAAACACAAATGGGATTTAAAACATATATACCTAAGCCTAAATTTTTCACAAAAATTTTACAAAAGGGTAGAAATATAGTTTAATCTAAAGTTAATATATTAGAATTTGCGTTCTAATTGCTAAAATGAGAGAAATTTTAGAAAATAAATTGGTCGTCGCGAATTGCAATATGATTGCTACGAACTGTCAAACACTATTCGCGTTCCACATACCATCCACACTGCAACGAATGAATTGTTCGCGCGCTACTAACTTCAAAATCATTGTAAGTTGTCTAAGTAAACGCCATTCGCGACGAATAAAAAAAATGCATGTGAACGAAATGTCAAAATGGACGAATGTTCGTTCATTCGTCAGTCGTTGGTCGCTCTCATGTGAACAGTCCTTTAGGGTTTGGAAAAAGCCCTAAGAAGAGATATTATAGATTTCCAAAGTTTAAGAAACGACTAATTGCCTATTAAGCAATTTATTTCTATCGGAAGCATAATTATATTTATTTAATTTTTTCGTACATCAAAGGGATTGTGACCAGCGCTGCCACCCTTAAGATAATCAAGCGAAGTATTTTTCAGAAAAAAGCGCAGTAGATTGCAATACACCGCAGTAGATTTTAAAATATGCAAAACAAAATTCAAATCATAGAAATACATTTTATTTATGAATAAAAGCAACAAACAGAACTTAAAAAAATTAACTCAACAGTTAAAAAAAAATAAACAAATTTCTAAAACTAAATAAACAAAAAATCACATTTCATTTTGAGAATTCTTATGCTAGTTACACACGAGGCAACCGTTGAAGCAACGTGATGCAGCAACGTGTTTCGTTTGTTTACTACACACGAGGCAACTGTTGCCGCAACCACAGTACAGTTGGAGCAACCGACCGAAAATATCAAAGCATTTTGATATTTCTGGCAACGGTTGTGGCAACTCAAAATTAATCGGCAACACAGCTACACACGAAGCAACCGTTGCTTCAACATGACGGTTTTCATGATGAAAATTTCCTTTCAGTAGCTGCGCTGCTATGCGGTAAAGAGCATAACAAAAGTATAAATTCTGCTAGCTCCACCAATGCAAATTCAACTACCGAGTTTTTAAATATTCTGGCTTTTGACCAAAACTTTGTTATGTCTTAAGGGTCATTGTATTTTTAAACAAAATCATTATTGCCTAACAAGAACCTCCATTGCATATTGAGCACTTCCGCATTTTCAGATGAATGTGGAAATTCTTCCAAAATGAATTTGAATTTTTCACTGAATGCATTCAGACTGAGTGAACATGTTTGAGAACAAACTTTGGTTAAGTACTATTAACATTTTTGAAAGAGGAGTAGATTCGTTTTGCTGCGCAGTAGATATTCATTTGGGCCAAAACGCAGTAGATCTACTGCTAAAGGAGTAAAGTGGCAGCCCTGATTGTGACTACCCTTTGGATAAAGTGCGAGCGTTTGGCAGAGTTGGAAAGGTCTTAAAAGGAGATATCGATGCAGACTGGTCTGAATGTCTGAATAGCGCAATGCGAAGGATATATTGACCCGAGTAAAGCATTCCAAGTTCGTGTAGTGCGGCTAAAGAAAGAATCACTGAAATAAAGTGTACTTCCCGAAGTTCGGCTCAAGGATACACATAAGAGTTGTTTGTAAAAAAAAAACGTAAAATACACGCATGATCGCATGAACTGGCTCTTTTGACATTTTTAAAATTTTCGGATTAGCCGCGTTATATATAAAAGATTTTTAGCGAGTGCAATATTGTACTCACCCCGAACATTTCGTTACAATTTTCATTGAGCGTGTGAAAGAGGCCTAAGACTTAATAAAGGACTTTTCTTACAGTTGCAAAAATTTGTAAATGCAGTGAAGTTTAAAAAAATAAAAATGCATAATAATAAAAAAATCATTCACGCCATCAACGAGATATAACGGAAATAACCCAAAACTAAAAAATTTTCTCAAAAAAGACCTTCAACGTAAACCTGAAACGCAGTATTAATATAAATATAATATATAATATATAGCTTTATAGAAGCCGTTTTCTAGAAAAAAAAACGAATTTGTGATATTACGGCAGCTACCCGTTCTATATAAACTCAAACAAAAATTTTAAAAATTCTGTTTTCTAACTGCGTTGATATAATTAAATATTTCAGATAAAATACTAGTCCGAGCTAGTCGTTTCCAAGACTATTAAGATATTTTCGTCAACAACTAATGACAGTCAAGAATATCTTTGCTCGGCATTTTTTGTACATCTTATAAGCTTGATAAAAAAATTCGATTTTTACCGTGCATCAGATAAGTCCCGAATCAATTTATTTCAGCTTAGGTGGTTATCTAAGAATACTACCTTTTGACATTGTTTGTATTTATAACCGCGTCATCAAAATCAACATATTTTTCTTTAGGTTGACATGTAATACCTTTTCAATTTAAACATTTGTTTGTTTTAAGTTTTTAAAGTTTTAATTAATATTTAAACCAACGCAATATCTAAGATTCATACATTTATGTGTTATGTGATTTAAAATTTTAAATTTTGCTGTTACCATTTTTTTTGAAGCCGTTTTATACAAAGTTGTAAGGAAATATTAAGGTACTAGTACGGTCTAGAATGCCAAAAAAAACGCACGATTTTTGGGAATTTTTTTTTTCGGAAACCCGGAGATTAACTGTCCGCAATGGGACAATGTATTTTTTGATGAGTCAACGTTGGTGCCCACTATAATTCGGCCAAAATTCGTACTCTTTTGTACTCTTGACGCATGTATTCATTATTTAAAAAAAAAAGTTATGTTATTACCTAATAAGGTTTCCGAGGAAAAAATTCCAAAAAATCGTGCGTTTTTTGGCCCTCTAGACCGTACTAGTACCTTAAGATATTTTATTATTATAGTTTATTTTTACATATTTACATACATACGTATAAACATAATTATATATTTTATGTTCTCCAAGTAGAAAAACCATTCATTTTTCTATTTTCTATTCGAGAATATTAAAGAATTTATGTGGTGGTTAGTTGTGATAACCACCACCGTTCAATAGTTGTTTTGTTTGTGAGGTGTGGTTTGTTGTTAGTTACAGGTTTATAAGAAACTCACTGCTTATGTTAAGGTTAACTTGTCACTCAAAAGAAAAAACAATTTGTCAAGAACGGGTCACTTGATTTTAGGTCAAAAAGCGTAACATGCAGTAAGGTAGTTCATTTTTAGAAATGTATTCGTTATAATCCCAGGAACTCATTGGTTCACTTATTTTTAATCGCACTTGCTAAAAAACGAATCGAAAAGCTACCGAAAAAATGCTAGTACATATTTCAAAAAAGAAATTCACATATTTATAATTTTATTAAGTTACCTTAAAACTCCACTCAAAGTAAAGAGATTATTTCAAGTATATTTTTTTCTCATAACAATTTCTTCTAATTTGTCTTTTTTAAATTTAAATTGTTAAATGTTCATTATAATACATATTACTTTAAGGTATTTTATTTTTATTCCCCCAGTCAGAGTGGTTAGCATTGATAACCACCTGCACATATCTCTTTAATGGCTTCACCAATTTTGTTGCTTTTTTGTATTGTACTAATTCGATACTTAAATAATATTGGGGCAAAATTTTAGACAACCTATTGTAAAGGGCAAGTTAGCAATTTGCTAAAAATTTAGTAATTTACTAGCTCTTCGAAAATTGTATTCCTTTTTTTTCGTTATAATACTTTTACTAAAAACGGTGCATCTGACTGAACACGTCTAAACAATGACAGTTCGAGAAAAAAAACACAAAGTTAACACCTTAATCTTAATCTTTAAATTTAAAATGTTAGAAACTCAGAAGTCAAAGTGACAACCTACAATCTCTTTTGTTATTTGTTTATTTGTTACCATTCCATATAATGCTCCTATAAAATTAATTGTTGTACATAGGTTTATCATTTGTGTTCCATTAGAAAGTTAACTTACCAAGTCTTATGAATATTTCTTCCAAAAAAGTGTAATGTAACTAGTACTTGTAGTTCTGTTGAAATCGGAAGACCAATGTTTGTAATTCGGTCTTGGATGTTTGGGTTTTCTAAGAAGAACCTGGAGTAAAATTATTCATTGTCCAGACCTTCATAAGGAACTTAAAACATCGCACTTTTCTGCACAAAGCTGAGCCTTCAAACAAAATCTTCGTCTTCGGAAAATATTTTATATTATTTTATTTATTGAAGTAAAACTTCTTTTTCGGCGTTGGGGGTAAAAAATTTTCTATGCTTCTGTCAGTGACATGTCAAAACGACACGTTATCCGTCAAAGACAGCGACATGTGTTTAGAATACAAAATGTTTGAATGTTTGTACGTTTATAGGCAGAATCTTACAGAGGTTTTAATTGAGGGAAAAGATGTTTTACTTCCATCGTGCGTACGTCAGTACACACAACCTTTTTTTTTGAAAAAGAATAAGCTCACGAATCATAAAAAAAGCACAATTTAACTCTTTCAAATAAAATTGCCTGAAATTTTTTCGAGGAAAATGCAGATGTCATATGGATTTAGCAAAATACTAAAAGTTAAAGTAACCATTTTGTGAGTTTAACTTTAGTAAAATGTTAAGAGATAGTATGATGCTTAAATTGTTTAAAATTCTTTTTTTTAACTTCGTAACTTACTAAAATGGCCATTGCATTTTACTAAATCGTTTAAAATTTTGCGCAAATGCTTTCAAAAACCCTTGTGCCAGAAGAACAAGTTATTACTTTCTACATTGGTTTTGAATTTTCTCAAAAATTACCAGAATTATTTTGATTGAAGTTATAACTTAAAGCTATCGATCTGATTTCGTACAACTACTTTTCGGGTTCTGTCAAAAAAATTACATCACGGAATTCTTGTGTTGATGTCTTTTATCATTACGTTCCTTCCATCATTCATGTTTTGTTTGAATTAGAGTCAATTTCATTATTCAATGAATATTTTACGGTTAAAAGTACATGAAGTACTTCCACCCAAGTTACCTATGTAGTTACTTAATAGCTTTCATTCTCATAAAATGTCAACAAGTTAAATTTCCTCTTTGAAATATACTTGTCAATTCGAATTACATTTATCAATATTTCATTAAATCAACAATCTCAAATGAAATTTCTGCAAAGGATTTTATATGTCAATGTGAAATCGAAATGGAAATTGTACATATTTGAAAACGGATATGTTCCGCGAATTCCATGGTCATGTGTTCAATTCAAAAATCTACAAACTGCAGGATTGATGTACTATGTTCAAACATAGTACCTACGTGGTATATTTCCGTTCAATAAAAGTTATTACCATAACCAAATGACGTAAATTTAACCCTAGAGGCTTTTATTCCTCTTGAATGATTTCCGAATTTATTAATATGCTTCATAACATATTGCCTATCTTCGTGTAAAATAAATATAGGTAAATAAAATATACATGCATAAATCTAGGCATACAAATTCTGTTATCTTTCATGACTTTTTTTTGAAAATCAAAAATTCATTCGAATTTCGACATAAAATAATATTTATGTACGTATCTCTCTTTCTCAACGCACAATCCTAAAATTGAGAAGATTCTTATTTCAAAAAATTCAATTGCTAAAGTCTCAGTTTATTTTCACTTTATTCTTGCAAGACGCCAACGAATTTGGCACAGAGGAGAGCTCTTTAATCGAGTTTATTTATTGACATTTCACAGTTGAATTCAGTTCAGATGTTGAGAGAAAGCAACAGCACGACAGCAGTGGTGGTATGAAAAATAAAGAGGATTTTAGCGGAGCGGAGATGCTTTTTCCACCCATAACCTCTTTTATGTCTATCGATTGATTTCCTTTATATTTTTACCTGCGTTATTCACCTACATTTTACAATTTTATGCATGGAAAATATTATTATTTTTACCCACACACATGTTCTTATATGAACCTGATTAGAGCTAGCACGAGCCACTTTCTCATAACGGTGTATTTTTTATTAGCCAGTGGCGTAGATAGCGGATGAAGGGTCAAAATGCGATGTTGTTGTGTTTAGTGATTGTCCTTTCCTGGATGAATGGGTGTACACACTCACTTCTTTGAAATCTCCAAGTCTTTTTACTGAAATCCAATATTTCTTTAAGCCTACTAGACATTTCAAGTTAAATTTGACAGCTTCTAACTTAAAACAAAGCTATAGAATTATTAGATGTACATTACACTGAATTTTACTTTTTTGCTTTTGTTTTATAATTAGCACGCACTCAAGGGGTTATTACTACCCTTAAAATTATAATCACAGTACGAGCGTTAGGAAAACAGGGGAAGAAAAAATAGAGCTAAGTAGAGCATTCCACATTCGTGGAGTTCGGCAGAAAAAATAATCTCTGTATTTCACAGTACGTCCAAAGTTGGACTCAAGGGTTAGCATTCCTTAAAGCACGAGTATTACGGTTGAATTGTTTAAGGGGAAGATGGCTTGTTATCCCGTTTTAAAAATATGGATATAAAAAGTTTGTGGAATGTGTTGTCTATAGTGTGAAGAAGGTATTAAGAAGCTCATTGCCACAACAAACCTACGAAACACAAGTTGGAAATTTTTTTAAAGAGTTAATTACATTACATATCTAACCTGGTTTCTTTGTTAGCAAACAAACCACAAATATGTTAAATATTTGATCTGTGAATAGTTGTGGAACGCATTCATTTTTTTTAATTTTTGAGTTGTGAATACCAAAATAATGTGGACCATGAAATTGTATAAAGTTTGATTTTCTCCTGTGTCCCTCACCATATTCGAAAGTTCAATATGACTTGTAAAATATTGTGGAACGTATTAATTTTTCATTCGACAGAAAGTGTGGATAATTTGAACTTCAGCGAAATCAAAATTTATCGAAGTCAAATAATTCTTTATACAATATGTGAAATTTTCAATCTACGCCAATGATTTCAGTTCAACGAAATGTGCAATTTGTTGATATAAAATTTCAATGATCTATTAATCCACTAAAGTGGAAGAAATAAACTAGAGGTTTGTTGGTATATTTTCCAACCTGCTGCCATCAATGACTAAAGATACAGAGATGTTATTTTGTTGACCTCATTTTAGATATATCGAATGCTTGTTAGACAAATGAACAAATACTCGATATTATCATAATATATCTACATACTCTACACTCGTGTGTATAATTCTACAAACTAACGAATATAATTCAAAACTTTTATGTGAATTCAGGACATTGCGGGAGTAAATTATATGAAATGTGCGCCGCAATTATTGTGCTTTAAAATCAAATTTATCGTTTCTGAAAATGTTTGCTTCAAATTGAAATCAATAAATATTGCATTTGATTGTGTATTTGAATTAGTTTTTTGATTCCAAAATGCGTTATTTGTTTTCTTCAGAGTAACAATGTCACAGAACAGTGTTCTTTAAATAGAGGAAAAGTTTTCAGAATTGGAATGTTTCCCAATAGTCATTGGATTTTTTTTATTGACATTTCAAATACATAAGTGCTTCGAAATTGAATTTCTTAGAAATTCTTCTTCTTTTTTTTTTGTGAAAAAACAAAATATTTTTATTTGCTTATCCTCTAAAATATTATGAGTAACATAAATATATGTATGTATATGTAGTTGAAACAAATAATTTTGAAAATATAAAAGATTGGTGTTATTTTTGTGTCATTCTGTTTATAAAACATTTTAAATATTTCAACCTGAAAGACAAATGAAAATATGAACCCGAAAAATTCGAATTTAATGTGTCAAACAGTACCAATTGGTATACTTTTAGATCTTTTGATACTATTTTTGGGATTTGTGTAAATCTTTTTAACAATAGAAACACAGCTGTGGCGCCTTTGTCGTTTTTCATTGGATCTTAGAGTGTTTCAATTCTTTTCGATGCCAATGGAATATGCAAACTCTTTCTCTCAAATGTACATAAACACTCGAGCGTCGCCATTTAAAACAAAAGTGATTTCTCCGGTGAAAAAGAATGTGACTCTTAAATGGAATCGAAAAGGAAACAAACACTTAAAAAACATCACTTCGAATCACCAATCTGTAAGTGTTTGGAGGTACCAAAAGAAAACGTCATTATTATTGAAAGATCAAAGCAAAGCGATAGTAAAACAAGCCAGTTCAGTTTAAATAAGATCTCAGAGTTCTCTTCTGATCTGATCTTTAGATTTCAAGAGAAAATTTGCTTTCTTTCTACAGATCAGAATGTTTTCAGATCTCAGAAATATTAATTGGTTAAAAATCTGACAGGTGAGATTGGTTCGTTTTTTTGTTTGTCGTATTCATAGCCAATCAACGAAATTCCATTAAATTTAAAGTGCTTTGAAATGATTTTTAAATTATGTGATTTGTCCATTGATAATCCCATGCATTTTTCACAATATGCAAATGCTTCAAATACAATGACAATGTCAAGACAATTAAATTATGAAGATGACTCAAGAAATTCCAATTTATAACAGTTTTGGTAATGTAACTATTGTTTATCCTGGGTTCTAGCCGCACAAAGTGCTTTTATACTAGAGTATAATTGTCACAAATTGGCATGCCTTGTACTTTGGTTTGATGTTAACAGATTATAACAGTTTTTAAAATAACTCAAACAAAGACCATTTTCAAAAATGTCACTGTCGTCAAAAATACAATTCCAAAATGTTCTTAAACTTAAACTACAAAAGTAATCTGTTCGAAATTTGTTAGCAAAAGCATTATTTTTTCTAAAGTCTTATGTTCGATAACACTATGCGGTGCAACTTAGCAGCACAAAAATCGAATTGGGAACAAAAATATTGATAGAACCAGAAAGCGTGTTCGTAAATGTCAAATGCGTTTCGAAGAGAATTCACCACTGACGATCATCAAACAGATCTTGTGTAAGCAGGACGATTCCATATTTGATGATAGTAATATCTGCATAAACAAATTACGATTATTTGACAATCAAGTCGATGTTGACTTGACGTTTTCGAAAACGACCAAACAGAACTAACGAAACTGACACATAACAGCTTTTCAATTTCTGAAAAGAAGGGATGAAATTGGGCATTTCGACAATTTGTAAACAAAATTATTTGGGATGTAAAAAAGAGAAAATGTTTTCATGTCTTATCCAATCATACTAAAATAAAATCAAAAGCAACATTTTGGCAACCTTTAGTCAATAACTTTTTTGAATGTTTTTTTTATTGTTATTTGGAATCAATTAGACGTTTTTGACATAACTCATATTAATGCCCAATGAAATTTCCTTGATTAAAATTCCCAAAAAGAGGATATAGTACCTTCTCGGCCCAAAGATAGTCAGCTTTTCTGCTATTCATGGGGGGAATTTTCTTAAAATTTTCATTCATCACTATCGGTAATAGGCTTTTTTCTTTTTTAGTTCAGAAAAGAGCTCCACATCCTCCGGACCAAGCGTGCTCTGAGTTGTTTTTGAAACACACATGAAAACTTAGCTGTCACCATTTTTTTTAATTACCACCTGTCAAATGCTTGTGTTAAGCAATTAACTCTGTCTGTTCAATTATTTTATTCTGAGCTCATAGAGAGATCTCTGAACACGCTCAGAACATGCTTAAAACATGCTCAGAACAAAAAAAGAAATACATATTCAAAGCTCTGAACACTCCGAACTAAAAAAGAAACACAATTTATTTTTTGACAACTCAAGCTCTGCTCTGAATTAAAAAATGAAAACGCCTAAACGACATTCTTTTATTCAATTTAACGCACTCGTTCCATACAATACCGATCCGCATATATGTAAACTGTTGCGGATTTGTCATTTGTTGTAAATTTCAAATTAGTTGGAGATAGGACAGTTCCCCTCTATGGATACGAATGTACATAGTAAAATAGGGATGAATACAGTGAAGTAGACGCGGGCTTAGTTTGTACCCGTTGCAGACCATATGATTAAAGCCGGCGATTAAAGACTTCTAAAAAAAGCGGTTTTGAAAATGCAACCAAATTTGTATCGGCAAAAGCAAGATTGAAGGTAAATACAAGTATTAACAGTTGCTCGTGCTACAATGGTTGCTTTAATATAATGGTGCTTTAATGGTTTTATCGTCCTGAAGTTGCGTTACACCGGCTATCCAGTGTTGAGTTTATCTCAGTGTTTTCGAAGTTGGTGACACGAGTAGAGAATCGACAACAAACTTCACGTTAATTCAAACCTACTGACCTGGATTACAAATCCATCGTTTATGGATGTGCAGTTATTGTGCTTGTATTTGCTTCACAAATGGCTAACTCACGATGAGATAAGACCCCATTTGCAAAAAAATAGATCATCTTCCGATAAAACTGATGACTTCATTAGCATAATGAGTGGCGCCAGGTGGCCAATTCTACAATAATTTCTTCTTTTTTTTTTTAATCCCTACATCGTGAAAACCAAAGCAATTTGAAAATAAAATAAGTCTAATTGAAATGAATAGAGATATACGTATGTACTTATTATTATAACACCTTTGTAGATTACTAAACTCAAGTTTCAAAAAGTAAGCAAGTAATAATTATATGAATGCCTCGGGAACCTTTCTTCTACTTCACTCATTTAACTTAAGTAAGTTGTGTTAACTCAACTGAACACAGTAGTTCTTCCCTTGAAATATAATGCCCTCTTTTTTGTGTATTCTAATTAAAAATGTGTTTGGTGTAAGGAAAGCCTTATACGACTAACTACCATTCCAGTAGAAAATAAAAAAAAATAAGCCCACAAGTCCTAATCCTTGAAAGCCTTTATGCTACTGAATGGCCCCCATTTCATTAGAGAAACTTATTTCTAGGTGAATAGGTCCAATAACAGCAGAAGCAGAAACATCAGCAGCAGGATATAGAAGCCTGATTAAAATAGAAGAAGAAAAAAGCATACAAAAACCAACAACATACAACAGTCTTTGACTCTTTTTTAGAGTTGAGTGCACTCAACTATAATATCCGTTTCCCTTAGGCAAGGGGTTTCCCGAGAACATTCTCTCATAAACACTGAATTTAAACATTTCAAAAGGATAAAGGCTGTTTCTGTTCGGTAAGGGACAGTATGGCGGCAGGGGGTTGTGCTCCCCCCAAAAAAAGAATATAAAAGAAGATAATCCCAGCCATGCAGAATTTTGCCATACTCGGGTAAGAAGTGTGAGCACGGGCAAGTCTGACAAGATAAAATTAAAAAACGATGAACTTGGCAACGAGCAAAAGCCGATGGCGACGCCCGACAACCACTGGCAGGACTATAAAATACAAATATAAAAAAAGATCCACCCAAAAGAGTTGGTATGGGAAAATAGCATATTTCCATAATGTAGACATAGTGTCGAACACTAGAATCAGCTTGTACTCGTATATTTAGCCAGAAGTATGAACTGTACAACGTTATGCGTGTTCTGTGGTTAAAAAGTGATTTTTCATTTTTTTATATACGCTTGCCTAAACGGAACGATGTCCCTTTCACATTCATTGACTCTAACCAGCTCAAAGATTAAAAACACCGCCAACATAGAAATATTAATAGAGTCGTGTTCTTGTTTGTTTATAAAACGAAAAGGAATAAGTTAATTTATTTTTTTTTCGAAAGATATGAACAAAATAAACGATAAAAATATTAAACATAATTCAGCATTATTTTGATGAAAGACAAAAAATCGAGTTCAAAGAAATTGAAATACAAAAATTAAATTGGAAAAAAAAAAAACTTAAGTCAAATATTTATTTTGTGAAATTTAATTTTTCGAAAAAAAATTTTAAGACCATATGTTGTTTTCCAATCGGTTTCGGTTTTTATTTTTACCAGAAATACGATGCGAGAGTAAAATCAATTTAGCTGTCTTAATTTTGCTTGAAAATCTACATGTATCAATTTTTAAAAGATGGACCAATAAATTGATTGGAAATGTCATTTTGAAGTGCAATACAACATGTTGTTCGAACGAATTAAATCGGAAAAACTTAAGTACTCGCGCCCATCCGCACAGCCACATCAATCTTTGGACTTTTTCAGCTTTC
The DNA here is from genome assembly GCA_963931855.1 of Philhelius festivus. Taxonomy (NCBI): domain Eukaryota; kingdom Metazoa; phylum Arthropoda; class Insecta; order Diptera; family Syrphidae; genus Philhelius; species Philhelius festivus. Next base: position 49,711,739 of record OZ007557.1, on the reverse strand, counting down.
TGTTCTCTTTGGATTGTTATCAAAAATATATATTTAAAGCAATTGCTTTCGACAAAAATAAACGGGAAGCAAAATGTCGCCATTTTGCAATAACCAAATCTTGCTGAACGCATTCATTCGAACATTTATTTTTCTGTGTATTAAACAAATGAAACTATTGCACATTCAAGGTGCTGTCGATATCCGGTCGGGGGGAAACACTATACATATTCTTATTTAATCTAAACTAAACCGAATTTTAATTAGACTTAGGCTGTTTTCGAAAACGTCATTTGCCTCAAAAGTGCAATTGCAATTTGCAAAGTGCAAAAGTCAACTGTTCGAAAATGCAAAAGCTGAAGTCAAATGTTTGATAACATCATTTGCGGCGCAACTCTGCAGTAAAAAATCGAATTGACGAGAAAAATATTGATTAAATTAGAAAGTGTGTTCGTAAACGTCAAATGCATTTGATAAAAATAATTGACTGACGTTGATTAAACAGATTTTGTGTAAACAGGACCAAAAAATGACGATCATTTGATGATCAAATTGACGTTGATTTAACGTTTTCGAAAACGGCCTCAAACTTCATTTCCACTGAACAATAAACCAAGATTTAGTATGATTTATCCTTAATATTTTTAAAATCTTGAAAGTTTACCATACAAATCGATTTCGGTAAATTATTGGGAATCTTCTTGTGACCAATTGTTTTACAAATCGAACTGACCTGTATCCATATCGTGGTGAAGTATTATTTCGAGACTCGATCTTTATTTAAACTTTGAAACAAATGAAACTTTCTTTCTCACTTCCACTTCATAATAAAAATAGAAACACTATTTGTACTGTCAAAATTAATCCACTTTTTTAATGTTTTTGTGCGGTGAAAACACCACATTGATTTATTAAATCTAAACTTAGATAAATCTTGAGTGGAAGCATAGCATAAATTTTAATATTCGTCAGATCTCATAAATTGATCATTCAAAATTATTTTGTTAATCAAGTAGATTAGAAATTTAGTTTCACGAATCAAACTGTACCCCATATGTCAATAACCCACCGAACGCATTCCCTGCTAACTGGACTTTGTATCTCACTTCAACTTCATAACAAAAAAATTAAATACCATTTGTGTATTTTGAAAAAATGTGTGAAAGTTAATCGACTTGTTAATTTTATAAAACGCTACATAGATTTGTTTTAACCTAAGATAAAACTATGGTGAAATTATAGTATAGATCTTCATAAGACCAATAGTTTTACCTATCCATTTCTCGCTGATCGCAGCCATTCGATAATCGAAATGCCATTTCTTTGTTTGACAATTATGTTGGTTTCATTTGATGGCTCCTTTTTCACTCCTTTTGCACTCCAAACTTTTCGGAGTACTCTCTGCAAACACAAATGAATATAAAGTCTTTTCTTCGCATAACGTTTCAAAGAGAAAAATGGTTGAATAATATTAGAGGATACTATTTTGGTAAGATAGTGACGTGCATATGTAAATTCAGAAAGATGAATTTTTATATTTCATTGGGCCTGCACACACGGAATGAATTCTCCTGGCAGAGGAAAGAATCAATTCGTATTCAAAATTTTAAGCAAGTATTGTACAGTCCGAAACTAAAATTTGATTTTTTAGCAGGAGCTGTCACCATTTTTTCTGAAATTGTGTAAATGTTAACTCCGCTAATTGCGGGTAGAATTGTGTATTAGTCCAAAATTACACATGTAAGTTTTACTTACGTAAGACTGCTTTTAAACGAAGCAATATTACCTTGCGATTTTTAAGTCCGTAGGAGAGAGACGTATGTAGTGGTGGGGGTACACAAAATTGCTCGGGTTGGAAAAATTGCAGAGTTATCGTTCTTTCTTCTTTGTGGTTTTCTTTATTTCTCAGGAATGTTTCATCTCTATTTGGCGTTCGCTCAGCAAACTTCGATTTACTAACTAGAGTAAACGGTGCGGAGAGATAACTCCTTTTCAATAGAGCAAAGTTAACTTTTATCAAAAACCGCTGTGTTTAAAAGCATGCAACCGAAAGGAAGCCAAAAGAGATACGAAGATTAAAAATCGCTTTCGTGTAAAAACAGTCTAAGCAATTTCTAAAAAAAAATTACTAGTGGAAACGGCTCTGTAAGTGACTTTTAACAACTTTCGTAAACTGTAAGTTGAGAAAAAAATTTCTTGGTAAACAATTCTCGTTATCGTGTCAATTCATTGGATTATTATGTTTATAGCTATAATTATTATTATTATGAGTTACGGCTACTGAATTGTGGTCTAAATCCGAAAAAAACTTATATGTGTTATGTAATCTTGGCCTTAGAACAAAAACTTGGCTTCAGCTCTTAATAAGGAATGCTGTGTAAGAGTTTCAAGTCAAATTGTAATATCCTTTGGCATTATGGTTAGTTTTGAAGTTCGAATCCCAGCCTATTCCACCCAAAACAAAAAAAAAAATCTGTCTCAGGCGATGACGTGACAAATTGTCCAAGAGTATAATCTTGACATGAAAAATTGGACCCCATCTTAGCCGTTCGGTTTCGGATATACTTTTCTATAAATCATTTAAATTTCCCTATCTTGAATCCATTGCTTAACTTATCGTAACGTAGCTTTTATATAGAAATGTAAAATTTTATCATGAACAAACGAATTAAATCATTACAAAGAACTTAGGAAATTTAAGCAAATGGCATCTCTCTAGATGGTTTCGGTATAAACCTAAATAAAAGTCCATTCCTACCATTCAATTGCGCATTGGATTATTTTATTAATCGAAAAAAGCATGCATTTTATTATTAAGTACTTGTGCATTGATGGTGTCCTGATGCTTTGTTCAAACCCACTCGAAAAGTCATTACCGGTCTAGATGTAATTTCTCCTCTGAATTCATCAAAATGTTGAAAGATCAAAAGTTAATCAAAAAGTCGGGTCCTTTATGGTGGTCGTGGTGGGTGTATCAACGTTAGTTTCATTTTTAATGGATTCTCGATTTTTCATCAATTAGCAAAGTTGTCTTTTATCCATTCATTAACTTTAAACAAATTATTCTTCGTTCTTTTTTGTTCTGTTTTCACACAGACAAAATGTATGTATCTTTTGATTTTACCAGAACCGAAGAATTTCAAGTGATTCCAGCAAATCATTGTTATTGCTGCCCCATTCTCATTCAACCTCGGTATTATTTTCCCAAAAAGAAGTCTAGATACTAATCCTCCCATCCTATGCCCGCCTGATTTCTGCTACCCTCTTCCAATAAATAGACACAAAAGCAAATAAACAAAAAACTTTTCACCGCGATGAATAACACACCACCATCACCCACCAGAACACCCGAATCCGAGGCAAGGAAAGAAATATAAGATACAACAATAATTATATTCTTGAAGCCATGTGGCTCGAACGGACTTTTTGGAGTCAATCCAAAATTCTGTATCGGAAAATTGCGACATTTTTAACCGATTCTTTGAATTGTGTGGATTTTTTTGTTTTGTATTTTGTTGAAAATAATGCTCAATAGAGCTTGAGGAGGAGGATTCACCGCCAGAATGAAAAGCCGATGACAGAATAAATGGACAAACCAGACATTAAAACGAATCCATTTTCACGATTACTAATTACCGAGCATCATATTACTTATGGACTCGAGAATGGGGCACTGGACGTATGGTGGACTGGACGTTCTTATTGCCAACATGAAAACAACGACGATGACGACCGAAATGTTGAATTTGAAGATATTAATCAGCTAACTAATTTTTAACGAAAAAAAATATTATCGTGGAAGCCGAGCCCGAGAGGCGTCGGCGGAATAGTTTGGCGAAACAAAATTGGAATCAGGCGTCTATCGTCAGCATTCGTTGTCGCCAAATTGACTACAATCTCACCTTGAGGAAATATTTTACACATATTTTACTTTTTGATTTGATTAAGATGAAAGCTGGGAATTATGTATTGTTGTTTGTTTGGATTCGTTTTAGCGTAAGTATTAATTCAATTAGCTTGAACTTTGAGCATTGTATATTATGGAGGTATTTAAATTGCTTTTAAATTATTTTTATTTGATAAGGCTTGCAATAAAAAGCAATTATATGTTGAGTTAGTTGTAAGCTGGAGGTCTTAAAAGTTCTCGTACTCAGCAGTTTCTAGTTAATTTTTATCAGACTCTGATAAAACTAAATTAAATTATACATATATTTTAGGATTCTCAAGTTCGCAGAGTAATTATTTCAAATGGAAAATTCTTGTTGTTTATTGTCGTAAATGTTGAAAAATTTTGTTTTGCTCGGCGTAGTAAAGTTTGCTTTTTTTATTGATCATTTAGAATTATTTAAGATGCTGGTCACTCCACAAGATTTTTTTATAATCACATAAAATGCTCGAAAGAAGAACTGTCATTTGATGACCAATCACAATCGCCGTATGTCTCTTAAATCCTAATCTTTTTTCAATTTACTGACAAAAGAAACTGTTGATCAATTTGCTTCGGCTATTTCCACCATAGTGCTGTCGGTTATGGGCAAGAGCTGGAGCACTCCCTCCACTGCGGGTTGACTTAAAAAAAGTAGATGATTTACTGCGATGAAGATTTAGTGCAACGACATTTTGACATCTATCGCAAGATAAATTCATAATAGTGAATTTTTCTGTGACAGCCATGAATTTTTGGCGAATAATTCATTCGGCATCCCTAACTACTCGAAATTGGCAAACGTTTTTTTTTTTATATTCCTAATTCAAATTTACGTATTTTGAGGGCTCGTTCGTAGAGATTTCATATATATTTATCGCCATTTTAAGCAAGGTGAAATGTCAAACGTCACTGCTTTCGCAATGTCATTGACATTGCTACAACGTATCATCTCCATTGAACAATTACAAAACCAATGAAAATGACAATTTATTTTGTCATTTTCATTACTTGATTATACAAAATATAAATATCATTGGATTAATAAGGACCGATCCAATAAAAAGTGAATACTATAAATATGAAAACAAGCCATTTCTTTTGAACTGCTCACAGCGTCACCAAAAATGATGGCTAATAGCGCCAAAAATTGGACAGTTTAGACTTTTACATCACCTGTCAAAATGTATGCAACCAAATCGGTGATTTTTTAAAATAATCCAGTTCATGTGTCTCACTGGAACCTAAGTAAGATTTCTCCGCTTGTACATGTACAAACTTTTCTGAAAAAAAAGAACTCAGAAATCTGACAATTAAAATTTTAAGAGACAAGAAATTTTATTGACATGACGTAAAGTAGTTACGTAACCTGTTTTTTATAACCTGAATAATTTGTCAACTCTACAGTTCAGTCCAATTATTTTGCTCACATAAGATGCTCAAAAAAATAGAAAAATCTTTTACCTTCAAAACAGATTACAATCAAACTGACACAAATGTCAAAATAAGTGACACATCACAGATGACACTAAAAGCCACTTTGCATATAAAAATCAAGTTGAAACACTTGAAAATAGAATATCTATAGATCCTCTTGCCTCCTCAAATTCAAAACATTCCAAAAGGTAGATACTCTCGTACGTATAGCTACAGACTTTCTTCTCCATTCTTCTTTAAGTATATTTATATACTTGAATTGATTTTTAAAGATAATATCCTTTCGTAGACCGTGCGCCCCAGCACCGACCTTCTACGTTCAAGAATTTTCCTCCGGTTGCTCTTTTAAAACGAAAACAAAACTTTCGAATGAATATGGTTCGGCTGGATAACTTAACCCCCAATGCAATCATCATCTCTTTACCACCATAGAACTGATAAAATGAATATGATTAAGCCATTCGCTTTAAGGAAGTGGCGAGGGAGTAGTTTAAGATTCTGACAACAGCAAAAAAAACTCCTTATTTTTCTATTCGAAATTAAGTAGTGGAAAAGGAAACTGCTTACGGCGAGAAAATAGTAAATAAATAGAAAAAAGATGTTCCGGTGGAAGGATTTCCTTTTCACCTTGAAAACGAAATTGTTTTGCTAACCAAACGGCCTTCAAGTATCTTGCGGATTTTCACTCCTACTCTTTTTTCGTTTTGTTTTTCCCCGAATTGCCAGAGGATGATAATGACCTTTATATTCCTTTATCCTACATAGTAATGTGGTTTGATTTTTTTTGATTTTTTCCTATCCCAGTGCCAGCTTTATCGTAAGTGGTTCGGTTAAATAATTTATTATGTCTGAGAGCAGGTTGAAAGGAAAATTACTTTGAATAATGGACGAAAACTGAAGTATTTGTCGAAGCAGAAATAAAAAAACAAAAAAATTTTTTTTTTGCTCCATTAATTCTATCGAGAGAGGGGGGAACGAAATTAACGGTTATTAAAATTTAAGAAATTTGAAGAGGGTTCAATACCGATGAATTCATGAGTTTTTTTTTATGATTGCTGTCGATTTTTTAATAATTTAATTTACCTAAAAGGAAAATTAACGAAAAAATCCAAGATCTACGAGTAAGATATGATTCAGGATTTTTCAAGTTTTATATGTATGTACATACATACACAAAATGGATCAATATAAATTAACACATTTAAAGCTAAATGAGAAAATAGGGAGGCAAATCCCTTCACACACAATAAAAATGCTTCAGAACTTTCCTTTCAGTTTTAATCAGTAAGTAATTTTGTTTGACAACATGTCAGGAACATCCTACGTTTATCTTATCAGTTATTTGGAGCACAAGAAGACTTGAAAAAAGTGACATTGGAGGGAGCCACACTCATTGTGTAGATGCTTAACATCAATATTCACATCTGAATGCATTCATTTATGATGTTCACAAACTAACATCAAAATGAATCGAACGAAAGTCTCCTTTTATAGCCTTTTCACACGAAACTCAAAACGAGGTTTTGGGCGAAAGACTCATAACATGACATTTAAATTTTTTTTCACACCAACTATCAAATTTTATATTGATTTTTTTTCATTCACTATCATCTTTTGCATATAAAAGCTGAAAGCTTATCCGAAACCGATATTTTCGTGAAAACCGTGTTTTGGGTTTGTTTTGAAAAAAAACGACGAATTAAGCGCCAAAATATTTTATAGTTTTATTTTTATTTTTTTTTACTTTTTATTTCTCTTTTTGTTCCCTTTCTGTTGCATAGATGCTTTAAAACATTGCGATTTTGAAGAAATTTTATTTTTGTTCAAGCGAAAGAATAACCTCTTCAATTTTTTAGCTCCGCCTTATGTATGTACATATGTATGTACATATGTACATATGTTAATAGTAAAGTGAAGTTCCTTGAGTGAATAACGAATTTAAGCAAAGTACGAGTATAAGAAAAAACACAAAGAAGGAACAACGATAACTCTACAATAATCCTGGATTTTTCTTAAAATCTCGAAGATTTACCATAAAAATTTATTTCTTAAATGTAGTAGATTATCTTGTTAAATCTTTATTGGATCGATTGTTCTATAGTTCGAACTGACCTATTTGCATATCATGCTAAATTATCTCGATGATTTTTCATCGTTTGGCACATATCAAATTTTCTTTCTCTCGCTTCCACTTAAGAGAAAAAATTGAAAGTCAAAGTTAATCTTCTTTTTAATCTTTTAATGCGGTGGAAACACCATATAAATCCCTTGTCTTAAATCTCAAATTATCTTTTGGTTAAAACGAAGTAAAAGTCTTTCGCCTACGGGATAACAATTCGGAAGATTATATTGCATCGTTTAAAAACAGCCTACTCCTTAACTAGGTATAATGTATGGCAACAAATAGATGTATCGATTAGAATGACAGCTGTCAGAATATAAGGTGTGTTTAATGAATGTGTAACTGACATCACGTATTCACACAATACCTAGGTACTCGTACACTTGCTCTGTTATATGCCCAAAACTACCAATTTCAAAGAATTTTAGAGTTAGAAGTTTAGAAGTTAGAAGTCTGTCAATCCTGATATAAAAAAATAAGATTGATAGAAATATGCGGTTTCGGGAAGTAAACGAACGGACCAATTATGTGTTTCATAAGTAAAAATCTATCCTGAATTAAGTTCGAAGTTTGACAATAATGACATCTCAGATGGGACTAGTTTCCTTTGTACAATTTGCGTGCAATGAACGCAGAAGTCTCTTATTTTTTATTCTAAACATATTTTAAACTCATTGCAAATCATTGCAAAAAATTTAAATATTTTTTTTTTTCATATAATTGATCAACCCCCACCCTATAAATAATAAAAATACAATTTACTGTTTTATCTTGTGTTGGGAATTTTCAGCACATGCTTGTAAATACAAACACAACTATCAACTTTGTTCGTATACTTGCATAAAACTATCAACGGGTGCGTTCGGATACGCAGCCAAAGCTGTTTTTTGTTTATAATCCCTTGTCATCTGGTAAAACAGCTGATGACAGTTGATGCAAAAACAATAATTTAAGGTATCTGAAAAATATTGGATATCGAGATAGCCTACCCGATAGTCACTCAAACGCGGGCAATTTTAGTAGTCAAAGTTCATATAAAAAAATTAAATTGATACAAGTTGCCACTTTTGTAAAGTAAAGTAAACAAAAAGTTTGACGGTAGACCTTATTGATGTATGGTTAATTATGTGTTTTGTAGACTTGGAAAATTTACAATGTACTAGTAATGTGTATGTGACGCAAATTGGTCTCAATCAAAATTGCTGGAGCATCATTGATTTTAAGAATGAAAATTGACTTATGATTTTTTTTTTACTATTTTTCTCAATACCTATATCTCTCCGAATTAAATTGACAAATCTTCACTCTCCTATCCTCAAGTATTTTATATCTACCTCTTTTCTCGGAACTAAGAAAAGATCTTGCAGCTGATCACTCTCTAAAATCAATTCATAAAACACATTTATTGGTCCACGAAACCGAACAGAAATGTTGGTTAATTAATTTTTGTTTATAATGTGTCAAATATAATTAAGAACGAAAATATCCTTATTGTACGCAAAGTTATTAAATAAAAAGAACATCTTAACAAATATTTACCCAACCAATTATCTAACAGAAAATACATAAAAAATACAATGAATACGCAAAAACAAAAAACAATATAAATTAAAACAAATGTAAAAAAAAATAAGCAAAAGAAGAATAAACAGTGAAACGTTAACGAAACAACAAAATATAACCAAGAACTGACAACAAAAATTATGAACTTCCTCTCACCGGATGATATTTTTACGGGAGTACGTCGTAAGAGTTTATGCAATGGAGCTATTCTATCTTTATCGAATGCCAAATCACCAACATCAGAAAGTCCAAATTCAACACCGAGTAAAACTAAAAAAGAACGTCGAAGGGGAAGTTTTAATGAGCCAACTGGTAGACGATCCTCGCTGGTGTCAAGGTATATTTTAAAATGATTTTTAAACCCTTTAACTTTTGAATCTTTCTATCAACTTAAATAACCCATATAAATATCTAAACAGCAATGATTGACTAATAACAACTTAAGAATTAGTTGCAAGTAAACAGCAGTTGATTCTGCAGGACTAAAAAGCAGAAAAACATTGAAAAATACTTTTGTACCTATATTGCTTAGTACTATTTGTATTTCCAAAATCTTGTAATCCTTGATACTCAGTTATGTACATATGTGAACACACCTACCTACAATATTCTATAAACTCTTTTGTACTTTTGTTTTTGAATAAAAAACAGTCTATCTAGTTGTAATTGTGGTTTTAAACATCTGATTTGTTAAATTTCCCTTAACTTACTTTGTTCGAACCATAACGTTCTCACAAAAGTGCAAATTGTATTCTGCATTCACATTCCTTTACAATTTCGTAATCTTCCTGAACTCACAAGGGCGAAACGTCATTCCGAGTATTTCAAAATGTTCTTCATTCCTTGCAACCCAAAAACATGAATAATATATATGCAAACATTTATATGTATGTGAAAAACTTCTTTAACAAAATTGTTCTTTTTTCTTCTTCAAATAGATGGTTTAAACACATATCAGACGCCGCAGAACAGTACAAACAACGCTCGAAGAGCAGTCATGAAGTGGTCGATGATCCCGCCAGTGCCACATTACCGCATTCCAATACAAAAGAATCACTCGAGAGTACCCCCGAACGGCAGACGCCATCAACGGCGACAGCAATTGCAACCTCTGGGACGACCACAACAACAAACAATAACATCAGTGATCGCGAGAGTACACCCGCCCCAGACAAAAACCGCACCAGTTTACCAAATAATAATAATTCACTAGACATTGGTGGTGGCGGTGGCAGTAGTAGCATTGGTGGAGGTGGTGGAAGTTTTGCTAGTGGCAGCCGAAGTCGCAGCATTAGCCGCAGTGGGTCGCGCAATGAGAGTAATAATAATGACTATGATTCTCCTACATCTACAGATGATACAAAACTCCGCCAGCAATTGCTTAGTGCTGCAGAGGAAGCTGCAGCTGCGGCAGTTGCACGACGTGACAACAGTAGCCTGTATTCGAATAATTCCAATAACACTCGCACGCTAATGCAAAACAGCCCGCTTGTTGAACCGAGTGCAATACAGATAAGTATATCGCCGGCACATACAGCCGAACCGGTGCTAACGCCCAGTGAGCGATTGAAGCGTCTGGACAGCTCAATCCGCGAAAATCTGGTAGAGAAGCAGAAAATAATTTGTGATATGTTCCGTTTGCCGATCGAGCATTTTAATGAGATTGTTGATATTGCCGCACAGCCAGAGGCGCCCAAGGACTCCTCGGACATTGCACTGGCTGCGTACGCCCAAGTACAGTCGTTGACCGAAGTGCTAAATGACTACATGAAGATAAATTCGACTGAGCAGGAGATATCCGCTGTCTCGACAGTGGTCTGCGATCAGTGCCATCAAACACAAGCCCAGAAGCATTTGCAATCGCAGCTGCATCATCTTGGTAACGCGATGACAGCCAGCATGCGGCCAGTGTCTCCCCTGCCGCTGAGTGCAGCATCAACGAATACAACTGGGGCAACAGTAGTTCTCAATGATACTGCTCCGTCAAGCATTGCACCAGCTATTCCTGCGTCACCTGCTGTGACATCCACCAGTAATAACATTTTGACCACCTCCAATTCAGTAGAAGTTGATCAGATAATCCATGAAGACGACGATGGGTATTGCGAGATCGACGAGCTGCGGCTTCCTTCAGTGCCACTCTCAAAAATACCAGCAGCTACAACAGCGCCAGGTAGTGGAACTTTCAAAGCCCCTCTCCCTATTGGAGTGGCCGCTGAAATAGCTGCAACAAGATCCTCGACGACGCCAGAGCTGATTAAGCGCCAAAGCACAATTAGTACCGATAGCATTCCCGAAGAGTCTGAACACGATATGACACAACTTGACGAGCCTACACTGAGTAGTAGTGTGAGCCTATCGAAGACGACGACGACGAGCAGCAAGGACGAAGTCGAAGCTGTAGCACAAAAGCCCGCCCCACAGTTGCAGCACCAGCAAAGCGGTAGCAATGGATCAATAGATCCATTACAGCTGGACATTAGCAGTAGCAGTAGTCTACTGAAGCAGCGAAACTACACAGATGATTCACTAGACAGTGAACATATAGAGATTAATGATGCCTATGATACCATGGTGAGTGCAGAATTTCATAATTGCTCACATTTACATATATTTCTGCATAACTTTTTTTTTGATTTTCTTTCCTAGACCGCTGTAAATAAATTGCATAATTTAACATTAAATGATGGTAATACCGCTGTTGGTGGTGGCAATCATCAATGTACTTCTTCATCACCCGGACCTATACTTTGTGGACCAAATCGACTTTTACATGCAAATTCCCTAGAACCAAGTGTACCATGTCATCTTATCAATGGGATTGTAACAACATTGAATTCACAAATTTCATTACTTTTGGTGGGTTATACTTTCGTTTTTTCTTATTCTATACAATACATTAGAACAAGAAAGGGATTTTTTAATTGGTTTTGTTTTTTTTTTAGCCAAAAATCAATGAACGAGATCTAGAGAGAGAACGATTACGTAGGGAGAATCAGCACTTAAGGGAGCTTTTGAATGCAATGCACGAGCGCCAGAGAGTTGAAGCCAATATGGTGAGTTTCTGCACTAAAGAGTCATTAAACGGGCTACTTTATTTTTAATTTCGCCAAAAATTACCTCTAGACGGAGATCCGACCCTCTGATCGAGTTAAAGGGTTTTATGGCGTTTATTCGAAAAAGATAGCTCAACTCAAAATAATTAATTTTCGCCAATAGTTAAAATAGTTAAAGCCCGATTAATAGATTAGATTACATAATATTTTACATTCAGGTATATAATAGAGCTTGGTCCCAGGATTAGTTTGATGTATACTTTAAATATCATCTTCCAAGTTGTCACTTCCATCGAATCATTTCAAACGTGACAAACGTGTTTTTTTCTAAACGAGTTCAAACCTTTAACTCTATGAAATAAGTCAAAGTCGACCAACCGTTTAAAATTAGACAAAGTCCAGATTTGTCCCTTCAAAAGTTTCATTCCACAAAAAACTTTGAATGACTTTTAAAAGAACAAGCGGTTTGAATTATTTCCTATTTTTTTTTTTTAAACTAAATGCTTTTCGTAGAGATTCATATTTCAACACAACTTGAAACATCGCCCTTAAAATAAGCAAGTCAAGTGTACTATGATTTGGTAAGGTTTCTAAACTACACAAATCATAAGGCTCTATTTTCTCTAAGACCAACGTTCAAGTACCCCATCTTGAGCTAATTGAGATCGCTCATTCTACAGCTCTTTCTTCAGATTTAATTTCTTTGACAAAAGTATATGAAGTACTTTCAGAGATTGTATTTCAATCTGGTAAATTCCCAGATACCCATGTTTTTGATGTATGAGTGAGTACCTAATATGGAGTCCGGTGTTTCCTCATAAATGTTGCAGAATCTGCAAGTAGCACTGCTCACTAGAACAAGAATACCGAGTTTTCTTCTCAGTTTGCAGTGACCAGTGAGGAAACCCTTTGTTATTCTAAGGTTGTTCCTGCTTAAGCCGATACAAGGTGTAAAGCGTTCTTCATTGTAGCTCTGAAGATGCATTTTGGCCGGCCTCAGTTCAAGGAAATCTTTCTATATTTTTGATCTTCTAGCCTCCTCCGGCTATAAGTTCTAAAACCTATGCATACATCTTTTCTGTTATATACGCGCAGTCATAATCCTTGAATTACCCTTAATGTATTTAACACAGTGCGAGCGTTAAGTAAAATAAAGAAGGATTAAAAATGAGAAACCGATCCACATTGATTTTGAATTTCTGAACAAAAAAGAACTACACATTCGTGTAGTGCTGTCACAGTACGTTTAAAATTGGACGTATGGGATGAGCATTCCTAGAAGCGTGAGTATAACGATCGAAATTTTTTGAATTTTTAATTTTTATGGTTATAAATAACAACATACGCCTAAAATAATTTATTCGATTACAATAACTTCAAGTTAGTATCTAAGCACAATATACATATTTTTTTATTGCCATCCGAAATGTAATAAATCAAGAGACATTAAGCGTCATATATAATGATTCCAAATCATTACACTGGTCTCCATAGACATTTCTGTGGGTATACTTTTGTTCCTTCAAAGATAATTTTTTAAGATCCCCGTACATATGTATTTTCGTTACATGAAAACCTGGAATAATCGAATACTTTGTTTTCTACCACCTTTCAGGAAACTCCAGCTGAAATCACCAAAAGTGCCGACGCTAGTTATGAAATAATTACACCCGCATTAGGAGAAGAAAATAAAACCACAACAGACCAAACTCCATAAACAAAATTATATAGATGTTTGAACTTAAAAAATAATACAAAATCTGATAAAAAAAAATAAACTAAATATTAAACACCACGTGCGCCCTTTTAAGAAAAACAATTATATAACATTTTATATACATAGAGATTTACATATTAAAACAAAATTGTATCATAGCCTTTAAAGTAATTAAAACAAATTATTATAATTATTATTGATTCCCTTAAAAAGGGACACAATTATTATAAACAAAAAAAAAGTTCTTAATCTTGAGCTTTGGTGTAAAACGCTGTGCATGTATAAGGTTTTTTTTTATTATACTATACATAATACATATTATTAACAACACATATTACTACACAGTTGAAACATAAAAAATAGAACACATGAGTGTCGTTTGTTAGTTTAAAAACAAAACTTAGTGTTGCAATTTACGCGCATTACATTAGTTTCAATTATTTTGTCTTATTTGTTATTTAAAATTAAAAAAAAAAAAAAACAGCCAAAAGTATGAAAAAAAAATGCAGAAAACAAAACAAAAATTTGTACTCACCTAAGCATAAACTAAACGAAAAGATTCACAGAAGAGAGAAAACAAAAATAAGTGATAAAATGTTCAGTAAAAGATTTAACAAAATGATATGCAAGAAAAAAAACACAAACAAAACAACAAATCAAGATTAATTGTATTTTTTTATATAAATATTTAAGAGCCACCAAATAGCTCAGATTAACCGCACCAACACGGTCAAACCTGAGGGCGATGCTGTTCCACGATTTATTAAAAAATATTATTATTATTATTATAATTTTTTTTCTGTCTATAATATTATTATTATTTTAATTATAAATATGATTATTATTATTAATCACAAAGTTAACAACTAATTTAATTGTTTCAACAATGAGAGAAAAATATTTAAAAAAAAAAGTAATAATAATAAAGTTATGAATTAAAACAAATAAAAAAAATACAAAATATATAAAACAAACACAAACAGTTTTTTATATGTTTTAATTGTTAATATTCAGAAGGACATTTTGAATGTACATATACTACATACATAATATGTCAATATTTTTCAGGTAAGAACTCTCAACGTTAATGGGTGGGTTTATTGTACATCCAATTTCCTATCGACGTGATTTGAGAGAACATAACACATAAGTGGCCCTCAAACACCGGTAGATGTTTCAGAATCGAAACCAGTATTACTCACACACTCGCACACGTCGTTATAAATAAGGAAAATTTCAAGTTTAAATTCGGACTGCTAGGAGGAAGCCGAATTTATCGTTTCATGTAATACCTGAAATGTTTTTATACACGTTCTACCCCTCCACACGTTAGAGCCACTTCATAAATATTGAAATTTTCGTGTAAAACATCAATCAGAAAAAGTTATAAGCAACTAGCAATTTAAAAAAGTGAAGGTAATTGATTGATTAAAAATAATTAAAGCAAATGTGATGTGTGCCTAAAAGAAGGCAACACTTTTGATCATTATGTCAAGGAAATAGTTTTCTGTGGTCAGTCGGGTGGCTTTTAAGTTTTTTCTGTAATAAACAGTTGCCAGACCCGTGGAATCAAGGAATTTTAACTCTCTTTTTAGTTATCTGTACCGATCACGTTACCCCGCCTATGTCGTTATTTTGCCAACTTGTTATTTTGAATTGCAACGATTTTTCTGGCATAATTATTTAAAAAAAATGTTGCATACATCTAGTATTTATTTGTAGTTGTCACATGTTTTGTATACCAGTGGTTGCGATATTGAATATTGGAAACCAGAACCGAAAAACTGAACATCTTTTTAATCGATACCTCTGGGTAATGTTTAAAATATATCTTTTTTAATCTACTAACCCAGTAGGAAATTTGCTCCTCAAGGAAAAATAAAGTTGAATTCCTCGTAGAAATCACGTGGCACTTTCATTGAGTAGAACGTCTGCATTGGTTTCATTCATCGAAAGTCATGCAATGAGTCAGTAGTTTGCAATCCCAGTTGCATCTTGTGCTTTGTTCTCGAAAGAAGGTAAAGAAAACATGAAACAAAGCAATATCCTTCTTACACATCCTTAATGTTAATGAATACAATGCTGAACACGTTAAAATTATTCCTGCATCTTTTCAGTGGTTATTGTAATCCACAATTGAGTGTTTAATGCCTGCGATGTGAAAGAGAAAACAACCCTTTCTTTTCTTTGGAATTGAAAATCAAACAACCTTTTAATAGAACAAAACTATGGTGATCAGGTGATATCGCTAGGGAAAAGGAATGTATTTTTTCATGAACTTCGTTTACTGAGCAAAATAGTCATCGAGCTGAGAGGAAAAAGAGAGAGAGATTTTGACCTGCAAACCTGCAATAAACAATCCTTTTTTTTTGGGTTTTTCCCGCGATGGGTCCGCGACGCTCAATAGGTCTTTTTTTGTCATGAGTTATTTCTTTTGTTTTGGAATGATTTAGTGTCAATTTTGTGATCAAATAAAACGGTTGTGCGGGGTTTTCTGTGTTTTCAATCAATTTACTAAAGATTAAATAACAACCATGGAGAAGGAAAACAATTCACCAACGGTAAATTCCCTATATTCTTTTGAATGTTTTGCCAAAAGTAAATATTCCTCTTTTTCTTAGATCTCAAATGAACAGGAAAATGAAGATGAATAATCCCTAAGCTGCTCCCCAAATTCAAAGGAGAGTTTTTCGACCAACTGTTTGTGTTACGTCTTACAACAAGACAAGACAATGTAAGACATATATATCTACTAACTTCTTTAAAATGTACTATAATAGTTTATAAAATAAATACGTACATAACACAAATTTAATTTGTTTTTTTCATTCAAGCGATAAATTTGCCTATACATTTCAAGCGCTTCTTCTATTGATGAAATAAGAAAAGAAATGGATAATGATTTCTTTTATATTCCTTCTCTTAATAAAACATCGCCTAAATGCATTCCTTTTTTTCAAAACTGAAAAAACGAGCTTCAAATATGTACACAATTCTGTAGTGAATAATTAGTATTTTCAATGATTCTTTCCCTGAGGCAATTGATTAAATGTTGACTCACTTTTCATTAATTTATTTCCATTGAGGAAAGCATCACATCAATAGAACCAGTTTTTTCAGACACAAAAATTACCCATGAAATAGAAGATGCCGTGAGCATAGTGATTTCACAACAAAATATGCATCGAGAAAGTGTGTACCTCCTTGCAATGACAAGCCTGTGTTAAATTCCTCATAGGATTCCGTAGGAAATTCATGGGTGCAGCTCCTTTTCCATGATGAAACACCTACTTCTTCATTAGTGAATTTTTGGAAATTTCCTACTGGGAAGTCTATCCACGCCTTCAATCTCTTAAGTACTTTTTATGTAAACATTTTATAAGAAAAGAACTAAACCAAAAGCGACCTACAGAGAAAATAATCATAAGCTTCTGACCTGAGGACCCGTTCTTACACAGTATAAAGTATAAATAATTATAAAAAGTACTAGTTTAGTAAGTAATTTTTTGCAATTAGGGCAAATCGTCTAAAGTTCAAAACTATATCATTTTTAATAGAAAGGATTAAAACTCAATGACTTATTGCACATTTATTTTAAATATCTTAGACCTGATACCTGAGTAGTCCCAACAGTGTTCTTTTACTAAAATTCTTTATTTGCTTTGAAGATTCAAAAATAATTACAAGTGAATTAATTAATATGTACATTTTTTTATTAACTAAGGTAAAATATATAATTTTTGAATTTTATAGAGCTAACTTTTTTTAGTTTCAAGACTTAAGATTGCAGGTGAGACATTTATAAGAGCACAACAAACTCTGACGACATAATCAAAATAACATTCTCCTTTGTAAGAACGAAAAACTTATTCATTAAATTTGAAATTGTACGCTGAATATGGATACGAGAAATTTCAGTTTCTGATGAACCGTTAGTGGACAATTCATTAGGATCCTGGAGCAGAGATTCTAGTAAATAGTTCTCTTCGTTGTCTGTAGACTGTACCAAAACCTTAGAGCCATTATAGGTATAAACTTGATGAGTAATTGTTCCGTGATCAGATAGAATAATGTCGCCGTCATCAGTGTAATCAAGAACTCCACAACTTTCGGCGATTTCCTTTACACCTAAGGCATGGTCATATGCCTTGGAAACAAATATGATAGCTCCCGCGGGTGATATAGCAACCAAGTATTTCTGCTTTTTGTACTTTCTTTGTATTATATATTCCTGTGATACATTTGGACCTGCATGAGAAAATGCCAAATTTTTTAAGTTATCACAATACGTATGATGTTGTTAAAAAATAAAAACTTACCTGGATCTTCAATGAAATCAATCAAAGCTGTAAATTTATTACCCAAAACTCGTTTGAAGTACATAGACGTATTTTCACGGAGTGCTGTTTTCTCAGGCCATCGGATGAAAGGACCAATTTTTTCACTTAGCATTTTTAGATTCGTATGATAAATAGTCGCTGTTGTGTTACCCGCAATACCATATCTGTAGCCTAAGTAAGCCAAGGGCAAATCAAGTCGCAGCTTCATCAATACTAATATGAAGGCATCAAATTTGTTTATGCGTCTCATCAAGCAATCAACTAAATCTTCTTTAACAAAATTATAGATTATTTCAAGCACCGCAAAACTAGGCAAACCGGTGAAGTAGTTGACTTTTTTATCATCGTTTTTAAAGCCATCCCTCGAGAGTGATATTTTTAAATTTGTCGTTTCTAACGTCTTTATGAATTTATCCTTTTCTTGCAGTTCCATTTTATGACTTTCAATTAGCTA
This sequence comes from Philhelius festivus, assembly GCA_963931855.1. Classification (NCBI taxonomy): domain Eukaryota; kingdom Metazoa; phylum Arthropoda; class Insecta; order Diptera; family Syrphidae; genus Philhelius; species Philhelius festivus. The sequence continues at coordinate 49,693,146 of OZ007557.1, read as the reverse complement.
TCGAAACAAAGGAAATACTTGTTTTAGATAAGTTGTTTTGATTCGAATTGATTACTTAACTAACCGTGAGTAATTCCGTGTTTTGATCTGCAATTATTGAATCCTTGTCAATGAGCTGCTTTTTTAATATTTCGTTTTCAAGTCTTAACTACGAGTAGAAGAATATTTTTGTCATTTATTATTATTATTATGATTTTATTTTGGCATCTAAATATTAAAAATATAATACAATTGATTCTTGATGATTGATTTTTGTCTGTAAGAACTTGTTTTTACAATACAACTTAATTTATACGGTTACAGTGAGAAAAAAATAAGGGATTGGAATCAAATATTTAATATTATTTAGGACTTTTTAACATATACTAAAAGGGGGTGTTCAAGCTAATTAGATCTCACAAAATTTTACGCTGTCAAAAATTGCACAAGGATATCCAAAATGTATTTCCCTCAGTATTGGATACTAAACTTTAGAAACATCAAACAATAGGAATCCTGCTCATTCTTCTGAGATTCTGACCACATAAACATGAACTGGCTAATTGTTAAAGGCCTTAAATATTACGTTGAAGTCTTTCTGTTGGACTACAGCCTAATAGACCAAGAGTCGACAGAAAATTTTTGTAGTGGATGTATGTATATATAAAAAAATAAGAGTATGAGCGTTTATAGGCTTATAAGTTAGGCCACCAAACCATTCCCACGTCTCTTCCCTGGCTCATTATTTCCATAATTAACCTTATGGAAAGGGAGACAAAAAAATCGACGAGAGCGAAATTCCCGCATGGCTGTGAAGAAACTTACCAGCGAAAGCAAAAAGGGGCAGTGGATTTTATGGTTAATAATATCTCTGATGAACATTCTTTTAAATATGATGTTCGAATTTCCAGATATTGGATCCTTAGTAATGAACATCTTGATTTATAAGAGGGCAAATCGATGTTCCAACTTAAATTCTTTATAGCTATTCTAGTGAATTGTTTCTGGGCCCTTTCAATTCTTAAGCAGTGAAAGTTGTAATGTGAATTGCATAGGATACAGCAGTACTCCAAAATAGATCGAACTAAAAAAGAGCGTTTCAAGAGTGAAAGGATTTGTAAAATCCTTTGAATTTCCATAAATAAAACCAACCATAGAGCTGGCCATAGCTACGATATAATGGATGTGACTATTGAAAGTAAGCTTTGTGTCAAATATTACTCCAATTTACTCTATGAAACGCTTTTGAGAAATCAGTGTTAACTACATCACACTGTAGCACTTTTTCATATATATAGTTACTAAAAGTACTAAGGTTTGTTGTGGTAGATAACCCACCGATAAAACCATGTTGTGGCTTAGATATAATTTCTCTCAAAATAAAATCTAGTTTATTACATAAATTTTTTTCAAATAGTTTTTCAATGACAGATATTTTGCATATTGGCCTGTAATTAGTGGCTTCACTTTGGGACCCAGATTTAAAAACTGGAGTTAAGAGAGAATTGTTCTAACCTCTAGGAAAACACCTTCCCTAAGAGAACGTTTAAAAATATATTAAAGTGGAACTGCTAAGACACTAGCACACCTTTTTAAAACAATTGGAGCAAGGCGATCAAATCCTGACTGTTTATCTTCATTTAATTCAGTCTCAACGTCAGTTTTGCTCACCTAGAAGTCTTTAATGTTTATAAGTTCAGGGAAGACGTCAACGTTTTTTATTTATTTCCTATTTGTACACTGAGCGAATAAAATATCGTTTTTTAGACTTCCGTGGGATTCAATACATAACACACAATAATACAAAAGTCTAGCATGTTTTTTCTCCGTCTTTGTTGGTTGTGAGGGGGTTAAAAATAGCGATTATTTCTATTTTAGTGATATACCCCCGACACAAACTACGAACATCGGTAGTTTTACCCCTTTTGTAGTATTAGTTTTTTGTTTGCTTCTTTTTACGGTATCCGCAGTAAAAGCCGAGGTCTGGGGTACTTCTTCTTGTGAGGAAGTGACAAATCCTCCAAGTCATTTTTTCTTGAATTTTCACTAATCACTATCCTGCTATTCATTCGACGTTAATCTGTATTTAATTCGGTAATATTCGCGGTATTCTGTTATTCACGTGAACGGATTCATTCTATACAAATCAGATCCGCATATGAAATGTTGTGGATTTTTCATTTAATGGATCGTCTGTCTGGTTGGTATTCAATTCAGTAAAATGTAAGTAAAAACTAATTTATTTATTACCTAATTTAGAATATTTGTTTGTAAAAAATAGATTATTAACATTTTTATGGGTAAAAGGACAAAAAGATCAATTTACTAGGTAATCGATTGCTTATGAATTGTACGAGTAATCAGGCTGTGGTAGTCTTTTCTGATGTATGTAAAAGAGATGTGGAGTTTGATAGAGGGTCATTATGGGAATGTGGATACCGTCAACGCACATAACAACTATAGGCACACCACATTTTGGGTTAAACAAGAGTTTTACTTTAAGTTTTTCTTCTGTCGTCATTTGTAGAGTAATCCAATTGGGACATAAGTTGGCTTTAAGTGTGTCTTGCAATGTGGACTGAGCGAAGCCCGCATCCAAATCTTGCCCAACGCCATGTTGCAAATTATCTACAGCAAAAAAACCTCAAACAAGCGATTAGTTTCTCTTTTCTTTATATTGACTCACTTCGCTGAGGAGGTGGAAGCTTTCTGTTGGTGGATTCTTTTTTTTCTCTGCTTGCAATCAGGACAAAAAAGTTAATTTCAAAATTTAATAATAAATATGAAAACAAATTAGAAAATTACTTCTGTTTAGGTAGAGCGGTTGAACTTGAATTTTTAATGAAATCAAAATCAATTATCCAAGATTCAGAAGATTATCACATGAACAGCTGTAATGTCAAATTGGTTCGGGATAATGTAGTTCACCCGATGGATAGCAGAATGAAAAGGCAGTGTGAAAGGGAATCGAATGGGTGGATCGGATATGCGATTCACGTGAATAGCAGAATAGGGCTGTATCTCTTGTCCTGAAAAGTGCTTTGGATTCGCCAGAGTTATTTTTACAAAATGCTACGACGTTCGTTATCAAAGATTACTATTGATTTAACTTTAAACATTTATACAAATTTATTTTAAAGAAAAATATCAAAAGTAGAATTCATCAAAACAAATAAAATGCTTACTTGTTGGATTTCTTTTTCTATACTTGATGTATCCATGATGTTTGTTTCAGAAGGACCAACTTGCATTTGTATTTCTTCTTCAGCCAATGGATCTAATGCATCCCATGCATCCAATTTATCTATTCTATTTATAGTGGTAGGAATCTTTTTTACAGCTTTGGTCAGTGTTGTTGGTAACTTTTGGTTGGGTATCCAATCTGGATGGGACTTATCGTTTGTATTCGCCGGAGCTCCTTGTAATTGATTCAATAAAATGATAAATATTAAAATAAAATGGTTGTACGCATATTTACATACATACATACCCGTTTGAAAATGCTCAGAGCAAATAATTTTGTATTGAGCATTTAAATGTGTAATATCGATTCTATTGATGGCACTTATCCATCCAGATAGTCTTTCGCTTCTATATATCTTGCCGTTGACACTTGGAAATCTAAAGAACTTAACTCTGGATTGTTGTTTACATCGAATATTTTTACAATTGGGAACGCAACAATTTATCCCCATGTCTCGAGCTAGTATGAAATATAGAAACGTTTTGCGTTTTAACTTTGTCGTATAAAATTATAAAATATTTGTTATTTTTAAGCATGTATTAATTGGTAATCAAATAAATGGATTTGGGGCTTAGGATGAGCCAAATGCTTTTAACAGACTCGGTTTTTTTTTTTTAAATTTTTGTTTTTAAGTAGTGATGCCACTTTTTCAATGAAGTTATGGTCTTTCGTTTTATGTAAAAAAAAGACTTGAATATTATACCTGCAGCTGGTTCATGATCTTCGGATTTTTGATTAGTTTCCTCCAAATAATCTTCTAAAACGTCTTCGTTCAAAGAATTTTCGGTTTCTATCACATCATCAGCTATTTGAAAAATAGAAAATAAATATTAAACGAAAAATTAACTTAACAAGCAAAGCGATATATTTAGCAAATAAATTAAAGTCCAACTGTTCGTAAATAGCCTAAACCTAGTGACTTACAAGTTACAACTCTCAACTATATCTATGTGCGTGTTAACGACTTTAGTTAGGTAGTGGAAAGTCGAAAATCAAAAGAATTACTTTAAGAACCAGACCATGTAGAAGCTTTTGGTTTGCATGGATATACGGGAATTGAATAGACCTTTCGTTTGATGTATGTATCGATGGGTTTGGGAAATATTGAGAAAAATGTTGATTTTTATAGACAACCTATTTCAAGGCTCGGTTGCGGAAATGTCGCCATCAGAATCAGATTTAGCGTTGCGTTGAAAATCAGACGAATCACTTTGCATTGCAATATTTCCAGAACCGGACCTCGCATAAGCTTCTGGTTTTCACCTATGGAAAGTTCTTGAAAAGCTAACAAACGATTTTTTTACCGCAGCCTCTTACAAGGCTTGGTTTCCCAGATGTAGCTACCCAAAGACATTGATAGGTAGTGGAAAGTCGAAAATCAAAAGAATCACTTTGGATTGCAATATTTTGAGAACCACACCATGTAGAAGCTTTTGGTTTGCATGGGTATACGGGAATTGAATAGACCTTTCGTTTGATGTACGTATCGATGGGTTTGGGAAATATTGAGAAAAATGTTGATTTTTATAGACAAGGGGTTAGTCCATGATTTTTTTCAAAAATCCGAAAAACCTTATTTTAAAAAATTGCGATGAGTGGCACATCCATGGAAAGCTCGACGAATTCTCTATTCAAAACTAAAAACTAAAACGTCGTACGAGCCTTTGTTGCGGAAATATCTCCATCAGAAGACTTCGTTTCGTTTGCATCGATATTCAGTTCTAAGTTCACTTTGGATAGAAATATTTCGAAAACCAGACCTCACAGAATCTTCTGCTTTTCGATAGTAGAAAGCTCTTCGTTAGATTTGATGAATTCTGAAAACTACAACCTATTTCAAGGCTCGGTTGCGGAAATGTCGCCATCAGAATCAGATTTAGCGTTGCGTTGAAAATCAGACGAATCACTTTGCATTGCAATATTTCCAGAACCGGACCTCGCATAAGCTTCTGGTTTTCACCTATGGAAAGCTCTTGAAAAGCTAACAAACGATTTTTTTACCGCAGCCTCTTACAAGGCTTGGTTTCCCAGATGTAGCTACCCAAAGACATTGATAGGTAGTGGAAAGTCGAAAATCAAAAGAATCACTTTGGATTGCAATATTTTGAGAACCACACCATGTAGAAGCTTTTGGTTTGCATGGGTATACGGGAATTGAATAGACCTTTCGTTTGATGTACGTATCGATGGGTTTGGGAAATATTGAGAAAAATGTTGATTTTTATAGACAAGGGGTTAGTCCATGATTTTTTTCAAAAATCCGAAAAACCTTATTTTAAAAAATTGCGATGAGTGGCACATCCATGGAAAGCTCGACGAATTCTCTATTCAAAACTAAAAACTAAAACGTCGTACGAGCCTTTGTTGCGGAAATATCTCCATCAGAAGACTTCGTTTCGTTTGCATCGATATTCAGTTCTAAGTTCACTTTGGATAGAAATATTTCGAAAACCAGACCTCACAGAATCTTCTGCTTTTCGATAGTAGAAAGCTCTTCGTTAGATTTGATGAATTCTGAAAACTACAACCTATTTCAAGGCTCGGTTGCGGAAATGTCGCCATCAGAATCAGATTTAGCGTTGCGTTGAAAATCAGACGAATCACTTTGCATTGCAATATTTCCAGAACCGGACCTCGCATAAGCTTCTGGTTTTCACCTATGGAAAGCTCTTGAAAAGCTAACAAACGATTTTTTTACCGCAGCCTCTTACAAGGCTTGGTTTCCCAGATGTAGCTACCCAAAGACATTGATAGGTAGTGGAAAGTCGAAAATCAAAAGAATCACTTTGGATTGCAATATTTTGAGAACCACACCATGTAGAAGCTTTTGGTTTGCATGGATATACGGGAATTGAATAGACCTTTCGTTTGATGTATGTATCGATGGGTTTGGGAAATATTGAGAAAAATGTTGATTTTTATAGACAACCTATTTCAAGGCTCGGTTGCGGAAATGTCGCCATCAGAATCAGATTTAGCGTTGCGTTGAAAATCAGACGAATCACTTTGCATTGCAATATTTCCAGAACCGGACCTCGCATAAGCTTCTGGTTTTCACCTATGGAAAGCTCTTGAAAAGTTAACAAACGATTTTCTTACCGCAGCCTCTTACAAGGCTTGGTTTCCCAGATATAGCTACCCAAAGACTTTGTTAGGTAGTGGAAAGTCGAAAATCAAAAGAATCACTTTGGATTGCAATATTTTGAGAACTACACCATGTAGAAGCTTTTGGTTTGCATGGATATATGGGAATTGAATAGACCTTTCATTTGATGTATGTATCGATGGGTTTGGGAAATATTGAGAAAAATGTTGATTTTTATAGACAAGGGGTTAGTCCATGATTTTTTTCAAAAATCCGAAAAACCTTATTTTAAAAAATTGCGATGAGTGGCACATCCATGGAAAGCTCGACGAATTCTCTATTCAAAACTAAAAACTAAAACGTCGTACGAGCCTTTGTTGCGGAAATATCTCCATCAGAAGACTTCGTTTCGTTTGCATCGATATTCAGTTCTAAGTTCACTTTGGATAGAAATATTTCGAAAACCAGACCTCACAGAATCTTCTGCTTTTCGATAGTAGAAAGCTCTTCGTTAGATTTGATGAATTCTGAAAACTACAACCTATTTCAAGGCTCGGTTGCGGAAATGTCGCCATCAGAATCAGATTTAGCGTTGCGTTGAAAATCAGACGAATCACTTTGCATTGCAATATTTCCAGAACCGGACCTCGCATAAGCTTCTGGTTTTCACCTATGGAAAGCTCTTGAAAAGCTAACAAACGATTTTTTTACCGCAGCCTCTTACAAGGCTTGGTTTCCCAGATGTAGCTACCCAAAGACATTGATAGGTAGTGGAAAGTCGAAAATCAAAAGAATCACTTTGGATTGCAATATTTTGAGAACCACACCATGTAGAAGCTTTTGGTTTGCATGGGTATACGGGAATTGAATAGACCTTTCGTTTGATGTACGTATCGATGGGTTTGGGAAATATTGAGAAAAATGTTGATTTTTATAGACAAGGGGTTAGTCCATGATTTTTTTCAAAAATCCGAAAAACCTTATTTTAAAAAATTGCGATGAGTGGCACATCCATGGAAAGCTCGACGAATTCTCTATTCAAAACTAAAAACTAAAACGTCGTACGAGCCTTTGTTGCGGAAATATCTCCATCAGAAGACTTCGTTTCGTTTGCATCGATATTCAGTTCTAAGTTCACTTTGGATAGAAATATTTCGAAAACCAGACCTCACAGAATCTTCTGCTTTTCGATAGTAGCTATGGAAAGCTCTTGAAAAGTTAACAAACGATTTTCTTACCGCAGCCTCTTACAAGGCTTGGTTTCCCAGATATAGCTACCCAAAGACTTTGTTAGGTAGTGGAAAGTCGAAAATCAAAAGAATCACTTTGGATTGCAATATTTTGAGAACTACACCATGTAGAAGCTTTTGGTTTGCATGGATATATGGGAATTGAATAGACCTTTCATTTGATGTATGTATCGATGGGTTTGGGAAATATTGAGAAAAATGTTGATTTTTATAGACAAGGGGTTAGTCCATGATTTTTTTCAAAAATCCGAAAAACCTTATTTTAAAAAATTGCGATGAGTGGCACATCCATGGAAAGCTCGACGAATTCTCTATTCAAAACTAAAAACTAAAACGTCGTACGAGCCTTTGTTGCGGAAATATCTCCATCAGAAGACTTCGTTTCGTTTGCATCGATATTCAGTTCTAAGTTCACTTTGGATAGAAATATTTCGAAAACCAGACCTCACAGAATCTTCTGCTTTTCGATAGTAGAAAGCTCTTCGTTAGATTTGATGAATTCTGAAAACTACAACCTATTTCAAGGCTCGGTTGCGGAAATGTCGCCATCAGAATCAGATTTAGCGTTGCGTTGAAAATCAGACGAATCACTTTGCATTGCAATATTTCCAGAACCGGACCTCGCATAAGCTTCTGGTTTTCACCTATGGAAAGCTCTTGAAAAGCTAACAAACGATTTTTTTACCGCAGCCTCTTACAAGGCTTGGTTTCCCAGATGTAGCTACCCAAAGACATTGATAGGTAGTGGAAAGTCGAAAATCAAAAGAATCACTTTGGATTGCAATATTTTGAGAACCACACCATGTAGAAGCTTTTGGTTTGCATGGGTATACGGGAATTGAATAGACCTTTCGTTTGATGTACGTATCGATGGGTTTGGGAAATATTGAGAAAAATGTTGATTTTTATAGACAAGGGGTTAGTCCATGATTTTTTTCAAAAATCCGAAAAACCTTATTTTAAAAAATTGCGATGAGTGGCACATCCATGGAAAGCTCGACGAATTCTCTATTCAAAACTAAAAACTAAAACGTCGTACGAGCCTTTGTTGCGGAAATATCTCCATCAGAAGACTTCGTTTCGTTTGCATCGATATTCAGTTCTAAGTTCACTTTGGATAGAAATATTTCGAAAACCAGACCTCACAGAATCTTCTGCTTTTCGATAGTAGAAAGCTCTTCGTTAGATTTGATGAATTCTGAAAACTACAACCTATTTAAAGGCTCGGTTGCGGAAATGTCGCCATCAGAATCAGATTTAGCGTTGCGTTGAAAATCAGACGAATCACTTTGCATTGCAATATTTCCAGAACCGGACCTCGCATAAGCTTCTGGTTTTCACCTATGGAAAGCTCTTGAAAAGCTAACAAACGATTTTTTTACCGCAGCCTCTTACAAGGCTTGGTTTCCCAGATATCCCAGATATAGCTACCCAAAGACATTGATAGGTAGTGGAAAGTCGAAAATCAAAAGAATCACTTTGGATTGCAATATTTTGAGAACCACACCATGTAGAAGCTTTTGGTTTGCATGGATATACGGGAATTGAATAGACCTTTCGTTTGATGTATGTATCGATGGGTTTGGGAAATATTGAGAAAAATGTTGATTTTTATAGACAACCTATTTCAAGGCTCGGTTGCGGAAATGTCGCCATCAGAATCAGATTTAGCGTTGCGTTGAAAATCAGACGAATCACTTTGCATTGCAATATTTCCAGAACCGGACCTCGCATAAGCTTCTGGTTTTCACCTATGGAAAGCTCTTGAAAAGTTAACAAACGATTTTCTTACCGCAGCCTCTTACAAGGCTTGGTTTCCCAGATATAGCTACCCAAAGACTTTGTTAGGTAGTGGAAAGTCGAAAATCAAAAGAATCACTTTGGATTGCAATATTTTGAGAACTACACCATGTAGAAGCTTTTGGTTTGCATGGATATATGGGAATTGAATAGACCTTTCATTTGATGTATGTATCGATGGGTTTGGGAAATATTGAGAAAAATGTTGATTTTTATAGACAAGGGGTTAGTCCATGATTTTTTTCAAAAATCCGAAAAACCTTATTTTAAAAAATTGCGATGAGTGGCACATCCATGGAAAGCTCGACGAATTCTCTATTCAAAACTAAAAACTAAAACGTCGTACGAGCCTTTGTTGCGGAAATATCTCCATCAGAAGACTTCGTTTCGTTTGCATCGATATTCAGTTCTAAGTTCACTTTGGATAGAAATATTTCGAAAACCAGACCTCACAGAATCTTCTGCTTTTCGATAGTAGAAAGCTCTTCGTTAGATTTGATGAATTCTGAAAACTACAACCTATTTCAAGGCTCGGTTGCGGAAATGTCGCCATCAGAATCAGATTTAGCGTTGCGTTGAAAATCAGACGATCACTTTGCATTGCAATATTTCCAGAACCGGACCTCGCATAAGCTTCTGGTTTTCACCTATGGAAAGCTCTTGAAAAGCTAACAAACGATTTTTTTACTGCAGCCTCTTACAAGGCTTGGTTTCCCAGATATAGCTACCCAAAGACTTTGTTAGGTAGTGGAAAGTCGAAAATCAAAAGAATCACTTTGGATTGCAATATTTTGAGAACTACACCATGTAGAATCTTTTGGTTTGCATGGATATATGGGAATTGAATAGACCTTTCGTTTGATGTATGTATCGATGGGTTTGGGAAATATTGAGAAAAATGTTGATTTTTATAGACAAGGGGTTAGTCCATGATTTTTTTCAAAAATCCGAAAAACCTTATTTTAAAAAATTGCGATGAGTGGCACATCCATGGAAAGCTCGACGAATTCTCTATTCAAAACTAAAAACTAAAACGTCGTACGAGCCTTTGTTGCGGAAATATCTCCATCAGAAGACTTCGTTTCGTTTGCATCGATATTCAGTTCTAAGTTCACTTTGGATAGAAATATTTCGAAAACCAGACCTCACAGAATCTTCTGCTTTTCGATAGTAGAAAGCTCTTCGTTAGATTTGATGAATTCTGAAAACTACAACCTATTTCAAGGCTCGGTTGCGGAAATGTCGCCATCAGAATCAGATTTAGCGTTGCGTTGAAAATCAGACGAATCACTTTGCATTGCAATATTTCCAGAACCGGACCTCGCATAAGCTTCTGGTTTTCACCTATGGAAAGCTCTTGAAAAGCTAACAAACGATTTTTTTACCGCAGCCTCTTACAAGGCTTGGTTTCCCAGATATAGCTACCCAAAGACATTGATAGGTAGTGGAAAGTCGAAAATCAAAAGAATCACTTTGGATTGCAATATTTTGAGAACCACACCATGTAGAAGCTTTTGGTTTGCATGGATATACGGGAATTGAATAGACCTTTCGTTTGATGTATGTATCGATGGGTTTGGGAAATATTGAGAAAAATGTTGATTTTTATAGACAACCTATTTCAAGGCTCGGTTGCGGAAATGTCGCCATCAGAATCAGATTTAGCGTTGCGTTGAAAATCAGACGAATCACTTTGCATTGCAATATTTCCAGAACCGGACCTCGCATAAGCTTCTGGTTTTCACCTATGGAAAGCTCTTGAAAAGCTAACAAACGATTTTTTTACCGCAGCCTCTTACAAGGCGTGGTTTCCCAGATGTAGCTACCCAAAGACATTGATAGGTAGTGGAAAGTCGAAAATCAAAAGAATCACTTTGGATTGCAATATTTTGAGAACTACACCATGTAGAATCTTTTGGTTTGCATGGATATATGGGAATTGAATAGACCTTTCGTTTGATGTATGTATCGATGGGTTTGGGAAATATTGAGAAAAATGTTGATTTTTATAGACAAGGGGTTAGTCCATGATTTTTTTCAAAAATCCGAAAAACCTTATTTTAAAAAATTGCGATGAGTGGCACATCCATGGAAAGCTCGACGAATTCTCTATTCAAAACTAAAAACTAAAACGTCGTACGAGCCTTTGTTGCGGAAATATCTCCATCAGAAGACTTCGTTTCGTTTGCATCGATATTCAGTTCTAAGTTCACATTGGATAGAAATATTTCGAAAACCAGACCTCGCAGAATCTTCTGCTTTTCGATAGTAGAAAGCTCTTCGTTAGATTTGATGAATTCTGAAAACTACAACCTATTTCAAGGCTCGGTTGCGGAAATGTCGCCATCAGAATCAGATTTAGCGTTGCGTTGAAAATCAGACGAATCACTTTGCATTGCAATATTTCCAGAACCGGACCTCGCATAAGCTTCTGGTTTTCACCTATGGAAAGCTCTTGAAAAGCTAACAAACGATTTTTTTACCGCAGCCTCTTACAAGGCTTGGTTTCCCAGATATAGCTACCCAAAGACTTTGTTAGGTAGTGGAAAGTCGAAAATCAAAAGAATCACTTTGGATTGCAATATTTTGAGAACTACACCATGTAGAATCTTTTGGTTTGCATGGATATATGGGAATTGAATAGACCTTTCGTTTGATGTATGTATCGATGGGTTTGGGAAATATTGAGAAAAATGTTGATTTTTATAGACAAGGGGTTAGTCCATGATTTTTTTCAAAAATCCGAAAAACCTTATTTTAAAAAATTGCGATGAGTGGCACATCCATGGAAAGCTCGACGAATTCTCTATTCAAAACTAAAAACTAAAACGTCGTACGAGCCTTTGTTGCGGAAATATCTCCATCAGAAGACTTCGTTTCGTTTGCATCGATATTCAGTTCTAAGTTCACATTGGATAGAAATATTTCGAAAACCAGACCTCGCAGAATCTTCTGCTTTTCGATAGTAGAAAGCTCTTCGTTAGATTTGATGAATTCTGAAAACTACAACCTATTTCAAGGCTCGGTTGCGGAAATGTCGCCATCAGAATCAGATTTAGCGTTGCGTTGAAAATCAGATGAATCACTTTGCATTGCAATATTTCCAGAACCGGACCTCGCATAAGCTTCTGGTTTTCACCTATGGAAAGCTCTTGAAAAGCTAACAAACGATTTTTTTACCGCAGCCTCTTACAAGGCGTGGTTTCCCAGATGTAGCTACCCAAAGACATTGATAGGTAGTGGAAAGTCGAAAATCAAAAGAATCACTTTGGATTGCAATATTTTGAGAACCACACCATGTAGAAGCTTTTGGTTTGCATGGGTATACGGGAATTGAATAGACCTTTCGTTTGATGTACGTATCGATGGGTTTGGGAAATATTGAGAAAAATGTTGATTTTTATAGACAAGGGGTTAGTCCATGATTTTTTTCAAAAATCCGAAAAACCTTATTTTAAAAAATTGCGATGAGTGGCACATCCATGGAAAGCTCGACGAATTCTCTATTCAAAACTAAAAACTAAAACGTCGTACGAGCCTTTGTTGCGGAAATATCTCCATCAGAAGACTTCGTTTCGTTTGCATCGATATTCAGTTCTAAGTTCACTTTGGATAGAAATATTTCGAAAACCAGACCTCACAGAATCTTCTGCTTTTCGATAGTAGAAAGCTCTTCGTTAGATTTGATGAATTCTGAAAACTACAACCTATTTCAAGGCTCGGTTGCGGAAATGTCGCCATCAGAATCAGATTTAGCGTTGCGTTGAAAATCAGACGAATCACTTTGCATTGCAATATTTCCAGAACCGGACCTCGCATAAGCTTCTGGTTTTCACCTATGGAAAGCTCTTGAAAAGCTAACAAACGATTTTTTTACCGCAGCCTCTTACAAGGCGTGGTTTCCCAGATGTAGCTACCCAAAGACATTGATAGGTAGTGGAAAGTCGAAAATCAAAAGAATCACTTTGGATTGCAATATTTTGAGAACTACACCATGTAGAATCTTTTGGTTTGCATGGATATATGGGAATTGAATAGACCTTTCGTTTGATGTATGTATCGATGGGTTTGGGAAATATTGAGAAAAATGTTGATTTTTATAGACAAGGGGTTAGTCCATGATTTTTTTCAAAAATCCGAAAAACCTTATTTTAAAAAATTGCGATGAGTGGCACATCCATGGAAAGCTCGACGAATTCTCTATTCAAAACTAAAAACTAAAACGTCGTACGAGCCTTTGTTGCGGAAATATCTCCATCAGAAGACTTCGTTTCGTTTGCATCGATATTCAGTTCTAAGTTCACATTGGATAGAAATATTTCGAAAACCAGACCTCGCAGAATCTTCTGCTTTTCGATAGTAGAAAGCTCTTCGTTAGATTTGATGAATTCTGAAAACTACAACCTATTTCAAGGCTCGGTTGCGGAAATGTCGCCATCAGAATCAGATTTAGCGTTGCGTTGAAAATCAGACGAATCACTTTGCATTGCAATATTTCCAGAACCGGACCTCGCATAAGCTTCTGGTTTTCACCTATGGAAAGCTCTTGAAAAGCTAACAAACGATTTTTTTACCGCAGCCTCTTACAAGGCTTGGTTTCCCAGATATAGCTACCCAAAGACTTTGTTAGGTAGTGGAAAGTCGAAAATCAAAAGAATCACTTTGGATTGCAATATTTTGAGAACTACACCATGTAGAATCTTTTGGTTTGCATGGATATATGGGAATTGAATAGACCTTTCGTTTGATGTATGTATCGATGGGTTTGGGAAATATTGAGAAAAATGTTGATTTTTATAGACAAGGGGTTAGTCCATGATTTTTTTCAAAAATCCGAAAAACCTTATTTTAAAAAATTGCGATGAGTGGCACATCCATGGAAAGCTCGACGAATTCTCTATTCAAAACTAAAAACTAAAACGTCGTACGAGCCTTTGTTGCGGAAATATCTCCATCAGAAGACTTCGTTTCGTTTGCATCGATATTCAGTTCTAAGTTCACATTGGATAGAAATATTTCGAAAACCAGACCTCGCAGAATCTTCTGCTTTTCGATAGTAGAAAGCTCTTCGTTAGATTTGATGAATTCTGAAAACTACAACCTATTTCAAGGCTCGGTTGCGGAAATGTCGCCATCAGAATCAGATTTAGCGTTGCGTTGAAAATCAGATGAATCACTTTGCATTGCAATATTTCCAGAACCGGACCTCGCATAAGCTTCTGGTTTTCACCTATGGAAAGCTCTTGAAAAGCTAACAAACGATTTTTTTACCGCAGCCTCTTACAAGGCGTGGTTTCCCAGATGTAGCTACCCAAAGACATTGATAGGTAGTGGAAAGTCGAAAATCAAAAGAATCACTTTGGATTGCAATATTTTGAGAACCACACCATGTAGAAGCTTTTGGTTTGCATGGGTATACGGGAATTGAATAGACCTTTCGTTTGATGTACGTATCGATGGGTTTGGGAAATATTGAGAAAAATGTTGATTTTTATAGACAAGGGGTTAGTCCATGATTTTTTTCAAAAATCCGAAAAACCTTATTTTAAAAAATTGCGATGAGTGGCACATCCATGGAAAGCTCGACGAATTCTCTATTCAAAACTAAAAACTAAAACGTCGTACGAGCCTTTGTTGCGGAAATATCTCCATCAGAAGACTTCGTTTCGTTTGCATCGATATTCAGTTCTAAGTTCACTTTGGATAGAAATATTTCGAAAACCAGACCTCACAGAATCTTCTGCTTTTCGATAGTAGAAAGCTCTTCGTTAGATTTGATGAATTCTGAAAACTACAACCTATTTCAAGGCTCGGTTGCGGAAATGTCGCCATCAGAATCAGATTTAGCGTTGCGTTGAAAATCAGACGAATCACTTTGCATTGCAATATTTCCAGAACCGGACCTCGCATAAGCTTCTGGTTTTCACCTATGGAAAGCTCTTGAAAAGCTAACAAACGATTTTTTTACCGCAGCCTCTTACAAGGCGTGGTTTCCCAGATGTAGCTACCCAAAGACATTGATAGGTAGTGGAAAGTCGAAAATCAAAAGAATCACTTTGGATTGCAATATTTTGAGAACCACACCATGTAGAAGCTTTTGGTTTGCATGGATATATGGGAATTGAATAGACCTTTCATTTGATGTATGTATCGATGGGTTTGGGAAATATTGAGAAAAATGTTGATTTTTATAGACAAGGGGTTAGTCCATGATTTTTTTCAAAAATCCGAAAAACCTTATTTTAAAAAATTGCGATGAGTGGCACATCCATGGAAAGCTCGACGAATTCTCTATTCAAAACTAAAAACTAAAACGTCGTACGAGCCTTTGTTGCGGAAATATCTCCATCAGAAGACTTCGTTTCGTTTGCATCGATATTCAGTTCTAAGTTCACTTTGGATAGAAATATTTCGAAAACCAGACCTCACAGAATCTTCTGCTTTTCGATAGTAGAAAGCTCTTCGTTAGATTTGATGAATTCTGAAAACTACAACCTATTTCAAGGCTCGGTTGCGGAAATGTCGCCATCAGAATCAGATTTAGCGTTGCGTTGAAAATCAGACGAATCACTTTGCATTGCAATATTTCCAGAACCGGACCTCGCATAAGCTTCTGGTTTTCACCTATGGAAAGCTCTTGAAAAGCTAACAAACGATTTTTTTACCGCAGCCTCTTACAAGGCGTGGTTTCCCAGATGTAGCTACCCAAAGACATTGATAGGTAGTGGAAAGTCGAAAATCAAAAGAATCACTTTGGATTGCAATATTTTGAGAACCACACCATGTAGAAGCTTTTGGTTTGCATGGATATATGGGAATTGAATAGACCTTTCATTTGATGTATGTATCGATGGGTTTGGGAAATATTGAGAAAAATGTTGATTTTTATAGACAAGGGGTTAGTCCATGATTTTTTTCAAAAATCCGAAAAACCTTATTTTAAAAAATTGCGATGAGTGGCACATCCATGGAAAGCTCGACGAATTCTCTATTCAAAACTAAAAACTAAAACGTCGTACGAGCCTTTGTTGCGGAAATATCTCCATCAGAAGACTTCGTTTCGTTTGCATCGATATTCAGTTCTAAGTTCACTTTGGATAGAAATATTTCGAAAACCAGACCTCACAGAATCTTCTGCTTTTCGATAGCAGAAAGCTCTTCGTTAGATTTGATGAATTCTGAAAACTACAACCTATTTCAAGGCTCGGTTGCGGAAATGTCGCCATCAGAATCAGATTTAGCGTTGCGTTGAAAATCAGACGAATCACTTTGCATTGCAATATTTCCAGAACCGGACCTCGCATAAGCTTCTGGTTTTCACCTATGGAAAGCTCTTGAAAAGCTAACAAACGATTTTTTTACCGCAGCCTCTTACAAGGCTTGGTTTCCCAGATATAGCTACCCAAAGACTTTGTTAGGTAGTGGAAAGTCGAAAATCAAAAGAATCACTTTGGATTGCAATATTTTGAGAACTACACCATGTAGAATCTTTTGGTTTGCATGGATATATGGGAATTGAATAGACCTTTCGTTTGATGTATGTATCGATGGGTTTGGGAAATATTGAGAAAAATGTTGATTTTTATAGACAAGGGGTTAGTCCATGATTTTTTTCAAAAATCCGAAAAACCTTATTTTAAAAAATTGCGATGAGTGGCACATCCATGGAAAGCTCGACGAATTCTCTATTCAAAACTAAAAACTAAAACGTCGTACGAGCCTTTGTTGCGGAAATATCTCCATCAGAAGACTTCGTTTCGTTTGCATCGATATTCAGTTCTAAGTTCACATTGGATAGAAATATTTCGAAAACCAGACCTCGCAGAATCTTCTGCTTTTCGATAGTAGAAAGCTCTTCGTTAGATTTGATGAATTCTGAAAACTACAACCTATTTCAAGGCTCGGTTGCGGAAATGTCGCCATCAGAATCAGATTTAGCGTTGCGTTGAAAATCAGATGAATCACTTTGCATTGCAATATTTCCAGAACCGGACCTCGCATAAGCTTCTGGTTTTCACCTATGGAAAGCTCTTGAAAAGCTAACAAACGATTTTTTTACCGCAGCCTCTTACAAGGCGTGGTTTCCCAGATGTAGCTACCCAAAGACATTGATAGGTAGTGGAAAGTCGAAAATCAAAAGAATCACTTTGGATTGCAATATTTTGAGAACCACACCATGTAGAAGCTTTTGGTTTGCATGGGTATACGGGAATTGAATAGACCTTTCGTTTGATGTACGTATCGATGGGTTTGGGAAATATTGAGAAAAATGTTGATTTTTATAGACAAGGGGTTAGTCCATGATTTTTTTCAAAAATCCGAAAAACCTTATTTTAAAAAATTGCGATGAGTGGCACATCCATGGAAAGCTCGACGAATTCTCTATTCAAAACTAAAAACTAAAACGTCGTACGAGCCTTTGTTGCGGAAATATCTCCATCAGAAGACTTCGTTTCGTTTGCATCGATATTCAGTTCTAAGTTCACTTTGGATAGAAATATTTCGAAAACCAGACCTCACAGAATCTTCTGCTTTTCGATAGTAGAAAGCTCTTCGTTAGATTTGATGAATTCTGAAAACTACAACCTATTTCAAGGCTCGGTTGCGGAAATGTCGCCATCAGAATCAGATTTAGCGTTGCGTTGAAAATCAGACGAATCACTTTGCATTGCAATATTTCCAGAACCGGACCTCGCATAAGCTTCTGGTTTTCACCTATGGAAAGCTCTTGAAAAGCTAACAAACGATTTTTTTACCGCAGCCTCTTACAAGGCTTGGTTTCCCAGATATAGCTACCCAAAGACTTTGTTAGGTAGTGGAAAGTCGAAAATCAAAAGAATCACTTTGGATTGCAATATTTTGAGAACTACACCATGTAGAATCTTTTGGTTTGCATGGATATATGGGAATTGAATAGACCTTTCGTTTGATGTATGTATCGATGGGTTTGGGAAATATTGAGAAAAATGTTGATTTTTATAGACAAGGGGTTAGTCCATGATTTTTTTCAAAAATCCGAAAAACCTTATTTTAAAAAATTGCGATGAGTGGCACATCCATGGAAAGCTCGACGAATTCTCTATTCAAAACTAAAAACTAAAACGTCGTACGAGCCTTTGTTGCGGAAATATCTCCATCAGAAGACTTCGTTTCGTTGCATCGATATTCAGTTCTAAGTTCACTTTGGATAGAAATATTTCGAAAACCAGACCTCACAGAATCTTCTGCTTTTCGATAGTAGAAAGCTCTTCGTTAGATTTGATGAATTCTGAAAACTACAACCTATTTCAAGGCTCGGTTGCGGAAATGTCGCCATCAGAATCAGATTTAGCGTTGCGTTGAAAATCAGACGAATCACTTTGCATTGCAATATTTCCAGAACCGGACCTCGCATAAGCTTCTGGTTTTCACCTATGGAAAGCTCTTGAAAAGCTAACAAACGATTTTTTTACCGCAGCCTCTTACAAGGCTTGGTTTCCCAGATGTAGCTACCCAAAGACATTGATAGGTAGTGGAAAGTCGAAAATCAAAAGAATCACTTTGGATTGCAATATTTTGAGAACCACACCATGTAGAAGCTTTTGGTTTGCATGGGTATACGGGAATTGAATAGACCTTTCGTTTGATGTACGTATCGATGGGTTTGGGAAATATTGAGAAAAATGTTGATTTTTATAGACAAGGGGTTAGTCCATGATTTTTTTCAAAAATCCGAAAAACCTTATTTTAAAAAATTGCGATGAGTGGCACATCCATGGAAAGCTCGACGAATTCTCTATTCAAAACTAAAAACTAAAACGTCGTACGAGCCTTTGTTGCGGAAATATCTCCATCAGAAGACTTCGTTTCGTTTGCATCGATATTCAGTTCTAAGTTCACTTTGGATAGAAATATTTCGAAAACCAGACCTCACAGAATCTTCTGCTTTTCGATAGTAGAAAGCTCTTCGTTAGATTTGATGAATTCTGAAAACTACAACCTATTTCAAGGCTCGGTTGCGGAAATGTCGCCATCAGAATCAGATTTAGCGTTGCGTTGAAAATCAGACGAATCACTTTGCATTGCAATATTTCCAGAACCGGACCTCGCATAAGCTTCTGGTTTTCACCTATGGAAAGCTCTTGAAAAGCTAACAAACGATTTTTTTACCGCAGCCTCTTACAAGGCTTGGTTTCCCAGATATAGCTACCCAAAGACATTGATAGGTAGTGGAAAGTCGAAAATCAAAAGAATCACTTTGGATTGCAATATTTTGAGAACCACACCATGTAGAAGCTTTTGGTTTGCATGGATATACGGGAATTGAATAGACCTTTCGTTTGATGTATGTATCGATGGGTTTGGGAAATATTGAGAAAAATGTTGATTTTTATAGACAACCTATTTCAAGGCTCGGTTGCGGAAATGTCGCCATCAGAATCAGATTTAGCGTTGCGTTGAAAATCAGACGAATCACTTTGCATTGCAATATTTCCAGAACCGGACCTCGCATAAGCTTCTGGTTTTCACCTATGGAAAGCTCTTGAAAAGTTAACACACGATTTTTTTACTGCAGCCTCTTACAAGGCTTGGTTTCCCAGATATAGCTACCCAAAGACTTTGTTAGGTAGTGGAAAGTCGAAAATCAAAAGAATCACTTTGGATTGCAATATTTTGAGAACCAGACCATGTAGAAGCTTTTGGTTTGCATGGATATACGGGAATTGAATAGACCTTTCGTTTGATGTATGTATCTATGGGTTTGGGAAATATTGAGAAAAATGTTGATTTTTATAGACAAGGGGTTAGTCCATGATTTTTTTCAAAAATCCGAAAAACCTTATTTTAAAAAATTGCGATGAGTGGCACATCCATGGAAAGCTCGACGAATTCTCTATTCAAAACTAAAAACTAAAACGTCGTACGAGCCTTTGTTGCGGAAATATCTCCATCAGAAGACTTCGTTTCGTTTGCATCGATATTCAGTTCTAAGTTCACTTTGGATAGAAATATTTCGAAAACCAGACCTCACAGAATCTTCTGCTTTTCGATAGTAGAAAGCTCTTCGTTAGATTTGATGAATTCTGAAAACTACAACCTATTTCAAGGCTCGGTTGCGGAAATGTCGCCATCAGAATCAGATTTAGCGTTGCGTTGAAAATCAGACGAATCACTTTGCATTGCAATATTTCCAGAACCGGACCTCGCATAAGCTTCTGGTTTTCACCTATGGAAAGCTCTTGAAAAGCTAACAAACGATTTTTTTACCGCAGCCTCTTACAAGGCTTGGTTTCCCAGATATAGCTACCCAAAGACATTGATAGGTAGTGGAAAGTCGAAAATCAAAAGAATCACTTTGGATTGCAATATTTTGAGAACCACACCATGTAGAAGCTTTTGGTTTGCATGGGTATACGGGAATTGAATAGACCTTTCGTTTGATGTACGTATCGATGGGTTTGGGAAATATTGAGAAAAATGTTGATTTTTATAGACAAGGGGTTAGTCCATGATTTTTTTCAAAAATCCGAAAAACCTTATTTTAAAAAATTGCGATGAGTGGCACATCCATGGAAAGCTCGACGAATTCCCTATTCAAAACTGAAAACTAAATTGTCGTACGAACCTTGATTACGGAAATATCTCCATCCGAAGACTTCGTTTTGTTTGCGTCGATATTCAGTTCTAAGTTCACTTTGGATAGAAATATTTTGAAAACCTGACCTCACAGAATCTTCTGCTTTTCGATAGTAGAAAGCTCTTTGTTAGATTTGATGAATTCTGAAAACTACAACCTATTTCAAAGCTCGGTTGCGGAAATGTCGCCATCAGAATCAGATTTAGCGTTGCATTGAAAATCAGACGAATCACTTTGCATTGCAATATTTCCAGAACCGGACCTCGCATAAGCTTCTGGTTTTCACCTATGGAAAGCTCTTGAAAAGTTAACATACGATTTTTTTACCGCAGCCTCTTACAAGGCTTGGTTTCTCAGATATTATTATTTATTTCTTATTATCAATAAATTTTGTTTACGTAAACAAGAATTAATAAATATAAATTAATTAGATAACACAATCTAATTAGAGGCTATAATATAATATCTAAATTATATGGCGTTTAGTTTAATAAAAGGAAATATGTAAGTTATTTCTAAAAAATAAATTTGACGTGCAAAAATGTACACATTTCTAGAAATTTTATTAAACTAAACGGTTTTTCAATAATATCTTGACGTTTTTTAATTGAGCACCACTACTACTGTTTGAACGTTTTAGCCCTGTTAGAATTTTTTTTAATTAAATTCATTAAAAAGAATTGTATTTCGGCTGCTGAGCTGCTATAAGGTAAAATCGTAAAAAAAGTTTTGTCTGCTCTTTCACATAATACCAAAACTTAACAACGTACAAATGTTCTTCTGGTTCACGATGTTAAAAGGAATGAAATAATAACAGAGGCCACAAATACTTTTTTAAAAATATTAAATGAAATTTTTCGATTTTCACTGAAAATAGTATATTTTACTTTAAGGTCAAACTTTATACTTTATTTTTTTTCAATGCTAGAGCCTTTTGCGATTAAGTGTCCAATCTTTCAGTTGTATCTCTACTAATGAGGAAGTGCTTCTCACCTTAGCTGTTTGGACTCTGTAGAAAATTGAAGATCCACTCCATTCCTGTAAAAATCTCTTAGCAATAAATTATTGATAGTTGCCAGTCACCCTAGGGCCTGGTTAACCACAACCTATTGCGCCTCAAATTTATTTATAACTACTTTATTTTTGTATTCTTGTATGATAAGTAGTTTTAAATATGTATTTAGGTTTAAGTATTTAAAAGTTTTTTTGAGAAAAATATTTTTAAAGTCAATGAAAGAGGAAAACCTTTATTTTTTCAAAAGCAAACGTTAAGTACCTATCTTTGATTTTCCTTTAGACCTTATGCTTTCATCAATTTTTAATGTAAGATTTTTAAGATATATCTTACATCTTACATCTTGATACAAACAAGAAGTAACAAGCAAATGCAATGAAATTAGAAAATGATTGGCTTAATGCATGAAAATGATCAACATCAGATGAATACTTACTTACCTTCGGATTGGCTTGAGGTATTTGCTTTTGCAGGCTTAGTCTTTTTAGAGTGACCTAAGTGCAATGTAGGGACCCAGTCGGGATTAAAAGGATCTGTTAATTTGGCACATTTCCCTAGAAATATATGACATACACCCAATACAGGTTCTTGAGTTTTTGACTAAATTAAGTGTGCTACATAGAATCAATATACGGCTGGAATCCAGCTAAACTTGGTGAAGACACACTTAACTTGTTGTTCAATTAAGTTTCAAATGCAGTTCTTTCGTAATACATACCTGAATTAAAATGTATTGAACAAACTCGCCATGTTTTCTTATTTGCAGATTTCCTATTTATCGCTGTGGACCACCTCCGTATGCGTAGTTCAGAGAGTTGCTTTAGTTTGGGAGTTCTTTTCCAAACTTTCGGAAACTCATAATACTTAAGATCCGGGTTGTAAATTGTATTATTCTTACAATTGTTTACACAACAATAAATTGGCATTTTTATTTAGAGCTCAGGATTTGTATTTTATCAGAAATGTACTTATTTTAATCTAAGACCACAAATGTAAACAAGATACTTTTCATTTTCATTCAATCGTTCACTTGAACGATCAGACTTTAGTCTGAGTAATATTAATATTTAAATTTTTTTGGGATGAATATCTTTACTCCTTTATCTTTATCTACAGCACGAATCCAAGGAGATTTCTTATTGATAAACAAATTGAGTCTTGAGAAATTCTAAGTTCCAGTTCACATTTGTTAAAATATTGAAACGAAACAATTGGTAAGAATTTCAAAATTACATTCAATCAATCAAAACCAAATTACAATTTTAAATATACGTTTCATTC
Organism: Philhelius festivus; assembly: GCA_963931855.1. Lineage (NCBI taxonomy): Eukaryota > Metazoa > Arthropoda > Insecta > Diptera > Syrphidae > Philhelius > Philhelius festivus. The sequence goes on along the minus strand of OZ007557.1, from coordinate 49,669,875 downwards.
GAGCCAATACGAACGGACATAAATCCAGATCCAATCGTATTGGGGAAAGTAAAAAAATAAAAAGAAAAATTGCTTATTGCTTCAAAATTCAGGTAGGCAAATGTTTTTTTTTGTTTTGTTTACTATTTAACCTTCGATGCTCGAAAGGTTTAATCGAACTCTGTTTGATTTAAACGCATGTTCAACACTTCCATGGAGAGTGGCCGAGGCATGAACACGCCGGGCATATAGAATTGTAGAATTTCACAGAGAACGCAAGCGGTAAACCGGAAGAACAGCTGTGTTTTTTTTGCAAGTCCATATAGAATTGTAGAAAAGAACGACATCGGGACTTAGGAACGTTTTTGCAAAAAGTTTGAAGCACTGTGCATGCTATGGCATTTGTCAGCTGTATTAGCCGCGTTTTACTATCGCCAATGATCCATCCATATAGTATATTAACCCTCGAAATTAAAACGATACGGATCATAGTGAAAGTTGTGTTGTATGCTCATCTCTCCTTTGCTTATGTTGATTTTTTTTCTGTCAAAACACAAATTTTTTAGTTGCTCGAACCAAACAGTTGCACAACTAAAAGTTGAATGTGTGCGTCTAGCCTTCCTCCCGATGTGGGTTTTTTTCTACAATTTCTTATGGACTTGCAAAAACCATGCCTATTAGGCTAGCCGCGCACTAGCAACTTTTAGTTGCGAAACTGCTTGGTTCGAGCAACTAAAAAGTTTGTGTTTTGACACAAACTAAACGATTGCCTAAAATAAGTTCGCCATTTTATTGAACATATATTATCTGCAAATTCACGGACATTCAACCAAACAGTTCATCTGTTTTCTATAAGTAACCAAACAGTTTCGCAACTAAAAATTGCTAGTGCGCGGCTAGCCTTAGAGCAACTCGATTCTCGAAACTAAAAAGTTTCACCCATATTAATAAAGATGGTTTAGTGGAGGTTTATCGTTAAGTCCTGGACTAAGTGCGAAATTTCATTAATAAAACAAATTTTCTGTTAAGGGACGTTTACTAATTATGATTAAGTTAAACCACCGAAGTAGGTGGTTTAGCGAAGGAATAAGAAATAGAAATGTCCACAGTCAGACACAAGCGATTGACAATCAATTTAGGTAGCCACAGAATATAAAAAAAGAGATTGCTTACTTTTGTAGAAGATTTTCTTAAAAGGATTTTTGGTAAACGTCATTTTACTATTCCGGGAACATTTTGTTTTTATTAATATAAATATTTAAGCCAGTACTAAACTCCTATTCTATGGTTTAGTAAGACAGTGGACTATAGAAGGAATAAGCGTTTTTTATTAATATGGGTGTTTGTGGTTTGACAGAAACTAAACGGTTGCCTCGCAACAGTTGAGCTGTTTTTTATAAGTGTAAGAGAGGAAAGAGTGTGAGCGTGAGTAAAGAGTTGCCAGTGCGCGGTTCTCTTTCAATTGGTGATTAAACCATTTGATTTAAATCACAGTTGCCAGTGCGCCACTAGCCTTAATCATTAGTTTTACGTGTACTTTACTTTGTGAAAATAAAAATCGAAAATGAGAAATATTTAGGGACAATTTAATTTTTGGTCTTATCAGTTTCTAATCTATAGACACTTCTAAATAATGTATGGTATATCTAAACTTAATAATTAAATCACTTGTGCTACACAGGGAAAAGAAAATCGGAAATTCGTGCATGATACAAATGTTCAATAGCTTTTTTAGATGTACTTTCATAATTCGAGCATGGTTTCAATCTAAGGCTAGGCGCGCACATTCAATTTTTAGTTTCGAAACTGTTTGGTTGCTAAAATGAAACATATGGGCTTATATGGGACACCGCGCACTTAAAGCAACTCGAAACTAAAAAGTTTGTGTTTTGACACAAACTAAACGATTGCCTCGCATCAGTTGAGCTGTTTTATATAGGTGCAAGAGAGAAAAGAGTGCGAGCGTGAGTAAAGAGTTGCCAGTGTGCGGTGCTCTTTCAACTGGTGATTAAACTGTTTGATTTCGATCACAGTTGCCAGTGCGCGACTAGCCTAAGGCCAGGCGCGCACTATCAATTTTTAGTTTCGCAACTGTTTGGTTGCTAAAATGAAACATATGGGCTTATATGGGACACCGCACACTTAGAGCAACTCGATTCTCGAAACTAAAAAGTTTGTGTTTTGACACAAACTAAACGATTGCCTCGCATCAGTTGAGCTGTTTTTTATAGGTGCAAGAGAGAAAAGAGTGCGAGCGTGAGTAAAGAGTTGTTGAAATAAAACCAGACCCTTAACTAACATGATTAACTATCTGAATGTTTTCATTCGTTTTACAATATCTTATAACTAGATGCTTTCATCGCTAGGTCACTTCCTCCTTTTTTTTTTTTAACTATCGTTGTGTAAGAATAAAGTTTAATTGATATTCCAATTCATCTCGTTTTTTTCACTGGCATCCCAACAGGTTATGGGCCCAGAATAATTGGAAAAGAAAGATATTAACATCGCGAATTTAAAAAGTTAATCAGTTTTTAATTTACTTACGTCAAAATGTCGCACTCGTCGAATTTTAACATAGAGAAATTGCTCGGCCGTGAGAATTACAACCATTGACTTATTATATATGGACTGCTAGTTGTGTATAATTCTCATACAAAATTTGCAACCAAAATGGTCCAACGGATACAATCGAAACTAGCCCTCGTGCCGACACTAGTGGCAAAAATAAACAACATATTTAACGCCATCTGTTGTTCTACTAGTGCCAACAGAAATGTTTACTCATAGAAACTAAGGACATCTATTGACATTGCTTTGAAGAAACGGTGCTAGTCTATGGTTAGAGAAATAATCGGCTGAGAATAGTGCTAAGGGATCTCGAAAAAAAATCTCCTTTAAAATATTTTATGAATCATTTTGGTTTACTTAATGATTTTATGTCCGCGCAGGTGCATATAATTATATGTTACACAAAATAGCGAACTCGTTTTCGGCAATCGTTTAGTTTGTGTCAAAACACAAACTTTTTAGGTGCTCGAACCAAGCAGTTGAGAAACTAAAAATTGAATGTGCGCGCCTAGCCTTACAGTTCTAGTTTAAGATAAGGTGCGTTTTATTATTCACAAATCTATCTGGATCCGGATCTGGATTAAGTTTTAACATGTATTACAAAAACAATTTGGGATCCTGTTTTCTATCGGGATCTATTTTAAAGATCCAAAAATCAGTTATTACACTGGCGAGTAGATGGCTTTTTATGGCAAGGTAGTGTAAGCTATAATGTAAAGAAAAAAAACAAGACATAATTTAAAATTTACAAACCCAAGGATAAAAAGAGACGGACTTATAACACTGCTGTCACTAAGATCCGTATCGTTTTATTTTCAAGGGAAGATCCAGATCCGGATCCAGATAGATTTGTGAATAATAAAAAGCTCCTAAAGAAAGTTTTTTGTAAATTTGATACAAATTGTAGGATTGGTTTTTCTCTAAAGTGAGTTGTTAATTTTAATCAAAATTAGGATTTATTTGCATAGCTAATTTTTTTGCAAATATTTTCGCTCTAGCCAAAAAGATCTTAGCTTATCTCTTGATTTCTAGTATAAAAATTAAAATTATTTGTAAAAGTGAAACTAATTGCTTTAATAAAAGTATTTTTACAAACAATAATAATATTTGTTAATAGATAATACAAGTAAATGCAACGAAAACTGTGTTGCAGTATATATTTATACGTTGAAAACAAAAATGAAAAAGGGAAAATTAAAAAGGGAAATTTTCAGATTTGGCAATTGGACTATTTGCACATTAGCCCCTTTAGCACTGGTTCCATTTTATAGTACTCAAATTTTCCGTCAGTGTCGGCACGAGGGCTAGTGTCGTTTGGTAATCCGTTGGACCATTCTGTAATCAGCTACTAGCAGTCCATATCTAGTATGTCAATGATTACAACTCATGGTCGTTCGCAGTTAAAAATTATCTTCAACATGATGAGCTGTGGGAAACAGTACAAGGAATTTATCCTGCAGATGGAATCAACACGAAAGATGACATAAAAGCAAAGACTAAAATTATTTTATTAATCGACAAAATTAACTTTGTGCACGTTCAGGACGCCGAAACAGCCAAAGAAGTCTGGGACAAGTTAAAGGCAGCCTTTCAAGACTCTGGTCTCACTCGAAGAGTAGGACTTCTCAGGCAGTTGATTACAACACGGCTCGAGTCAAGTGAAAATATTGAAGATTACGTAAGCAAGATTGTTTCAACTGCCCATAAGTTAAAAGAAATTGACATGCCAATTACGGATGAGTGGATTGGAACGCTGCTGCTTGCTGGCTTGCCCGATGAATACGCTCCGATGATTATGGGCATAGAGAGCTCGGGAACAAAAATCTCCTGTGACTCAATTAAAACGAAGCTCTTACAGGATGTGAAGAAAACAGATGTGCAGGGTGCACTTTTCTCAAGAGCAAAACCTAAGAAGCTTTCAAAAGGTTTTCGATGTTTTAATTGCAATCGTTATGGTCATAGAGCAGCTGATTGCCAAATGAAAAAGAAAGTTAATAAAGGGTGATTTTTTTGAGGTTATGATTTTCATGCATTAGTATTTGACAGATCACGCGGGATTTCAGACATGGTGTCAAAGAGAAAGATGCTCAGTATGCTTTGACATTTCATCATGAATAGACTTACTAACGAGCAACGCTTGCAAATCATTGAATTTTATTACCAAAATCAGTGTTCGGTTCGAAATGTGTTTCGCGCTTTACGTCCGATTTATGGTCTACATAATCGACCAAGTGAGCAAACAATTAATGCGATTGTGACCAAGTTTCGCACTCAGTTTACTTTATTGGACATTAACCAACCACACGAATGCGTACAGTGCGTACAGAAGAGAATATTGCGTCTGTTTCTGAGAGTGTTGCTGAAGACCGTGAAATGTCGTCGCCGTTCGCAGCAATTGGGTTTGTGTTATTCGACCACATGGAAGATTTTACGCAAAGATCTTGGTGTAAAACCGTATAAAATACAGCTCGTGCAAGAACTGAAGCCGAACGATCTGCCACAACGTCGAATTTTCAGTGAATGGGCCCTAGAAAAGTTGGCAGAAAATCCGCTTTTTTATCGACAAATTTTGTTCAGCGATGAGGCTCATTTCTGGTTGAATGGCTACGTAAATAAGCAAAATTGCCGCATTTGGAGTGAAGAGCAACCAGAAGCCGTTCAAGAACTGCCCATGCATCCCGAAAAATGCACTGTTTGGTGTGGTTTGTACGCTGGTGGAATCATTGGACCGTATTTTTTCAAAGATGCTGTTGGACGCAACGTTACGGTGAATGGCGATCGCTATCGTTCAATGCTAACAAACTTTTTGTTGCCAAAAATGGAAGAACTGAACTTGGTTGACATGTGGTTTCAACAAGATGGCGCTACATGCCACACAGCTCGCGATTCTATGGCCATTTTGAGGGAAAACTTCGGAGAACAATTCATCTCAAGGAATGGACCGGTAAGTTGGCCACCAAGATCATGCGATTTGACGCCTTTAGACTATTTTTTGTGGGGCTACGTCAAGTCTAAAGTCTACACAAATAAGCCAGCAACTATTCCAGCTTTGGAAGACAACATTTCCGAAGAAATTCGGGCTATTCCGGCCGAAATGCTCGAAAAAGTTACCCAAAATTGGACTTTCCGAATGGACCACCTAAGACGCAGCCGCGGTCAACATTTAAATGAAATTATCTTCAAAAAGTAAATGTCATGGACCAATCTAACGTTTCAAATAAAGAATTGATGAGATTTTGCAAATTTTATGCGTTTTTTTTTTTTAAAAAGTTCTCAAGCTCTTAATAAATCACCCGTTACAAATCATCAAGTAGGTTTGTGTACTGGATTTGTGGCGACTACGCTCAATTCTGCCGATTGGTTTGTTGATTCAGGCGCGAGCATGCACATGAGTATGCGTAAAGACTTGTTCCATAAAATCCGAGAGTCAACAGTAAAAGAAATTTTCGTGGCTAACAAAGAAAAGTTAATAGTTGAAGGCGTGGGCAATGTCAGCGTTGATGTATTTGATGAAAATTATGACGTAAAACGTATTACCGTTTCCGACGTCCTCTATGTACCTAATCTGACAGCGAACTTGATATCTGTCAGCCAGATTATCAGCAAGGGACATAAGGTTAATTTCTATAGAGAAAAATGTATAATTTCATCAAATGGAAAAGTGATTGCCAGCGCTCATCTTCAAAACAACATGTTCAGACTCGACTGCCCGACTGATGAAGTGTGCATGACCACTGGAATTCCAGCATCTAACGCAGAGCTTTGGCATGTTCGACTAGGTCACTTAAATTTTAATGATTTGACAAGAACTAAAAAGATGGTAAATGGAATGAACTTTAACGATAAGAAATCCGCGACATGTGTTCCATGTGTTAAAGGAAAGATGGCTCGAAAATCCTTTAAATCATCTGATACCCGATCGACTAAACTACTTGAGCTCATACACTCGGATCTATGTGGTCCGATGGAGGAATCTTCGATTGGCGGAGCTAAGTATTTTCTCACATTTATAGATGATCTTTCGCGTAAAGTATTCATTTATTTTTTGCAGACAAAAACGGAAGTACCAGCATTATTTGCGCATTTCAAAGCCAGTGTTGAAAATGAGACAGCGCATAAAATTAAATGCTTGCGTACTGATAACGGTACTGAATTTTGCAATCAGCAGTTATTGGCTATTCTCAACAAGAATGGAATACGTCATCAAACAACTGTCCCATATAGCCCTCAGCAAAACGGTGTAGCGGAGCGCATAAACCGCACTATCGTTGAGCGAGCTCGAAGCATGTTGTTTCACGCTCAGCTAGGGAAGCCATACTGGGCTGAGGCTGCTGCAACTACCGTTCATCTAATAAACCGTTCTGCTTGTTCTGCAATTCCTGATCGTACACCACAGGAAGTCTGGACTGGAGTCAAACCAGATCTGAGCCACCTTCGTTCTTTCGGATCAAGGGTGCTGGCACATATTCCCAAAGTCAAACGTTCTAAGTGGGATGCAAAAGCGCAAGAGTTAATTTTCGTCGGATACTGTGATGATTCTAAAGGCTACCGTTTGATGAATCCCAGAAACAATCACATTGTGAAAAGCCGTGACGTCGTTTTCTTTGAAGACACTTTCGATCATCAAGAGCATCCACTGGTACCACAAGAAAATGAACTTCCTATTCACTTCGACGAAAATCCAGCTACAGTGGAGGACGATGAAGATATTGTGTCAAGCCCAATAGAAATTTCATCAGATAACAACACAATTGATGATTCATCTGAATATTTGGACCCGGATTCAACCCTCTTAAACGAAACATCTTCTGATCAGCTGCAGTCAACAGTCTTAAATACACCGTCCGATAATAATCAAGTTCGACGATCGTCACGAATTCCGAGACCTGTAAATATGGAGGATTATTATTTGTATTCAGCAGAAACAATATTTGAAGATGACCCACAATCTGTGCAAGAGGCGTTAAGTGGACGAAACCAGAAAGAATGGGAACATGCGATGATGGAGGAGTATAAATCATTGATTGACAATAATACGTGGACTCTGAAAGATTTACCGAAGAATACAAAGCCAATTAATTGTAAATGGATCTTTAAGACCAAACGAAATGAAGAAGGTACAGTTCTCCGGTATAAAGCACGATTAGTCATCAAAGGATGTTCTCAAAAGCCCGGGATAGACTATCAGGAAACGTACTCGCCTGTGGTAAGATACACATCAATCAGGTTCTTGATATCAATTGCTGCAAAGTATAACCTTGATATAGAGCAAATGGATGCTGTTAGTGCGTTCTTACAAGGTGAACTTACCGAAGACATATATATGCTGCATCCTGAAGGTGACTTTGGTGAAACAAAAGGAAAAGTTTGCAAACTCAATAAAGCCATTTATGGCTTAAAACAAGCGAGTCGAGAATGGAACAAGAAACTCGACATGGTCCTGAAAAATTTAAATTTGACACAATCAAAGGTAGATCCTTGTATTTACTTCAGCTTTTCAGAAAACAAAATGTTTTTCATATCAGTCTACGTCGATGATTTGCTTATTTTCAGTAATAATGAAAATTTGAAAGTTAAAGTCAAGGATAAATTGAAACAAAGTTTTACTATGAAGGAGTTAGGTGAGGCAAAAAATTGTGTTGGCCTAAGAATCACTAGAAATAGAACAAAAGGAGAAATATACATCGACCAACGGCAGTATACGACAGAGATACTTAAGCGTTTCAACATGAGTGATTGTAATCCTGTTTCAACACCGTTCGACACAAACCAAAAATTGAGAAAACCACAAAAACTGAGCTCAGTGATTGACCACGACAAAATTCCTTATCAAGAAGCAGTTGGGAGTTTATTGTATTTGGTTCAAGGTACTCGTCCAGATATTGCGTATGCAGTTAACTACTTAAGCAAATTTAATAACAACTTCGATTTATCGCACTGGAAAGCTGTCAAGCGAGTGTTTCGCTACCTAAAAGGAACTTTAAACGTAAAAATTAAATATTCCCAAAGGACTGACTTCAACCTGGTTGGATTTTGTGATGCGGATTTCGCCGGTGATCAAGACGACAGAAGATCATGTACGGGGTACGTATTTGTTCATCAAGGAGGTGCTATCAGTTGGAATAGCAAGCGGCAGCCAACAGTGGCGCTCTCCACGACCGAAGCCGAATACATGGCCTTATCAGCTGCATTTCAGGAAGCGGAGTGGTTACGACATCTGAAGAATGAGTTAGACAAACAAGATTCAAATAAGATAAAGTTATTCTGTGACAACAAAAGTGCAATTTGCTTAGCAAAGACAGATGCATATCACGCACGCTCGAAGCATATAGACGTGCGCCATCATTACGTACGAGACAAAGTGGCACAGGGATTTTTTCATCTAGAATACGTCCAGAGTGAATATATGACTGCTGATTCACTAACAAAAGCTGTTCCAAGTCAGAAGCATCAGAAATGTTCAGAGATGATGGGCCTTACCGATCGTAGGTCTGATTTTAGTGGAGGTGTTGAAATAAAACCAGACCCTTAACTAACATGATTAACTATCTGAATGTTTTCATTCGTTTTACAATATCTTATAACTAGATGCTTTCATCGCTAGGTCACTTCCTCCTTTTTTTTTTTTTAACTATCGTTGTGTAAGAATAAAGTTTAATTGATATTCCAATTCATCTCGTTTTTTTCACTGGCATCCCAACAAGAGTTGCCAGTGTGCGGCTATCTTTCAACTGGTTATTAAACTGTTTGATTTCGATCACAGTTGCCAGTGCGCGACTAGCCTAAGAGGAGGCGGCATTTACGAGCCGTATAGCATTTGAACACTGCATATCATTGAACACCAATCGACTCTCGGAACGACGCTTTAACAGCTGATCCATGTTTTGACATATAGCTGTCAATTTTTTGTAGTACTGTCAACGCCACTGCGAAAGTGTTAAAAAAAAAACCAAGCACATGTCCATATTTTGTTTCAACTTTTGTATAAACTTTAGTGCACACGTTTTTTTTTAAATTGGTCTTCGAAATAGTTTTCTAAAAACAATGGCTGTTGAAACGAATAAAAGAAAACGTAAACTAAAAAATGAGTCAAACGGTGTTCCAAATAAAAAAGTCAAAAATGAAAACTATTCCGAAGCTCCAGAAGAAGTGCTGAACGATGAAGAACCACAAGATCCTTCTTCGGAAGTGTTGCCACCACAGGAAGAAGAAAACACTAATTATTCAGAGTTTGAACCGGAGGAACAAGAAATTAATTTTTCAAAAGATTTCAAAATGATCAATTTTCGTTCAAAATTAAGGGGAACAAATTTTATTACAGGTAAGTTAGGGTATTTGAACTCTTCAAAATTGAAATTCTTCAAATTGGGAAAAGTTTCCCTAGTGTCAGGCTTTTGTATAATCTTTTAAATCAGCCAAGGAAGATAGAGAAAATTCGGAAGTACTTTTGTTACGTGTTCATTCTCTGGAATTCTATGTTTTGGACTTGTACGAAACTATAATAAAGTTTTCTTACAATTTGCACATTTTAAATTGGAGGGGAGAGAATTCAATAGAAGATGATGATGCACATGAAAGCTGGTACATCACAATCAGGGGAAAAAATCGAGAAAGGCAATGTATTCCACTTTCGAGTATTGCGGACGGCACGTTCGTAGTAAGGTTGAGCATTAGGCAAGACGTTACTTTAGTGTTGAAGAAAAAAGGGCTCTGTTTTGAGTTCCAACAGGTTCAAATGATTAATAGATATATTCCTCATAAATGGTAGCAAAATTTCTTACATTTCCCTGCGGTTTTTTACTCCTTCTTAAGTAATCTTTCTATAAGAGATAATCAGTAACTGGGATACCGACAATGGAAAGCTTTTTCAGTTTCTTTGAAGCATCTTTGCCATAGATGGATTATGGCGTGAGTGGTATATTTCGCTTGACCGACAGAAGATTTTTTTTTGTCTTCAAAGCAAAGCAAAGTTGTTAACTCCCCATGCCGTCGAGTTTGGACTCTTATGAGTTATATGATAGCATACGCTGTTGTTTTAGCTCCACATTCGAAAACAGGGTTTTAAATCGGGAAGCGAAACAATGAAGTAGTCTAGAAATTTCAGACAAGAGAGTATTTATAAAGATAAAAAAGCGTTTCGTAGACTAAGCGGGCCCTGAAAGCCACCATCATTTTTTTTTTAAATATTAAAGTTAAACTGTCTAGAACAGCTTGAATGGATCATCATCGATATCTATTGCAATTATTTTCAATAAAGGACCTTCGTCACAAACTCTATCCGTTTAGAAATATCAAATGCAATTAACTTTGTTCCTCCAAAATGAAAGATTCATTCCACTATTCGGTGGGGATATAACATCAGAGCGTCAGTGGGTCATTTAACGAACTTTTGTTCTTCAAGATATTTCTTAAGCTGATATTGATTAGCGTGTCCATGATCTTGAAAAAAAAGAGACATTTTTCAGCAATTGATCGGCAATTGCAAGTGAAGGAATATTCTCCTTTTTTAGAGACCGGTTGGTTAAATTCCATTTTTAATCTATTCAGAAAGCGTCTATTCGGAAGGACATCTTGAACCGATGTCATAGAAGAGTTTCTAATATTTGCACAAATAACCAAAATTTTTGTTGGCATAGATTTTGGTAATGTAAGAATTTTGTAATTGTCTCTTCCAGATAACCTGTACAGACATACTAATACTTTCCTTTAATCCATTGAGATTAATACTTGTTATCACATCAGCACTTGAATCTATGTATCTAGGTACTATGTATCTATCTACTATTAAAGAAGCATAGGGACCAGTCAGTTTCTAAATTCAAAAAAAAAGTTATTGAGACCGTCTCAATCGACTTTCACATATTGCCAAACGGTTTACTTTAGAGTTTTTTGTTTAGTTCGCCTAGTAGAGCATAAGAAATTTACTGATACAATGAACTGATCCGACGTGCTTAAGGATGCTAAACCTCTAATAGTGTAAATATCAAATTCATATTTGTATTTATATCATATGTAATGAACAAATCAAGCGTATTGGCGGAATGACCTTCAACTACCGGACTTTGATAGGAGTATTAAAAAAATCGTTTAAAATTGCACACAACCAAGACGCATCTTTTCCAATGATCTAATTCAGTATATTCTATAAGATGCTTTAGTTCTATTGCTCCAGTTTAGGAGTTTGTAGTTCGTTTTTCCTAAAGTAAAGTAACTAATCTTAATATCCACCAGTCCTTTTGTTATTGTTGTTTTTTAATTCTGATCCCTTCATCTTTGAACACTTTTGTACGAATTTCAAAATTATACCCGAATATTGTTTTTAATCTTTTCAGAACTTCGTCATTTTCTACATCTTACCAGAGCAAAGCCACAAATTATTACAAAATACATCGAAAAACGCGGAAAACCACTCGAAATAGCTGAAGCTCTAGAACGTGTCGATAAAAACAACATTTTTCACGTATCCTATCTGTGCGAAGCTTTGCACTTGGTTGTTATGGAAATTCTTAGCAATCAGAAAAGCCATTTAGAATCAGCCATTAGTGCTTGTCGTTACTTTCTCAAAAGTCACGGCAATGTGTTTGAGAGTCTTTTGAAGTCTAACAATCTCAATCATCGGAAATGTGCGCTGAAACTCTTAACAGCAATAGTCTGTGCTGAACCGCAACTAGGCAGACAACTCCTATCATCTTTTGATATTCTTTCCAATGTAAGAGATATCGAGAATTTCCTTTCACATTCCAAATATGAGCTGCATGAGAGTGAAAGCGTTCGAAAGTGCTATATTCATTTTATCCTGGCATATCTCGTCGACGGAAACACCTTGTTAATAAGAAACATCCTCGATAAGGGTGTCCTCATAAAAGCTCTAGCATCTGGGCTGCTTTTTGATGATCATGTTACAGTTTGTGTCGTAATTAGCACCTTGAAAAAATTCGTTCTAGAATGTCCTGAAATCTCCAAGACAAAGAAAGTTAACGTCTTCGATGAACATTGTATAAAGTCTTTTGTAAGGCTATATGATTGGCTAGGTCCTAATGCTCTCGCTGAAAAGTTATCAAAAAATAATGAATCTTCTGGGATACATTTTGCAAACCTTAAAAAGCACGTCGACCCAAATGAAAAGCAAGCAGTCGTTGAAGTCGTTCATGAGTTCCTTTTGATGTTGCTTACTTCGCGAAAACATGGTATCAACTTCGATGCAATAACTCACTATCAGCAGCGCCATAACAAGTTACAGGGAAAGGTCATCAGTTTCTTGCACGAACCATGGCTGTGCGAGAAGAAAACCGAATTGGTTCTGAAGACAGTTAGAGCTTGTCCAGATATCGCTCGTTATACTGTGAGGAACTTTGGGGTGGTGATCAATCCTTTGCGAACTTCTGTATTCACGTGGGTTGCCGCGTGTGATTTCATTACAAAGCTCATAAACGAGTTGCATCCTAAATTGTTGAAAGGTGCTTTGGAAAAGATCACTCTGACCGATTTTTCGCATTGGATTAAGGACGTTTGTCTGCCCATTGAAGTGTTGATTCATTTAACGCAAGGGCGAACATTGAAGCATTTAGATTTTAAACACCGATTGGCTGCTAATCGTCTGCTACTGACTATGTTCCGACAGTACTGCAATTACATGGGTGTGATTATTGACCGTGAGCAACAAAAGAAAAACAGTCTGCGTCGATTTAAATTCGACCTAATCAATCACATATTTGTGAATTTTCCAACTATCGAAGATATTCTCTACTCTCTCTATGCAACTATTAATGCTCAAGATAAAGATGGCGTGGATGTTCTGGAGCACTTAGAAGTCACTTTGGATCTTCTCCTGATCATATGCCAACAAAATCGTTCGTTTGTCAGTAAAACTGCAACAATTATCGACTATTTGAAGCTGTTGAGGCCTCTGTATGCCAGCGATATGGGACAGGGTAACATCAAACTTGAACTGAAGGCTATAAAAACGATTCTGTTCCTATTTCCGAAGGCTCTTGAGCCACAAGAGGAACTATTTGGAAATGTTTTGAAGAGTTTTATTAACGCATTCATTCAAGGAGACGCTGATATTCGACGTGAAGCAGGTGATCTGTTGCGAGGAATATTTTTAAACACAGGCATTTTCGATTCTGCTGAGATGGAGATCGACTTGTGGCTGGAGGCGTTGCGCTTTGTTGATCCCGAAACTGTGAATATAGTGGCAGCGGTTTTCATTGAAGTTTTGCAAGTAACAAAAGCTGATGTTGTTCCTTTGGAGGAAACTGAAAAACAAGCCGTAATCGATGAAAAACACCTATCCAAACTATTCTCTAACATTGAGAAAGGGCTATCTGTTCAAGGATATGTTGAAACTCCCACTATGAGCAAGTTGTATCCACTGATTGTGAAAGGTGTCGAAATCGGCAAAGAACTGGGAGTCTATATGCAACTTGTTCGTTTGTTAATTAGTCACTATGTGGATAATGGTACAAACCAGTCATTGAAAGGCAATAAAGTGGCTGAGATGGTGCCGAGGATGATTAATGTTCAACAAGCTGTACTTAAAGGCCAACTGAAATTCGATGAAGTATTCCAAAGTTCTAAAGATAAATTTACATTAACCCTTTCAGATGGCAAGGAGTTACAGTTTGATTCTATTCTTCAAAATGATCGTTTGATCATGATCTATATTCAGGAGGTGATGTCTATTATCTCTCACCTCGTAAGGAGCGAGACTCTCACATCGCAACAGTCAAAATCAGCGGCAAATTTTATGGTGAATCTGCTAAAAATCATGCAAGCCCTTAATACTTCAGAGAAGGCGATTGTTGCAGTGTCATTGGAAGAAGATAAGGATGAGATTCGTCTAAGCTATTTGGAAAAGACTTTAAAGTACATATTTAACACTCGCCTAGGTTTAATTCGAACCGTGAACCTCTTCAATAACGATAAAAGCAATCTGAACTATATTAACTTCCTTCAGGAAATAACTGATTGCGTGAACTCTTTCAAAGTAAGAAATTTCTCCGATTTTACCTCGAATTTCCGACAGAAAGTTGTTAAATCCATTCAAATAATTACCAGCGAAGATAAGCAAGATCTCAAGAAACACTCCGAGGAGCTACAATCGGTTATAGGTTTAATAAAAACCTTGCAGCTGTCCAGCGAAAACTGTTTGGAGATTCTTGAGTGTATAACGACACTCTCTTATGAAGACTTTGCAGGCAAATCTGGACAGAAGTGTCTATTCCTTGATATTCTGATAACAATCCTCGAAAGGATATCCGATTTGAAGCAATCTATTAAATGTGATGAAAGTGTATTGAACATCGCACGAATCTACGTCGATTTGGTGATCAAATCAGATGGGGAGATGAATTTGGAACGCTTGGAGGAGGCTCTTCATGGTTTTCTGCTAGTTTCCCATCAAAACATAGCTAAGTTGCCATCAGATATGTTTACATCGATTTTCTCCCATCGAAAACTAACTAAATATACAATTCGGCTGGCCTGTTTGTTGCTCGAAAGAAGTTCGTCCCTACTGCAAAAAGAATTCATTGAGTTGCTTCCTCAGAACATCTCCAAAAAGGAACTCAGTTATCCACTGCTCAACATTGCTTTTACAAATAAAATACCATTGGAAGACTCGCTGTTAAGTGCAATTTACCAAGAATATAAAAACGGTTTTATGAAGACCATTGAAAAACCACAAAAAGCTGGAGTAATCTACAAGGAAAATGTCCAAGCATCGGTTCATTTGATCGAAGCATGCATGCCAAAGTCGGAGTGCATTGACTTTTGCAACAAGAACATCAAATTCGATTCGGTGGAAGTATTTCAAGTGAAAATTATTCGCGCGATTTTCCAAAAAGCACTCGATTCCATTGAGGATCGTGAGAACAGTGAATTATATCCAAAAGTCTTTGTTCAATTTGTGAATCTTTTAATTCAAATGCTTACAGTTTTGTTGAAAAAGGATGCTCTGGATGAAGAGAAGATTAAATTAATTGGATTCGCTTTGTTTAAGTGGATAGATTCCAATTCCGATAATCGAATGGACTATGAAAAAATATTGAAATCCCAAAATTGGATGAATTTCTGTAAAGCTGCTCTGAAATCTGGAATGTACATTAGTGAAACTGAGGACAACCAAATCGAAGTAGATTATTTAAATGGAGAACTGCTGAAATTATTAGCTTTTCTCGTTGATAGAGTATATGAAGACAATGAGGAAAGTCAAGAAGCTAGGGTACTCTTTGAAATGATCTGTACACACTCGAAATTTTCGAGCGTTGTACTACAAGTCCAACCAACTGCGGTTAAGACTCAAATAATACATTTATTGTTTGTACTGGCGAAAAAGTGTCCTGGTGCCCTTGAAACCAAGCAGATTCCATTGATCCTGGCTGCTTATCAAGCCAAATTATCTGATTCTGATCGATATACTTTGGCTCTGTTGCAGTTATACGAAGAGGCTGACATTGGACTGCACGAATATAGACCTTTTATCTGGGGCGAATCGGCGATAGCATTTTATTCTCTGCAAGAGGATCAACAAGAGAAAACAAATTTACAATATCAAGAAACGTCAGTGGCTCAAGTAATGTCTCTTGTCGATAGACAGGTGTCTGAGTACACCCTTGACAATTTCCCTATTTGGCGCAAGCTAGATCCTAGCAGTCAACTTCCAGTTATTAGATTTGAAGATCCGGAACTTGAACATCTTGCGGCGTTTGGAACGAACTTTCTCGAAAGACGTATAGAGCAGGGTAACTTTGAGTTTGAGGAGTCCGAGCTACGAATGTGCCCCAAGCGAGACAATCACTACCATGAGTGTTACGATCCAGCTTTCATTGTTCCACTAATGTCAATGTGTTTCGCCCCAGAGATCTATACGCAACCAGTTCGGCCAGTTCAGAATGGCTTGTTGTCGGTGGTGTTTGCAGCTCTCTCCAGTCAAGATAAGGAAATGCGAATGGCAGCTGGCTGTGTCCACCTGAGGTATCGAACACACTTTGAAAATGGTAAATTCTTCGAGAAACCCTTGTGGCAACAAGCATATGATAATATACAAAGTGGATTGGATGCTTTGCGCAGCGATTGGTTGAAGCACAAGAAAAACGGAGGAATACCTAGGGTGCCATATATTTCGGGATTGTTTTTGGCGAAAACTATAAATTTAACCACCGATCCAACGCACACCCTATACAAACAACTGACAATGTTCCTGCGACTCAAGGAGACCTTCAATTTTCTTTGTGTTCCTGAATTTAATGTGCTCTTTCATAGTCCAGAAGTCGAGCATCACACCTTCCGACAGTTCATAGTCGAGATAATACGAAATGGCGTCCGAAGCAGTTCTGATTTGTTTCTTCTAGTGACGACAAGTACTTTCAAAGCGCTGATGGGATTCTATTCAAGTAGCATGTCAACATTGGACATTAATTTGCAAATTCTTTCTGTAATTTCAACGTGTGTGAAGATTCCGGGCTCATCGAAAATAATGGTTGAACATGTTGGTATTATTCCTTGGCTAAATGGATTACTCACTGCTGTCGAGTTTTATCACTTCGACGTAATTGAGGGTATAATAAGTATAATCAACAATTTGTGGTATGCAATCAAAGCCAATGAAAAGAATTTCCATAATTTCCAACACATTCAATCAGATGTTAATCGCTTGATTCTGAGATTGTTGCCGAATTTATCCGGGCGGATATCAATGACAAATTTTGCCAAATTAATGAATATTTTAAATAAAACCACAAACGGAGATGATATACGTCAGATTATGAGCGAAATTCAATTGGAAAGATTGATTAGCTGTGCACAGAAACTGTACGGCGAGGAGTTATTCAATTGTGTCGTTAGCATCAAGACCAATGGAGCGGATGGTGCAGAAAGTAATGACAAGTATTGTCGGAGCTTAGCTGTTGAAAAAACAGAGGAATCCGCCATGATTGCACTTTGTAGTTTGAGAGAATTTGTTATTAAATGGAGTCAAACTACATAAGTGATACTAATTTCTCCAACGGATTGTATTTTTTGTTTAAGTTTTAATTTAAAAAAAAAATATATTTCTACATATTTGTTATGAAATAAAAGAGTTTTAAGAACGTATGAGTTCAAGATTTTGTTTTTTTTTTTATTTAAAAGAATTTTGTTACTTTTTAGAACTATTGGAATACAATCGACAGGTAATGTTACTACGATTTTTTCTTAATTTCTTTTTTTTTTTGTCAAATGTATACCATGCCTACAATGGTACATATAGTTTTTTTTTTATCAAAATCGATTGAGCCCTTTTCAAGATACAAAATATTTCTCCTAACGGGTATATGGCAGGCCCCGTAAGTTTTCGAGCTAACAAAATTTTTAATTTCTCTAGGGAATCACCAAAGACCCTAGCAAGTTTGAAGAAAATAACTTTGTTGGTTAAGACTGTAGGTTGAGGTGCAAACAGCCAGACAGACGAAAGTTCTTCTTCGCAATCATCGTAATTTGATCAAAATGTCGAGTTCGATTGTTTTTTCAAATGCAAAAATTAGCCTTTGGTACTTATGCATACATAGTATGTATGTACATCTATCGCAAGTAAAAAGCTAAACACATTAGAAAAGACAGCAGATACATCAGTCTAACACCACATGGCTTTGGAGGAAACAACCGGCGTTAAAATGGAACTAAAACTTTAAATGAGGTGACACGGTAGGGTTCCAGGAAGCTAACATTAGAGGTAGATGTTTTTAAAAATAAAGTGGGTAAATACATTCGATTTAAATTTCAGTTTTGTGTTTGAAGTTATACCTAAATAAGGCTTTAAGGAAATAAAAAGGTGTCCAGCTGGTTTAATATTCAATAAAAAATAACTTCTGCGTTATTTTCTTATATTATTAACACAAAGAAGGGCTTTACAATACAAATTTAATGTTTTAAGAACGACATCGTCTAAATTCCGTCTCTCAACATAATCTTGCAATCGGACGCGCATGAGCACGAAGGAACAAATCGTTGATTCAATGGCAAATATTTCCTTCAAGGGCCTGAATTGCTTGAATAAGAATTGCTGCTGCAAGGCATCGACTTAAGGTACTAGTACGGTCTAGAATGCCAAAAAACGCACGATTTTTGGGAATTTTTTTCTCGGAAACCTTATTAGGTAATAACATAATTTTTTTACATGCGTCAAGAGTACAAAAAACATTTTTTTTTAATTTTCGAATTTTGGCCGAATTATAGAGGGCGTAAACGTCAACTCATCAAAAAATACATGGTCACATGGCGGACAGCTAATCAAGTTACGTGCTGGCATCCCAGATAAGTTGCGTTCTCGTTTGAAAATCAGAAGAATCACTTCGGATTTCAATATTTACTGAGACGGACGTCGCAGAAGCTTCCAGTTTTCACCTATGGAAAGCTCTTAAAAAATTAACAGAAGATTTTTTCACCGCAGCCTCTTACAAGGCTTGGTTTCCCAGATATAGCTACCCAAAGACTTTGTTAGGTAGTAGAAAGTCGAAAATCAAAAGAATCACTTTGGATTGCAATATTTTGAGAACCAGACCATGTAGAAGCTTTTCGTTTGCATGGATATACGGGAATTGAATATACCTTTCGTTTGATGTATATATCGATGGCTTTGGGAAATATTGAGAAAAATGTTGATTTTTATAGACATGATTTTTTTTTTTTTCAAAAATCCAAAAAACATTATTTTAAAAATTTGCAATGAGTGGCACATCCATAGAAAGCTCGACGAATTCTCTATTCAAAACTGAAAACTAAAACGTCTTACGAGCCTTGGTTGCAGAAATATCAACATCGGAAGACTTTGTTTCGTTTGCATCGATTTTACATCGATATTCAGTTCTAAGTTCACTTTGGATAGAAGTATTTCGAAAACCAGACCTCACAGAGTCTTCTGGTTTTCAACAAAAGAAAGCTCTTTGTTAGCTCTAATGAATTCTGAAAACTACAACCTTTTTCAAGGCTTGGTTGCGGAAATGTAGCCATCAGAATCAGATTTAGCGTTGTGTTGAAAATCAGAAGAATCACTTTGGATTGCAATATTTCCTCAACCGGACGTCGCAAAAGCAGAACATTTCCAACTTCGACTTAAGGGGGCGGCCAGCTACAACGTATTTCTGGTATTTTTTCACTATTTTCATTCCAACAATCAAACCGACTAAGACAAAGTGCACTTTTGATAGCAACAAATTGAAAGCTGTTAAGTGGAGGACTGAGAAAGAATTTCGCTAGGAAACTGCTGCTTCTTCGGTTTGGCGAAATAAATTGGTTTTAAACTCCGCACGCTGACGCAAGACGATGAAAATGCGAGTTGGTTCTTTCGAAAAAAAAATCGACGGATATTTGGTCCTTTGTCAGAGGAGAACGAATGGAGAAGCAACCGCGAACTATATGAGCTGAACCAAGATGCGGATATAGTTCAAAACCCCAAAACATGTCTTCTACATTGGCTCGTCCTCATCGAACGAATACACAACAATCCTCTAGTCGTTTAAGTATCTGTGTATATAATACATACTAATCAAATTATCAAAACTAAATATATGAATTTGGAGTTTCCAGTTTTCTAAAGGTTTGAGAATCAGAATCTCAAAATTCCATTGCAATGAAAGCAAAAGAAAAAAAACAGCGTTATAAAATAAAAAGACAGTTTATATTTGTTTGAGTATTTCAATCATCAGTTGGTAGTTGGTTTTTAATGTTTTGTTTTTGTTAAGTTTGCGAATCATTGGTTTTTTATGTTTATTATTTTGTTTGTATTTCATTAAATTAATTTATAGTAATTAATTAATTAAAATGGGAGGATGTGTGAATCGCAGTAGTTGTTACACTTTTTGAAGTTAACACATAGTTCAATAAATTTTCCTTTTTTTTGTCTTCTTATCTTTTTCGTTCTTCATTAAATATAATTATTTTTGTATTTTTTTTATTTTTTGTTTTTCATAGACAAACATTAAGACTCAATAGTGATCTTTATTTTGCAAGTCTTCTTTCAATCATTCAATATTTTAAATTAATAATAAGCTTATTCTTTTTTTTATAATAAATATAAATTGTATGCTCTCGTATTGGCTGAATATTATTATTAAAGAAAAAACACAATTTCAAAAAATAAAAAGAGTCATTTATAAAACTAAATTCGAAGAAGGAATTAGAACAACCTTATCAATTAATTGTTGTTTATTTTTTTCCAAGAGAGATGGCCTTTATTTTCCTATTTTTTTGTTTGTTATGATTTTAACTTAAATTAAATAATCCTTGACGAACAAAATACAAATGAAAATATGTAATAGAAAGTAATATAAAGAACTTAAGATTTTTTTTGTTGTTTTGTATTAAATATAAATTCGTAAAAAAAGAAATTAATGTGCAAAAATTAAATTACAAAATCAGTCGTTTTCTTCATATCGTTTAATAATTATATAATAATAATAGTAATATTAAAAAAAAAAATTAAATAAGAAAATTGAACAAAAAACTAAAATAATCACAACAAAAATTATTTCACGAAATGAGTAAGGGATTATTTTTTTTTTTTTTGTTAATGAATACGTTTTATAATATAAGAGAGAGGGAAATTAAAAGAAATAAAGAAAGAGAGAGTGGGTTATTAATAACTAAACTCATGGACAACCTGTTTTAGCCCCTCTTTTTAAACGTAAGTCGATTGTTAAGTGATGAATTTGCAAAGTAAACTACAACACTGTGTGATAGAAAAAATTAAGTACAAACGTTGGAGAAAGTATTGAAGTTTACATTTAATGTATGAAATCATTAGTATACACAAGTATAATATGAACAAACAAGGACCTAATAAGCCCTATATTGAGTTGGAAGAATATTCGTCCTAATTAAACTCAAGTAACGTTTTGTTTGTTATGTCGGCTAATATCAATGGATTCTTCAAAAAATAGAATGACTTCATATTAATTGTATAAGTATTCGAGTAGAGAAAAACCTCGTCTTATATGGTGCGCACAAGTGAAAGTGGGCCGCGATCAACTCGGAGCGCCCAACTGGAGGCAGATCTACTTCGAAATTATATAAACAAGCTAGAGAGCAAATAGAGATATGCTTAATTTCGCAGTAGTAAGAAAGTTTAAAATCGAAAAGATATTTGTCAAGTAGCATTTTGGAATTTTCTTAACTAGCCAAGTATCAATGGCGACTGAGTTAGTTTTTCCTTCTCATAACCCACTGACTTAAACTTATGTAAATATGGCAACTTGAAATTTTCATCAAGTTTCGCAAATCTGAATTTTTTCCTATTAGCATTCCAGATCTAATTGTAAGACATTTCAAGTTACCAAACACATAATTGATAAAATGTCAACTTCAAATAATTATTTTATCAATACGAGTAGTTAACAAAATATCTGTATCGCATTGGAACCGACTTGTCTAGCCAATTTAAATTTTCACAAATTAGAAAATTTTACTTTTTTACATACTTTACTTTAAAATTACAAATACACTTGACTTTGTTCGATAGAAATTACATCCCCTAGTAAAAATATTAATGAGGAATATGTCAAGCAGTTGAAATAGATTCGAATTTTATGAACTTGTGTTAAAGCAGTTAAGACAAAGTCTAAGTGCTGTTTTTTTGAGCAAACCGTTACATTTCATGTTGGATGACATACTTCTTTTAATAAGAGACATTTCGCAACGAATGGCACCTACACTTTAGAATGAAGGTGAACGTAAACTTTATGCCTACTTTTTGTTTTATGTTGCTATGTTGTAACAAGATACAATTTGTCTTCCAATGAGTCAAGAGAAATATGATTTTGAAAAACTTGGCCGTTAAATCACGATTTTTATAGTGCGAGCGTTTAAGACGTTAGCTTGAATTCAGCCAAAGAGATTATCTGACAAAATGTCAGTGAGATTCAAAATGATGTTAATTAATAAATAGAAATTTATAAACTTTTGTTTGACTGCGTAGGAAAATAAAATTGATAATTTACCGGTGTTCTCCGCCGTTTGTTTGAAAGCTTAGCCTCATTGACATTTGTTTTGTTTTGTAGCAGTTGTCAAATTTTGTTATAAAGTATTCTGCAAATTGAAACAAAACCACACAATGAATAAAAAAGAACCGGCAACAAAAATTCAAGAACACCCAACCTGTCATGTGTGAACATTGTAATCGGTAATAAGGGTGATTTCATAATGATACCATTCGTAATGTTTTTTTTTATATCATCTTGGTTATCATAAAATTTTTAACCCGAATTATGTTAAAAGTAAAATCCCAAATTCTCATTTAAAAATTAAATAGGTATTTGTTTGGAAAATTAAATTAACATGTACCTAAGAAAAATAAAATATCATTTTATAAGTAAAATAAACCATATATAATAATCTATGTATTAAACAAAAAATCAAAAAAATTCAGATTTATTGTTGCTGTTTTAGCGGCTAATTTTTGAAAATTCGGCCATCATCGAAAGCAGAGTCTTTCTTATTCCTCTTAGGAGTCAAATTAAAAAGGAGCGCGCTACTACATGCTACATTGAGTAAATATTATTATTTCTTCTAATTAAATTATAAATAAAACTAAAAAATCAAAATGTTCGCTCACTTTCTCTAGTGTCGGTTTTTGTTTTCCCACTCTCTCTTTTTTATCGTACTTGTTCTTTCTTTAAAAAAAATCTTTTAGTATTTTGTATTATTATGTCCTGTCCCTGTGGCGCATTTAGTTTCTACGATGGAATTGATAGTCTCAAACTTGACGACGTTTATGTCAGGCATCGGTATTCTGGTTGCCGTTGGCACCGACCATTGAATTCGGATTCTTGGGTGTATAAACGCTAGCGTTCGGGTCTAAATTTGAAGAACCTTGTGAGACAGGCACACCGACTACGCCAACAACTGATGATTGTGACACTACCACGTTTTGCTGTTGTTGTTGTTGCTGCTGCTGTTGTTGTTGCTGTTGTTGTTGTTGTTGTTGCTGCTGCTGTTGTTGTTGTTGCTGTTGTTGTTGTTGCTGCTGCTGTTGTTGTTGCTGCTGTTGCTGTTGTTGTTGTTGTTGTTGTTGTTGTTGCTGCTGCTGTTGTTGTTGTTGCTGCTGTTGTTGTTGTTGCTGCTGTTGCAACTGCTGTTGTTGTTGCTGTAACTGTTGCTGTTGCATTTGTTGTTGCTGATTACTGTTAACTCCTGGATTTGAGACCCTCTGATTAAGTTGATGGCCACTTAAAATTTGCTGATGTTGTGCCTGTGGCCCCAGACCCATCATCGGGCTGGAGGGACCTTGCAGTGGAGGAGTATCATTCATGCGTAGCATTGAACTTCCTGTGTTACTGCATGTGGGCAAACAAAGATTATCTGTTGGCATAACAGCAAGAAGTTGAGCAATTTTTGCTTTCAAATCATGAACTTCATCCTTTTTGGATCGATAAAGACCTTAAAACAGATTATTATTATTAAAAAACAATTTTTTATAAAATAAAGATGTCATGTCTGATATATTTTGTGTGGTATTAAAAACCGTGGGAAATATTTTCATGCAAAACCATACTCACTCTCTTTTATTTCAAGCTGTCGCTTAGCCTCGCCTAGTGCCGAGAATAAGTCCAGCTTAACTCTCGTTTCGGCCGATAAATTTTTCTCGAGTGTACAATTCTTATCTTGCATAGCTGCCAGTGCTGACATTAACATTTCAGTGCCCGGCTGAGAATCACGGTTTCGTATTTCAGCTTCAAACATTCGCAGCTTAAGAAATAAACAAAAAGTCAATAAACAATTTCTAAAAAACTTATTCTCTTTACCTCTTGTTCGAACTTCCTTCCCTGTTGCTGAGCCATTTCTTTTGAGTCTTCGGCCGATTTCAAATCACGTCGTAACTGCTTCAGTTCAACGTCAATCTGTTGCTTTCGCTGCTTGCAAGAATCACTGCATTCCGGTCGACTTGCCTTATCCTCTGCAATTTTTCGGGCTTTCTTTTCATTATTCAGTTGTGCTTCAATTGACTGCTTTTGGCGTCTTTCCTCCGTTAGACGTCGCTCGGTGTTTTGTAGTGTTATCATATCATGCTGACGCAAACTAGTAAGCTCTTGAATTCTTTTCTCCAAATCATCACATTCCTTCTGTTTGGCCTGCAAACAGCTTTTTGTCGTTAGATTTACTTCCAACTTTTGTCGCAATTCGTTTTCGATTTGTTTCATATGGCTAATTTCGGTGCGATATTTTTTAACATCGGCCTCTAGTTTCAGACAACTTTCGCATATTTTGGCTACAACCTGCGATGCTAAATTGGCAATGGTGGATGTTGAAGAGGCCACCGAAGCCGATGATGATATACTCGAAGTATCAGAATTGGAGTCTTTAGCACTGTGGCTATGATTTGAGTTGCTGTTATTGTTAATATTACTGTTATGGTGATGATGATGATGATTGCTATTGTGATGAGTATGATTTGAGTTTGAGTGACTGGATGCATTGCTGTTGTTGTTATTTGAGCTATTTGTGTGGTGGTTTTGATGATTGTCCTTGGAAGATGTGTCCTTTTTAGAGCGATTCCGACGTCCTAAGAAAAATGAAATTACTAAAATGATTAGCCATTTAAATTTAATAGTGATTTTAGAAAATATATTAAAGTGGTATTCTGAGTGCAGCTTTGGAGATTAAAAATGGACACAACTCCTGGCTTTGCTTTAATTTAAAAAAAATAAAAATTACACCTAAGACATTATCGCTCAAAAGTCATGACCTTGCTGAAAATGGTTCATATACATTTTCATAACACTCGATGATTTATAGCAGTTTCAATAGTAACCGTAATGTTTCCGAGATGACTCTACCATATGGCAAATCTTTAGTTTTAAGAGAGCGATATTTGCAATATGACAAAGGGTGTCAATATTATTTATTTTATTGGAAGTCGCCTGGAGAATATCAAAATGTATGTTTATTTTGCAGCGAATTTCTGACAAAAAAACGAAACTTAAGGTCTACTGAATTCAAGAAGACTACTGTCCAAATATTGCAAAAGAAAATAAACTGTTAAGGCTATATCTAGATACAAACGTACATAGTTTGAAGCTTGAATTATTTTCAAACTGTGTGACAATAAGTTTAAAGGAATTCTTTTCGAAAAGGTTGATTACACGTAATTAAAAAAATTTGTAATCAAAAGATTTAGTATATAAGAAGTTGGACAACTTTCAAACGAATTTTATAACAAAGACTTTTAAAAAAATTAAATTTAGAGTTAATGAGAAAAATTAGCTTACCTTTGACTTTCTCAACTGGTTCAACCACTTCCTCCACCTCATATTGTATTATATTTCCATTGCTATGATTTCCACCACCACCGCCAGAAGATGACGATGTCGTGGACTTTTTCGCTGATCCAAAACCTCCATAGCCAGAATCAGCAGCTGTGCTTTGATGATGTTGTTGCTGCTGAAGCTGGCAATTTGTCGCATGTGAACTATCATAGTTATTGCTATTCTTTTCCTTTTGGGATGATGATGTTGCAGTTGTATAATTTCCACTGCCACCAGCTCCAGCATTATCCCAATCTTTGCTATTGCAATTGAGCTCACTTATGTGATAGCTGTTATTGCTATTGTTCATTTTACCTGATATAGTAAAATGATCTTTCTGATTAGCATTGCCAGATGTGCTGGCATTGCTGCGACTGCTGGAAGCCGCCCTGTTGTTATCTTTATCCACGCTTCGGCGGTTATTTTTGCTGTTATTGGTGCCACCACCGCTTCCGCCACCACCAACTCCACTATTGCCGCTCCCGCCCACATGTCCATTTGATGTGGAAGACGCGGAATTATTTGAGTTATTGGTGTTGGTGGTAGACGTGGAGGCGGCATTATTGCCGCCGGAGCTCCCACTATTTGTGGAGGATCCTATCAAACAAATTGAAGTTAGTAGTTTAAGGGGTCTCTTGAAAAATTCAGAGCGATTACTTGTTTGAGCGTTTTTATTTGAATTATTAGAACTAGAGTTACTGTTATTAAGATTATTATGTTGCTGATGATGAACACTACTATTGTTGTTGCTACTAGTGCTGCCACTTTGATGTTGAAATTGGCCCGCTATTTGAACATAGCTCTTGTCATCATTGCTCGTCGCTGTTGCTGACGACGCCGAAGACGAAGCGGACGAAGATGAGGTTGTTGACGCCGTCAGAGACGTTGACGCCGCCAACTGATTGTTGTGGTGACTGTGATTATGTGGCTGTGGGTCAGTATTGTTCTGTACTATAGACCCCACTGCTCCATTATGTGTGGAGGTGTTATTTTGGGAATTTGTCAGAGCTCCAGTTGTCGATGAAGGCATGGATAGCGATCCCGTCACCGAGCCACCCGCAGTGGTTATCACTGCTGTGTCATCTTGATTTTCTTCTTGTGGAAGGGCTTGTTGCAACAGCTGCATGTAAAATTCATTTTCTTTAGATACTTCACGTTGCTTACGCTGACGCATTCTGTAGCCAACATAGCTTTTAAAGCCAAAGCCCAGTGTTACAACCGGATAACCAATACTATCATAAGAATTTAAGTTCAAAAATATACCCAAAAGTGTATAGATTCGCAGAAACATACCAATGTGCAGCAAAAGGTCGACACAAATCTAAGTGCGGCATATGTCTGCTGTCCTTCCATCTAATTCCTGCTTCCAGGTAAACAAATAACATCCAAAGTATAATTGTCGGCAGACATATTCCTTTATCTTTTGAAAAAAAAATAAAAACCACAATTTATTCGAAAGGTTCCAATTAAATAAATTAAAAGACTTACCCGTGTGCCACACATATTGAACCCAGACATATGTGCTAGCAGCAAATAGAAGCCAATGCACTGGGATGAAAAATAAACACACCAAATCGGATGTGATTGCTATGCATACAAACAACACTGAAAAAGCCTAAATCAAATAAGGTCAAAAATTAGTAAAAACAAACAAAATAAACTATCACGTGATTGTGATTTTTATTGCTTACCAATCCTTTGTATTTAAAAGAGTCGTGAACTGACCGCAGAAGTAGCCAAAACGGCCATAAAAATTCAAATCGAAACATAAACATAAAGTCGGCTGTTATCACAATGGCCCAGAGTACGAGGAATTTCATGTACAGAACTGTAGTGCTGTAAAAAAAAAGTTGAAGTTAAATGAATTCAAATATTAACTGTGAAAAAATATTTGTCTCAACAGCAACTATATTACACTTCTAACAGATTATAATTTCTAGCTGGTAAAACCTCTTACCTTGTCTAAAGATCTCATTTTTCGAATATCATATTTTTTAAAGAAAAATTACTAAAGAAAACTTAGAATTATGTATCTACACAATAAAAAACAATATCATACAATATCACTAGGATCATAATAGTAAAAATCTCTAAGGTGGAGACTGAAATTGAGTCTTTCCGAGTGCATATCTCCGAGTTGCACGAACTTGCTCAGAAGCTTAAAATTAGTTTTTTTTAAATGGAGAAAACAACAGAATGACTTGTGATTTTTTAAGCAAATATGAAACTATGCAAGAGCAAATATTACAGCGGTTTGAAGAGGTACGCCAATTTTAAGTTTTTGTGTAAATGAAAACTAGAAAACGAAGGAAAAAACAGTTTTCTTAAAAAAAGAATTTCAGAATTCAATTCGCCAAAAAAGTATTTGCTAAGCGAATCAAAGTTCTGCAGGTTCGGATCAGATCGATAACACTATGTTTAGTCCATCTAATCAACAACAACCTAAATATCACCCTCAAAACAGTAAACGCGAAGGAAGGTGTTATGGTGTCGAGAACTTTCTAATTAGATACATAAAGCTGGATGAGCACGTACATGTTTTACCAATTTATTGGAAGACGAAATAATTCGTTACGCTGACCACAATTTGCCTTTGCTTAAGTTGTGTTTAGAAGGTAGTAGCTCTGTGAATGTTTTGAATTGGACGGCATAGTCCCCCGAGCCCAACCCGATTGAGAATCGGTGTAATGACATTCAAAGCTAAAAGGAAAGTAAAAATCGCAAGAACTTTGAACAATTATGGGTAACCATCGTGAACACTTACTTGGTATGAAACACCAAGCTGCAGAAAATTAGGGGAACATTTTGCGAGAGTATTTCAAGCTGTGATAACAAACAAAATATTAACTTTGGTGTTGACATTTTAAGCTAAATTGGATTTTACATTGCTAATAATGTAATAATGTAAAAATGAACATTATATAGTAAAACTTTAACTGGTTTTTTATTAAAAGAACAATTTGAGAGCAATTTCTGTGTCACCCGTTGCACATTATGTTGTCTGAAACATTAGAATAATAGAATTCAACAAAACTTGCAGAAGAACTAGATTTGATCCAACTCACATGTTAGATTTTGCCAAAGAGGTTATAATTGACAAGTGGCAGAATAAAACTTAGTTCATCCTCGATAGCAACAAGCAACCAAGACATGGGAAATCAAATCCCAAAAACGAACAACCCTCTGAGGCCGATATCTAAGCATAATTATAATTTTAATTACTTATATTTTTGATCACTTCTCTATTTCCTTGATTTCACTTTTTTATTGATTTTCACATTGTTTATATGATGGATCGATTGGCCGATCTTTCTAGTAATGAAGTTCGCTTAAAATTTTAGCCGAAATAGTAAGTTTTCTTCGTATTGCCATACTGATTTAGAAAAAAAAAACTAATCATGCTATGAACAGAAAAACTATCGTACTACATGACGTAATAGTTACACCGAAGTGCTGGGATCGATTCTTATCCGCTGCCATCTAAGTGTTTTTTTTTTCCAGTAGTACTGCCTCCTTGGAAAAAGCGAAATCATCTAAGATTATTTTATGTACTATTTAACTCTTCAATTCCCAGTGTCACCTATTGGTGACATGTACATATATTTTTTTTTCAACCATACCGCAACGGTTTTTTTTATTCTTCCTCCATTTATGACCTATTGGTCCTACTAGGACCAATAGGTCCTAGTAGGCCATATTATTTTTTCAAAATACTAGCTTTACGTCATTTCTTCATTTCAATTCATTGTTTCGTGTATAATTGTAGTGTCCTTACTTTTTGTGATTTAGTGGAATTTAAATTGAGATAAAAATGTCTAAACTGTAAGTATTGTTTTTTTTCTAATTAAATGTGGTAAAAGAATATATAAAGTTGTATATAAATGCATTTCAGGACAAAAATAAAAATAAGAGTGATTATTACAACGGTAAAAATGTTAAGCGTCACCTGTAGGTGACACTGGGCATTGTCTGTATTAGTAGTAGTAGTTTTAGAGCAATTACTGAATCAATGATGGCGATGGGATTTTAGAGCTATTGTACGTCTTAGGCTAGGACCGCACTTGCGATTTCAATCGCACGATTTTTTAGTCGCAAAAATAGAACACATGAATTTAAATGAGAATAAACGCACTTGCTACCAACAAATCATGACGATTTAAAAGTCGCAATTTGTTTCATTTTTCTTGCGATGCGATTGTCGTAAACTTAAATGAAACACATGTACTCAAATGGATATGCCCACACTTGCGATTGAAATTACTACGACTTAAAAATCGTAGTCGCAAAGAGAAATTGGCATGCACGCACTTGCGATTTTTTAGTCGCAAAAAGTAAGACACATGGCCTTAAATGTGAATGCAAGCACATGCGACTTAAAAATCGTAGCGATTATAAAAATGAAACAAGTTCTATTTTTTCAAGCGAATTTTCTGTCGCTACTTATTTGTAGCAAGTGCGTGCACTCACATAAAAAGTCGTGTTTTATTTTTCGCGATTAAATAATCGCGCGGCAAAAAATCGCAAGTGCGTGCATGACAATAATTTGTAGCTATTACGACTTTTTAATCGCCTCGACGAAAAATCGCAAGTGCGGTCCTAGCCTTACAGATTGACTCTAGATGGGATTGTTGAGGAGTTTCACGCTGGAGAGGATCCAGGTGATATTGGGGGCTATCGTGAATAAAATTCCCCTGGGAAGAATTCCCATTTTCGAAAAATCGCATTCGTGAATGAGTTTGAAATATTCCCGCGTAATTTATGGCTATCGTGATTTTCTTCCATTTCTGAAGGATTTTAATGTTATTGGAAGCCTTAAAACTACACATACCTAAGTCAGGTGTTTTTCGACAACAGATGTATGGTACTTTCTTTTTATCGGAAGGGAAAAGTTTCGAGGGAGATTCACGATTGACGAAAAAAGTTCCGTGGCCACAAAAAATTCCGAGGGAAACAAAATTTCCACGGAGATTCCCGATAGGCCCCACTGTCTTATTTCCGCCGAAAATTTCCACTTAAAAATAAATATTCTTGTATGAAACGTGGTTTTATTTCTACAAGCAAAAAGAGGAAAACAATACACGCAGTGCCCAGTGTCACCTGTAGGTGACCCCCCTTAAAAAAAAGGGTGAGGAAGGTGTTTTGTTTTTATAATTTTTCTTGGTCTATTTTAAATCCATTTATGCTATTAAGAAGAAGAAATCGTTTTTTTGTTCAGTAACATAAGCATGGGAATTGAAGAGTTAATTAACCCTTTAATTACTAAATGATGAGATAATTTATTAAATTAGGCCATGAGATGTCGAACATATGTAACACTGAATAGACTAATATTTTAAATATATTTATTCATTTTATAAAACTCTTATCATGAAAAGTGCTTCTCATCTTAGCCGTTTGGATTCGGCGGAAAATTATAGTTCCCCTTCATTCCTACCGACAACTTCCAAACAGAGGGAATGGTTAAGAGCTGAAGTTTAGTTTTATTGAACATTAATTCATACAATTTTGCTTACAACTAATAAGATACCATGGAAGATTTTATCACATAAGCTGCCTAATCTCATGAATTGTCTTAAAATTGAAAATATTTACACATGTATTATACTTGTCTAGATAAAATTAAAAGTCGTTTGACTTGGCTATCCTCGAGGTGAAGAAGGAGGTACTTGTCCAGAGGTATCATACCAGCTTCTGAGTATAGAAGTTTGTTCCTGAATAATGTTGGACCTTGCCGGTCGAAAATTAGTCCGATACATATCCTCAATATTTTCATTTCAAAAACTTTGACTTGTCGCATGGCTGTCTAAGGGATAGAAAACCGATGACTGGTCTCAAAACCTGCATATATAGAAGGATTCTCATGTGCTGGCTAAGTCAGATGCTTTTTTTCATCAGGATTGATGTAAGGCCGAGCTGACTTTTCTTAGAACGTATGATGCATTAGGATTAAGGTACTTCACGCTTCATTTGGTTGCCAATGTTGATCCGTCAGGGAGTTAAGGGTTTCTACATTTTCCTGGGGACTGGATCCGTCCGAAATTGAATGATGGTCTCCTGCAGCAGATTAGTTCTGACTTTGGGCATTAATTTTTATTCTTCACTTTCTGAAGTACTGAAAGTGCTGAATTTGGGCTTCAATTTTCTGCACAGCTATCAACGCGCCTATCGATGGTAGTAGAAGGTTCTCTCAGCTGTCAGGGATTGGCTGGTCGGAGGTCAGTATTTTTGTTCAAATTTTTGAGCTCTTCATAGTCGATGTGTATTTCTCCAGTTGTACAAGAAAGTTCCTGGAATACAAAAAGGAATCGGTAATATTAATAAGTGTTATGGGAAAGCTAAGTAAGTTGAGTTTGTTCGACATCCAGGAGGCATCCGACTTTAACTTCAAGTATACTTAGTGTCTGATGTCGTGTTGGAACTTCAAGAGTGGACGAAGTGTTCATGCTTCTACCAAAAACCAAACTGCATGTCAAGAATTATGGAGTATTCGCAGAAATACTTCTTGAGTTTCCTGAGAATTAGTTCTTCCAAGAGTTTGCTAAGTTGCTGAGGAGGGATATCGGTCTGTAGTAGGAGATGTTGTTCAGGGCACCTTTCCTAGGAATCGCCTCGATTTTAGCAGTTTTTAATTTTTAGTTTAATTTTTGGGGTAGTTGTTGTTATGACAGTTTTTGAGGATGATGATAACTGTGTGTGGGAGCCTTTCAATAATGAAGTTGAATACCGCATGGGATATAATAGAATCGCTCATCAGCTTCAGAAATATCTTGAAGATCGATAGCTTTTAATTGACCGAGAATACGGCTTTCGCAGCAATCGTTCCACTCCTGATATGATGGCATATCTCAACGAAGAGTGGAACAGATCTTTACATTGTTTTGGAGAAAGTAAGATTATTGCGCTTGATATTTCTAGAATTTGGTATCAAGGTCTTTTATCGAGAATTCGTGCCTTTGGTAACAACGAAACCCTTATTCTTTTGATTAGAAATAACCTTATAGATAGCTCAATACATGTTGCATTGGACGGTTTCAGGTCTGCTCTTCACAAAATAAATGCTAGTGTTCCGTTTTGTCTGCGACTCTCTTCCTCATTTTTCTTTTCATTGTTTTGCCGACGACTCTCAGCTTCTCATACTCGTCCTCAAATTTATGCCCATCTCCTTCGGAAATGGAATTGGTATATATATTAACTTATAATAAGCACATTAAACTCTAATCTTTGCAGCATTGTTAAATGGGGTTTACAAATCATATGGAGTTTAATGCCTCAAAAACTCAATGCTGCCTATTTTCTTTGAAGCAAAATGTTCCCCTTATGGCACTTTCATCGAAGAAACCAAAAAGCTCTGAGTACTCGGTGTGTGTTTCAACGACGATCTTCATACGAATGACCACATTTTCGAGACCGCCAAAAACGGTGCCAAATGTTCAGGATGTCAAAATTAATGTAAATAATTTGACACACCTTCTGATTTAGCTACATTGAAGAACTCGCTTATTCTTCCTAAACTTAAGTATAACTCACATCTCTTCATTTATTGGACAGAATCCAGAAAGGACGTTAAAACTAATAGAAAACAAAACTATGATGGAATAATTCCCATCCCTTGAACACCAACCGAATATTTCATGTCTTTCTTTGTTTTATCGCCCTTAAAATAGTAGCCCGTTGTATTCCTCACGTTTCGCTAGGAGTGCTTAGGTATCAATTCAGACTAAGCCTTATTCTCAACGTGCCGTTAAATACACAGATTTGTTTTTTAATCGCACAACAAAATTAGGGAATAATGTACCCAAAACTGTTTTCCCTTGCCTTCCAGAACCAATGTTTATCGACACCTCTTTTGTGTACCTCTAATTTCCAAAACTCTCGAGAGATGTGTTTAACATTATAAAGACCTCAAGAAACTCTTGAGAGTTGTTGGTATAAAATTATCTTAATTTACAATTACGTATGTACATTAGACTGGGCCAAAAAAATTGACTATTTTTTTTTTTTGAAAGATATATCGAGAATATCATTCAGAATGACAAAAAAAAATTTTCGTAAAAGTTTGAGCCCTTAATAGCAATTTTAAGAGGGCTATCATCGCTAATTTTGATTTTTAGTCATAATTTCATGTTTTGCGTCAGAACTGACAAAACATTGAAGTAAAAAAAAATCATTTTGACTTACTTTTATATAAAATTAAATTCCCTACAAAAAAGGTCTAATTGAAAATTTTCGTCAGACAAGCCGTTTTTGAGTAATTAAGCTTAATAAATTGTTATTTTTCGTTAGTTACAAAATTCCAAATTAAAAAAGTAAAATCGAAGAAAAATAACAATTTATTAAGCTTAATTACTCAAAAACGGCTTGTCTGACGAAAATTTTCAATTAGACCTTTTTTGTAGGGAATTTAATTTTATATAAAAGTAAGTCAAAATGAATTTTTTTTATATATTATGATTTTTTGTTTTGCTGAATTAACTTTTATATTTTATTTTACCTTTTGTTTTTCTTCATTTGAATCAAATGAAGAAAAACAAAAGGTAAAATAGAATTTTTTTTTACTTCAATGTTCTGACGCAAAACATGAAATTATGACTAAAAATCAAAATTAGCGATGATAGCCCTCTTAAAATTGATATTAAGGGCTCAAACTTTCACGAAAATTTTTTTTTGTCATTCTGAATGATATTCTCGATATATCTTTAAAAAAAAAAATAGTCAATTTTTTTGGCCCAGTCTAATGTACATAAATATGTATGTATGATATACTGTCCCCCAAATATTCTACAATATATTTTATTCAAACTTCTCAAAAAAGACAACCGATTTAATCAACCTTTTTAAATTTCGCAAGCACTTAAATAGTTCCAATTTTGGATGAAATGTTTTTGGGTTTTTTTTTGCTACCAAAAATTATAAAAAAAATATTATTTTTACGTCGGTGTAACGATTTTCGAATAATGTTCTCCTGCATAGGAATCAGGTGGTTTAAATTATGTTGGAGTGAGTAAATAGTATGCGCTTGTAATTATTTCTATAATTATTTTAATGTATGTATATTATGTTGTTAAAAATGTACAGCGGTGAACACGAAAATAGCAGTAGGTAAAAAATTAAAGAAATATTGAAACAAAATTTAAAACTCTAATTTATTCAAAAAACAAAACTGTTCTACAGAAAGGTATTTAGAAAAGGCAAATTATAAGGAACTTAATTTAGTTGCAGCGCTTTTTCCTAACTTAGAAAAAAAAAAATTAAATTTTCAAGGATAACATTGAAATACTCGTAGCAGTGTTAGTTTCAATTAGTTTTGTATCTCTTTGTATGTGATATTACACAATGGAAATTAAAAAAAAAGATTCTGTGGCTTAGTACTTCGTTATATTTCCCCGATTTTCAATAACAGCCTGACATCGCCGTGGCATAGAATCTACCAAATGCTTGCAACGTTCTGCTGGAATTCCATACCATGCATTTTGAACTGCTGTCCAAAGTGATTGTTATTAGCTAGATTGGCATCATGAAAGGCTCTTTTAAGGTCCCCCCAAAGATTTTCAATGGGATTCAAGTCAGGGGACTGGGCCGGCCAGTCGATAACATGAACCCCATTGACACGGAACCACTTTTTTACCTTCCGACTAGTGTGTTTCGGGTCATTACCTTGCTGGAAGACCCAATTTAGAGGTATTTCTTTTTCTGAGTGTGGTAACATGACATTTTCCAAGATGTCGACATAAACATTTCGATCCATAATCCCATCGATTTTGTGTATTGGGCCTATACAGAGAAACATCCCGATACCATGAGCAATGAACTCCCGTGTTTGACGGTTTTTGTTGCGTATTGTGGTAGGTGTTCGGGGAAGGTCTAACAAACTGCCGGGAGCCAGTGCCTCCATACAGAACAATTTTTTATTCATCCGTCCATAAAATATTTCGCCATTTTTCCACAGAAAAGGAAGCAAATTTTCTAGCGAACTCCAGCCGTTTTTTCTTATGATTTTTTGTAAGTAAAGGCGTTTTTCTTGGGCTACATGCTGGTAATTTTGCTTCCAATAGTCTTCTTCGAACGGTCATGTCACTCACTTCCAAATTTACCTCTTTTCTAATATGTACAGCCGACTTTTTAGGTTCTAGTTTGGCTGATCTCACAATCCTTCTATCATCCTGTCATGTTGTTTTTCTTTTTCCACCTCCGTTTTCAGGTTTTTTGACAAATTTAAAGCATTGGCTATCATTTTGCATTGGAGCATGAATAAATACGCTGGATTTCTGTTATGATTTTCCTTCTCTGCGTAGCGACAATATCAAATTTCGTTGCTCACCGGTGTAATGCTTACCACGACCTACTTTTGTTGATACAAAAAAAAATTGTAAAAGCCAATTTCTGGTTAAAAATATTTGTTAAAAGGCTCTGTCTATCACCCACATTCTTATCGAATGCCCAAAGTCCAGAATATCTCCGAATCCTTCAGACGTTCCCCTTGAAATTCCAAAACAACTAGCTCACCTTCTTGATCCTGCAAATCTACAAACTATTAAGCACATCAAAAGAGCTATATCCTTGCATGGAAAAAATAATGAAATATAAGTGCAACACCAACATCTTTTCAAAAAATTGTATTAAATTTATTTTTTTTTTTGCTTTGTTTGAAACTATAAACGGCATTTATGGTTTTCATTACCCCAATGCCTTATCTAAAGAGTTTTTAAAATTTATTTTATAAGCTTCTTTGTAAATAAATAAATAAATAAATATTTGTTAAAAGAAACTCACTTATTTTGATGTTATTTCCGAGAGAATTTTTCAATTAAACCTACAAAATATCAAATTCTTACAGACTACTGCTATTTTAATGTGCATATAAAATAAGATCTACATTAGCAAAAGTAACTGTTTTTCTATCATCATGAATTATTTCCAATGGTTTTCTCTAAAATCTAATTTGAAAAAAAACGTGCTAAATATTGTCCAAAACGTTTCCAATTTGAATGGAAACATTTTCCCAGAAATAGATGGAGAATGAATAAAAATCACCTTTTCCAAGACACCTTGCAGAAATATCAATAAAATACGACTAAATCATAATGAAGGCAATTTGGAAACAATTTTCAATTTCTTTTTTGAAATTACTGCAAGAAATAACTTTGTTATAAATTTATACACGCATTAAATTAACATTGTTACACAACATAACTAAATAAACTCAGCTTGATACAGAATGGCATTGTGCTCCACAGGATACACAGTGCGAGGTACATTCCAGACAAAACCTCATCAATCCATTTATTTCCCATCCCTCAGACACAGTTTCAATTTCCTTCAACACGTCCTCCTCTCATTCTTCCTACTTCATCATCTTCATCAGACACTGCTCTCACTCAATGCTCAATGTGATTAAATTCCAAAGCAATGGCAATGGCAACGTATCCCGGAAATTCAACAGTGACCATTTCGGGTAGGTGTGGGAGGTCATCAGTTATACCCGTTGCGCCGCGCGACAGGCGCAACCATGGACAACCTACTCGATGTACACATAAACTTGTTAAATATCCTAAAAAGGAAAAACAAAACGTGACGACACGACGAAGAGGAATGGAGAATGCTGTCATCCTGGCAACAATCATACCATTGCCGTAGTAGTCCCCGATCCCTATTCCCGAGTTTATACGCTACATAACTAAGGCTGCAAAAAATTCCTCCTCTGTTACAGTTAGTTTACACAACACAAAGAAATAAGGCAGGGAATAGGAATAACAGAACCAGACCCAAAGGAAATCAACAACTCACCTGCCGTACATTCCTTCCGTAATTTTATTGCGCTTTATCGGTCGCCGTATTTTGCCACAATCGGCATTTCGTCTCTTCATATTTTTGTGTATTTTGATGGATTATCTTTTTTACTAATTTCACAATCGAATTATTGTTTATTTTTTTGTTTGCTTTGCTTTTTGTTAATTTTTTTTACTCGATTTTTATTTTGATTTATTTAAAAAAACACGCACGGAACTTCGGAAGATTTTCCTAAAACGAGATCAAGAAATGGGAAGTTGGTTATATTTTGTGTGTAACATTACAACCGGTTGGATGAAAAGCTAGAGATTTAAGGAGGGAAGGGAGAAGCAAAAGGGAAAGCCAAAAAAGAAATAAAAAAATCCTTTTAAAACTCAGAAGAGAGAGGTGCCCCCGGGGTGATGAGAATGTTTGCACCATCGTCACCAGTTTTATTTTTTTTTCATCACAAATTGCAGAAACACTTCCATCCGAAAACTTTGATCAATTTTTTCATAATTTATTAGCCATCCCGCTTGATTGATTCATTATCGTCTAAATAATAAGGAAAAAGGTTTTAAAAGAAAATGTATGCAAAAAAAAATCATCAGCATCACTTGGGGCAGTTGGTTTTCGTCGAGACGTTTGTCTATTTTTGTTTTTTTTTTTAATTTTATTTTTGCACTCAAAATAGCGTTGTGAAGGGAAGTGATATAGTGAAAAGAGATTTACGCATTTGGGGAGCGAGATTCAATTAGAATTTTTAACAAAATTACAATTTTAATGAAGGAAAATTGGAATTTTTTCACAGGATGAAAACACTTCGGATCCTTCTTCTAAGCTAGCGCACAACTTCTTTTTTTATGTATATATAACATTTTCGAATAAATAGGGATCAAATGAGTGTGAAAGAGACGAGAGGTTTGGTTGTCTGGTTTTTTATGTGTCATCTGGGTTGGTTAAACTGGTGTGTCAAGTCGTGGATTAGTGATGACATTTTATTCAACCCTATTTCGTTATTCCAATTAGTTGTGTTCTCCATTGGCAACAAAAATGAATTTAGTTTTGATTTAGATCTGCCGATTTTGACAATTTTGTTTAGAAATAGTGGAATAAACTGAAATTATACGAATACAACGGCACAAAAAATATCAATTGAAAATCGTATTCCACTCGTCGCGAAAAATCAATTTTTGAATGGAAAGTTCCATTTACCAAGTTTGTTGTTTCTGTATACAAGGCGTGTTCCTAGTCCATATAGAATTAAGGCCGGTATTCACCGAGCGCTCCTAACTTAAGAAGCTCATAAGCCTATTCACCAAGCAATATTAGTGAAGAACTACGAGCGCTCTTAAAAGTTAGGAGTGGTCCCGACCACTCCTAACTTACGAGCGCTCTCTTCGAAAGTTTGTTCGCTTGTGCGTGTGCCACGCACGCATTTGACTCGAATCCATGTGAGCAATGCGAAGTAGAAGAGTATCCATTTGCTGTCAAGACCAACATTCCACAACATTTCACAGTTTGAGTATGCCTGAACAAGAGAGAGTGGCTCTCATTTTCGAACTTCGAAAAACACTTGCGAGTGGTTGGTGAATACCCCACAGAAATTTCAAGTTAAGAGCCTCGTAAAGTTAAGAGCCGTTTAGGAGCGCTCGATGAATACGAGCCTAAATGAGAGAAATACATCAGGACTAACGTCAATACAGCAAAAAGCTAATCACTACCATAAATGCTTTGAGCTGAAGTAAAGCACTATTTTAAGTCACTGGTCAGCAAATAAAATTCAATTTTGAGAAACTTATTAGGGGTATTCACGATCTAATGCAACAGGTCTAGTATCATTGTAAAAATGCAAAAGTGTAAAATCTTACAACACTACAACAACAAAATATACGGATTGCAATTTTGCAATAGCGTTTGCAGTCGCATTTTTGACAGCTCAATGGACCTAAATTAAATGGACCTAAAAGTAAAAAAGAAGCGCCGCCGGAGGGAAAACCCATTTTCTGAAAATAAAATATACATGCATCTATGTGTGTAGCTTTTTTATGATTTTCGGCCTGAATTTTATTTGATACCTTTGATCCACATAATTTTATCTGCAGCATCTTCTATTAAAAATTCTGTAATATTTTCTTTTTCTGTTTTTTTTTGGCACCCTTAACAAACTTCAATTCTTATAAAAATTAAATTTACAAAATAAAAAACAAATGCCAAACTAATTTTGACATTTACTTGAGTGTTGCAAACAGGTGAGAAAAAGTGCGTTCACGGTCTACTAAAAAATAATAAAATTTCGCATTTTTACTAGGCTCGTTACACCAAATCGGGAATACCCGCTATTCTTTATTTTGTCCGATACAAAAAATATGAATCAAAAGTTTAGATATTTTGACGATTTCATGCAAACTTTTGATAACAAGGTGATAAAATTCATATCAGTAATACCGTGTTTATACCCAACTAGAGTTAATTAAATAATTTGTAGCATCGTTGGTATCCGATGTAGTTTT
This sequence comes from Philhelius festivus, assembly GCA_963931855.1. Lineage (NCBI taxonomy): Eukaryota > Metazoa > Arthropoda > Insecta > Diptera > Syrphidae > Philhelius > Philhelius festivus. Next base: position 49,629,773 of record OZ007557.1, on the reverse strand, counting down.
TCACATAACGTTATCTTAATTTCAATTTAGTCGGTTATATTTAGGCTAGGCGCGCACATTCAATTTTTAGTTTCGCAACTGTTTAGTTGCTAAAATGAAACATATGGGCTTATATGGGACACCGCGCACTTAGAGCAACTCGATTCTCGAAACTAAAAAGTTTGTGTTTTGACACAAACTAAACGATTGCCTCGCATCAGTTAAGCTGTTTTTTATAGGTGCAAGAGAGAAAAGAGTGCGAGCGTGAGTAAAGAGTTGCCAGTGTGCGGTTCTCTTTCAACTGGTGATTAAACTATTTGATTTCGATCACAGTTGCCAGTGCGCGACTAGCCTTAGGTATAAAGTTTTAACGTGATTTTGTTGATGTCCCTTCGATTGGTTTTTTGAAGTCATTCGATACTTTTCGTTTCTAAAAAAAAATATAAAACTATGTCCCACCAAATTTAAACGAATATATGTTTTTTCTCGTTTAGGCCTTTCTGCCACATCAGAATATTTCTTTAAAATATCTTTTATGATTGGTATTCAGAAGTTCAAACTTTTATAAAAGTCTGCTGATGCAACTTATACGCTATTCACACCAAATCAAAATCTAGATTTCGGGCAAAATTCTCAAAATCTCATCCAAATCTACTAGATTTCCCATACATTTTCAGATTTCCAAATCTACTAGATTACGACAAAATCTCCTCAAAATCTACTTTCAAACACAAGATTGTCAAAACAAACAAACCTTTAGAAATGTTCTGCTTTGTCAGCAAATTGTCAGCAAGAGAAGAGGTAGATAAAAAGCAGATAATGGAGTCGAGTCTCGAGTGACTATTTGAAATTTGAATTGTGGGGAGAGAAGGAGAAAAGATAAATTATATCCGAGAAAGCAGGATAAATGGACAAAAACGTCAAATGAAATCCTGGTTCTGTTCAGTGTGAACGCTTCGATGAGATTTCGTAATCTTGTTGCTGAAATCCGAGATTTTAGTTTGGTGTGAAAAGCCTATTAGATTTAAGCATGCCGAATACCAAAGTTAAAATGTATAAGAGATTTTTTGACAGAGAATAAAAGATCACACCGAATAGGCCTAATTAGTTCGATTTCAATGATCGCTTTTACAGGGCACACACCGCTGATATTCCATCCTTTTAAGGCAGTTAATAGAATATGTAAACCCGTCCTAACTACTTTGAAAACAATAGGGGTATTCACGATCTAATGCAACAGGTCTAGTATCATTGTAAAAATGCAGAAGTGTAAAATCTTACAACACTACAACAACAAAATATACGGAGTGCAATTTTGCATCACATAATTTTATCTGCAGCATCTTCTATTAAAAATTCTGTGATATTTTCTTTTTTCTGTTTTTTTTTTGGCATCCTTAACAAAACTTGAACAAACTTCAATTCTTATAAAAATTAAATTTTCAAAACAAAAAACAAATGTCAAACTCATTTTGACATTTACTTCAGTGTTAAAAAAAGTGCGTTCACGGTCTACTAAAAAATAATAAAATTTCGCATTTTTACTAGGCTCGTTGCACCAAATCGGGAATACCACTAATTATTTCTCCAAGCATTTACCACTTTGACAAGAAGTCTGACAATGTTTGCTGAGTGCATTCCTAAGTGTCGAACACTCAGTGGAAAAGATTTGGGAGTGCAAAGGACTGCTAGGACTGACGAAATGAATATGACAATAGCCGGTTTTTTTTTTTGGAAAAGCTATCCGTAGTACAGTAGGATTTTATATGAATAACAAATACAACATCCGCAGTAGGATCACTGCCGATAAAAGGAGAAGTGAAATCCTGCCGCGGATAGAGATTTGACGTTTATTCGAGTATCGGTAGTGATCCTACTGCGGATGTTGTATTTGTTTTTCAAATAAAATCCTACTGTACTACGGATAACTTTACCAAAAAAAAACACAGCTAATGCAATCAACGCAATTTCGCCTACCCCCGCCACCACATACATCTCTCGCCAACGGGCTTAAAAGTCGCAAGGTGACCTTGCATCGTTTAAAAGCAGTCTAACTACTCAATTAGGCTAGTCGCGCACTGGCAACTGTGATCGAAATCAAATAGTTTAATCACCAGTTGAAAGAGAACCGCACACTCTGGCAACTCTTTACTCACGCTCGCACTCTTTTCTCTCTTGCACTTATAAAAAACAGCTCAACTGTTGCGAGGCAATCATTTAGTTTGTGTCAAAACACAAACTTTTTAGTTTCGAGAATCGAGTTGCTCTAAGTGCGCGGTGTCCCATATGGCTAGGCGCGCACATTCAATTTTTAGTTTCGCAACTGTTTAGTTGCTAAAATGAAACATATGGGCTTATATGTTATGTATTATGTATTTCATCATCTTTTTTGTTTAAAATGTAAAGAAATATGCAAGACAAAATTTAAAAATCACAATTTACTCGTTACTTTTGTAAATTAAAGAAGTTTTGGCAGCACCTGTTTATATACAGAATTACCAATGATGGCAGTGCTCTTTCGTGCCGATATACTTCTCTTCCGGTTGTCAAACTTATTGAAAGTTGCAGCACATTTTGCAAGGCGGTCGTAATTTCTATCAAAAAACACAATAAAAATGGCTTTCGGTGATGTTAAAACCCCAAAAGGTCTTGAAGAATTAAACAACTTCTTGGCAAACAACAGTTACATCAGTGGGTAAGCAAAAATTATTGAAAAAACCCCATTCGATAACCGACTGATAAGTGAGGTTAAACCGGGTTCAATTTTCTTGAGTTGACACGTCGTCGCTGGTGTAACGAAAAATTTCTATTTTCAGTTACACGCCATCAAAGGCCGACCTCTCGGTGTTCGAGACACTGGGAAAGGCCCCAGCCAGTGGTGTTCACGTCCAACGCTGGTACAGACACATTGCGTCCTTTACCTCCGCCGAAAGAGCCGCATGGGGCGGTCAGGCACTTCCACAAACTGCTGGCGCCAAGCCCACAGTAGCTGAAGACGATGATGGTAAGTTGGAATGTCACTATTCTTGCCAATTGGCATCTAAATTTAAAAATCTCTTTGTCTACCCAATATAGACGTAGATCTATTTGGATCAGACGACGAAGAGGAAGACGCCGAAGCAGCACGTATCCGCGAGGAACGTGTAGCCGCCTACTCTGCCAAGAAATCAAAGAAACCCGCCCTCATTGCCAAATCGTCCGTCCTGCTCGACGTGAAGCCCTGGGATGACGAGACCGACATGAAAGAAATGGAAAAGTGTGTCCGCACCATCGAGATGGACGGTCTGTTATGGGGTGCCTCCAAACTCGTCCCAGTCGGCTATGGCATCAACAAGTTGCAAATTATGTGCGTCATCGAGGATGACAAGGTTTCAATTGACTTGTTGCAAGAAAAGATGCAAGAGTTCGAGGACTTTGTCCAATCTGTTGATATCGCAGCTTTCAACAAGATCTAAACATAAAAATCCGCCAACATCATCGAATTAGATCGTGAATCAACTTAATTGTTTGTCCTTGAACTTCAAGTTCAATTCAGTTGAAAAAAAAAAAAAAAACAAAAAATGCCTTGATTAAAAAAAATACTATTTTATACTCAAGAATGTTTTGTTTACTTTTTTAATTTTCTTCCATTTTAAATTGGCCTTCCAACTTGATAGTTCAATAAAATTTGGTGTAACTAGATGTCCGCCGGAATATAAACTCAAATTCCAGCCTACTTAGTGCTGAAGTGCGCCATTTTTATACCATAACTCGGTTAAACCTGTGAGTGGAATTGATGTGAGGATTGTGGAAATATGTTCTAGGAATCATCTAATTTGGATTGGATTCAAAATAGGATCAATCGAGTAAATGCTGTTGGATTCACTTTTTTCATTTGGTTGCAAGTTTGAATTTGGATATTCATTTCCCTCAAATTTAAACTGTCAGGCGGCCATTAATTCGAGTACATCCACACTACAATGTCCCTCTTATCTGGGTCCCGAGTCGTTGTGGCATTGATGGGAGTGAAGGGGCGGACGAACTCGCTAGGCAATGATCAGCCCTTCATAACTCACTTGCGGAGAGAATCGACATTCCGCTCGGAGGTATAAAGGGCAATATTCTCTCAATTTTTCTAAGCGAATCAAACCGTAGGTGGAGCAGTTTAACTAACTGCATTATAATCTAGAAAGATTTATCCCTCCTATAATAAATGCCGAACACTTGTTCTGATATGCAAACTCAGACAAGACAGCCAGAATCGTAGCTACCTGTAGTGCACAGTAGCCAATAGGAGAGTATGCAGTGAAGCTAGACGTTCCTCGCAACACTCACTGTCATAGCTGCGGGGACCAACGGGAATCTGCAAATTTCCTGCCCTGGCCAAATTTAGAGCACAATCATTAGGAAGGGCATTTTTTGACGACATTGACGAACTTTCGCAAATGAAGATCAAAGAATTGATCTCTTCTCAACGCGAAAAAATGGCTCCAGGGCGATTTTCGGCTACTTCAGTGCCGTGCCCTTCATTTGAATCCTTAGATCCCGAGCTAGCGGACTGGGCGCTTTTTAAGGAAGTTGACGGTGCGGGGTCCGGATGATCACTCAGTCGGATTGGCTACTGTTTTAGTACCAGTCAACAAGCTGCCTAGCTTGACAGTGTAGATGGTGTCCGATTAGTGTTGTGGTGAGGTTAATTGAATGATCTAGTTACCGGATGATTTTGTAAAAGCAAAAACTACAAAACCTACTAGATTTATATTTTTTAACTTAACGCAAACTGGATGACTGCGTGAGAATGTTCATGGTTATGGTATCAAAATGGCGCACTTCAGGGCTAATTGGGCCACAGGGCTGCCTCGAATTTGGAAATTTTATAACATGAACCAAGCTGATAAACTCGTCAAAAGTAGAACAAAAATACCTGCTTTTAAGCTACATGTAAACCAATGGTAAAACAACTTCACTCCTAGCTTGGCGACTAAACAGATCTAGCCTAAGCTAGTCTTTAAGCAGATTACCTCCGTATATATGTAAGAACCATGCAATATCTATTAAACAGGTACTCTACACCAACTATTTCTGCAGAAGCTGTTTGGATTAAGAGGAGGAGGAAAATATTAAGTGCAATAATCTTACTTTCTCCAAAACGATGTAAAGATTTGCGCCACTGTTCGATGAGATATACCATTAAATCACCAGTGGACCTATTGTTACGAAATCCATCCTAACGGCAATTGAAAAGCTTTTGTTCTTAAAGATATTTCTTTAGCTGATAATTTATCAGGGTTTTCATGACTTAAGAAAGATGGCACGTATATATGTATGTAAGTGCAATAACAGCCACTCGGGTAGACGATAGAAATGTCATGCTCAACTTTATTCACTTAAGAGGCCATATAAATGTATTCCATACAACTTTTAAATTAATACAAATATCTATCTTTCCATTTAGAGGCTATTAGCTTCGTTATAGCTGCATAATGACTACATAAACAAAAGAAAGGTTAAACATTTGCAAAGAATGGTTCTTAAAGGTAGATAGAAACATTTTATGGATTTTCTCAAAAACGGTACAAGTGATTTTGATAATTATTTCCATGCAATATACAAATAAATAATTAAAACACTGTTGTGTGTTAATTCTTTCAAAAACATATTTTTCCTTTTTCGAAAAATTTTGAAGTTCAATATTTTAAAAACGCATTCACCCCTATCACACGAATTCCATCGTAATTGCAAACAGGCTACGAATTCGAATTTCGTCAAATTTGGTAATCCTTAATCCGAATGAAATGGAAATTTGACCTCTTTTTCTACGAAAAGTAATTTGTCTCGGGGACGGACGGTCGGAAAACGCTTGTATTTTGTATAAAAATGTAAGTATTTACCAATTTTTAAAAATATTTGTTGCTTTAATAAAGTAAAAGTAACTAATAAGGAGAAGTCCGGTATTTCTCAAGGATATACCAAAGTACCAAGAGAAGATGTGAGTGTTTTTTTGGATCTATCCAAATGTTTTTGAATAAATAAATTAGGTATTGGGGGTATTGTAGTGCCATCTAAAGATCTATTGTGCCCATACCTGAATATGAATGAGTTTCCTCATAAAATCTTAGCATTTGGGGTACCTTCAGAGAGAATAAGTCGTTCTCTTTTTCCTGGTATTGTCACAGATGATTTCGATTGGTGAAAGAGTGGACAATATTTTTCTAGTATGATGTCCGGTGTTACATCATGCATGTTGCAGAATATACATGTGGCACTGCTTACCACATCAAGTAAACCTTGGTGTTTTCTGTTTTCTTAACTTGCAGTGTAGAGTTAGGATACCTGTTTAGCGGTTTATTAACCGGCTTTGAACTCAGGCTTTCCAAACCAAGGGGTTACAAATTGGCTAAAAAGACGTTCCAAAACCGTTCCAGAAGCATCTCCATAACCGAAAATGGTTAGTAACAAAATAACTTCAGTTATTACTGAACGATTTTTGAACGTATCTTTTAAACGTTTTTATTAGGTTATTTAAAATCGTTTGTATAACGCCTTTAGAAAACCTGTAATATGTACAATAATTGTTTATTTAAAAACGCTACTAGGACGTTAATTTGCAACGTTTTTAAATAACCTGTATTATGCTCAAATAGTTATTTTAGTGGCTATTTTATAACCGTTTATTTACAGTTTGTAGAAAACCTGTAATAAGCCCTAAAAGTTATTTATATTTGTTATTTTGAAACTCTTCTCAAATATTTTCTTCCAGCTGAAAAAAAAATCCTTTTAAAAATAAAACAGTACAAGCGCTATTTAAATGAACATTATTAAATTTTATTTAAAAAGTTTGGTAACTTTAATGGTATATAACTAAAAACTATAACTTAATAGTAAAATATAGATAAACTTAGTATCTATAACACTGGGTGGATAATTGAGCCATTTATTTTCAAAACATGATATGTCACATCTTCAAAAAATAGATAAGTAATGCAGTGGCGTAGCATACCATCTCGGCGCCCGGGGCGGGAGACCCATTTTGCCGCCCCATTCAATACTAAATTAAAATTAAATTTCGAGACATCATTTCACAGGCAATGAAGTATCTTTCATTGAAAGTAAAATAGAATTAGCGGTTTCATAAACGGATTTTACGAGCCTTACGAATGAGGCTCGCGATATAAAGCTGCATCTGCGGATTCATCTCCATGCATGCGTTTTTCCTGCGAATTGTACTCGTTTTGAGATCGATTCCGAGTTTTTTCCAAAAAGTCTTAGAAAATTCGATTGCGGCTTGGACGAAACGGTCTCTGCTCTCCACCAGGAGAGCTTTTAAAACGCAGAGTTTCTGAGCACACTTATCCACACTCAGTCCACATTGCTGCAGGTAAATCTGTGCGTCATTTTCTTCAGGTAGCTCTGCAGCTCAAAAGCCAAGAAAAGTGAGGAAGTTGAATGAATGCATGACTGTCAGAAGAAGACTGGCTACCGATCCGTCAATTCTTCCAGTACCTCAAGAACTTCCACAAACTTATTTTTAAGCGTCTTTACAGCTTCACGAGGTTCACTTTTTCTGCAGGCTTGTGACTAGATGCTTGAGATACTTCTGGTGAGTCGACTTCGTCTTGACCCTGCTCTGTGGTGGGACCAGAACAACTTCCAACTTCGACGGCAGGCACGTCTTCTTCTTCTGCCTGTAAAATAAGTTATGCATTCCCATGAATATTGGCCGGAGGACAATTCTAGGCCACTCACGATTGTAGATGGAGGAATCTTACTTACATTGGAATCACTTCCGCTGCTGCTGGATGCCGCCGAAGACGTTAACGTAGCTTTTGAACCAGAACTAGAACTGAAATATTTCGCGTCTTCGCGTCTGCTTCTTTCTTAGCCTTTTTCTGGCGGTATTCCGCGCCGCTTCCTTTAACTCTTTTCATTTTCAAAAACTAGTTCAAAGGTTGAGTGAAGTACTAAGTGCTAAGTTTTAGAAGATACAACAGTATTTAAACTATAAACAACACAATCGAAATAACTTTCTGTGATGCGGGAGGGAGCAAAAACATTGAGCTGGCTGAGACTAGAATAACGTTTCCGTCGAATCCTAGTTATCTTATCATATCTCGCATATGCATATCATATGTTTCGGAACACTCCCTTTCAGTTTCGCGAGAGTTTCGGAACGTTTTGTTTTAGTTTCGCGATCAGCGCGACAATACGGAATGCACTCTTACGGCCCTACTCACCGTCTACGAATTCACGAAAGCGGTCAACGACGAACCACAGCTAGGGTGGCAAATTTCAAATTTACATCATTGTTGTTTGTTGACTTGTCAAACGATCTGTCATGAAACATATGATTTCTACTCTACCCGCATCACCGTCGACATTTTGCCGCCCCCCTAGGCCTGCCGCCCGGGGCGGACCGCACCCCCCGCCCCCCCTACGCTACGCCACTGAAGTAATGACGTTTTAAGAAAAATCAAAAGTTTTTGTAACCTTAATGCAAAATTTTGAAGATGGACACATTTATTTTGAAAATAAACGATTCAATTAGAAAAACAAAAAAAAATTAAGCAAAATTGGAAGTAATAATATCGATGTTTGTGTAGTGATTACAGTAGTGTCAGTTGATGAGGTTTGCTGTGATGATGATGATTCGTTTCTGGTTTAAAAATAAAAATAAAATTGAAATTTTGTTTAACTTACATTTTTTTTGATGGAACTTACAACAAAGATTTTTTATCAACCAGCCTAAATGGTGGTGAAAATAGAAAAAAGAATAAAAAATTAATAAGAATGTTTGAATATAACGAAAATCAGCCTGTAAACGAACAAATGTACAATATTATTTTTATAAAAAGAATATTTACCAGTTTTTTTTTTTTTGAATTATGAATAAACAGTGAAAAAAACCAAACATCACACTTTTTGCTACCCTTATTCATAATTTTTAAGCACACTACAAAATGCAAATATATTATTAAAAAAAAGTCTTACCAATCAAAATGTTCACTTGAAAGAAAAAACCAAGAAAAACACTGTTAACTTTTTTTAATTTTTAATTTTAATTTTTTTTTTCGCACTCGCGTACGAAAAATAAAACTCAACCAACCGCTCTGAGAACAAGAAAACAATGACGAGCCATAGAGAGATGAGCGTGGTGGTTCTTGCTGGTTAAAGAATAAATTTGGATTTGGTTAATTTGCAACCTATAAGTTAAAAAAGAGCTCTTTAATAACTGAATGTAAACCTGGGGTTTACTTAAGATTGGATCCAAATTAACTACAATTTATCCCAAGTAAGTTGTAAATAACTTCTTTTTTGTTAGCCGACAAAGAAATATACTGGATCGAAATTAACCTTAAATGTTTGTACCGAATAAAACGAAACTAACTTTAATAAAAGAACTTACTATAAACTAAGTATTCAATTGGTTTATTTGCATCCAATACATAACTTTTATGTTTAAAAATGATTATTAAACGACCTACTCGGAACTTTATAAGAAATTGGTTATTTTTCAACCTATATGAAACTTTTTATGCGGAAAAAAAAGTTATTTAAAGTCTCACTGAAAACATGGTATAAAATGGGTTAAATTTCAACCAATTTGTAACTCTAACGGTAAAAAAAAAAGTTATTTAAGGACTTATTGAAAACTTAGCATAAAATTGGTTTATTTTTAGCCACTATATAACTTTTCTTATAAGAAAAAAAAGTTATATTATAACTTATTTTTACTTATAGGCAAGGAAAAAGTGATAAATGTACTCAAATTTAACCTAGATTTAAAAATAGTTATTTTCGAACCAGAAAAATGACAATTTGGTTTTGAAAGAGTTAAAAAATATCCAAATATTATCACCAGTTTTAAAATGGAATTTTTCAAACCAATATATGACCAAAAAGTTGTGCAAGAGAGAAAATTTTACCGAAATCAACCTTAGGATAATTTTTGGTTTGTTTTTACCGTATAGCATACTAGAGTAAAAAAGTATCTCATTTCTAGCTCCACTATGACCAGAGTTATCTTAGGTTTTTTTAAAACCTCGGTTATTCTAGAGCCAGGGCTAAAAATTCTTGCTTGGGTAGTTAGAAAATATTTAAAATTAAGAATGAGTTATTAAACTACTTTAAAGTTAGCAAATCGTTAAGTAGTATCATACTAATACCTTAATAATAGGCTGTTTAAAATTTTGCGCCATTGTTTTTATAATATATGTACCATGCTGAATGGAAGAAAATTGAAAAATTGCTACAAAGTTCATCTACGTGAAATTTTAAAATTTCGTTGTATCTCATCGTGGATCAGGCTAAATCCAATCAATACAGAGTGTAAAATGGAAGAGTTTAATAAATTGTATGCCATAAATTATTTAGTTCTAGTTATTAAAATAATTTTTTTGACGAATTCCTCTACGATAGTAATGAATCATAGGAAAATACTAAAGCTCTGATAATAGCTCAAGATCTACAGTCTGATAAGCAAATTAATCGGCTTTTATGTTCGATGTTCGATGCAAACCCCACTCCTACGGCGGGCGCTTTAAATTCGTATCCACAATAAGGAATAAAAAAAAGCTCTTGATGAATAATTCGTCTTCGCAGAACGTCTGTTAAAAAAATTATAATAAACTTTTACATTTTACCTGAGTTAAAGTTATTAATCTTCGAACCGCGTTTCAGTTCAAATCTCTTTCTACTCGTGCGTTCTGTTCGTGTGTGTGTATCTCAGAGATAGAATATTGATAAATAGCAGCTATAAAAATGAGTTCGAAGTTCGTCTACGCGGTTGCTATTGCATTGTTGTCGTTGGTGCTTCTCGACTTAGCGCATAGTCAAGGTTTGTTTTTCCCAATTGGATTATGACTATTGCTTGAAAATTATAACATTCTGGTCTGGGCTAAGTTTCAAAAATAAGACTTAATTCCTAATATTTGCTACCCATTATCGTCCAAGGATAAAGGCTTATGTCGTTTTTATTTGGCAATCCGGAAGCCTTCTGGACTCTTCTGAAAGTGTTCACTTGGGAAAAAATGACAGTTCTCATTCTGAAAAGAAGAGAAATTTGCTTCTGGATTTGAAATCAGAATCGAAACCAGAAGCACTCACACATTCATATAGTCAAATGTAAAACTAAACAGCTGTGATTTTAGTATGCTAATTGTGCGAAGTGTATCTTTCAACATTATATTTATTCTTGATTTTCTTTATTGTCCACATTTGATGTTATACATATTATACAATCACAAAAAGCTTCAGAATCATCAGAATCAAAAAAAGTGTTCAGTTGAGATTCCGGATCGGCGAGAGATTCCGGATTGCCAAATAAAAACGACATTAGTGGTTAAGCAGCATATTACTTTTCGGATTTTTTTTTTAATAAAAAAAAAATATACCTACTTAGGACAACAAATTAATTAGAAAATCTTTCACCGAAAAAATATGGATGCTTTTGCAAAAAACCGATAGAGAGGCAAAAGCTTGAAAGACATATTGACATATACCTTGTTAAATGCTCGATGAGGTGTGGAAGGATTTGTTTAACTATAAACTCATCATTCTAAGCCGAAAATTTAGTATTACTGGAGGAGTTGTCGCCATTTATTTTGACTTCTCTACCGGGAGTTATTGCAATTGTTCGAGATATGAGGCGCAATCGTCACACGTGTTCGTCCCCCATGATCTCTTCCTTAGATTGAATGAATATAGTTTAAAAAAATGGTAAGCACATTCCTACATTTTTGAGACTTATTCACAGTTGGAGAGTAGCGGTTTGCGTTTTGTGAAGGTGGCAAAATATTTCATTAATATTCCGGTCATTGTTTTGAAGTTCTTAATATTCTAGTTTCGAGTTAAAGTGCATAAGCACCTGTACTACTTTTTTCTACAATATAGTGGCCTTTGTGTGAATCCTTAGAAAAAATTCTAACCTTCATTTATTGAACGAAAGTTTTTTAAAAAATGAGAATGTTTGAAGCTTTCAATTTTTTTAAAAAGATAATAAAATGGTCTCAATGAATTTTTTTTTGTAATTTGAAGTTTTGTTTGTTTTTTTTTTTTATATGAACTTGATTTCGTTATAGATAATTCTATAGATTTTTACAATATTTTAAAAATTTCAGATTCCAATATTTCATTTATAAAAAAAACATTACACGCGGTACCATTCTTAAATCAGAAACATGAAAAATAATGGACGTATCTGCAAACTTATTTAGTGTTTCTTTGGTGAAATATATCAATTTATTTTCGATTTAGATATGTCAAAATGACGATTTTGGTAAGTTTGGCGTACCAATGGGCAGAAAAATATATTTTGTTTTGATTTGAAATCAATTTTGCAAATCTACTTTTTTCGGCAGTACTTTCTTTTACCAACACAATTACAATTTTTAGCTGTCATTTTGCAAATGTGGTTTTATGTTTGTTTGATTTATTTCAACTGTGAGGATTATATCCAGAAAACGAAGGTAAATATTCGGTAAATTCATATCATCTTCATATTTTTCTACTGAAAATATATCTATAGAGAACGGCGATTTTATTTAAAATATTGGGACATGCACAAGGTTTAACTAATACAATGAAAAAATAAATCAATTTGAAATACCATTCCATTCGTCACGAAAAACAATCAATTTTTTTTATCCAAATCTGAATTAACCAATGGAAAACCCCATTACTAATGACGTTTTCTATTTACAAAATAAGAAATCAATTTATTTTTTAATTTGCTCTGTTAAAATCCGATTTTGTGAAGTTTTGCATTCCATTGGGCGAAAATCGATGTATTTTCGATTTAAAATCAATTTTGCAAATCTGAATTTGATATTGAATTGATTGAAATCTGAATTTAGTAATGGGAAACTCATTAAACAGGCCGCAACATTTTCAGCGGTTATACATAATGTACATATATATAAAATATTAGGTTCGTTCGTTCAACGTTACCCAGAGTTAACCAAGGCTTTCTTGATAAACTGGGTTTTTTCTTTTTCAAAAAAACACCCAAGTGCTGTCAATTGTTTTGTTCACAACTAAAAGCAAGGAACAAATAATTCTGCGCTCTGATAAAACTCTATAAATTTGTTATAAATAATTTTGTATTGTTACTCAATATTTCATCTAATAAGGATGATGAGCGCAACAATCATTAATGTAATTGCAAATATAAAAAATAACATGCAACACTCGAATCTACAACAGAAATTTCATGTTAATTTTGACAGTTTGGTTGTTGCCTGAACTAGCCACAGATCTACTTTAGGACGGAATCAAGGCGACTCTAGGTCTAAAAAATACAGAATTTGCTCACCAGGATGAGTTCAAGTCTTTCAAAAAACAATTTAGGGCGACCCCAGGGTAACTTCAGGGCTGAACGAACAACTTTAAATGATTTATTTTTTTTTCCAAATGTTATCAAAATTCTGATAAGAGCCCGAAGATGAAGTAACAACCAAAACGCGTCGCTTTATCTTTGTTCATTTAATTAATGTTGTAAATTTAAAGTTTATATAAAACACAACATTATTATTTTACTTAGTTTTAATATCATAATACAACATTGAGACAAAATTACAAACAGATGTATGTATGTATTAGGGTTGCCAGATTGAGTCAGAAATGAGTTTCATTTCTAATGTCCTTCAGCTATGCTCTTTAGATTGCCAAATGGGATACAATTTTCTTTAATAATAATCTCACCATCATATTAATTATTTTCCATTCTATTTTGGAAATCTAGTTTTAAAGAATTTATAGAAGACCGATCATTTTGAAAATAGTTGAAAATAATAAGATAATTTTGAATGAATCATTGAAAAATCGTCTACGCGCCTTTAAAGACCCCTAAAACTAAGTTCAGTCGTATTTAAAAGTTGTCCGGGCAAATCCGATTCGTAAAATTTTTATTATAACCAATCAAGAATTTATTACCGTTTTATTTTGTCCAAAGACTTTTTTTTCTGCGGACAATCGTTTCAACCGTTTGTTATTCAAGTTGTAGTTTTTTTTCAATTATTTGCGAACAATGGATTACACTAATCTGGAAATGTTATTAATATACGCTGAAATGGGACAACTTTATCTATTTGTCCTTTTCTTAACCACAATAGCTCAAAAAGTTATTTTTGTATTTAAAAATTATTTTTTTTTTAAATTCACTCAGTTTGTTTATTTTTTGTTAATTACATTTAGTATTCTTTTTAAGGAAAACAAAATTTTTTTAAGAAAATGAACTGGGTTTTAATAAGTGAAAAAAATTGATACTCATTAACGTGTTTTTTTGAATAAAATGATATCAAAGTGAAAAAACTACTTAAAAAACGAAAAAAAAATGAGTGTGATGCAAAATTGCGGAGAAACAGTTGTCCGCAGAAAAAAAGTTTTTGGACAAACTAAAACTGTAATAAATTCTTGATTGGTTATAAAAAAAATCTTACGAATCGGACGTAGTTTGGCAAAGATAAAGCCAGTTAAGGGAAAAATCATAAAAACCGTTATAAGTCGAAAACGGGACGAAAACGAGAAAATTATCTCTTAAGTTTTTCGACTTAAAATGACCTCAGGAATCCATGGTTTTCATTTGGGGCGGTGATTGTGGGACACCCTGTATAGTACGAGTTAATAAATATTTATTGTTTATGTTGATTAATTTTATACTGGCAACTGGTAAATGGGTTTCGGAGAGATGAACTTAAAATCTCAAATAATTGTGTGCAACTATTCACTAGAACTTTACTGTTAATTGTGATTGATTTTCTTGTTTAATATTACAAAATTCTTAAAAATAATGGGGAACTCCTTTGATCACTAAAAGCTACAAATATATTGATCTCTCTTATCACATACCTACATACATACATATGTACATGTCATGTGCTTTGAAATTTCCTTAGAAATATTATTTTATATAAATATTTTCCCCAGCGTAAATTTTTTTTAAAATAAAGCTTTCTTGAAATTCATTGCGATAATATTGATTTGATTTTCTAGACCAAGTCTTCAATAAATAATACGCTTTAATCTCAAATAAAGGTTAAAGTTGAAAAGCTTTATAGTTGTGTTTTATTAACATTTCAGCAATATTACAACTCAGTATTTTAAAAGTCGTAGTTTCTTGATTTAGGTATAAAACTGCTAAAAGACTACACGACAGCTAATCGAACGCAGGCATTCATTAAATAAAGGGTGGGCCAGGTACAAGTTATTATTATTAAGAATGCAATAAAATGAACAAAATTAAATTTTTCCATGTATTTTATCGAACACAACCCCGTTTAAGTGGCTGATCGTGCGCCTTCAATTGTTGAGTCAATTGGACCTTGTAAGCGAATAATCCGAGATCTTTGTGCAGAATTATCCTCACACTAGTGCGTGCATAAGAATTTTTAACGCGACGGTAAGATTATTTTGACGCGACGTTGCAACCGCCGCGTCAGAGGACGTCAAACATATAGCTTTCAAGCAATGAACAAACGAAACAATAATTCCTTAACAAAAATAATTTCCAGCAGCTCAGATTCGGAGGGGGAATTATTGCTTCTATTTGCTATTTTACGAAATTCCCGTAAAAGAAAAAGAATTTGGGTACATGCCAATTAACAAAAAAAGAAAAGTCGCACATCTCGAAGGCCAACAAACAGAAGACCTATCAATGCGGCATTTATGATGAGAGACAAATTTGTCTCATATTCCAATAATAATAATTAAATATGTATGTAAAACAATGTTCTTTTACGATTTATCACCCATATCATATAGACATGGGTAATTGCTCACCAATTCAATTAATTTTTCCATCTTGAAAAAATTTAAAATTCCTTTGACTGCCGCAGCGTTAGAAATAATCTGTAATTTCACACAACGTCGCGTTTCACCGCCGCGTTGCAACGCCATGGTGAATTCAACGCGGCGTCAAAAACGCGTTCAGTGTGACATGGGACATGTATTGCAATGTAATACAACGCTTAGTTTGAACGCGGCGGTGAAACGCGGCGTAAAAACGCCTTCTGTTTGACCGAGCCTTAAAGCGACTCACTTTTGTTCCGCGGAGGTATGATACTAGGTTAGGTTAGGAGGGGCGTGCACAGCACAGAGGCTGTGTACACGGGGGCCTATTGGTTTATTGTGATCCCCTATTAATAAAAGCAGAGATGCCTCTAAACTAATGTCTTATGTAGACTGGCTCATTTGCGAACCAGCCTGTGCTCACTATATTTTCTCATATTTGCCATTGAGACCTGCGGTAGATCGTCCAGTTCTCCAATCAACCTGTTTCCAAAGTAACGGAGGCGATTTGTTTGGAGGTTCGGACAGTCACAGAGCAGATGTTTAATGGTTTCAATCTCCTCGACATCATGACAGCTCCTACAGAAATCGTGTGCAAATGCACCCATTCTAGTGACCATTGTGCCAATGGCGCAGTGACCCGTTAGTACACCTATCAGGATTCTAATGTTCTTTTTACTCAACGATCAAAAAAATAAATCGAGTTTCCTTTTCATTAATTTTAGGCCATAAACTTCTAGAGATGACGCAGTCGTCCCTGGAGGACTATGAGTTATTGATTTGCTCTTTCGTTATTAGGTCTATTTTCCTTTGGGACTTTTGGTCCCATATTTAAATGGCTACTACTGTTTTTATTTGATACTGACCCTTTCCTTGCCAGTTCATCTGCTATTTCATTCCATTCTATATTACTATGTCCAGGAACCCAACAGAGCTGGACTTGGTTAGTGTTACAAATATTGTTCAACATGTCTCGGCATTTTGTTACTGTCTTGGATCTTATAGTCTCACGGGCTAAAGCTTTAATGGCAGCTTGGCTGTCCACGAAGAATGTTATCTTCGACGAGTTCCTTTTTTTCATGCGTATGATACTGACTTTCTGTCAAGATTTCGAGCGGGAAACAGATATCAGTGTCAAAATAACCTATGATTTAAAAAGAAACCACTAGATCGCCCTCCCGATATTTTTTTCAAACCTCTTCTGACAATTTTTAATCTTCATATGTCAATAATTTAATAAAAATTAGTTCTTACTAGGTATAGCGGATAAATGGCTTATTTGTTTGAAAACAAAATGGTGTCAGTAATTAAAACGAAAAAGACAACAAATACATGACACATAAACAAAAAAGGAGACGCGTATCACTGCTGAGTGCTGTCACTATGATTCTCTTATGTCGTTTTTATTTGGCAATCCGGAAGCCTTCCGGACTCTTCTGAAAGTGTTCAATTGGGAAAAAATGACAGTTCTGATTCTGAAAAGAAGAGAAATTTGCTTCTGGATTTGAAATCAGAAGCAAAACCAGAAGCACTCACACATTCATATACTTAAACGTCAACCTCAATAGCTGTGATTTTTGGTATTCAAATTGTGCGAACCAGGGTTGGCCGAATTAACTACACTACATTTTCTACATGATTTACTACGTTTATATGAGGTGTTGAAGCGAGCTTGAAGCTCGCTTCGAACCTTTATATACCTGTATTGAGTTGAAATGAGCTTCGTTCGACTCGATCCCAATCGCTCAGCGGTGTCGAGTAGAAATGTGAGTCGAAAATCCGACCTTAATCCAACTCGATCTTTCGATACTGCATATAAACGTAGTATTTAACTACGCGTAGCTTATTGAAGAAATTACATGCCTAATTTACTACAATTTGTTACGTCTGCTACATATTAGTAGTAATAAATTCATAAAAATTAATTCATAAAAATTCAATATAATAAAAGAAAAAAAAAACAATTTTGCACTTTTATGATCTAATGAAGGTTTGTAAAAAAAAAGTTTCATTTACCATAAGGATGAAGAATTGTAGGAATAACTGAACGTTTAATTTAAAAATTCAAATTTCAAATGCATGAATGACAGTTAATTGACAGCAATGCTACAATTTCTTACATTAACTACAATTAACTACGTAACAAATGTAGTTATTTCTAAAAAGTGACAATTCGGCCAACCCTGCTTTCAACAAACATATTTCTTGATTTTGATTATTGTACGCATTTGATGTTTCACATATACAATCAAACAAAACTTCAGAATCATCAGAAGCAAACAAGTGTTCAATATTCAATTGGGATTCCGGATCGGAGAGAGATTCCGGATTGCCAAATAAAAACGACATTATAGTTAAACTATCAGGATCAGATTATGTAAATAATATTAATATAGCACAACAAATAGTATCTACATAACTGAGAGTCTAACAGCCCAGTGGCAAATTTCTTCCTCGATGAAAAATTTTGGTGAAAACAGCAATGAATTCATTCCTTACTTTTATAGGGGAAAATAAAGTAATGATTTCCTATGAGCAAGGTAATGCCCTTTTTCCTCGGTACATTTTCGCATGCAAATACGTTGTGATTTCAGTGAGGAAAAGTCCTGCACAGCTTCACGAGCCCGCAACGCAAGTAGCATCGAGCACTGTGTGTTGCTTTCATTAGAAGAAGAACAAAATGAACAAAAGAAACAAAAAAAATTCTCTATTAGCGCAGCAAGTATTATTTTGTTTTCATTAATGGATTGGTATAATTATCCCTTTGTTGGAAAAAAGAATTGAAAATGACCTGAAAGTATCAATGGATATAAGCATTATGAACTTATGCTGATCGCGGACGATGCGACGCGAACGTTGTGGGTTTTTTTTTCCAGTATCGTAAAAAAATGTTTTTATTACTTTATAACGGTTTAGGTTTTTTATTGTCTATGTCCTTTCTTCCGCGATCGTTAAGAAATGTTTTGTTCTTTAATTTAATCAGTGCCAACGAGATCTTTGTCGAAGACGGATGAAAGCGCAAGTTGATAAGTGAAAAAAGCGAAGAAAATAAAATTACTAATTTTTAAATATAATTGGTGAGTGAATTTGTTAAAACATACCTACTGAATGAGGGGTTTTAGTAAGCGAAGTATAAAGCGCTTGGCAAAAAAAAAAGAGAAACTTTTAAAAACAAAAGAAGAATACGTGAAGAAGCGATAGTTAGCGATATAGTGCCTGTGATCGAAATAGTTAATGATATACGAGTAGTTGACCCGTGTTCAAGTAGTATTCATCAAAACGTTCGCCAAATAAAAAATCAGATTTAAGAAAATATTCAAGAGTACAACACGTTATCGTTCATGGTTGAAAGAGGCAAATACTGTTAATCAATGATTTCATAGCCGCGTTTTATGTTATATTTCATTCATGAATAAATGTTAATAAAAATTCAACTTCCAAAAAAGAGATGAATTCATCAATAACCTTTCACTTTATGTTTCACCTGAGTAACAGAACAAATGAAAACGCAGCATACTCATATTCAATGATTTCACCTATGAATATTCACCAAAAAATTCATTGGTGAACTCCAATGACATCCCAATGTTAATTTCACCAAATGATTCACCAAAAAATTCATGGGTGAAGGCTCTGTTCCTTGGTTAATCTCGTGGTGATTCCTTTGTGAAAAATTGAAAATTTGCCACTGGGAGGTTTCATTTCTACTACACTCAAAAGATCTTTCTTCCAAATAATAATAATATCAATACTCGTATATCCCTCCTTTCAAGATTTTGTATATGTACATACATACATCAATTTCATCAATGAAACAGTGGCGTAGCGTAGAGGGGCGGGGGGGGGGGCGGCAAAATGTCGCCGGTGATGCGGGTAGAGTAGAAATCATATGTTTCATGACAAATCGTTTGACAAGTCAACAAACAACAATAATGTAAATTTGAAATTTGCCACCCTATCTGTGGTTCGTCGTTGACGCTCTCGGCTGATTTCCGTGAATTCGTAAACGGTGAGTAGGGCCATAAGAGTGCATTCCGTATTGTCGCGCGAAACTAAAAACAAAACGTTCCGAAACTCGCTCGAAACTGAAAGGGAGCGTTCCGAAACATATGATATGCATATGCGAGATATGATAAGATAACTAGGATTCGACGGAAACGTTATTCTAGTCTCAGCCAGCTCAATGTTTATGCTCCCTCCCGCATCACAGAAAGTTATTTCGATTGTGTTGTTTATAGTTTAAATACTGTTGAATCTTCTTAAACTAAACACTTAGTACTTCACTCAACCTTTGAACTAGATTTTGGAAATGAAAAGAGTTGAAGCAAGCGGTGCGGAATACCACAAGAAAAAGGCTAAGAAAGAAGCAGATGCGAAGAAGTCTCCAGGTGCATTACTGAAATATTTCAGTTCTAGTTCTGGTTCGAAAGCTACGTTAACGTCTTCGGCGGCATCCAGCAGCAGCGGAAGTGATTCCAATGTAAGTATGATTCTTCCATCTACAATCGTGAGTGGCCTAGAATTGTCCTCCGGCCAATATTCATGGGAATGCATGACTTATTTTACAGGCAGAAGAAGAAGACGTGCCTGCCGTCGAAGTTGGAAGTCGTTCTGGTCCCACCACAGAGCAGGGTCAAGACGAAGTCGACTCAGCAGAAGTACCTCAAGCATCTAGCCACAAGCCTGCAGAAGAAGTGAACCTCGTCTTGCCAAAGATATGAAGCTGTAAAAACGCTTAAGAATAAGTTTGTGCAAGTTCTTGAGGTACTAGAAGAATTGACGGATCGGGAGCCAGACTTCTTCTGACAGTCATGCAGTCATTCAACTTCCTCACTTTTCTTGGCTTTTGAGCTGCAGAGCTACCTGAAAAAGATGAAGTACAGATTTACCTGCTGCAAAGTGGACTGAGTGCGGATAAGTGTGCTCAGAAACTCTGCGCTTTAAAAGCTTTCTTAATGGAGAGCAGAGACTGTTTTGTCTAAGCCGCAATCGACTTTTCTAAGACTCTCTGTGAAAAACTTGGAATCGAACTCAAAACGAGAAGAAATCGCAAGAAGAAACGCATGCATGGCGATGAATCCGCAGATGCAGCTTTGTCTCACGATCCTCATTCGTAAGGCCCGTAGAATCCGTTTATGAAACCGCTGATCCTATTTTAACTTCAATAAAAGATACCTCATTGCCTGTGAAATGATGTCTCGAAACTCGAAATTTAATTTTAATTTAGTATTGAATGGGGGCGGCAAAATGGGTCTCCCGCCCCGGGCGCCGAGATGGCACGCTACGCCACTGCAATGAAACGGCTGTTATTTTTGTCATTGACAGGTTCGTAAAATTCCCAATTGACTATGCAAATATTTTAGACGCGACTTAAGTTATAAATTATTTTTAACCACAAAATTAACGTGTCCTTGATTAAATATTTCAAAACCCATAATTCTCAGATATAAACTATAAAAGATTAAATTACATACATATTACAAGCCAGCTTTAAAACAACTTCAAGTTCAAGTTGCCCAACTAGCCCTATGATTAATTGCATACACAATATTTTTTTATTTTAATTGCAGGGCAACCAGTCACAGACATCTGCCTTGGATGTATTTGCGAGGCGATTAGTAGCTGTAGTTTGGTAAAAGGATGTAATGGCGACGTTTGTGGGCTTTTCCGTATAACGTGGGCCTACTGGACCGACGGAGGTATGCCAACGTTGGGTGGTGAATCGCCACAATCGCAAACGGGTAATATTTATATTTTTGAATTCTCGGAAAAATTGTAATTCTTCCTTCTGCAGCTTTTGCAAATTGCGTTAACGATCCCTATTGTGCAGCCAATACAATCCAAAATTATATGAAGAAATTCGGACAGGACTGTAATGGAGACGGGCAAGTTGATTGCTATGACTTCGCTGCCATTCACATGTTGGGCCCATTTGCTTGCCAAAATGGTATTACTGGATCATATGCGACAAAGTTGAATCAATGCTTGCAAGCCTTCAATGCTAATGGGAAATAAAAGAATTTAAACCGATGATGGTGATAAAAAGAATAAGAATTTTCGTCTGTGAATTATGTGATTTACTTGATAAAATAATAATTACACTCAGATACAATTTTCAGGTACAAATTTAAGAAGTGTTTTATTAAATTTACGAGGCATCCTTTTCTTTATAAAGACGCAGTTACCTCAGAAACATACACAATTGCAATAAAATTTAATTCATGGTTAGATTAACATGGCGCTGTTTCTGATTACTTTTAATTTACTCGTAGTTTAAGAGGATGACAAGTTTTGTTTCTTTTTAATATTCTTTGATATACCAAATCTGTTGACTTAACGTTTCATATACATATATACGAGTACATCAAAGGGCACGATATCGCCCAGCCTTTTTACAGGAACAAACTCAGGTGATTTTTGACCCCTCCCTATCTTCAGTACCAATGAAGTCAGAAACTTAAGAGTCCGAATATTTGCTAAGCTAGTCAGGCATAGGCGCCTCACCTGAGATATAAGGCCTCAAAAATCACAAAAATCGTAACTGACTGACTGACAGATCATCAAAACTATGGAGCACTTCCCGACATCGTATAATCTTGTAATTTTGCACAGCGGTAGGTCTTGTCATGCAAGTAGAGGAAAAAATTTGAGGTTTTGAATTCAGGGGGCGTGGTATCCACCCACTTTCTACGAATTGGTGTTGGTTGAATGGAGCACTTCCGACTGCTGTAAGACGATGAAATTTGTTAAATCGGTAGGGATTGAATTGATACAAAGAAAAAAATATAAAATTAGCGGTTTTCTATTCAGGGGCGTGGTATCCGCCCATTTCCTCAGCACTGATGTAATTGATATATGGTGCACTTCCGATTGTAGTAGAACAATGAAATTTGGTAGAACGGTAGGGCTCAAATTGCATATAAAGGATCAAAAATAAAAATTGAGGTTTTCCATTCAGGGGGAGTGGTATCCGCCCACTTTCTGCGAAAATATTTAATTTATATGGAGCACTTCCGATTGCTGTAATTAAGGTAGGTATGTTAGTGTTTGGTATCTTGCCAGGACAAGAAGAAATAATTGAAGCGCAAATCAAAACAACCAATAACAAAAAGAAAATATACCAAAAGAAATAGTAAGCTATAAACTAAGTTGATTTTAGTAGGTAGAGCCCACCCATTTATCTTTTCGTATCTTTCGAAATTTTGACATTGCAAAATATAAAAATCTTTGCAAAAAAGAGTGAGATCAGACCAAAAACTTAAATGTTAAAAAAAGAGCCAAGTTCTTCTATACAAAAACCTTTGTGTAACAAGTGAAAAGTACTGGCATTGAATATTTATATGAAGGTTTTTATAATACAAACTCTATATACTACTGAAATAAATCAGCCAAGTAGAAGACTTAGCACTATTATTGGACTTGTTGAATTATTGATTCAAATTAGCTTTTTTGGCCTTTAGTCCACAAACGACGAAACGCCAATTTTTGTGGACTAAAGGCTAAAAAAGCTAATTTGAATCAATAATTCAACAAGTCCAATAATAGTGCTAAGTCTTCTACTTGGCTGATTTATTTCAGTAGTATATAGAGTTTGTATTATAAAAACCTTCATAAAAATAATTTTATTTTACGAAAAATAATGTGTTTGACAACTGGTGAACATTTAAAAAAAAATCGGCTTACAGTTTTTTTTACAAAAAATAAAAAACTATATAAAATTCTATTGAAAATTGGTAAAAATTGTTTTTCGACTCAAATTTCTCGAGAACTAGTAGTGATATTGACTTCTAATTTAGTTTATTTTATACATAGTATAATTTTGTACAATTGGTAAAATGTTGACAAACATTGAATTAATAGTTTTTTTTTTAAATAAAAAAACTATTAAAAATTCTA
This sequence comes from Philhelius festivus, assembly GCA_963931855.1. Lineage (NCBI taxonomy): Eukaryota > Metazoa > Arthropoda > Insecta > Diptera > Syrphidae > Philhelius > Philhelius festivus. The sequence goes on along the minus strand of OZ007557.1, from coordinate 49,606,136 downwards.
GTGAAAACTAGTTAAAATTGTATTTCAAGTCGAATTTCTTGGGAATGAACACCGATAGTGTCTTCTAAAGTATGTTGTTTTATACATCGATACTTTCCCGTAAGAATGTATACTAAGCGACATTTCTAAAATTGTTCAACGAAAAAAACGAAGAAAGTTCTAGTTGAATCATAGTGTGCTAAGAGACAATTTTGGTTAAACTAAGTGACATCTAACAAAATTGTTTGTTGCTCACGACAATGAGAACTTTATTAATGTCGCTTAGCATAATTTTTTTGGTGGATAATACAAATTTCAGGGGGCAACATTATTTTAATGAGAAAACATGGCAGTTGATAAATTTTTTTATTTGTACTCTAGTTTCCTTTTTATGCATAATAGGTTGGCGAAACCCAGGCCAAAACGTAGCCCTTAACATATAGTATATTTCCTCATCAAAAAGTCATTTTCGAAAAAAATTGTCGCGTAGTATATTCTTACGGGAAGGTATCGACATAATACAATTATTAACATATGGATAAATTTTGACAAGTATCGAATTGACAGTTTTAACAAAAATATAAAAAAAAATCTACTAAAAAGTGGTAATATTTGTTTTTCGACTAGAATATCTTGAGAACGAGCAATGATATTGACTTTGCCATTATTTAATTTTATACATAATACAATTTCTAACAAATGGTTTATATTTGACATATATCAAGTTTTAGAGCGGATATATTTTGTAAGTACCCTTCCATCAATAACCAAACCATATCTTTTATATTTGAATATTTCTTTTTAAAATTTTTTTCAATTAAAATGTTTGGAACCGAAATAATAAAGTAATTTCTATAATATAATACATAATTTTATAATTTTATTATCAACTTAGTTTTTAGAAGAATGTATGTATGTACATAAGTATATGAATAAGGTTGTTCAGTTTTACCCAAGTTTTCAAGACCACAAATGGGAAGTTATCAGTGTGGGTCGCACCCAGCCTCTTTTTATTTATGAATTCTATTAATAGGCGTGTTTAGAAAAATAATAAATGTATATGTATATAATATCTCTGCAATCTCATAATTATGAACAGGTCTCCTAAGCCCGCATCTCTAAGTTTTATTTTTAAATACTGAGGAGAAAAAAATCGCTCCCTCACTCACTTTTACACGAAGATAAATTTAATATCTTGAAGTGCATAAACGATAGGCAAATAATTCAAATACTTCGATGTAAAAGTGTTCAAATGTTCTCCGTCTCCTTATACTTTTTTAGAACATCATAAAATAAATAATAACACTATCATCCCAATTATTTCTTTTAAATTTATTAATCAAATTATAAAAAATATTAAATCAAATTATAAAAAAATATTTTACAATGATCCATAAAGCATGTATTCTTCTCAGCCAACCACTTTTCATCTTTCACCGGAATCATGTATAATTGATTTATTTTCCATTTGCATTAAAGGATTGCAAACATTGATTTAACTTTGTCGCATATGTTCCAGAAATACCACTCCGACAACCCGTACCACCCAACTGGTGAATGGCAGCGAAATCATAGCAATCAATTTGGCCATCTCCATTGCAGTCCTGCGAGTATTTATTCATATAATTTTGGATGGTATTGGCTGCACAGTAAGGGTCGTTAACGCAGTTTGTAAAAGCTGTAGGACAAAAACACACAGACAAAAATCACAATCTTTGGAAAAATTAACACTATTCTAAATTAAATATTACCAGTTTGAGATTGTGAAGATTCGCCACCAATTGTTAGCTTACCGCCGTCAGACCAGTAAGCCGCGGTAATACGGAAAAGTCCACAAACATCGCCATTACATTCTTTTGCTTGATTACAGCCACTAATCGCCTCACAAATGCAACCAAGGCATACATCTGAGACTGGTGCCCCTGAAAACAAAAATTAAATGTGTTAAACATAATTAAGAAAAGGAAACGATGCTCTGTCATTTTCCTTAAGCCTAAACACCTCAATATTGACGATCCGATTAATAATCTCAAGATAAATGCTTTTTAAGCGAGCCTTAAACAAAAGCACAAGAAAGTCTCCAAAAAGCGCGTAAATAGCTTTATCTTGAATTCCTTTAATCGGTTCGTCAAGATTAAAATGTTAAGGCTTAGGGAAAATGACAGAGTTTCATTTACTTTTTTTACCACTGATACATTAAATTTTAACCCCTCACCCACACCAATGCTGACAGAAAATATGTCAGACATTTGTATTCGATATCATAACGCATGCACTAATAAAGGCTCATACTCATATTTTGGTAATACCTTCAAGGCTCTCTTAGACAAATAAGTTAGTAGAATTATTTATTGCGAAGATCAGTTGTCAAACAGTAGTTCTACCATAGTCATCTCAACTCTTTAGTACAACATCTTTGTCAATGCTCTGAAAAACATGAATCCAGCGGAACTAATTGTAGATCCCTTTGAAGTAAGGTTACTAGAAGAGTTCAGTAGGAACAATAATGGAGCAAAATATTAATACAGCAATAAAGATATCAAATAAATAACTAAACAAATTTACTGACTGCTTTTGCTTCTTGATTCAGTGGGTCATATGCCATACAACTTTTGTGTTCAGGTTGTTCTAAAGTGCTATATTCTCGAAAGGTCTACCCATATTTAACTAAAACATTTTACTTTGAAGCTTTCTGCATTTCCGATCTCACTTTTCGCCGGTATCTTTTTCATTCAGCAAGTAGAACCGTTTTCATATCTGTAACATATGAATAAAATGCACGACTGGGTCGCACGAACTTGCTCCTATGTAATAGACTAGGATTTTAAAAACGAATGTAATTAAAGAAAACTGTTCATTAGGATAAAATGAATTTTTTTAATTCTTTTAGTAGTAAGAGATAAAAACAGAATGCTATGCAAATATGAATTTATGCAAGAACAAAAATTATAAGTGGTTGTAGTGGTTCCTTAAAAAAACAATCTTTTTTGTACAAAATTTTTAAAACATTTTTAAGACAAAATTTTGGTACGCCAACCTTAAGTTTTTATTATTGTACGAATGAGAGTTAAATTTCCAAAAATAACTTTTTTTTCCAAAAATTGAAAAAATATTTTTTTTTAAGTTTTGAAATGCTATATTTTTTAAACTTTTTAGGAGCTTCTTTATAAAAAATGTCATTAAAATCCGTTTATATTGAGAAATTCAAAATTCGATAAAATCGTTCTATAGTAGGTACAGTCAGTAATATCTAGATTTCAAATTTTTTTTATTAAATTATAGATCGTAAAAATTAATCAAAAGAAAAAAAATTTAGCAAAATTCTCGGAACTGTTTTCGAGAAAAATACAATTTTCGAAAACCATTTTTTAACATTTGTATGGAAGGTACCTTTAGTTTTAAATAAAACAAATTTTTTTTCTCAAAACTTGTAGATTATGTTAAAAAATTTTTATTTATCAAGTTTAAACAAAAATCGAGCATGGGGTTTTCGAAATATTGAGTTTGCAAAAAAAAAAATTGATAAAAAATTGAAAATTTAAATACATATGTAATAATATTTAAACTTTGGAGGAGCTTTAGCATAAAAAATGATTTAAATTGGTTGTACCGTTTTCCAGAAAATCAAAAACCAAAAAAATTGACCCAGGGGGGCTACCAAAAATAACAATATTTTCTAAAATTTTTTTCAACCATTACCTAGTTTTAACTAAATGAACAGTTTTTGAGAAAAAAATATTTATAAAATTCCAAAAAAAATCGTCTTAAATCGGTCTTAAAAAAAAAAAACTAGGGGGGGGGGGAATTCAAACCCATATCTACTAAGTTTGAAGAAAATCGGCCGAGCCGTTTAGGCTGTACTCGAACAGACAGACGTACAGAAAGACAGGCAGACAGAATTGCGAGACCCACTTTTTTGGTCTTCGCTATCATCGTAATGTCAACTTTGATCAAAATCTCTAGTTCGATTTTTTTTACGAATGCATAACTTGCCTTGTTAGTAACTATGTACCTATAAGTCGCAAGTAAAAACGAAAAATACCAAACTTAAGTGTTTGTCCGTTTTGTAATGACTCAGTTTAGAAAAAAAAAACAAATAGCTATGTGCATCATTTTCTCTGGTAATTCGAGCTAATTAAAGCGAAATTCAAGTTTTTCAAGTTGCGATATTTATATTCTAGATTCGTTGCACCCGACAGCTAATGCTTTAAAAAATGATTCATGAAACTATTTATACAGAAGTCTTCGAGATGAGATCTTGTTAAAATAGTTTTCCTAGAAAAACCGGTAAAAAAACTATAAAATGCGACATCTGTTACCAAATGGGTGCAGAAACCTTTACATAGTTCAATCTATTAAAAATATTCTGCAAACCTATAATATTAAAAGATATAATTGCTAAATACCCACATCATGCCTATTCTGTTAGATTGACTAATGTTTAATGTTCGACTAAACAAATATTTTTGAATGTTTTTGTAGTATCTTCGTTATTACGAGTATGTTGTAAAAAACTAGTGGCCTCGATATGGTTTGATATGAGAAATTTGTGCATATACCTCCCAGAGGATCAGCGTCCAGCACGGAATTCGATAACAATAAACAATATGCCAAGCTAGGCAACTTGCTTGCTGGCTAATATGTTCGCCTAATTTCATTTTTCGATGGGGGCATGACATAGCCTCTTCAATGAAACGGGTATGGTTTATGATATTTGAGGTTATTGTTGTAGAATGTTGTTTGTTTAATACAATCATTAGGAGGCGAATATTAGGACACACACTCAATTGGTTCACTATCAACACCAGAAACCATCTACATTGTACTAAAGCTAAACCAATCCAATCACTCGTGTGCAATCATCCGGCTATTTGTGAAGTATACAGTCTATTGAAAAGCCGGAAGTCATCTTATTCCCCGTCGTAGGAATTTTCACAGAAAACTACTAAAGCTCATAAATATAAGAGCTATTTGGTCGCGATGAGAAACAAGATCAAGTGTTTGATTTTACATTCGGAACATTTGTCTAGTTCGTCAAAAAACTTCTCTCCAAATCGTGCTTCCAATCTGACCAATTAAAGAGAAAATTAATTCCTGATTAATTTTTCTGCTGGTTCCCACAAGTACAAATAATTCAATGGATTAGAAGTGTCAGATCTTTGATGAATATGAGAAAGAGAGTCGGAGACAAAACGGAGCCCTGTGGCACACCAGCAGCAGCGTTTATTTTATGAATTTCAGATTTGAAACGTTTACAAAGTTTATACAGTGGTTTAAAAGGTTATTTCGATCATTGATCAGTATTTCCATGACCTTTGAAAGAAGAGACGCAAGTTCAATTGGATAATAGTTGGAGGAGGAAGAAGACTCGCCTTTCTTAGGAATAGACTAAACAAATGCTGTTTTCCATACACTCGGAGAGAGACCATTATAATAGGGCAGATGGAAATCTTACTCAATGGTTTTGTCAACGTTGGATCGGGCTAGAAGATTTGTGTAGATGGAGATCTTTCAGTACTCTTAGAACTGTACGAGTGCGAAAGAATATTTATCCAAATTGCTTGTTTTAACATCGTACTAATTAGACTCAAATTTCGTATTATATTTTTTTAGGGAAAGTCTCACATTAATAACAATTTTACGGATCAAAGAGTGGGATTTATTCATAGCGATTAATTAAATTATTGTTCTTTAAAAATTTTCGAATGAACAACCAATATTCGAATGAATAAAAATAAATACATGTAAACTGAATTGCGATTCCAACTCCTTTTACTTGCCTGATATCGTGATGTCAAGCTTTTTTTTTTAATCTCGAGATTGATTTATTTTATAAATCCATAAGTTGCACATATGGGTGCATAATTGTAGTTGTACTGAGAATTTCTGCATCTTATAAAAAAAAAACTAAATTTATAGATGCTTAACCTTAACCCCTAATTGTTATAAAAGCTTATCACTTTCAAGAAAGCTTATTTAAAACAAACAGTTACGCTTGGGAAATTCAAAATAATATTTCTAAGAAAATTTAAGATCTCTGTGATATGAAAGTGCAATATAATTAGAGGTTATCATGATTATAGAATTTCCCAATCAAGATTTTTGCATTTTAAAACTAAACAAAAAATCAATCAGAATTTACAGTACGGGTCATTTGATTTGTCACAATCGAAAGAAAGAAATTAAATTTAATATATTCAAATGGCAATAAATTATTGTTACCATTTTACCAGTAAGAAGATAATCAAGTAAAACTATTAATATTTGTTCATATGTACCTACATACATTGTATTCTAGGTCTCTCTCAAATACTTTATAAAAAAATATATTATTATTATGTATTTGTTGAGAAACAGCTTATAACTTAACATTTTATAAATTTATAAATTTGTTATATTAGCTGTGTTTTATTTTCCCCGAGATCTGATCCGGATTGGATTTTGTTTTCAAAATAACATGTAAAACAACAAGTAAACAAAACAGGGCCTTGTGTTGTTTTTGTTATAGTAATTTTGAATGAAGATCCAATCTGGGTCAGATCTCGGGGAAAATAAAACACAGCTATTGTATAAAAATAAAACTGGAGTATCTGTCTGTAATAATTATGTTTTAAAATAATTGCGTTTCGTTGAGCTATGCTATTTATTTATTTTCTGTTTATCCTGACAAACAAGTCTCAAAACCGAATGAACTTAGTTTTATGAGATTTTTAGGGCACGTATAGGTTTTTTTCAACAAAGTGATTTTAACTTGATCTTAGAGAATCTGACGTCCGGAAAATCGACCTTTTTTCAGAATGAGTGATTTTTTATAAATTCTATAAAACTAATTTTCTAAGACATTTTTGCCAATAATTGACTATTATTAGAGAAAAATGTACACAATTTGGCATTCTAAAGAACTTAGTTGAAGGACATTAGAAATGAAACACTCAACATCTATATATTTTTATAAAATTGCTGAAAATTTTGATCTGCGAATAAAACTGATGCCGGATTTAGTAGCAATCTTTTAAGACCTTTAGTGTAAACTTTTTTTTGAAGTTTATGAACGGTACCATCTCACGTTTTTTTTTTAAATTAATGAAATCACATTAACTGTCGAAAGTTAAAATAGCATACCTATGGACTCTCCATTAGAATTAACCAAAGCACACCTGTTATTAAGGGAAGCGTTGTGAAAACTACTTTGTTCTATAGGAACATTTCAAACATTGCCGGCAGCTCTTCTATTTCAAATATTGAAAATAGAACTGGCTTTCTCTTCAACAACAAAGAATCTCTGACTATCAACTTGTTTACCCTCGTCATTGATCCATTAAGGTATTTTTTTATTTTGACTTGCATAGTAGGTATGCATCCGCTTCGACACTTTGAATTACAACAAACGACACTTTAAATTTGAAAACAAAATCATTGAGACGTTTGTGCTAACTTTTAAGAAATATGACGTTAAATTTTAGTTGAATAAGTACAATGTTAAAACTGTTTTAGTACTTTCTCTACCCTTTTATTAAAGTTAAAATCATCGAATACCTATTTAATTTTTTTAGTACTCGTATCGTGCAAACTTCTATGACTCTTTGACATTTACAAACGTAAAAAACGGCCTGTTTACTTAGATTTTTGAACAAACTATCGCTTTTTTAGGTGTGTTCAGAAGCAATTTATTAAGAAAATTCCTTTACTACGATACTAGATAGAAATAGGTTATAAAACAACTGTTTGGTTGCTTATAGAAAACAGATAAACTATTTGGTAGAATGTCCGCGCAGGTGCATATAATTTTATGTTACACAAAATAGCGAACTCATTTTAGGAACCGTTTAGTTTTGTGTAAAAACACAAACTTTTTAGTTGCATGAACCAAGCAGGTGCTTGTACGTAATACTGCGCTAGTTATAGATTACCAATAAAACGCGCCTCTTATTAACATTAACAAAATAAACCTTTTTGGACAGGATAGTAGAGACAACTTTAACTTAATTTTCACTGTGTAGTTATCGTTCTGCAAAGCAACTTCCATGTTCCAAGACAAAGCCAACTAAATCCAACAAATATAAAGGTAAGTATTCAAATTTACTTTTTAACTAAATCATATCTAATCAATAATTGGAATAATTCCGCGTTAAATTTGGTCAGAAGTTTAATTTTTGATTTTGGTGAGGAGGACGTTTGTTTATATAAAAATGTCTAATCTAAAGTATAGAGATGAAATTTAATCAACATTTTAATCTTTACAAAACACTTGGTCTTACTCGAATATGAAGTACATCAATTCGATTACGGGAAAAATAATCAGATGCTAGTACTAGTTTTACAAAATGCAAATTGCTACTCACCCACTGTGTAGATCTAGTCTCAGAAATGAAGGAAACTTCCCTGCATTTATCTATAGAATTTTGTATAGACTTATTCCAACTTATAGAGAAATCTTGTAGTGAAAACACGTGTGATAGCACGTGTAACCATTGCGATAACTCCTAGTAGGAATTCTAATATGAATGGTGACAAGTGGTAAGAGTTCGGCGTAAAAACAAACTCTGTCCACTTTATCGAGAATTTTAGAAGTTTTGCCCTCAGGCTTTCGCGTTAAATCTTACATATTTAACGGAAAAACGATGAATAGTATTAGAATAAAAAATTTCCAGATCATAATTTTTTTAGTATCTCGACCAGTTTGTGCCAAAAATATTTTTTTTTCCAAAATACATAGTTCTATGATGCTTAACCACTTTTATAGTTTTGATACTTCAACCATTAGGGGAAATATTTACAATTTTGTTCTGAAATTTTTCGAATATAGCCTAGTATACAGTTCTTTTTGAAGAAAAAAAAATGAGTGGTGAAAAAAAATTTTTTTTCTCATGAAAAAATTTCTGTAAGTTTTTTTCCGTCAAAACAATGGGATGCACATTGTTTTGCGTGAAAAAAAATCGTGGTGAGTATAATTTTTTTTTTCGATTTTGGTTTACAGTTTGTTGAAATGAAAAATGTTTTTTTTTCGGGAAAAAACTCTCCCATAAGAAATGCATTGTTTTTTTTTTAGAAGAACTGTGTACTAGGCTTAAAGGTGGAATAATCTTTTTGAAAATTGACATACTAGACCAGAAAACATTGTATATATATCTTGATATATAAGATATATATACAAAGCAGAAAAGTATAAAATGTCAAGCAAAAGTCATATTCGAATGGGGAAAAACAAACCTTGACTATTGGCTAAGTCGAGGAGAACCAGCGAAAACAATACAATAACAACCGTGTAGAGGAACTTCGAACTCATTTTTTGGGTGAAATTTAACAATATTTTAGTTGAGAGATACACACACGCGAACACAGTGCACGAGTTGAATAGGATTTGAACTGAATCGCGTTTCGAACGTTAATAACTCAACTCAGGTAAAATGTAAAATTTTATTAAATTTTTTTCCTAGACGTTCTATGGATTATAATTAGGGTTTAAAAGCTCTTTTTTTTTATATTCTGTAATGAAATTATAGATACTCAATTCAAACGCTCACCAGAGTGGGGATTACATCGAACATCGCCTCCGAACATCAAACCTGATTAGTTTGCTTATCAGATTGTTTAACATTAAACTATTAAGGGAGCTTCAGTATTTATTATTGAATTATTATAGTCGTTGGGTTAAGTTAAAAAGAGGAAAAATTCGTCAGCAAGAATATATTTTTAAAGCTAAGACATAATCATTTATAACATAATACAATTGAACTGTATGGTTAGACGAGGGATCGGGGAGATTGAAACTACGGTACAATGGCAGCTTGTGAGTAAGGGTATTAGAGAGTGGTAACTCTAATAATGGCTTTAAAAAATGTTTAAAAATGCGAAACTTGTACTAAGTAAAAAAATTGTACAGCACTGTTCCCAATTTCTTAAATAGGTTTCAACTAAAAAAAAGAAAACAACAAAATGCCAATTTAAATATTATTTAATAATATATACATTCAATCAAATAATTTCAAAAAATAATCGTTAACTCCTTTTTAAGATACTGAATTTTGAAAAAAAGAACAATCGTTTTTTTTTAATCCAAAAAATATTTTGTGAAAATTTGTATGTTCAATAATATTTAAAGTTTGATCCGAAATGGTAGAATCGTTAATGAGAAAGCTGAAAATAAGAAAAAGGTTGATAGGTACCATTCATTTTTGTTAAAATTTTGTTGACTAAAATTTAGACCATATCTACAATAGTACACAGAATACTTTTCGTCAAAATCATAAGATCCGTTTTCGAGATACATATATACATATGCTGTATGACAGGTGCCGTTAGTTTTGGAGCTTATAATAAATTTCTATTTTCCCACCGCTATTAGAGTATCACCGAAGACCATTAAGTATATACCAAGTTTCCAAATTTGGTCAGAGTCTGGAGTTCGATTGTTTTCAAATGAAAAACTTTCCCTGTATATACATACAAAGTGCTGCAAAATTAATCATCCAATTTTGTTTTTGAATTACGTTTTTGCTAAATAAAAAATAATGATCTTGAGTGATGAAAATCTTTACTTGGACCTTTAAAATTTTCTCTGTTAAATGGAAAAGTTAATATCCATCAAGTGGCTGCCGCCGCCGCTGGTGTTGATACACATTTGTGCTCGTTTTATCGCATTTTCCATGATTTTCCGCAAGATATCCTGTGATAACTCTTGCTGGCCATGCCAAATCGCCAAAACGGGAGGTAACCCGACTAGGAAATGCTTCCTTCACAATATCTATTGTAGCTCGTGCTATGTATGCGGTTGCACCGTCATGTTTTAAGATAAGATAATTTATTTCAATACACTATTTAAATTTTTTTTTTCAATTGGTTTTGAATGTCTGCACATTGCAATGAGTGCGGAATATTGAGCCGGGTAAAGCATTCCACATTCGTGTAGTGCGGATAAAAAAAGAATCTCTCACTAGCTTATAAAAATAGCGGTAAAATAATGATAGACATGAAACATTGCGCGACAATGAGCGAGCCCCGCTCATTAAATTCCGGCAATAAGAAGTCTTTTATCATGTATTGCCGATGGCGTTTTCAAAAAAATACGGACCAATCAGTCCTCAGGCATGAACGGCGCACCACAAAGTGGCTTTTAGTGGACGTGATGGCTTTTCGTGCATCACATGCGGATTTCCAGTGCCACAGGAACGAAGTTGCTTATGATGATTTTCGATTTGATTGATGATTTTCGTCCTCTTCGTTGTTGACATTTAGATTGGCTTGACAATAATTCACATGATGGACGGCCAGATGGCATTAACTGAGTTACCTAGTTGGCATGACATAATTAGGAAATTGACGTCGAAATTCACGCTCAAAAAAAATTGACAAAATAATGGGAGCGGGTGGTCGTATTTTAAAATACTGTATGGTCAAATTTCGGTATGATACTGTATGCTCATAATACTGTATGGTTAACATTCTGTATTTCAAAATGCTGTAAATCTAAAATACTGTATTAGGAAAATACTGTATCTCATAATACTGTATCTTAAAATTCTTCATCTCAAAATGCTATATGAGCAAAACACTGTATCTCAAAATTCATGTAAAAATGTAAGAGAGATACATCAATTAAGAAGAAAATGAAAAAGAGAAAATAAGAAGAAGATACCATTTATTTTGCTTTTGTTTTAATTAATTCAAAGACTTATGAATTATCATAGGTAGGTACATGTTATTTTTCAAGGCTAGTATAATAAGAATATTATGCTTATAAAAAATTATGATGATTATATTCTTAAAAAAAGGTATTCTGTTTTTAAATTCTTTATTTCAAACATGCTGTAAATAGGCTGAAAAAAGTGCGCATTTTTTTACATTATCAAAACGATTTTTTATTTTTTTCAGCTTATTTACAGCATTTTGAAATACAGAATTTTGACCAACCAGAATATCGATTTGATATTTTTCGAAGTGAAATTGATGCATATTTCTACTTAGGGAAAGCGTGTTATCGATATGCGGATCAGATAGCCAACTTGCTATTAAATCTTAAGTCTCTGTCTCTGCAAATTCTCTAACATTTCTTAATTGCCGATCATTTTTACGCAGCAGTTGATCGGGCGTTAATGGACAGAATCTGTTTCTCTAAATTATCTATTGTATAGGAACCAAGTTTTCTTATAGAGCTCACAAGGTCTTAAAGAATTCTTACATTTTTTGTATTAATACAAATAAATTGTTTTTCTTTATAAAGTATAACAATTCAGTTTTTTTTTTTTTACTTTTAAAAATACAAACAGAACCAAATTTTGAAAAAAAGTTTATTTTTGCCCCCATTTATTAAGGCTTGATTTAAAGTTTTTTCCCTTAGATTTATGATAGTCTGAAAAAAAAAACTTATGACACAAAATAATAATACAATCGTCCCAATTGTTTCGTTTCTAATTCTTTAATTAAATAAATCAAATAATAAAAATATTTTAGCGCTAAAATAATCCATAAATGAAGCACACTTCTCAGACAAAAATTATTCTTCCACCATCATCATGTAAAATTGTTTTATTTTCCTTTTCCACTAAAGGCTTGCAGGCATTGATTCAACTTTGTCGCATAAGTTCCAGTAATACCATTCTGGCAACCGTAACCGCCCAACTTGTGAATGGCGGCGTAGTCGTAGCAATCAATTTGCGAGTCTCCATTGCAATCCTGTCCGAATTTCTGCATATAATTTTGGATTGTATTGGCTGCACAGTAGGGATCGGTAACGCAGTTTGTAAAAGCTATAAAAAAAATAAGAATTACAATCTTTCGAAGAATTGGGACTATTAAAAAAATAAATATTACCAGTTTGGGATTGTGGAGACTCGCCACCCAATGTCAGCTTACCACCGTCAGACCAGTAGGGCCAGGTGATACGGAAAAGCCCACAAACCTCGCCATTACATTCTTTCGTCTGATTACAACCACTAATAGCCTCGCAAATGCATCCAAGGCAGACGTCTGTGACCGGTGGACCTACAAGAAAAATATATATTTAAGAAATGCAACCTCAAATCAAAGATAATAATAAATTCATATCCCATTATAATAATGGGGCTGGTTGGACGCCTTGGGAATCATGCCCGTAGCTAGTAACAAATGTTAGGGGGTGTTTGGTGAGTTGAATTTGTTTTTATGAAAATCAAAACTGTATTAAAAGGATATTGGCTCAAGATTTTAGTCGAATATGTACGATGTTAAAGCTGCTTTAGTATGAAACTAGGTTAAAACAACGATCTTGCAATTTGTAATCGATCCCTATGTTTAAAATTAAGAATGGGTTAGTAAACTACTTTTAAGTTAGAAAATTGTAAATAAATGTTTCATTTCTTCGTGACATTTTCTTTATAAAAATGATCAGTGTCTGAAGAAGGGTGCAATCATACGCGAAACGTTACAACTCAGACAAACATCATTTTTACAAAGAAAAGGTCGCGTAGAAGAAGAAGGGAAACATCAAAAATATAAAGAGATTAAGTGATGTGTTTTAATGGTCAACTATAATACGAATAAGTTGTGTTTATGATATAAATTAAACAAACCTGATACCAAATTTGCAAACTGACAGCCGAAAATTATTTTAGTAAACAGACAGGGGTAAATCTGCCAAAAATTTAAATTAGCAACATAGATTTTAAATCGAAAAATAAATCTATGTTTTTGCCAACATCGTTATTTTGACAGATCCAAATAAGAAATTATTTTACCAATGGAAACACCATATGCAAATACAATCAAGAGCGATCCCAGTAACTCGGTACATGAGAAAAATTGATAGATTCAGAAAAAACACACATGTGGTTTTGCTTTTCTTGTCTTCTGCTCTTGGGCAAGGCTGATATCTGTCCCTTTTACAAGGAAGCCACTCGGGGACTATTCGTAAGACCGACTGAACTCTCCCCATAATGCGGATGGCATTCAAAGCAGTTTTTTCTACTGTATTTTGTGTTGCGGGTTAGATAAGCTTTAATCGTCAGTTCGATAAGCTTATCGTTTTTGAACAAATTTTTGTTAAAGTGTCAAAAATGATGTTGCTAGTGCTACCACATTTAATAATTTGACGTGTGCAAGAATAAATGGACACCATTTGGTCAAATACATCGGCTCCACCTTTGTTGCTGTTGTAGTGAATTATCATAAATGAATGAATGAAAGATGAATGAGTGGACTGGGCGATACTGCTTTCTGTTATTGACTTTTAAGGGCCCATTTTGTTGTTTATGTAAAACCACTTTCATAACTAAAAAGGGGTAAACGGAAATCCCAATGGAAGGCAGATCTGCAAGCGCTTGGAGACTTGGGGTAATTTTCATCGATTTTGAAGTCAACACATTTTTTGATAACCTGACATTATGACTTTTTTAGTTAAATTTCAACTTCACTCTTTGAAAAAAATGTTTAAAAATCATTCATACACTACAAAAATTGCAATTGAATAATAAGTATATCATAGATATACAAATAATTCCATAGAAAACATTGTGGGGTCCATGGACCCCCTTTCCGTTTGTACTGACTTTTTTCGTGTTAGCATAAAGAATCTGAAATTAATTTCTTAATTCCGTAAATTTGTTTCTTTTCGAACACAAGGAAAGGCAAATTGTGCGTTGACCGGTCCATTGATGGACGGTGTATAGCGTATAACGCCAAAAATCATTTGTTCATCGATATATGTTGACCCCAAAAGACTCTAAAGGGGTGCTTAAACCAAAGAAACATTTCAGGAAAGATTGTTTAAGAAACGATTATGAAATATTTCTCTCTTTCCTATTTCATCTATCGAGTTTTATGGTTGAAGATGTTTAACAAAAAAAAAAACTAAGACGGTGGAAAAGAAACTTTTAAATTTTCATTGAAAAGATCCCAGAAAACTTTTTTTTTCATTCCAAGTATTTTTATTAGTTCTATAACATCCTCATTGCTCCACAATTTTTCCGACATTTAAATTTCTGACGCATTAACATTCACTCCCTATGTAAACGGTTAAGAATAAAAATAATTAATGTTTGTCAAAACATGTACTAAATAGTACTAAATGATAAATGCTTTCATTTTGATGTCATTTTTGAGATTAATTTGTATTGTAACTTTCATATTTTATCAGGGCTTTTCACAAAATCGTGTTAGTGCGAAAATAAATTTAATATTTGAAAAAAAAATTGACATTTTATTAATTGTTTTCATAAATTGCGAATCGTTTGTTCTCTGAACTTGGGAAAAAAATTATCACTTCACAGTTTCACAGGTAGAGACCAAAATTATAGTTTCAGAAATTATTTTTCTTGTTTCTAAAATATTTCTTAAATGTTTATTAAATATTTCTGAAATGTTTCTTTGGTCTAGAGAAAGAATTGTCATATGTATGTACATAATATGTTGTTTGGAAAAAACTTTGAATGGAAAACAAAATTTGACGTATATGTATGTAGCTCTGTCGTGCAATTCAGTGCCTTTTTCTTCGTTAAGTCTAGTACTCAGTTCAAGTGAAAATTTCATATAAATGTGGCGGCTTTTTCACTCGCATGAAATCCCCAACGATAAGGTGCGTGTCCATTTGAGAGCAAAAACACTGAGAGTAGCTATCAGGCCACTCTTGAGAGTAAACTCTCAAGTGGACACAGCCTTGAGAGAAGCTAGCGGAGAGTTGGCTTTTCACTCTCGACATACGAATTTTTTGAGAGTTACTCGCAAGTGGACACACTTTTTTAATACTATCGGAGATGAGCTCGCAGAATTCCAACATAGTTCGTATTTTGCGATTAGCTATCCGAGAGTTGACATGTAAAAACATTGAACAGAAGGGGACAAACGAACTTATGAAAATGAAATCAAGAGAAAGCTTCATAATTTGCGAAACCAGGTAAAGAAAATAATTTTTGTCAATCATATTGAATCTATTATGTACATTTAATTAATAATCATGAAAATATTAACGGATGTCACAAGAATTAAAAAAAAATAAAAAACGAAAAGTGGAGCTGGAACTGATGAAGTATAGCACTAGGTGGCCATATTTTCGGGGTTTGCAGGTTTTTATTCCATTTTTAATGGCTGCTTCAACTAAGCCAAATCTGGTACGTATTTGATTTCTTAATTATTTTCTGTCATGTGCCTGTACTGCGAAGGAACTTCACCTTATGAACTCATAAAGTAATTTTTGAATTCATCCCTGAAATCCTTTTGAGAAGTATTATAGTTGTGCCTTCTTCCATTTTGAAGATCGGAAAATGAGTTTTCGAAATTGTTGTCTAAACGCCAGCTTCCATTCAGTACATCGTGAGTTTCTATTTGTTCGGGCAAAATTATAGTTTTGCAAAAATATATCAAGTGGACACGGTTATGAAAGTACTCTCAGAAAATCATCTCCCAAAACTTAACTAGTAAGCTCGCGATAGTAAACTCTCAAAAAAATTACTCTCAAATGGACAGGCACCCCAGAGCAACTCTCGAGAGTTTACTAGCGAAAGAACTCTCAAATGGACACGCACCTATAGGTGAGTACCAAAATGTGGATTGGAAAAACAACTATGTTCCACAACTTTTTCCACGCCAAATTTTCATTTCTCAATGTACAGCCATCAGGAAAAAGTTTAAGGCAGCGTGGAAAACTGACATTTGTCAGGTTATTTAAATATTTTGTTTCAAAATAAAAAATGAAAATTTATAAACGGAAATAAAGAATGGATAACGAATTTTTTGATACTGCTCTCGAGAGGTTACTTAATGAAAGTATTCATTATTTCAGGTGAGTATCGAAAATTCACGTGGAAAAGTTTATTCTATTTTCATTTTTATTCTCCGTGTGTAATTTGGAGCGTATTTATTTTTCATTTCACGCTAGGTGAGTACTAGGCTTTAAGCTCAATAATGTGTCATTTGTGTTAACAATAATTTCAGAATAATTTTTATAAGTTTTTCTTTTTAATTTCCTCACCTTACCAATTCATCTCACAAAAAATAAACATCAAAAAATTAAATTTACAATTTAAAGTTATGCATTAACCGTAGACAAAACAAATCTGACAGCTGACAATTATGTTGATAAAAACGTCTAGACTAGAAAATTATTGTTCAGAAGACACAACTTTATTGATTTCTATCCATTTGAACCAGTTTAGTTTTGGTTGAAAAGTTAAGTGGCGCTGTTGATCGTTCACACTTACTCAACATTGTTAACCAGAAATGCTGATTTGCATAAGTCAACATAATATTTGCGCACGGATGCGATGATTGATGATTAATAAAAGTCGTTAATTAAGATGTTCGATCGCATTCAATAATCAATTTCTCCAAATCAAACTTTTTGCAATTTAGCCAAAAAATTTAAATCTGAGATTATCTTCTGACTACGACCCTGTTGGGAGTGTTTTTACATAACCGGCCATGAACCTGAATTGCTTTTGAAGCTGCCTTATAATGTAATCGGTTATAGCTTATGGGTGATACGTAAAGCCTTTGAAATATTCAATCAAGGGCAAGTTCATTTTGTAGTAAATTAAATTATTATCTTAAGCCGCATCTATAAAATATTTGCATAATCAATTGGGTGTAGCTGATGTTATGAGATGATTAGTTACGTTTTGAAGGTGGAAACAATATCAGAGATCATTGACTCTAAACTATGCACCATTGAAGTTGTCTTTGAAAAGATTCAAATAAAAAAAAACTTAAGATCTAAAATATCTTCTGATTGATGACAAAAAAAAAAAATCAAACTCAAAAATTGCTCCATGAAAATGGAACAGAATTTGAATAAACTCAAAATCATGGCAAATTCAAATCAGTTAGTTGAGCTTTGAGCACCCACAAAGCTTCGGATTATCCATTTGCATTTATATTTTGCTAAGATTAATTTAAAGGTTTGGTATCGGATTTCATTGCGATGATGGTCTATGCTATGCTTTTACAAAGAGGATTAAAGTTGAATGAACTATTTGTGGAACGTCAGTTAGATTACAAAAAAAAAAAAACGGATCCAACAACTGTTACACGAGTTAGTCTTTAGTCTAAACAGTAAGACGAGGACTTATATATACAGATTAATATACAAATTTATTTCAAGAACAAGGTTTTTAAATTTATTGATGAAGATTACTGCAATAATTTTAATGTGGCCTCGTAGTGCTTGTCTAAGGAAATTGAAGGTGGAAAGTTGGCTGGCAGGCTGCCGAATGAATCACTACTTGGCCTTAAGATATCCAATCGATTATAATTGCATTCTGAGTGAGTAGCAAAGTCATGCGTGCTTAAATACTCGTAACTAAAATCTTTTGATTAAAAATATTTAAGGTGTTTTCATTGTTTAAAATAGCCTCTAGGATACCGGCTTTCAGAGGTATATTTTTATCAATTACGTTTTTTTCTCAGCTCAATTCATTTTCATTGTATTAACACCTCTGTTTTGAATTTCGATCCGGATTGAATTTGCATTAACTTGCATGTAACAACAAAACAAGATCGAGTTGTTTGCCTTGATAGGGGTTAGTGGTGAAGCTCAGGCCGCTCACCCAGTAAAAATCAGTCAGTCAGACTAAAATATATATGTATACTCAAATCCAGGTTTCTGGGTAATAAGATTCTATATCAACGATTTGAGCAAGAGACTAAATTATTATAGTACAAAAACAGGCCATTACATGTGTCTTGGATGAGGTTTTGAATAATAATTTAGACTTGTCTTTGATTTGTTAGCATTGGTAGTTCCCGGATGCAATTTTAGCAAAGCGTGTAGCTCAGGCTGATAACCTTGAAAAGATTGAACCGGATCTTTATCGGTAGGAGTTAAAAAAATACGTATTCGAGGATTCTCTGTCCGATTATTGATATACATAGCACACATGAGTAACACGCTTATCCTGAACCTATATCTTTTATCTTTTTATTATCATATAAATGGCTTTTCAATAACGACGGGTAGATCTTGGCAGCCTGTCAACTCTTCAACGTTTAGTGGCCAAATTTGTCAAAAACCTTTTAGTAGCCTGTTAGACCTATAAGGGCTTTCAAATGAAACGCAGATTAATTTCTGGACGCTAATTTAAAGATAATATTTTTTGGTGGTAAGGTGGATTAAGAAAAAACATATCTCCTGAAATCTTTCGTATGGCGCCCAGTTTAATGTGGGGCTATATAAATATAGGATCAAATCCACATTCTATAAGTTCTTATTCTACTGAACCAATTAGGTCTAGCAGAAAAATTTATAATCAAGGGGATTCTTCTCCAAAAATCTGCAAGACTTCTTACAATTATAATCGCAATTCAGTTTTAGAAGCTCTTCTTTTAATGTCTTAAGAGTCAAACTGTTCGTTGCCTTCGCTTAAAGTAAATACTCTTTTGCATTGACATTGTTAGCAGGCAAGGAAAACTTAAGCGCAGATATTACGAAATGTCTTCGTCTTGAATTACAAAAAAGAAAAGTTGAAACCAATCTTATAAATATTTTTTCAATGGAAAACGGATAACACGCATGGTTCAAATTGTCTGGACAACTGTCCAGTAAAAGTCAAGATATCTGCTAGGCCAAGTAACAATACGGGCAGAATAGTGCCATTTAACTCAAACTAAAGAATGAAATCAGTTCAAGCTTCAAGGTTTAAATGACACTGTGAAACCAAATTAATTGTTGAACTGAAGCTTAGACCAAAAGTGGAGTTCAAAATATACATAAATGTATGGAAGAACAAAAAGTTTTTATCGTTGTAGCGGTTTTTTTTTCTTAAATAAGTTCTTATATAGAATATATTTTATTAATTTTTTAAGAAAAAATTTAGGGATCGCCAAATTTTAGTTTTTATTGTACTTCTAATACAAATTAAATTTCCAAAAAAAAATATTGACATGTCAAAAATGTGTATTTTATTTTATGTTTTGATATGCAAAAATATTAAAACTTTTTATTAACTTCTGTATAAAAAAATTCATTGAAATCCGTCATGCCAAAAATGATAAAAAATAAATTAGGAAAAATGGTGATAGGGTTAGTGCAGTCAATAATGTCTTAATTTCAATATTTATCCTTATCGACATTTGTATGGTGAGAACCGTTATTTTTAGTTAAAGTAAAACAATTTTCCCACATCTTGTAGGTAGATACTCGTAGTATTTAATATAGTATGCTTATTGTTAGGATTAAAAAAAATCGAGAAATATTTGTTCGAAATATTACCAGTTATACTCGTACCAGTTTTTTTTTAATTGTGGTGTGGTCTTCATGTTGCGCGGATTATGATAAATATGAATTTAAATATAAAATAAAACAAATAAAAATATTTTTTATAAAGAGAAAAATTATTGTTTTATTTATTAAGTTTGAAGTTTTTAATTTAATTTTATTGCAACAGCATTAGCCCGATGATGGATTATTAGATCCGAAACGCGTCGCTATCTTATAATAATTAAATTTGTTGCAATAAAATTAAATTAAAAACTTTAAACTTAATAAATAAAACACTAATTTTTCTTTTTATAAAAAATAATTTTATTTGTTTTATTTTATATTTAAATTCATATTTATCATACCAGTTTTGTTTGCCGTTTTTTGGACTTTCCACTCATGAATAAAAAGTTAACCAACAACTTTTTTTAAATGATTTTACAAATACTAGCCGACCCAGCTCTCGAAATTCGAGTGCCAATTTATTTATTAAATTCATTATCATTCAATAAAAGACAGAGAGTTCATGATTTTTTAAATTGTTGAATGTAATGAGAAGTACCTACAAAGCACTCAATCCTGGAGTCCAAAGGAAAACAGTTAATGGTAAACAAACTTTCAAATCTATACACATTTTTGACACATTAACAATTGTTGTTTCGATTCTTTCATGTCATTGTCCTTCAGCTGTTGTTATGGCCATATATCATATTCTTCAGCAATCATCAATCAAAAGAAAATTGTTTGAAAATTTCGATATCTTTAACAGCATTAATGGAGGTGAATACCTCTTCGACGTGTCGATCAACTGTCTACCCCTAATTGTTTTATACAGTTCTTAAAAAGCGACGTGTCGATCAACTGTCTACCCCTAATTGTTTTATACAGTTCTTAAAAAGCGAAAAACTTTTCTGTCGTCTTGTATCTTGTATTATCGCTAAAATGAGTAAAAAAGCTCAGCATTCTTCAAAAAGAGACTTAACAAAGAAATAGGAAATAGGAAACAAATTTTAATATATAGAACCCTCGTTACAAAACGATGTTAAGTGGGCCCCTTTGTCGTGGACCAGGGGCATTGTCCCAGCTTTTCTAATCATAGCTACATCCCTGAGTCGATTGAGCTTGACAAAGCCAATAATATTTGATATAAATATGATTCATAAAACTTTAAATATAGATTACGAGTAGCTTGTTCTTTTAGCAAATCCGGTATACAAAATAAAAATGCGACATCTGTTGTTAAATAAGTGCAGGAATCTTTAGTCAGTGATATTAATGATCCTCAAATCCATAATTGGAATATAAAATTTATTGAATACCTACGTCATGATTATTTTGATTGATAAACAGTTATTTTTTAATTTTACGAGTCTTGCAAAATATTGTTGAATGTTTTTGTTTACCTACGAAGAATTTATGTTAAATTTATTATAATTATTTTATTAGCATTTATAAAACAACAATTCCTAAAATCTGTCTTTTTTTTTAATTTCGTATTTTATGAATAGAATATTTAAATAAAATAAAAAGAATACCACTTTGTTTTTTCTCGAGGCGGACTCTGGGATTTTTTGTTAGATAAGAGGTATTAATAAATAAGCGATGACTCAGTTTTTAATCTTTGAAAAAAGGTTAGAAAAAAAAAAATAAATTGAAAAATACTTTAATATCTATTCAATTATATACCTACTAAAAAAGTAAATGTAACAGTTTAAAATATTCTTTTGAAAAATGTCCTTAATCATAGTTGAAAGTTTGTTTTCGATACATTTATATTCTATTTAAAAAATTGTTTCAACTCAAAGATTTTGAAATCAGACAATTACGCTGGCTAGCATTTCATTTGGGTATTAACTTTGTTGATAAACTAATTAATAAATGGGGGAATTGCCCCCATCAATTTTTAACTCCTAAGACTTATGTTATATTCCTTTTAAATTTGATAATTATTTCGTGAAAAAGAAAGGCTTTTAGAAAATGGTAAGCCACCAGGCTTCCTTAGGATACGACTGAATTCAGTTGTATGAATAACGATCCCTAAAAACGTATTATATAACTTTTTTTTTTATTTTGCGGATGTTACTGCCCTTAAAATGTTACAGTATGGGGCGAGCGTTTAGGAAAGTTGAAGAGGATTTAAATGGCGGTAGCGATGCCTACTGCTTATCTGGTCTGAACTTAAAAGTATGTCCGAAAATGGACTCATGAGTAAACTAAAGGGCATTCACTGATGCGCGAGTAGGTGAATTTCTACAAGACTTTACTTTACAAATTACTTGTCCCTATGCCTATATTAAGTAAAATTACTTAAAGAGACTATTACAAGCCGAAAGATGAATCGTTAAGCTTAAAGAAAATGAAACCGTACAAATATGGATGGCCATAAATAAGCACAATAAGCAATCAGCAAAGAATGTAAGTAAATGTCAAAATCGTGCGAAAAATGTCATGTGGACAAGGTACATGATATATTACAAGAAAAACAAAAACATTAATTTGAAAAATCATCCAATGAGATTTTCTTATTTATTTTTTCACAGCTTGTCAGGTAAACGTCCGGGTTGCTAACCACTAGTTAGTTTTTTTTTATACCAAATAAAAGCTTGGCAAAGAGTATGGGGACTCTTCATCATCGTTTGTAGCAATTCACCACTGGGTAAATCAATTTCGGTGAAGTCGTTCCAGCACAAGTGACGCAGAAAGTCCTGGTCGCCTAATAAAGATCACCGCAACCAGTAATGGTCGATAAAATCTACGGATTGATAACACAGCCCCACAGAAGTAGCTTAAGATCACATTAGACTACAAAGTCATGATATCATTCGACTATGGTGGGATGTTCGACCCCGTTACTTAGGCTACTTATGAAGGGATATGGATACCTTCAAATGACCTAGAGTCTGCAAAATGTGATTAGTGGGATTCAGTGACTCTGATATATAAGTTATCAGATTTTTCAACGAATATTTCGCAATTTGACCTTCAAATGGCCTTAATCCTGACCTGATTGGGTCAAACGGACTCCGGATTTGAAATCAGCTAGCCAAAAAACCTATATAAGACACTTGGCCTTATCCAAGAGTCAGAGGACTTTGTTTTTTTTGTGGGGCTGTGTAATGAACTATCAGCGGCGAGTGAATGTGTTGAGTTTGACCGGAAACAAGGAAAGCACAATAGTTCTGACATCCATGAACCATCATTATTCAAGAAGCCAGAGAATATTCCTTAATTGATGAAATGAAGATTGGTTAGGTTAGAGTAAGTTTGGGTTGGATGTTCTGCTGTCGTTGATGAGGGTGTTTTCATTACATGCTTTTTTTTATATATATGTATGTATTATAAAATCGTTGGAACCAAAAACATTTGTTTTCCCTTGCGTCAATTTTGAAAAGTGACCTTTGCCATCTAACGTACTCTATGCAGAGAGGCCCTACTGTGGGTCAACTTTTGCTCGACTTCTGCATCATCGAAAGTGCTAAATTTGACTTATTTTATACATTAGGCAAATAAAACTAAAAATAGCACGGGTGAAAAATTAAATAATAATATTTAAAACCATATCACGCAAAAATAATTGTCTCTGGGTATTTCTAACAATTAAAAAAAAAAACAACAACAATAACTTTAATTTGAGATTAAAATATATTATTTATTGATTTAATGACTTGCTCTAGAAAACCTTATCTATATGGCCGCAATCACTTGGAGGAATTTTATATTTTGCTAAACAGTTACATTCGGGAGAATCATAATATTTCTAAGAAAATTTTAAAGGAAACACCAGAGTACGAGTATATATTCATCCATCAAAAACAAAGATATCTTGAACTTCACCAGATAGAAGACAACAAACTAAAATCACTGAAAATACTCCATGTACTTAAGTTTCTGAAGGAAACTTATCTGAAGTGCTGTAAAATAAAATAAATCTCATGCTCTTATCAAGGGCACAATAGATCTATAGGTCGCAGTGCACTAAACTCCATAATTGCGGTTAAGTGTCATGTCAAAACTCTGGCGAGCAATTCCCGGACAATGAAAAAGAAAAATGTATTTTCCCTAATAATAACGATACCCACCATACAAATGTTAAAAAATGTTTTTCGAAAATCTTATTGTTCTCGAAAACGGCACACAGTGGTCTGAGAACGGAAAAAAGTCCTCGGAAAAAGACATACTCGTATCTAGCCTTTTTAGCTTTATGCTTAAGTACCTACTCTTAGATAACCCAAGCGTATGATTTTAAAGTTTTTTTTTTCTGATTTACAAGCCCTCAAAGTTGGAAAATAATTTTATTCCAGTCGCGAACCACATTTTCAACAAACTTTTAGACGAATTTTTCTGAAGTTGCTATAAAAAACTTCTGTAACTTCTTATATCGTTTTATTGGTATATTTTCAACTATCTAAAAAATAAAAAAAAATGATAATTTATAAAAGAAGCCTTCTGTAAGTACCCTGAAACATTGGTACTAAGAATAAAAGATTTTTTTAACTTTTTGATTTAAAAAAAAGATCCACTATGCGGCGCCTAAAATTTTGTTACAATTTTTTCTTTCGATTAATTCTTACGAACTATAATTTAATGAAGATTTTACTGACTGTACCCTAGAACCAGATTTTCGAATTTTAAATTTCACATTATCGGCATTACGTATTTTAATGAAATTTTTATAGAGAACCTTCTTAAAAGTTTAAGACATAACATTTCAAAACATAAAAAATAATATTTTTTGAATTTTTGGTCAAAAACAAAAACAATACATTTTCGCGATATTGGAGCAAAACTGTTCCTACAATTAGGAGAAATATACGTTGTGTACAATTCTGAACGGTAGAAGTTTAAAATAAAACTAAAATGTTTGCTTGACACTAACCCGTTCCAGATGAGCTTAAACTAAAATTCGAATTCATCATATAAGGAATCAGATAAAAATGATTTGTATCAAATTTAAAGCAAATCGTGCGTCCCTATTAGCGTTGCCAGACGGCCCGGTTTACCCGAGAAGTCCCGGATTTCAGACATAAATTCATCTGTCCCGCCGCCGGGGCAGCTTTTTTCCCGGGTTGTGATGTGACTCAAATTCACAAGATAATGCCTAATGTAATGAACAATCCCTGCATTGTGATTTAATCTTAAGAAATTGCTTTTAAAATTTCAATCAAACAAACCTAACTTAACGAAGAATGTATTTTTTGCAAACTGACATCTGTCATTAAAATTGATAAAAGAAAAATATTTGCAAATGACAAAAAAGTCATTTAATTAGTAATTAATAGAAGAATTTATTTATTTTGATCTACACGCATATTATGATTTTTTATTTTGTTCCGGGAAATATGTTGAAATCCCGGTATTTTTCATTATTTTAGCCATTTGTCCCGCCGAGGTGTAAGAAAAATGTGGCAACCCTAATCCCTATTGACTCTAGCTCTAGGTACAGTCGATATGCAGACACACAGCTCATATCGGTGATATCGACGTGATCGTCGAAAACAGTTGGTTTTTACAAAACGAATCAAGATTAACGAAAACATAACGTTATTTGACGTATGTCAATCAATTTAAGGAAAATGTTCAAAGTTTATGTAATATGTACTACGTTTTCACCAAGAGTAAATCTGCTAATGTTTTCACCAAAGAAACTGAGCTTATTTGACGTTTTCAACCTTTCTTGTCATTCAATTTGGACAAGAGAAAAAAAATTGCAATTGGATAGTAAACAGGAAAAAAACAGATTGTCAATGAAGAAAGTGGGTTTACATAGGTGCGTTCTACAAAATAAGGTTTGTTCGTTTTGCAAATCTTCTCATTGCGAGAAGATTTCAAGGAGATTTATTTTAAATCTTCATTTGAGGTGATTTATATTTTTGTATGGTAAACCTACGAGATTTAAAGGAGATTTATGGTAAATCCACTTAAATCCCGGATTTACCTTTGGTGAAAACGTAGTATAAAATAGTTTACTTTAAATATACATACAAAAGTACATACTCGCTGTATTGTTTGATTTTTGTATGCAAAGTTTTAAGATCTGTGGTTTTAAAAGCGCACTTAACCAAGTTATTCTTGTTTATTTACAGTGATAGTAAAATAAGGATTTTTTTAGGGATTTTCTGAATTCGTCTCTTATATGGTTGTTTTTACAATTTGAATGAATTACTGTGCAAATGTAAATAACTATCGCAATTAACGATAGAGACCACTTATTAATTCAAGATCAACAAACCTAATTAAAATAAACTTCAAACATCATAATTATCACTTCTTATTATTTACCCGTAGTTATGGTTTTAAAGACTGACTAAGGTTCTCTTTGTGGGATTTTCCCAGAAGTGTTTTTCCAAGGCATCCAAACTCTGTAAATTCTCTGTGTTTAATGCAATACATATTCTATGAGAACAATTAAATTATTCAATTTTCAATCACGCACGGTTGGTTGCTAAAGAACAAAAAAAAAAAAAAATCAAAATCTATAGGCAGTATAACTAAGCTAGTCACCAGGTATAGCAAAATACCTACTCAACTCGTTTGTTTATAAAATATTCTTAAGTAATTTATAATATAACTGGATTTTCCAAAATTCTCACTTCGCAAGGCGGAACTCCGCAAAACCTATACGAAAGACAATCTGTCACTGAATTTTATCTTAATATCTCAAATTAGCATTCTGATTCTATGGTTAAATTAAACAACGTATGCGAAAATGGTCACACCGATTACTTACGAGCATTATACGACCTACGACTATTTATAAACGATGCTCACGTAATATCTAAATATATTTATTAAGCGTCCGTCATGGATTAAATCGGAAAACACAATGAAAATACTAAATCGATTAGTTGCAATTGAAAATATTGTATAATTAAATGGAAAAAAAAATCAATTCAAATCGATTTTATTTTACTAAGAATATAAACAAACCTTGGCTATTGGCTAGCATGGTTAAGTCGAGGAGCACCAACGATGCTACGATAGCAATCATGTAGACGATTTTCGAACTCATTTTTATAGATGATATTTATTAATATATTATTTTATCTCTGAGATACACACACGAGAATAGAGCGCACGAATTGGATGGGTTTTGAACTGAAGCGCGGTTTGAACGTTACTAACTTCGACTCAGGTAAAATGTAAAAGTTTATTATAATTTTTTCCCAGAAGTTCTGCGGAGAAGAACTATTGATGAAGAGCTTTTTTGTATTTGTTATTGTCTGTGACGAGTTTATGGGTACTCATTTAATCCACGCGCTGGAGTGGGGATTAGTATCTTCGTTTCGAGCATCGAATCTGAATTGCTTGCTTATTATGTTATGGGAGCTTTAGTGTTTTTTTTTTTGTATTTTGTTACAGAGTCGCGAGTCGGTATAAGTCGGTTAAAGAACAGGAAATTCGTCACAAAGAATCATTCACAGCTTACTATTGAACTGCACGATTAGACGCTGTTAAGATTGGGAAAACTGAGTTCCGGTAAGACGGCCGGCAGTTATTGGGTAAGATAAATGCGGAGTGAAACACTCAGAAAACATAAGAAACGGAATCATAATTTTCATTTGTTGTTTCAAAGTACGAATTGTTGAAGTTGTTGTTGTTTCAAAGTGTTTTGAGGTTCATATACACCATAGAGTGTCTATACTTTCTATATTCTATTCCACACGCTACAAGCTATACTGAGAGGACAATACCCATACTGCTGAGCATTTGATAGTTGATGAGTGCATTTTAAATGGTTCCGACATTTTCCTAACGTTCTCAATCAGAGGGAACAAATTAGTTTGACGGTAGATGGCATAAGCCATGCTTGTAACCCTTTTCTATTAATAAAAGTTTGGGTGGCGATATTTCCGAAACCAAGGCTCGTAACGGGTTGCAGTTTTCAATTTTGATTAGAGAATCAACAGACCTTTCCGTGGATGTGCCAAACTCAAAAATTTATTTTTTTATTAATTTTGGGAAAAATCATGGACTAACCACTTGTCTTTGAAAATCATTATTTTTTCGAAGTTCACCAATCCCACCGAGATATACATCAAACAAAAGGTCTATTCAACACCTACACACACATGCAAGCTTAATCGTCCTGCGTGGTCTGATTAGCGAAATATGGCCATCCAAATGATTTCACTAATTCCACGGATTTTTAAACTTTAACTACCTAACAATGTGTTTGGGTGGCGATATTTCCGAAACTAGGCATTGTAAGAGGCTGCGGTTTTAAAAATCCCTGGTTAACTTCTTAAGAGCTATTCACGGGTGAAAACCAGAAGGTTCTGCGAGGCCTGGTTATCGAAATATGGCCACCCAAAGTGATTTTACTGAAAATTGACGCAAATCTAAAAAAAGTATTCGGACGTGGATGGAGATATTTCAGCCACCAAGGTTCGTAACGGGTTGCAGTTTTCAATTTTGATTAGAGAATTAACAGACCTTTCCATGGATGTGCCAAACTCAAAAATTTATTTTTTTTTATTAATTTTGGGAAAATGGGCTAACCACTTGTCTTTAAAAATCATTATTTTTTTGAAGTTCACCAATCCCACCGAGATATACATCACGAAAGGTCTATTCAACACCTATACACATGCAAGCTTAATCGTCCTGCGTGGTCTGGTTATCGAATTTTGACGTTTGAGACGAGTCACCACGGGAATTTTCGCTTAATGTAATACCAAATAAATTCATTCGGTAGCTTTTTCATTCTCTTCTCTAACAGTGATAAGGCCCTTAGTTATGAATGTTAAACAATGGAAGAAATTATGAAAAACTAAGCAGTCGTGAAAAAGCAGAATAGGTCATCCTTCTGGATTGGAATGATTGCAGTAGTCTGTTATAGGAGTTGAAATAGTTAAGTATAGAAGTGAAGAACCTTCTTATAATTAAAGTAGAGTAAAATTGCATTTCTCTACCACCAAAGCTTACAACGACTTGAAATGACAATTTTAATAATTTTAAAAGCAACACAAAATAATATTTGTAAAAAATTCCAAAGTTAAATCATAGAACAAACCGTTACCAACATTTCATGTTATGTCATGTCATCGAACCTATCAGTCTTGAAAGACATTAACTGTTACTCAAATAACTTCATTAAAGTGTACAGATATTTTTTTAAACGAAAAATGATTAAGTATCATTAATTTATCTTGACAGCGATCCATCAAGACCTTTCAACAAAAAAAAAAAAACATATTGTATGCTCCGAGGCTAAGCTTCGATGACGATTCAAGCTTAGTTTACTCTACGTAGGTAAAAATATTAATAATTTCTAGTTTTTATAAGAAAATTATTCTAAACCTGTCTGGGTATGTACAACCAACATTTTTATTACATTCTTTGCTCGAGACAATTTTGATAAAAAAAAAACAATCTGGAATGTTTTTACCTTTTAAAATTGAACTTGTGTCATGGTCACCTTTGTCGATTCATTGTTAGAATCATGTATTTTATGAACTATTTTTAGGTGCATGGGCACTTAATCTTCAGTTATTCACAACATTTATACATTTACATATTTATTCATAAGACTGGCTACTTTCAGGTATTAGATAAAAATTGTTGATGTTTTTATTTGGGATTCACATCACCTTCGCGTTAGAACGATGTTCGGAAATCGCTCGTGCAAAATGTCTATTGAGAAACACGTGTCGGTGATGGCCTGGCCAACGCCATTCTCAAAGAGGTATGGACCGATGATGCCGTGAGCCCAAAACCCAAACCAAACAGTGACTTCTTCTCAATGCATTGCAATTTCGTGAATCTCATGTGGAATGTAATCGTCCCACATCCGACAATTTTGCTTGTTGACGAATCTATCCACCCAGAAATGAGCCTCGTCGCTGAATGTTTTTTTTCTCGGGTGAAGCGTTCGAAATGTTGCTCGAACAGAAGACCCACTTTCATAAGACAATTTAATCATTTGCACATAATATTGCATACTTTTACTTTAGATGTTGATTTGCTAAACACGATTAATAAATGACAGCAAATTTGATAGATGTACGAGTAGCTTGAAAAATATGGCCGCAATCACCTGTCAAAGTTTGAAAATCACTATTGGAAAAACCATTACTTTAGTATAAGAAATAAATAAATATGAAATATAAATATTTATGTTAGGTAGGTACTTTCCGTAAAATATTTTTTTCGAGCAGGTGGGTGTAGAAAATTTAATGTGCATCAAAATTTAAAAAAAATTAAAATTTGGAAACGCAATACATATTTTGAAAACCACATTTTTTGAAACTTGGCAACCAGTACTTTTTTAACACTGCCTATAATATTTTTAATAAAATTGTACTGGTATCCAAATACATATAACTTCACTTACCTTAAAAATGTTAAAAAAAACTACTGAGGAAAATCTTATTTTTCTCGAAAACGGCTTAAAAATTTAAATAATTTGTTTCTTTGTACTTTAATTAGTAGGACTTACCATTCAATGTGAAAAAATTCAAGATTGAGATTAACTTTTTACAGGAACAAAGTCAGCCGATCAGAAACTTCAAATTTACAGAATTTTCTAAGCCTCACCAAATTTCACTTTTTGATCAATAGTGATTCCTGAGATATTGGATTTCAAAAATCGATAATACCGTAACTGGCTGACTGACTCACTGACATTATAGATCACTTCCTAACCTGGTAGATCATTTAACACAACGGTAGGTCTTGTGGTGCATACAAACGAAAAATCCATTCAGGGGGTGTGGCATCCACCTACCTTACCAACAAAACTTATAAATTATACGGAGCATTTCAGAATTTTGTAGTACGATGAATTGGTACATGGTACACAGAGAAACAAAAATGAAAATTCGGGAATTTCAATTCAAGGGGCGTGGCATCTATCGAAAAAATATTCTCCAGGGTCATCTTTTCAAGTTCTGACTGGGGCATTCACAAAGCAAGTGAGATGAGCCCTCTTACACCTCGTCGTTTTAACACCCTCTGTATAAGTCTGATGTGCTGATGCCCATTTTGCTTATATGGGTTGTTTCGATATTACTCTACTTAAGAAATCCGATACTAAACTTCATAAACTTCGACTTGGCGTACTTTTAGATTTCAATACTTTACAAGGCTTACTAGTTACACATAAGATTTTTGTACATGACAACTTGATGTTATTTGATGTTATTAAGATTTTTAAAAATCCTACAGTTTTTTTTTTTTTTGAGAATTCGATATTTAAAAACCGATTTTTATGATTTTATAAAATTTACGCAAGGATTTAAAAGAAGATAGCAATGTACATCAGTTTTGAAATTCTCTTATAAAATTGAAAATTAAAAACAAAAAATAGCCGGGTAAAGCACTCCACAATTATGTTGTGAGATTTCGTTAGTCTCCAAAGCTCTGGCTTGTCTCTACCATTCGTTCTTATTTTCATTATAATGATCTCTAGCTTCTTGTCTATTAAATTGGCTTGCTGACAACAGTGCCATCTGCATAATTGTATATTCAAATTCCAGTTTTTAGAATGTGGAATTATATAGTAGAATGTATATAGTATTAAAAAAAAAGAATGTGTGTACTGACGTACGCGCGCTAGAAGTAAAACTTTTTTCCTAACCTATAAACGTAGAAACATTTTGTACAAACCAACATAAGAACTAATTGTTAATTCAGATTATAATTAATTTACAAATTGGTTATACATACATATATGTATAGCCGATTAGTTTTCGAATCCTTGAAAAATGAAACAATTCATTCCTCACTTATCGTCTCTAGAAAAAAATTAGTTTTAATTGTTTCCCCTTTTTACGATACGGAGATCTACATTTCGTTGGTTTTTGGCAGTGGTTTTCAGTGGTTTTCGGAAACATAAAAAAGATTCAATCGTTCAAAAGTAATTTTAGTATAGTACTGCAAATTGAAAGATGTCAAAATCACTTCCTAATATACATTTTTTTTATTAAATACTAGCCGCCCGTGCTCGCGTTGCTAACTACGAATTTTTTTTTTTTAATTGTGAATCTAAACCATTCTCAGATCCCCTTGAACACACACAAAAAATTTCATCAAAATCGGTCCAGTCGTTTAAGAGAAGTTCAGTGACATACACACTCACAGAAGAATTATATATATTAAGATTTATTCGAATTAAAAATGGTTTACGAAATAAGTTAGGAAGCTAAAATTGGAACTCAAAACTATTTTAATTATGTATATAAATGATGCAATTAGTTTTGGAATGACAGCTTGAGCTATCTGGCACTTTCTTGATTTTATTGAGAAAATGAAAAAAGTCACGTATAACTTGTTTGTTGCCAAAGTTAAGCAAAATGGATGGTGCTCTTTTTTGCGAACAGATGGCGCTTTTTTAACGCACGTGATTACTAAGCTGGGTGCACAATTGCACATCACTGACGTCTAATACGAGTATATCAAAATACTAGCCGTTTCTTAGTGCATTTTTATCACCGCTTCAATTTGTCAGATGGTGACAATAAAATCCAATTGAAAACAACAGACAAAAGTTTTATAATTATATTAAATAATTATGCCCGATTCGTAATGTGAAGAGAACACGAAACGAGAGCGAGATATGATTCACTGTCAACTTTTGTTGTAAAATCGTCCCGCAATTCCCAATGCCACGAAATTTTTCACGACGAGATTTAGTTAAATCATATGTTTTTTTCTCATTGGCGTTCATTTAATTTCGAAATAGCTTCAAAAAGTCGTGAGTCAAAAATCGTTTGAGCCAAAGAATTCTTCTAATTGTAGGCAATACTAATTTAAGTTTGACACCTAATTTTAAATTCTTCGCATATGGCAATGCTGGTTTATGTTTGACAACAGAAAGCAGAAAGTTTATTTACAAGTGTTTTTAATTTCGCATTAATCATCTTGTAAATTTTAGTGCTTGGTTCTTGTGAAGGGTAAAGGTTTTATAATGTTTTAAATAAATAAAAACACAAAAAAGATGTATTTGTTTGTGCTTTTTTTACAAAGGGAAGTGGTTTTCGACTGAGAAATTGTTCGGCCACATTATTCATAAAAAAAGTTTTATTGTATGTGTTTTGTTTAATGAAATTATACTTATATTAATTTGTTGGTTAGTTTTTGTATTTTTTTCATTAAAAGAACATTCTCTTACGGCGATAACGGTGTTTTTAAAGTGTTTTAAATAGCCTCAAACAAAGTTCGAACAATAATTGCAAAAAACATTTCGCTGTCTTTGACGGATAACGTGCCGTTTTGACCTGTCACTGACAACTCCAAAGAACATTTTTTACCCCCAACGCCAGAAAAGAAGTTTAACTTCAAAAAAAAATAAATTTGGTGGTGCAATGGGTCAAAGTGAACCAGGGCCTAGTAACTTTTATCTCTCAACCATTCCTGTGTTCGTGTGATCAGACTTGGAGGCGACGTACAATTTTATGCCGATTCCAAACTGCTATGATGTGCCACACTCTTCATGGAAAGCGATACTTTTGAAGGATTTGCCACTTCCTCGTAAGAATTAGTACCCCTGAAAAATATTTTTTATTTTATTTTAAGAAGACAGAGAAGACTGTGGAGCGAATACAGACACAAACTATTACAATCACCCTTCTAGGAATAGACATCAGGGGCCTTACTTTGTAATTCGATTCTAAAGTTAAATCGTTCGAATTCGGAAAATATGAACTGTGTTATTCGAAAATCGGAAATTGAAATCCGAGTTTCATTTATCTAGATACGTTTGCTCGAAATTCGGAATTCACAACTCTATTTTCGTTGCTAAATACATTCGAATATCGGAAATTTCATTCGATATCTCTATTAATCATACGGAAAAGTTTTGATAATTTGTTTATTTGAATTAAGCAAATTAATATCTAGCTTACAAAAATATTTCTTAGAATTAAGAATTAAGAATTAAGAATTTATAAATTATGCAATATTATAGAATATTTTTTTAAAATCAGTATTTGATCAGAAAAATTTATTAATAAATTATGATTAACGTTATATAAATTAAACATGTTATTCAATGGTGAATTCTGCTCATAGTTGGTACAATAGTGTGTTATGTAAATTGGGTCACGAAAACCTCTTATATTACGATTTGGAACATTAAAATTAACGCGAGACAAAAGGTTTAAAGCATCGATATTACCATCAATAAGATTAACAATAAAAACGAAACATAAATAAGAACGTCTGCGCTCCAGACTGGGTAAATCTATGAGTTTTAAACGGCTGCTACATATATGAAGGAAGATTCAATACATTCTGCCAGCCTAAGCCTCTAAGGGCAAATTTTAGGAATCTTTTTTGAATTTGTTCAATTCTTATTTTGTGACAACTGTAGTTGGGGGTCCATACCTGGCAAGCATACTCTATAATGGGTCTGACAAATGTGGTAAATAGTTGTTTGATATCATAAGGATCAGAAAACTGACGTGATTCCCTTTTAATCCAACCTAATATTGAATTGGCTTTATTACATGTCATATTGATATGCTGTGTGAATTCGAGTTTTTTATCAAACAATACACCAAGGGTAGATATAGCTAAAATGTAAGTACCTACGTTTATTTTAAAATTATTAATTAATTAATTGAAGAAAACATAATAAATATTAATATGATTATATTTTCGATGATTTTTCTTATTTCAAAGGGAAACCAGAACAAAAATATGTATGAATACCAAATAAAATCAATTTGAAATTCTCGTTGATTTTATGTGAAAGTTTTTTTTCGTGATTCGTAAGAAGTTTCCGATTACGATGAAATTCGTGATAGGGCTAATTGGCTTCTGGACAATAACGTAGGTACGGGTTTTTCCAGCCCCAGATGCGGCAATTTTGTTTGTTAACGTAGCCGCCGAGATTAAAATGCACCTTATCAGAAAAGATGATTTTTGGCCCAAAATCGTTGTCCAATTCAAGATGCTCTAATGGACAAACTGCGAAGCAATAACGAAACGGATGGTCATGTGCCTTCAATCGTTTGTGCAGAATACTCCTTATATATAAATGCATCTGAAAGACGAAATTTTTTTATAAAACTAGAAAATATATTTAGTATAGATAAATTATTTCGTCATTAAATTTTGTTTTATATCACATTACCTTTTACTTGATAAACCCATTATATTAGAATTGTCTTTTATTCTTTCTTCAGCACAAATTTCTTCATTAAGTAACAATGTAACTGAATCCATATCCATACTCAACTTAAATTATTAACGAATAAATTTCATTAATCAAAAATCAATTATGTATTTGACTGTTTTTTGATTTTAAAATGTCATTTTCGACAAAAAACTGCTCGAGTCCGGAACATTTGTTCGAAAGTTGCAAAGTTTTCTTTGCAACATTTTCTTTGGATTCGAAAGTTATACAGAGTAACTTTTGAAATTAGAATCGGAAACAACTTTCGAACAATTTTTACTTTCGTATCGAATTACAGAGTTAGGCCCCAGTTAACTCATGTGCTAAGCTTCGGACATACTGTCATAAATGTCTCTTAGGCTAGCCGCGCACTAGCAATTTTTAGTGTCGAAACTGTTTGGTTACTTATAGAAAGCAGATGAACTGTTTGGTTGAATGTCGGTGAATTTGCAGATTATTATATGTTCAATAAAATGGCGAACTTATTTTAGGCAATCGTTTAGTTTGTGTCAAAACACAAACTTTTTAGTTGCTCGAACCAAGCAGTTTCGCAACTAAAAATTGCTAGTGCGCGGCTAGCCTTAGGCAACTACATTTGAAACAAAAAACACGGGGCTCATGAAATAGATAATAGTAAGGAGTGTAGACGAGTAGCTTACATTGAGATAACTTATCCATACAACAGTTTCTTCCATTTCCATTGAAATCCAATTATTGTAAGTGACTTTAGTGCGCTATTCATAAAAGTATATCGAAAGTGCCGCTTTTTTTAAATTTTGAACGTACATATAAGTAGCTAGGAGAACATCTTGGCATAATGGTAAGTCCGTTGGACTTTCATGACGAAAGCCTGCGTTCAATTCCCAGCCGCCGCAAAAATTTTTTTCACGGATCTACTGCCTCTTCCGTGGAAGTGGCAAATCCAATCATCCTTTTATAAGAAAATTTTCTTCGGATGCTAGCAGTTTGAACTCAGCAGATAAATTGTAGGTATGTATGTACTTGTATTCCTACTCACAGGAATTGATGAGTGTTGTATAGGTAAGTCACTAAGTCTAGGTTTCCTACGATCCGGTTGGCCTCTAATTTATTAATTTTTGGGTAGCATAACTTTTTTGCTGAGCACTATTTTTAGAGTACAGTAAAACTGGAGTGTTATTGTGTTAAACATTTTTGACAGGTTCTAAAACAACTTGTTAAAATTAAAAATCACATCCTCTCTATTCCAGCATTTAAGAATTACCTTTAAGATTCCAAATAAAACCAAAAACATTTTATTTAAATAAATACTGTTTTCTTTTGTTTTTTAATTGTTATAATTGTAATATGTATTCAATTCAATTAAACGTATCTACATTATTATTCCAATACTATTATACTCTACTCATCATTTTTATAATTATACAGTAATAAGATTTCACTCAAACTTTCTTATAATAGAAGTTTGTTTTTGAACTTAACTAAATAATTAAATCTTAAACAATTTAACTGTTTATCAATGTAAATATTAAAATATCAACAACCTCAAGTTTTTAATTTTTGTTTTTATTAATTTAATGTTAAATGTTATGATTTTTATATTTATATTTTTTTTTATTAAAAAATAAATTATTAAATTTTAAATATTATGAAACTGTTTTTGTTTTATTATTTGTATTTAATTCTATAGTCCAGTCTCTAATTTTGAATTGAAAGTGGGTGATGATAAATATCAATTAATTTAGTATTTTATTTTATTGAATTTTTATATATATAATTTATATAAAGTTATATAATTTTTCTTGAAGGGGATCTTGATTAACTGGGGATAGAAGAGAGAGAAGTTTGGAGATAGATAGTAGTAAGAATACATAGAAAACAGTTTTCATTCTAATATAAGGTTATATTTTTTTAAGTATTAGTTAACAATTTAAACTCTAAGTTAAGCTTTTTCTTAGAGAAGAGGAATTTAAATAAAACATAACACTTTTGGGATAGAATAGTTTTAAAATTGATTTAATTTTTGTCTGTATTAAAATTTAGAATACAAATTAAGGACTATCATTTTTGACACCGAACAATATTTGAATAATATTCGTAGATTTAAAATAAAAATTTATTTTCAAGTCCTTAAGGCTAATTTATTCATCAATGCGAAGTGAACTCAAAGTGAAGTGAAAAAACCATTGCATTTGCATCAAAGGCTGTGAAACTTTTGTATTCATCTGTTTAGTTTAAATAGATCTATTGGGTTATTTCTGTTCGGAAGCAAATTGGTACTCCCTTGACACTAAAATAATTGGATTTAATTTTTACTGTGTATATACGTTTTCAAAAAATATAACAGTTTTTTTTTTATTAAAATTTCACTTCATTTGGATGTTTAAATTAGTCTTTAGAGCATAAACTAAAAAAAAAAAACAATAAAAAAGAATGTGCTAGTGCCGGTATTAACACTTTTAACTATAACTCTGCTTATATCTCAGAGTTATTAAAGCACTGGCGTGAATTGTAAATGTTTGAAATTTTAAAAAGTTTTTTACATTTTTTGTTTTTTTTTTTTGTTTATAGAGCTTTGTGAGACTCAACACGATTGTGGCTTTAGCTGATTATATATCTTTTAAAATGTTTCTTTTAAAAAATTGAAAGCCATTTATTGCAATGTGATAATAAAATATGTGGTCGATTTTATTTACATGTTTTGTTTGTACATTTTTGAGTCTTTTGTGTGTGGTTGAGTATGAAAGATAGGATTTTTTTTAATTTAAAAACTTACTTATGTAAGCCATAGAAAAAACTATAAAACAGAATTAAAATAGAAATTAAATAAAACTAAGATTTAAAAAAGAAATCTTTCAGGTTTTGGTTAAGATTCTTTTTTTTTTTCAAATTCAATATAAATTAAGGTATACCTACATTTATTTACAGTTATTTATTTAGGAATTTAAAAAAACAAAATTAAAATCTCTTCAAATTGTAGCCAGCCTAATTTAAGTGTATTAAAATTTTTTATATTTTTTCACAAGTTGTAAATACAATTTTAAGGAAACTAAAATCTTTGATTAACTTAACTATAGCGTTTGAATGAAATAACTGAAACGAATTGAAATATATAGATGGCGTTTTATATAAAAAAAAAACATTCCAAAATCTTCAATGTTAGTTAATATATGACCAAATTCCTAAGCGCAAGATTTGCAAAGCAAAACACCTGCAAATCAGATATAGCAAATCAGAATACGCATATGTAAGAGAATTGCGCAAGAAATGTTTGACATTTGCACGAATGCCTCTGCATTTGCGCAAGAGAGTAGTATCGAATGCATTTTGGGACACTCTGCTTAGCAGAGTTTTTTGTATTTGCATTTTAGAACTGTTTGCTTAGCAGAATTTGCGCAAGATATGCGTTTAGGAATTTGCCCTATGCTTCGCAGCCTGTACTGCTTTTGTAAGGTTTGCAATTACCTACAAAAAAGTTTTTAAATACATTACTGGAAACGTATTCCAATAGGCTAAATGCGATAGTTTGATAACACAAAACAACAAGTTATGCTTAACAGGTAGTTTTTAACAAGTTACTCCAGGAAAAAAATCTTGTGCAAGTTGATAAAAAATACCTGGTAAGCAACACTTACTGTTGGTTGTTTTTGTTTAGAGCCCCTGATCCAGTTTTATGTTAAAAACAAAAACCTGGTGTCTTAACTCTCAACCATTCCTGTGTGCGTATAAGCAGGAATCTAGGGGGTCTACGATTTTATTCCAATTTCAAACAGCAGCACTTATCATGATAAGAGAATTTCTTACAGGATTTGTCACTTCCTGGCAAGAGGCGGTACAGTCCTGAAAAAACATTTTTACAACGACTGAGAAGCGAACGTAAGGCCCTCTGAATGACAGTCTAACGTACTAATCTTTATTTCAAGGGGAACTACAATTGAGCCTTATAGTTTTTATTTGTAAGCTTGTAAGAAAATGACACTCAGAACTCCATGTTTGGCCTTCATTTCCGTACTCTCACAAACGACATTTTGCTGAGCAGTGGACAGAAATTATTGTACAGAAAATAACAGCTGGGCATGTCTTTTCTTGTGTTAAAAACAATACGAAATTTTAGAGTACGGAAACAGCTTTCGATTAAAATTCATAGCAATCAATGCATAGAAAATTGCAAAAATTCGGAATAAGGGAACGGACGTATTTAGAACGAGTAGTGTCTTTGGGGCTAAGGCCTTATACCCAGATCGTTCTAGAATTAACCTGATTTGATTTTTTATTTTCAAAAACTAGTTTAAGCCTAGTACTCAGTTCAAGTGAAAATGAAAATTTCATATAAAAGTGACTTCTAGTTCACTGGCGTGAAATCCGCAACGAGAGGTGAGTACTAAAATGTGGATTGGAAAAACAATTATGTTCCACAACTTTTTCCACGCTATGATTTTCATTTCTCAATGTACAACCATCAGGAAAAAGTTTAAGGCATCGTGGAAAACTGTGACATTTGTCAGATGATTTGAATATTTTGTTTCAAAACAAAAAATTGAAAATTTATAAACAGAAAGAACGAATCAGTTTAAAAATAGTTGTCTTTTTTTTTTCATTCAAAGTGAGTATCAAAAATTCACGTGGAAAAGTTTATTCTATTTTCATTTTTATTCTTCGCGTGTAATTTGGAACGTATTTATTTTTTCATTTCACGCTAGGTGAGTACTAGGCTTTAGTTAGAAGTTGTGAATTAAGTAATACTCCGAAGTCCGATTCCCTCAATCATTTACAAAAACTGAGTGAAAAGAAAGCTGTTCATAAGGATAAAATTAATTTTTAAAATTCTTTTATTAGTAAGAGACAAAAACAGAATGCTATGTAAACATGGATTTATGCAAGAACAAAAATTATAAGTCGTTGTAGTGGTTTCTTAAAAAAATAAGCTTTGTACATAAATTTTTTTAAAGATTTTTAAGAAAAAACTTTGGTACGCCAACCTTTGAAAGACAAAAATTTGTATCAAAATTCTAGGCGCCGTTTTCGAAAAAAATACGATTTTTGAAAACCATTTTTTAACATTTGTATGGTGGGTACCTTTATTTTTAGGTAAAATAATATTTTTTTCTCACATCTTGTAGACTATATTGAGAAACTATTTTTTATCAAGTTTAAAAAAAATTTAGCATGGGGTTTTCGAAATATTTAGTTTTGAAAAAGAAATTTTAAAATTTTTTTTTAAAAATCCAAAAAAAAGTTTTTTAAAAATTTGAATACACAATGCTATTCAAGTTTTTGGGGAGCTTTAGTAAAAAGTGATCAAAATTGGTACCCTAAATAACCATTTTTCGGAATTTTTTTTTCAATTATTACCTAGTTTTAACTCTTGTATTTTTATTTTTTAAATCTGTCAAACGGTTTAAAAAAAAATATTTATAAAATTTCGAAAAAAATCGTATGGTAGGTACCGTTATTTTTGGTCTTAAAAAAAAGAAAAAAAACGTGGCACAATGGTTAGTGCTTTGGACTGTCATGCATAATGTATTTATATGGTTTGGTTGTTAACCAGGGGTGTAATGGACTACCTCTTGCGAGGAATTGAAAAAATCCTTAAGAATATCTCTTGTTATGAAATAACTGCTGCTAATAAGCCATCTGAAAACGGTAGAAAATTCTAGGTCCCCCGCATTCTTGCTTAAAACGCACACAGGAGTGGTTGAGATTTGCAAGTCACTAGGTTAAGGCTCTATACGAGTCGTAATGACCTCCTATTTATTTGTTTTTTTTTTTTAAGTATTTTTCTCAATCTTATTTGGTGAAGACTTAAACGGGTAAAATCCTCCTGGTTAG
This sequence comes from Philhelius festivus, assembly GCA_963931855.1. Classification (NCBI taxonomy): domain Eukaryota; kingdom Metazoa; phylum Arthropoda; class Insecta; order Diptera; family Syrphidae; genus Philhelius; species Philhelius festivus. Next base: position 49,565,070 of record OZ007557.1, on the reverse strand, counting down.
TCCTTGTAACGCCAATGCACTGTGTGAAATTATTTTTAAATAGGTTTCGAAAAACTTTCCTAAAAACTTAGATTCTGACTTATTCAAAAGCAGTTTTATAAATTTCTGTTTCCCACAGTTCTAGCTGACAAAATTTTGCTTTACAATCTTCAATACCTTGGCTTTTAGTTGATAATCACGACTGCAATTAAGTTAGACTATGAATGCAAGGATCAATTGAAAACTGATTCCAAATGTTACGGGCAGTATCGTAACTCTATCGTGCTATGTACATATATGTACATGTATTTCTAATTAAAATAAAAATAAAAGAAAACAGTGATTTTGATATTGATAACTTTTATTTACATTTTATTGGCCCTGTTTGTAATTAACCACTTTTGATAGGCAATTGATTTTGATTATACATTTAAAATAATAAATAAAAAAAAACCCACAAAAAAAATACTTATTTAAAAATTTATGAATTTTTAATAAAATTGTTATAGTTAAATTTTTAAAATTATCTTCTAATGAATTAATTTACAAAAAACAACAAAAATTGGCAATCAAGAGATTCGTAATTTTTTTTTTACAAAATGAAATTTTGTCTTTAAAAATCTATTTTTCTCTTAACGATTTTTTGTATTTAATTTTTTTCTCTCATAGTTTACATATTTTCGTATTTTTTTTTATAAATTTAATTATATTTGTATAAATTATTTAAATTTTATTAATTGATTTTGTATTTTGATAGAATAATCGCAAATTACCTAATTCATTTTTTGTTTTTGTTTTAATTTAAATTTATTATTTTTTATTATTGCCATCATTTGCAAGGAGCAATTCCTTAACTTCTTTTTTACCTTTTTTCTTTTCTTCTTTGGCAATTAATTTTGCCATACGTTCTTCTTCTTTTGCTAAGCGTTTTTCTTCCTAAATGAAAATTTAAAATTATTTTTTTTAACTTACAAAAAAAAACTTATATTTTTTTTATTTATTCACCTTTCTCGCTTCTTTTTCTGCTTTTAATTTAAGTTTTTCCTCCTTTTTCTTGCGCTCGACCGATTCATTCTTTTTATTGTCAGCTTTCTCCTCTAAATGAAGATTACGAGAGTTTACAGTTAAATTAATATGATTGCTATTGGTACGAATTGTATGGGTATTACTGTTATTATTGCTGTTGGTGTTGCTATGGTTGCTTATCAATTTATTACTAAACAATGGAAATGTTTTACTGGAAGAACTTGAATTATTATTTGAATTCAAATCGAACTTTTTGCCGGTGCCAACATTGATTGCGTCCATTTTGGTTGTTTCAACGGTTTTCAAACTGCCATTGTTGTATTTTGAATTTTTTGATTGTGCTGGTGTCATCATGAAGCCGTTTTTGGGAACCGAATTCTTGGATGTAATTGGACTAATTTTCGCCGAAAGACCTAGAGACGATGTGGCAGAGGATTGTTTTGATAGTAGCATTGTGGCAGCCGATGCCCTGCGAGGTGGTGAGGGGTCCTTGGCGAGGAGTGGCACCATTTCGTGATGATTTGTTGCTGATTTCGTGTACGATGAGTAACTATAAGGGAGAAGAAACCATTGGCAAAAAGGAGGTCGTTGCTGGGTGGTGGAAATGCATTTATCTACTCACCGAAACCGAGGATTGCTTATGTGAACTGGGGAAGGATGTGGCACTTTTGCTGGCGAACGAAACTCCTTGATTGGGGGCAGGCGGTTTTGTAGGTCAGCTATGCGACCTTTGCCTAGCCTTCGGCCAGGATAGGTGTTTATCGTGCCATTCGGCGTTGGTGATGATGATGATGATGAAGATGAAAGTGGTTTTCTAGGTATCGCCCCAGAACATCCACTAGGGCAGGTGGCATGATTGTGGTTATGATGTGGCTTACCGCCACCCGATGCGGGTGGTGGAGCCAAGTAGTGTCGATTCGATGCCGAACTCGCTGAACTTAATGACGAATCAACGCCACTTGAGGCGGAAGACGTTTTCGAACAGCTTGTCAAGTTAGAACCACTAGATAGCGATGAGGTGCCGGAACTCATAGAATACAAACTGGCTGATTGGGCGACCCGATTGTGTTGAATGGAGTGCGCATGAAACTGATGGTGACCACTGTGCGCATCGCCCATCGAATATGAACTCGCCGATGGTGGCATGCAGCCAGACGCCGAAGACCAACTTTTGGCGCCCATTGAGTAACTACTAGCCGATTCCTGAATCCGCCATGTTCCCGAGCTCGAAGTGAGTCGATTCACTCGAGCCCGGCAGATGACACATCGCAGTGGCAGCAAACGTTGTGCCACCGCACTTTGAATCGTTTTCACAAAACATCGACGACACACCACTCGGTGGCCGCAAGGTGATGTTTGCATTGTGGCACGTGCATTGATGCAGATAACACATTCATCTTCTTGAGATGTCGGTGGCTCTGGTTCGCTCTCTTCGAGCTTACTCAAGAGCTTATCCTGGAAAACAGAAAAAGAAAGAATCATTGAATGGTTTGTTTTAAACTTAAGCCATTATTAAAAAAAAAAGAAATTGAAAAGTGGTCACTTTTGTCCAGCTCTGACTGTACAAGCTGTAGTCATATTTAATAATGCCCAAAAGTATACTCCTCAATTTATGAATTTTTAAAATTTCCGTCATAACATCACATGAAGGCTTTGGGGGGTCTATGCTGTTTTTGTCGTTTGTTTTGAATCTCTGTCTTGTTTCACCTGCCAAGAATTTATCAACCTGCCTTTTGCCTATTGATTTCTATGAGTGGGGTTTTTCTAGAGGGTAAGGGTAGGTCTCACATAAAAAGGTCGTCGTGATTAGCCCAATCAGTTTCTCTGTAGTTAGTGCTCCATTTTCGAGTAGGTGCGAGATTTGAATAAAGGTGGTTCAGAAAGGGGAAGTGAGTGGTTAAAAGGCCAGGCAGGTTCATCACTTATTTTTGGGTGCCTTATGATTCTTTAGACGACAAATATGTGAAGAGGAAATGTTGGCGCACTCAACAGAGCTCCCAACTTGTTGTGACGTCATTTAATAATTGAATGTGAAAACGTTAGGAAGCATAACCAGACTGAATGACCATTATGGATTTATCATCTATACTTGTACGTACGCTTTAGGTTTGGGTTTGGCTTTGCTGTGGCTTATGGTTTATTGGTGGTTGTGTTATGCTGATGGGTCAGGGTCGAACTTTTCGGTTGCTATAAACTATGGCCAGATTTTGTTTTGATTTTTTAATCGTTGCTTTAGAGTTCTGAGTGCGAGGGGCTTAGTCATATATATGTATGTTGGTGGGTTGTGCTTTGGGTGTAATATTAAATAACATCGTGTCTTGATGTAATCGTTTTCCAAGTACGTGTGGTTTGTGCGAGGGATTTTGTGAAGCTATAATTTATATGCCATCAGAAAATCAATTATGTGTTTTATTTAAATTTTATATCATCGGTGAAATATAATCTGGTTATTTTTTGTTCCTTATATGGAGAGTGATTCAGAGAAAACAAATTACCAAAATCTATAGAACTTGCTGATCGGTTGGTTTGTGGGAATTCTTAGGAATAGCGCGGCCAGTTCATCTTATTTAAAGAGGACTTAAAGGTGAATTCTGTATTTAAATAAAAACTAAACAATTACGTCTTTTATTGAAGCGAGAATTCCATTTATTTAATTAATTTCTTATAGCAGATTCTGCTCAGAAGAGTTTTGAGGAATTAATTGCTTAAGCTTAAAAATTTAAAAATAATTTGTTGGTCGCCGAATTTTATTACAAAATATTCCTAATTACGTAGTTATATTTAATTACTACGGCTATTACCAAGACATGTTTGTTTGGGAACGGATGTGTGACTAAGGCAAGAAAACTAAAGTTTTAATTTGGATTATGTAAAGGAGGGCTTCTCGATGATTCATATCAAGACTATAAATAAGAATAAATTTGCTAAAATTAGATGACAACAAAGACGAGTTATATATACGCCCGTGGACAAGACGTACGACCAGTGGCTTAGATATGACATTAAAAAATTGACTAAGGTTATTTTAACACCAAGCTAGGAGGAGAGACCATCTTTGATGACATAATTGAAAATAACAGCTGGCACGACAAGACTTAAGACAATCACAAGGAGACATGGAGATATCCTAATCAATCAACCCTGTTCACCAAATTAATCACGTTACAATAGAAGTCAAGCAATGCCAGTATCAAGGACGTCCCAACTTTCCGTGGACAAATTCACTTGAATACCTCGATAAAAGCCAAAACAACGAATTACTATGAGAAAATTCGACGTTGGTCGGCTATGAGTATAAAATAAACATATTTTTAGAAATTGATACTCTGGCTTATCGTGTTCGTAAACGTAAAATGACATGTACATATGTAAACTGATCGTCTCAATCAGGTTTGAGACGACATCAATATCTGCGTCCAATAGTAACAATCAAATTGACGTTGAATTGACGTTTTCAGAATCGTTAGAACCGTTAATGAGGAAGTTGAAAATCAAAAAAACAAAAAAAAAAAATGGCTCTATGGCGGGTACCATTTAAATAAAATGCACGACTGTGTCGCACGAACTTGCTCCCATGTAATAGACTAGGAATTTTAAAAACGAATGTTATTAGAGAAAACTGTTCATAAGGATAAAATTAATTTTTTAAATTCTTTTAGTAGTAAGAAACAAAAACAGAATGCTATGCAAATATGAATTTATGCAAGAACAAAAATTATAAGTCGTTGTAGTGGTTTCTTAAAAAAAAGGTTTTATATAGAAACTTTTTTTAATATTGTTCGAATAAAAATTAAATTTACGAAAAAAATATTGACCCGTTTCGGAGATATCGAATTTTCAAAAAAAGAAAAAATAGATTTTTTTTTCAAAAATTCAAAAAAATATTTATTTAAAAGTTTTGAAATGCAATGTGTTTTAGAATTTTTAGAAGCTTCTCTATAAAAAATTTCATTAAGATCCGTTTTGTGGATAATGAGAAATTCAAAATTCGAAAAAATGGCTCTTACTAGATACAAGCTGTAATATCTTAATTTTAAATTTTTTTGTATTAAATTGAAGATCGTAAAAATTTATTAATAGAAAAAAAAATTTATCAAAATTCTAGGCGTGGTTTTCGAGAAAAATACGATTTTTGAAAACCATTTTTTTAAGTTTTTAGCATTTGTATGGTAGGTAACTTTATTTTTAGGTAAAATACATCTTGTAGATTATATTGAGATACTTTTATTTATCAATTTAAAAAAAAAATCTAGCATGGGGTTTTCGAAATATTGAGTTTTGAAAAAAAATTTAAATTTTTTTTAAAAATCAAAAAAAAAAAATTTGAAAATTTGAGTACACAATTCTATTTATGTTTCTGATGAGGTTTAGCAAAAACAATGATCAAAATCGGTTGTGCCGTTTAGCCTTTAGTCGAACAGACAGACATAATTGCGAGACCCACTTTTTTAGTCTTCGCTATCATCGTAATGTCAACTTTGATCAAAATCTCGAGTTCGATTTTTTTTTACGAATGTATAACTTGCCTTATAGTACCTATAAGTCGCAAGTAAAAATTTGTTTGACCAAAATGTAATCCATCCCTACGATAGCACACCTAATATTTTTTATATAAAAATCGTTAGAGCCGTTTTTGAGATAAATAAGAATTTTCACAACGGCTGTATGGGAGGTACCGTTAGTTTTGCAGCTAAACAAAAATTTCAATTTCTCCTCTAGGGAATCACCGAAGACCCTTAAGCACCAAGTTTGAAGAAAATTCCTCCAGTGGTTAAGGCTGTAGTAGGTCAAGATACAGGCATACACCCAGACAGACGGAATTGCCGGACACAATTTTTTCGTGTTCTCTATCATCGTTAACTTTGTTACTTTGTTAACTTTGATCAAAGTCTCAAGTTAAATTTTTCTTACGAATGCATTACTTGCCTTATAGTACCTTAAGTCGCAACTAAAAATGGAACGGAAGATCAAGGAAATAGACATACACGAATCAAATTCTGAAGTTAACTTAAATGTAAAAAGAACTTGCAAGGCCATAAGTGGAGGCTTCGGTGAAGATCAAAAAAATATCTTTATATGTACCTACTAGTAGAAACCTAGAAGACATACACCAAAAAACACGTCCACCCGATTATCGACGAAGTGATGATAGCTATACCTAAAATGTAGTCCAATAAAGCTGCTAGACCTGACGTCTGAGTTGTTCAAAGCGGCATGACTTGATTAGGAGCATGCTCCCAGCTCATATAGAAAGTTTTGTGGAAGGAATTCATGCGCAATGAAAAAATTATTGAATTATTAGTCCGATATTCAAGGAAAGAGTGCCTCATTTTGAACAACATTATATCTTTAGGTCCCTTAACATCGCCTACAATATTTGTTGTGACATTATCATGTAAATACCTGAAGTTGTTCCTCAACGAAATTCATATGCATGTGACCTTAGGCCAGAAATGTCCACTGAAAATGGAGATTACAGTTGATCTATCAAATAGAGACCTACCTCTCTTTCACAGATTTCAATGTCTCGAAATGAATGTTGACAGTTTTTTTTTCTGAATTTTCATTGAACGATGTTTTCAATGCAGATACTTTTGTTGTTGTTGAAACACGTTGTTTTCTTCTTAATTTTTAAATCACTTCACTGGAAAAAAAAATCGTTCTGGAAAAATCACTGACTGATTATTTAAGGATGTGTTCATAGATTATTTTTGATTTATGTACCCCAATTATGTTAATAATTCCCTATATGTTGATGAATCAAGAAGTTTCTGAAAAAATCCAACAAAATTTAAAATCGCCCAAAAAACAGCAATTCTAGCGTCTTGCCGTGTCCTTATATTAACTGTGAAAATAAAAAAGAAAACTACAGAGAGAGTTTCAAGAAAACTGACATTTCGCTCAGAAATTACCGAACTGTCATTCCCGATGAAAACACTAATGTCAGATTTAGACGACTGACAAGTTGGTATAATTTGTTCCATTTTCTTAAGATTTATTTCGTGTAAATTTATTATCGTGTAAATGGGTTTACATAGATTTCCAATTGTGTTAGTTATAAAAATAAAATGCACGACTGGGTCGCACGATCTTGCTCCTTTGTAATAGACTAGAAATTTTAAAAACGAATGTTATTAGAGAAAACTGTTCAAGGATAAAATTAATTTTTTAAATTCTTTTAGTAGTAAGAGACAAAAACAGAATGCTATGCAAATATGAATTTATGCAAGAACAAAAATTATAAGTTCTTGTAGTGGTTTCTTAAAAAAAAGCTTTTATATACAAAATTTTGGTATGCTAACTTTAACACCCCTATTACGATTGTCAATTATCAAATTGATAGTTGATAAACCTTGAAAATTGGGTTACAAAACTCAATTTATTAAAAAACTAATCAATTTTTCTTTTAAATTTTTCAATTTGCTTGTGTTTCGCAATGGTCTGAATCATTCTCAATGATCAAAACTTTAATCAGTTGGGTTTTTAAACATTGAATTAAAAATTTATCAACTATCAAATTGATAGTTGACAATCATAATAGGGGTGTTAAAGTACGAATGAAAATTAAATTTCCAAACAAAAATATTGAGGCGTTTTTGAAATATCGAATTTTCCAAATAAAATGATTTTTTTTTAAATTCAAAAAATCTTTTTTTTTTTAAGTTTTGAAATGCAATGGATTTAAGACTTTTTAGAAGCATCTCTACAAAAAATTTCATTAAATTCCGTCATTTCGATAATGAGTAATTGAAAATTTAAAAAAATAGTTCTATGGTAGGTACAAGCTGTAATATCTTAATTTCATTTTTTTTATTAAATTAAAGATCGTTAAAATTAATTGAAACAAAAAAATTTTTTATCAAAATTCTAGGCTCCGTTTTCTATAAAAATACGATTTTTGAAAGTCATTTTTTGACATTTGTATGGTGGGTACCTTTATTTATAGGTAAAATAAAACTTTTTTTCATACGTCTTGTAGACTATGTTGATAAACTTTTATTTATCAAGTTTGAAAAAAATCTAATATAACGTTTGAAATTTTTTTTTTTAAATCCAAAACAAATTTTTTTGAAAATTTGAGTACATAATTCTATTTAAATTTTTGGGGAGCTTTAGCACAAAAAAAAAAATGATCAAAGTCCGTTGTACCGTTTTTGAGAAAATCAAAAACTAAAAAAAATAGTTCTTTGGGGGGTGCCCCCAATATCCATTTTTCGGAAAAATGTTTTCATTCAATACCTAGCTTTAACTAAATAAAATTTTTTTGTATAATTTTTTTTCAAATCTGTCGCGCAGTTTTTGAGAAAAAAAATATTTACAAAATTTCGTAAAAAAATCGTATGGCAGGTACCGTTATTTTTGGTCTTAAAAAAAAAAGAAAAAAATGTGTGGGGGGAAAAAATTAAAAATGATATCTACAAAGTTTGAAGAAAATCGGCTGAGCCGTTTAGGCTGTAGTCGAACCGACAGACAGACAGAATTCATCGTAATGTCAACTTTGATCAAAATCTCGAGTTCGATTTTTTTTACGAATGCATAACTTGCCTTATAGTACTAGTACCTATAAGTTAGGCTAGCAGCGCACTGGCAACTGTGATCGAAATCAAATAGTTTAATCACCAGTTGATAAACCCACACCTTCATTCCAACACACTCAACTTTATGCTAAGTAGTACTTTATCAATGAAACTAATATGTCAAATAATTCAATCTATTAATTCATACTTAGCTCTAATCCAACTCGATCTACCTTCAACCATCTTTTCCATTTTATATTCAACTTTGCATGAAAAAATAATACCTTTCCAACATATCCTTTAAATTATTCAAATGTAATATGTAAGTAGTATATGTATAATGTATGTTATAAGCTATTCAATATATAAATACATAGTTGAAAACGGAAAAAAGGTAAATGAAGCGTAATTTCGAGTCATTTTAATTTCTATTGTCTTTCTTAATAATTATTCTCTACAGTGACAGTTGATTTTGACATTTAATTCCACGGATACCAACTTTTTCTTTTAAATTTAAAATTTAAAAGTATCTAAATATCATACTCGTAACATATTTAAAATGCAATGAATTGTTTTTATCGATATACTTCTAAAAAATTTTGGGAAAACATTAGAAAATTGTTTTCTTAGAATTCTTAGTTATAAAACCAATTTTCGTAATAAGTACATATACTCAATTTAGAAAATAAACAAACATTTTTATTTTTTGAACTATAAGAGTATGTATTCATATTTTTTAAGATGGCGATGGCGCTGACAGTCGATTTTTGGTGAATTAGAAGGTAGCTTTGTGCGAATAAATCGTTTGCTTACGTTTCTATTTTTTTTTAAGTTTTTTTGAAAAATATTCCAATGGAACAAAGCTCATGGGATTTATAAGAAAAAAAAAAAACAATCCAAGGAAAAAAGATGTAGGTGTAGGTATATACATATTCGTTAATTATTACAATGGTTTTGAACAGGTAGTGCTAGTAATGATCTTCCACTTATTACCAACACAATAGACATTTTTTGTAGATTTCTGTTTAATAATTAGTTCTATACATACGAGTATATACAATTTTTAAGATTCAATTAGTAGTTTTTTATCAATATTAATCAATTATCTTCTTTATTGTAAACTCTGTTAACCTAAAAGGAAGGTCAGTCTCAGATGGTAAATCTACAGTTTTTGGTATAAGTTAGTTGAAGTTGGTGCGTACCATTTTTTTGAATTATTGTTAAATCTTAGGATCTTAAAGCTTAAATAACAAAATTGGAATGAATGTTATGCGATTGGATGCAATAAAAGTTGGACTTAACCCGACTAGTGTAACTTTCTTCATTTTTAAAGAACCATTGTTATCTAATTACCATTGCGTTCTTAGTGTTTCGTCTAATTTTGTTTTTTTTTTTGAAGTAAACGAGGACAAGATACATGCTATCAACAAACAAAATACAAACACAAACCCCATAAAGCTTCTTTTTCTTCAGTACAAAACTCCTTACTCGTAAGACAAAGTGCAGGCTCTATAAAATCTTTACACTGTAATTCAGGCTTTACGGTACCTAGTGTAAAACGACAAGCAAGAATGGCGAACTGACATTTTTAAACACGTATTTTCCATTAAATATAGACAGTTGTTTAAATTAAAAAAATATTTATTATATATATATTATATATATTTATATATATATATTTATTTCTTTAAGTTTATCGCTTGTAATGGACAACTTAAATCCTAACAATTTCCTAACAAAATCTAGATTTAAAAAAAATTAACTGTTGCTAAATTATATGAATACAAAAATTTGTTTTATAATTAAATAATTAATTTTCGCCTTAAGACAGTTGTACAATTATAATATATCTACGTGCTAACTTTTATAATATTTTATTTTCTGTATAAGGTCATGAAGAATCAGGCCTTATGACTTATAACTCTCACCCAATCCAATATGTTTACGTTTGTCGGAAGGAATGGAGAAGATTTATTTTCTGGCGACTCCAATCGCCATGGATGAGGAGCAATCTTTGATGACAAGAAATTAATACTCCTGGAGGATTTGACACTTTCTCGCAAAAGGCAGTACCCCTGATTTTTTACTTGCGACTTATAGGTACTATAAGGCAAGTTATGCATTCGGAAAAAAATCGAACTCTAGATTTCGATCAAAGTAAACATTACGATGATAGCGAAGACTAAAAAAGTAGGGCTCGCAACTCTGTCTGTCTGTCTGTTTGAGTACATCCTGATTTTCTTTAAACTTGGAATTTATGTATTGTTTTTAATTTTTTCCCCCACACGTTTTTTTCTTTTTTTTTTTAAGACCAACAGTACCTGCCATACGATTTTTTTCGAAATTTTATAAATATTTTTTTCCCAAAACCTGTCCCACAGAATTTTTTAAAAACAATTCATAAAATTTCATTTCGATAAAGCTAGGTAATGGTTGAAAAAAATTCCAAAAAATGGTCATTCTTGGTAGCTCCCCTGGAACCATTTTTTTTGTTTTTGATTTTCTCGAAAATGGTACAACCGATTTTGATAATTTTTTTAATGCTAAAGTTCTTTTAAAATTTGAATATTATTGCTTATTAAAATTTTCAAATTTTTATTTTTTAGATTTAAAAAAAATCCAAATTTTTTTTGGAAACTCAAACTGCAATTTTTTTCAAACTTGATAAATAAAAGTTTCTTAATATAATCTACAAGATTTGAGAAAAAAATTTTGTTTTATCTAAAAAACGGTACTCACAACACAAATGTTAAAAAATGGTTTTCGAAAATTGCATTTTTCTCGAAATCGGTTCCGAGAATTTTGTTAAAATTTTCCTTCTTTCGTTTAATTTTACGATCAACAATTTAATAAAAAAATATTTAAAGTTAATTTATTACTGATTGTAACTACCATAGAACCATTTTTTCCGAATTTTTAATTTCTCGTTATTGGCATAACCGACTTTAATGAAATTTTTTATAGAGAAGCTTTTAAAAAGTTTGAAAAGCATTGCATTTCAAGACTTAAAAAAAATATTTTTTGAATTTCTGAAAAGAAATCTAAAAACAGCTCTATGTTTTTTTTTTCGGTAAAAGTTATAATAAAATAAATATAATATTAGTAAAATAAATTTGTTTTAGCATTTTATTTTGAAGTGGCCAAAAAACTTGAAATAATTTCTTGATTATTTTCTGCATAACCATGTAACACAAATATGTAATATTTTTTGACATACAAGTCTTATTTTTCTAATATTTTTTTTAAAAATTTTTTTTGTTAATGTCATGGATCCCTTAAAACAATTTCATTAAAATTTTTTTTATAATTTAATTTTTTTTCAAACTCGGGGACAAAATTAACTAAGTAAGTGATACAATTGTACTTCTCTTGTATTTAGCACAACCGACAGCACTGTTCACAAATCAAAAGCATTAATACAACTGATGAATCATTTACGTAACTAAATCTTTGAAATAAATTTTCATAATTTTGCCATAAGCAGCAAAAGTTTACATTCGGTCAAAGTCAATGTCGATGTTGTGAAGTATTTTTCCTAGTAAATTTAAATTAAAGAAAAATAAAGTGACGTTAATTGGTGCCGCATAAAATTCAACAATTGAGTTGTAAACAATTTGATAAAGTGGTTATGAGAACGTAAAAACCTAGCTTATTTGAACTTCCTGTAAGTGAAAAGTGCCATAAGCCACAAGTTCAAGGAATTTTTATATATTGTCACCCGCCGAAATTTATACATATTTACGGCCAATTGTTTATATCATTTAGACTCTAAGTCCACAGCTTTTTTATGTTTTGAGATATTTTAATTTTTGGTTTAACATAAGAATTGTTTTTATTGCACGTAATTTTATATACATAAATATCATAATCTGGTAAACACCTACTTATTTGAATAAATCTGACATTAAAGAAATATAATGTTATTTTAATTAAATTATTACTTTGAAGTTAGAATTTTTATCGATCTACAATGTAAAGTAGGGATAAATATTTCATCTGGAAATATTTGGTACCATTTAAGAACGATAAATGGAAACTTATCTTATTTAAGTGTGGGTTTTTCCGTATTCAGATAAAGTTGAAAGAGAGGTCGTACGCAACCAAAAAGAGGTGATAGAGACAAGTTAAGTATCTGAAGGACATCTTCTTTTGTTATATTACATCTTTAGAGCATGACTAAAGGAAAAGTTCCACTTTAATCACAACAACTACATAAATTAACCATGCGAGACTTATAAGTGGACCATGTTTTATTCTTCTGCAAGAATGGAACAGGAATTCAATACTATCGTAGAGGGGTACATGTATGATTTTATAATTTGTAGTATTAGTTGATGGAAGATGTGTGCTAACGCCAACATCAACAGCAAATTGAGTAGGGTAAAAGAGGGTAAGTTGAGTTAAGGTTTCTAAAGATGGGACTCTAAAAGTTGATTTATTTTTCACTCGAAAGATTTTCAAAATATAAAATGTCACACATTAAAAATAAACAGATGTATGTATACACACTCTTGCTTACTTCTTAGATGTAGTTAGTAGCTTAGAATCCATTCAGAAAACACTCTTTGACTTAAAGTACAGAGAATGAAAAATGTCCACGCTCTAGCGATAGAAGGATTTAAGGTAAAACAAAATCAACTAAAAAGTGAGTAGAGGAGCACCCCAGGATAGTATTCTATTCCCTCTTCTGAGAATTTTAGTCATGAACAGACTTTTGGTTTGGTTGTAGAGATGTGGTGTGAAGGCAGTTGCGTATGCCGATGATTTGGTACTTTTGGTATCGGGAAAGTTTATCTCTGTGATTAGTGTGTGGACTAGGGGTTAACCAAACTAAAACAGAACTGAGGCTCTATACTCCTAAAACTAAAATACCTCCCTGCACTATACCTCCACTCAACAACCAAACTCTGTCGTCGTCTTCCAGTTCGAAGTGTTTGGAAGTTAAACGCGACCCTAAATTAAACTGGAAAATAAATATTGAAGAGAGGGTTAAGAAGGCCTGCAGTAAAACATTTGCTAAAAGATGGAGCCGGCAATCGAAGATGTTCTTGTGGACATACACATCCGTAGAGCATAAATCCGGCTGAATTTCAACTCGTTATATGCACCTTATGGCCATCAGTGAATTGTGGTTTATTCGCATAGACCTGCGTCTTTAGAAAGCCCCACAAGAAAAAGTCTAGTGGGTCAAATCGAATGACCTTCACGTCACCTCTTAGACAGATAACCTAACTGTCAAATCATTCAGGCAGAATGTACACATAAATCATGGCGTCCGCTGTGTGGCACGTAACGCTATCCTGCCGGAACACCACGTCGTCTAGGTCCGTTTGGGCCATACGAAATTGGATAGCGTGCGTCGTTCTGTAGCGCTTGGTATTGACAATGACGGCCTCACCAACGTCATTTTCGTGATTTGGTGGAGTTCCATATATCGTAAGTTTACTTGTTGACACAGTTCATGGTCGTCGGTAAAGATGATTTTTCGGCCAAAATTGGGGTCCTCTTCCAAACGATCCGAAGCCTGTCAGCGAACAAACGGCGCCGTCTATGGTCATGAGCTTTGAGCTCTTGAGTCATTTGAATCTTGTATGAGTGAAGGCCTAAGTCCTGATGCCAAAATCGCCAAGTTGAAGTTTGAGAAAGGCCGGGTTGTTGTGGACAGCGAGGAATCGACTACCTCGGGTTCTGTCGTACACATTTTACGGACCCCAGCGCACAGTGTGGGAATTCGCGAATTTAGCGGAATTTAATTCGAAAAATGACTAGTCTCGGTTGATGCCAAAACCGGTTTTTCTTAAAGCTAAAAGATTGTAGAAAGTGATAACAAAAGCACTGTTGAGTGGGGATCATGTAAACAAAAAAAAAATTGCATTGAAGTTGCAGTTGGCGATTTTAATTCTGTATATTTGCTGAAAGAGATTACTTTGCTCTTATTTTTTTTTCGTGTGTTTGGTGTGTGTTTTAATAAAAGTTTTATTTTTTTTATATTTCCTGAATTTCAAGGTATAAGAATGTAAGTAATTTTTTATTTCACAGGGTGTTTCACATTTTTGTTTTGGTGATTGAAGTTAAAAAAATGTGTTTTTTTTCGATGTTTGTACCTTTATTAGAGCAAAACTTTATTTATTCCGCGTTATTGCGCCTCGACCAATATTCACTGCAAAGCTTCATTTATTATCTATCAAGAATCACTAAAATTTGACACCCCAATTATGTTGTGATATATTTTTTTTCAATGTTTCTAAATGACTATCCAGCAAAAAAATGATGGCATACCGTCAAAATCGAATAACATTTTGGGATTTGGTTAGAAGAAGAATGTTATAAATTAAAAAAAACTTTTTTTATTTTACGGGGTGTTCCAAAAAAAAAATAATTTTGTGAATTTGATAGTTACAACAAAAATACAGGGTGTTCAAATTCAAAGTTAACAGTAAGAAAAAAAAGAACTAAGTTATTTAAAAAATTAAAAACGGAAACTATCAATTAATAAAAAAAAACTATTATATCGGATAAAGGGTATTCCAATAATAGTAAAAAAAAATAAATTAATTTAAAAATAAAAAAAAAACGAATTTTTTATTTGAAGAGCAAAAGTGCTTTTTATGCGTATTTTACATAAAATTTGATTTCATAGGCTGCTTATTACATCAGATCCATATCTAGCAAGCCTAAGGTGTATTCCTAAAAGAAAACGAAGTAACTTAGAGCCTGAGGTTCTTGAAATATGGATATTGCAAACTAATCTAAAATGTAAATAAAATGTGTTATATGTATATACATATGTTGAATTGTTGAATGTACTCGTAGTTAAAATTATAGTAAAGGTAAAATTGTTCACAATAAAAACAAAAAATATAAAAAACAATTAAATAAAATTGTTTTAAATTTGCTTTTTATTTTACAAGAATAATAGAATTGGTAAATAAAAATTGTCTATTCCAGTGAAACTGTATTTTTTCGACAGGAAGTTTTCGGTTCTTTTAATTTTTAGTATCCTTGATGATGTATGCCAGAAAAATTTCGTGATACAACATCTACCAATATAAAAAAAAAACATTGATTGTCTAGAAATAAAACTAATTTAAAACTTCCTTTGAAATAGAATTTCTTGTACGTTTTAATACCCTTTTTAAGAATGGAGTTTCTTTAGTTCATAAACAACGGCATTGACATATCGGTTTGCAAAAAAAAAACTATTAAATTCTGATAATAATTAACTTTTTTCTTTATTTTATTCATATTTGTAATAAAATTAAACAATACATCATTCCTCAAAAGATTTTTTTGTAAATTATGATTTTCAAAAAAAAAGTACTTTTTGGTGTAAACAACCTGTCACTTCAAAGCTCATTTTACAAAAACTTAAATAAAGTATGACCAAAATGTGAGTTACATTTGATTGTATAGACATTTTCAATGAACTATACAGAAAAAAAACTACGAAAATATTTAAAATGCAAGCGTTATTAATTTTATTCCGCTAAATTCGCGAATTCCCACACTGTGCAGCGATGTTCTCAAATGATCTTGCCTTCCTTTGGTTGATTCATTACCTTACCGTTAGTCTAAAATTTGGCCGCCAAATGTTGAAGACTTGGCTATATGAAGGGCCACCATGTCTACCGTAAGACGAGCGCACGAACATTCGTTTCGATAATAAAGTTTTATCATTTGGACGGTTGTGTAACTTGCCATGGTGATTTGGCATCAGTATTTCAATATGTGACTACAAATTTGACAGATTTGAAATAACAAAATGGCCTCCAAATGTCCATCAGCACACCTATCCTTGAACCCAACTTCCACCGTACTTTGAAGTAAAGAAATTCTTTCTCTAACCATACTACACGAATGTGGAATGCTTAACTTACTTACTTATCCGGCTCCCGATCCATGGAGGGTCTCTGCCTGAGATATTGCGGTCGTCCATCGGTTGCGAGCTCCCTCCAGTCGTCGGGACCAAGCGCTCTTGCGTCTGTAACCGCCTGGTCCCTGTAGCGGAGGTTCGGTCTCGGTCTTCCTCGTCGTCTCGAACTTGGGGGCTGGGATTCGAAGATTTTCTTGGCTGGAGCATTGTTGTCCATGTTCATTCGTTCGATGTGATAGAGCCAGTGTAGTCGACGTGTTTTAACTCTTTGGACTACATCCACATCTTGGTATTGGTACAGCTCGTATAATTCATGATTGATTCTTCTCCTCCATTCGCCCTCTTCGCATATAGGACCCAATATCCGCCGAAGAATTTTTCTCTCGAAAGTGCCCAGTATCAATTCCCCTTTTTTACTTGCGATATAGGTACTATAGGGCAAGTTCTGCATTTGGAAAAAAAATCGAACTCGAGATTTTGATCAAAGTTGACATTACGATGATAGCGAAGACGAAAAAAGTGGGTCCGACAATTCCGTCTGTCTGTCTGTATGTCTGTATGTCTGTATGTCTGTATGTCTGTATGTCTGTATGTCTGTATGTCTGTATGTCTGTACCTCGAACTACAGCCTAAACTACCAGAGGTATTTTCTTCAAACTCGGTAGTTAAGGGTCTTCGGTGATTCCCTAGAGGAGAAATTGAAATTTTTTTTTTTAGCTCCAAAACTAAGGGTACCCCCCGTACACCCGTAAAACAAAATCTTATTTAGCTCGAAAACGGCTCTAACGATTTTGATAAAAAAAATTAGGTGTGATATTATGGACATGGACTATATTTTGGTGAAAAAAAAATTTGGGGGGAAATGTTATTAGGGGTACCTGTCATAGAACGGTTTTTTTTGATTTTCGAATTTCTCACAAACGGCTCTAACGATTTTAACCAAAATTTTTATGCAGGAGCTGCTTTGCATTTGAAAAATTATAAGCTAAAAATTTTTTCGAAAAAATAGTTTTTGGATTTTTAAAAAAATAATACAATTTTTTTTTTGAAAATTCAATATCTTGAAAACCGATACACGATTAAATTTTTAAATTACGTTTAAAAATGTATTTTATTAAATACTAACAATTTGCATATCAATTTTTTTTATAAAAATTTTAAGGAAAATTTAGTACACAAAAAACATGTTTCAGTGTGTCTGTATGTCTGTACCTCTCACTACAGCCTAAACCACTGGACCTATTTCTTTCAATCTCGGTAGTTAAGAGTCTTCGGCGATTCCCTAGAGGAGAAATTGAAATTTTTTTTTTAGCTCCAAAACTAAGGGTACCCCCCATACACCCGTAATGCAAAATCTTATTTATCTCAAAAACGGCTCTAACGATTTTGATAAAAAAAAATAAGTGTGATATTATGGACATGGACTATATTTTGGTGAAAAAAAAATTTGGGGGGGAATGTTATTAGGGGTACCTGTCATAGAACGGTTTTTTTGATTTTCGAATTTATCACAAACGGCTCTAACGATTTTAACCAACATTTTTAGCAGGAGTCCCCTTAAGTTTAAAATAATATTGTATATAAAAATATTCGAAAAAATATGTTTTGGGTTTAAAAAAAAAAAAAAAATTTAAATCGATATCTTCAAAACCTATGAACGATTATTTTTTGAAATTATTTCCTAAAACCAATATTATTAAATACTTAAAATCCGCATCCCACATTTTTTTCTTGAAAAATTTTAGAGAAATTTCTTATATAAAAAATTTATTTAATAATAAAATGATTTTTTAAGGTTTATTTGCATAAATTCATACTTTTCCGGAAACCAGACTGCAATTTTATGCATTTGAACATTATTATCTCACATTAAATCCATGTTTTATATTTATAAAATATATCTTAAATTCCAAAGTACTTTTACATAAGAGCAAGTTCGTGCGATCCAGTCGTGCATTTTATTACTTATCATACAGCAATCGGCGCCGTAGAGTAGGACTGGTAAAATTAGGGTTTTGTATAGCGTGCACTTAGTCTTTCAGAAAGGAGTTTTGTTTGGCCAAACCGAAGTAGCAGCGGTTTGCTAGGGTGATTCTTCGTTGGATTTCCACTAAGGTGTCGTTCGTGGGATTGATATTTGTTCCGAGGTAGGTGAACTCCTTGACTACCTCGAAATTACTGCTACCAACAGTGGCGTTTTGTCCTAGGCGATATGGACAGCTGAGGCTTTGTTTGTTGATAGCATATACTTTGTTTTGTCCTCATTAACTTCAAGACCAACGCGTTTCGCCTGTTCATCAATAGCTGTAAATGCTTCTAGCACAGCTTGCTTTGAGCGGCCGATGATGTCGATGTCGTCAGCATAGCCAAGCAGTCGGGAAGACCTGTTGAAGATAGTGCCCTCCAGGTTAACACCACTCTTGCGCACTATCTGCTCCAGGACTAGGTTAAAGAAATCACATGATAGGGTATCTCCTTGTCTGAACCCTGTACATGTCTGGAATAGCTGGGACGAGCTGCTACCCATTTGCACGTTGCACCGCGTATTTTGTAACCTCATGCGGCATAGCTCGGATCTCGAGTTCCGATATCGCCAATAGAAGCTCTTGGCGACTCATTCTATCATATGCGGCTTTGAAGTCAATGAAAAGATGATGGGTCTCGACTTGAAATTCGTTGGTCTTTTCCAGGATTTGCCTCAATGTGAAGGTTTGGTCTATCGTTGATCTGCCTGGCCTGAAGCCACACTGGTACGTGCCGATTATAGTGTTGCAGAAAGGTTTTAGACGCTCACCTGGTACTGTGGATAGGATCTTGTAGACAACATTAAGCAGGGATATGCCGCTGTAGTTTTTGCAGGACATATGATCGCCTTTTTGTAGCTTGGGCATATGGAGCTATTTGACCAGTCGTTGGGCATACTTTCCTCTTCCCACACTTGGTTGATGAGCTGATGCATGCACTCTATCAGGAAATCTCCTCCATACTTAAAGAATTCCGTAGCAGAGCTTGAGGATTTGTTGTTTTTAAGCTTGCGGATTGCTTTTTTAACCTCTTCAGTACTAGGTAGTGGGACTGGATCTTCATTGACTGGTCTTATGCTTCTTTGCTCCCTGTGGTTTCCTCTAAATAATGCTTATTAAGCAGCTGCTGGAAATGCTGCTTAAACACTTCTACAATTCTCTGTGCTTCGGTGAATAAGTTCCCTTCGCTGTCCTATAACCTGATGCCAGTTGTTTGGCTGTTTTGTAGAACCGGCGGGTGTTTGTGGCGGTTCTAGACTCCTCGAGATACCTGAGCTGAGAAGCTGCGGCTGCTCTTTTCTTTCTGCGCAGGGTTTTTTTCTCTTTGCTTCTCTTTTTACGGTACTCCTCTTCTGCTGTGCTGCTCTTGTTTTCCGTTGCAGCATTTGCATTCGTGCATTTTCCGTCTCCTGCTTCAATACCGCGCATTTATTTATCATATCACGGGTTTTTTTTTCCCAAGGTAGTTGATAGCCTATGGTGGTTTTGGCTACCTCCTTAATGATGTCGCGGTACTGGTTCCACTGGTTGTTGACGCTTGTGGCTGGGGGTACGGCAGAGAGTTTCTCGGTCAATTGCTCACTGTAGTCTCTGCCTTTCTCATGTGTGCTGAGGCATGCAATATTGAATTTCTTCCTTTTGGGCGGTCCTCATTTTCTTTTTGTTGGACAGTTGGGGTCTGAACTTTGTCACAACAAGAAAGTGGTCAGAGTCCACGTTTCCACCTCGGAAAGTTCGCACGTCCAAGATGTTCGACGCGTACCTTGCGCCAATTACCACGTGGTCGATTTGGTTGGCGGTTCGACCATCTGGAGATCGCTTAACCCGACTCAAAATTACTCCCATTCCGATATTCAGACACTCAAAAACAATGCACATCGGTATCTCCTTTTAAATCCTCTCCTACTTTCCTTAAGGCGTGCACTGCGCTCAAAAGGTAGTCATAGCCCCTTAAGTCTTAATCTTAGAAATTATCTTTATGGATTTTAATGTATTTATCATAGAAATATGACCAGTGAAATATTCATAATTTTACTCGTCACACATCATTAGCGATTACTCCTAGACTCACTCGCTTTAAAAAAAAATTATAGAAATCCTTTTTAAATAATTTATGACTTGATCTTCTCTTGTGCCAAAAAAGAACAATTTTATGTTTTAATTTAGATCATGTTATCAAGTTTCGAAATTCTAGAAGCATATGACCGCCTAATATAACTATTCCACCGAATCCGTAAGCCCAGTTTAGGAGCTTCCTAGTGTAACATATAAAGCAAATTCAAACACCTACTTCATTAAAAACACTTAACCAGCAAAACAATAGCAACTTACTAATTTAATTATCATAAATCGTACGCGCTGCAGTTAATGTATGCTTTGAAACACGACCAATTAAAATATTTCTACAAAGAATACAAATTATCTTAAAAAACACAAAAAAATCCCACCGGCTTTGTTGTCTCTAAACTTAAAAAAAGCTGCAACACCTTACACTAGAACATTTTGGTCAAAAATTCTATATTCTCAGCTCTAAAGCTTGACTTCCGCATCTATAACTTTTGAGCTGACGAACATCATGTGTGCCTTACTCCTCCTCTAGGTACGAGTTTAGTATTCATCAGAACAATTGCGGAAATTAAAAAAAGTACTTTTTTTTCTCATTATCGAAAAACACTTTTTACCTGCCTGCTATGGCACACGTTCATTTATTTGAGAATTCAAATTTTTTGAATTAATTTCCGAATGTATTTAGTACCGCCACACACAAAAAAAAAGATACAAAATCCCCACTGACCTTAGTCAATGTCTGGCTATGACTACGATGCGGCTATGAGCTATGACTACTGTGTTTTGTTATCATCTATATCTGAGTGTGTGCATAGATACTTTTTCTTCGACGCAAGCTTATGCTGAGATACTTTACTTAAAGCCCGGCACTGCTAGACGAGGGCTTGATTTGAGTTAAGTCAGTCGGCGGTCGCGTTTAGTTCACTCATCGGTTGGTCAGAAAAGTTTCGATAACACACCAAAATATCGATAGCATTAGATATTTCTATCGTTTGTTTGTTTTTGTTGTGTATCTTTGTATCTATAATATTTCTTTTGTTTTCTTATCCATCATTGAAAAGTGGGTAATCGGACGGATACTGTTACTTGCTGCCAATTGATATATTTTATTTATGTTCTCCATGCGGGTTGCTGATTTTTACCGGTTGCAGTTGTAGCAAGTTTTGAAAAAAAAAAAAAAAAATAAAGCTACCTCCAGCCTCGAATAGTTCAAGTTGAATTGGTTACTATTTGTTTTGTTTATACGCAATATAGTTATTGGAGGTATAAAAGAAAATATGAAATAGATTTTTTAGTGATTTTTGCATCATAATAATTACTCTGTGCATATCCGATGAGACGGTGCGGCGCGTGTATTCGAAATATAACGGCAACTGAGTGCTAAACAAAAATTGCAATATTACTTCTATAAACAAACAAAAAAAATTATTAAATATTGCTCAAGAACAAAGTTCATGGTGATTGAAGTAATTGAGAATTGCATTTGGAAGTTTCTATTTTAAGATTGAAGAAAATAAATTACTAAATTGTATCCGGTGCGGTGGTAGAATATTGACAGCACATCCATCATCATCAATTGCAATGACACTTCCTTCAACATCGACTTTGTGTCGAATCTTTACATTTTTCTTTGGTGAGAATATTTTTTTGTTTTTAAAAATTCATAAATTAATTATTATTAATTAAAATCAATTAAAACTGAGCCGGATACGGATTTTTGTTTTTCTAATTCGCAATTCCCAAAAATATTCCCTTCTTCATCTTTATACTTTCTTAAAGAATCATTAATATACGTTTTGATTGTCTTGAACAACTTTGAAAGCCTGTTAACATGTTTGTAAAAATTAATTTATTCCATATATTATAAAACAATTTATTAAGGAATAATTATTATAAATATTAGCATGATTGTAGTTTTAATTGATTTTGAACAGTTCCTAAATAGTATTGGGTTGAAGCTACATTTTAGTTGAATTAGTACGATGTTATAGGTGTTGAAGAATGAAACTAGGCTTAAATGACGATTTTGCAAATTTTAATCGAACATAGCATAATACTTTCTCTACCCTCTTATTAAAGTTAAAATCTTCGAATACCTACTTTATTTTTTACTCGCGACTTATAGGTACTATAAGGCAAGTTATGCATTCTTAAAAAAATCGAACTCGAGATTTTGATCAAAGTTGACATTACGATGATAGCGAAGACCAAAAAAGTGGGTCTCGCAATTATGTCTGTCTGTCTGTCGGTTCGACTACAGCCTAAACGGCTCGGCCGATTTTCTTCAAACTTGGTAGATATGGGTTTTGATTTTTCCCCCCACACGTTTTGTTCTTTTTTTTAAGACGAAAAATAACGGTACCTGCCATACGGTTTTTTCGAAATTTTATAAATTTTTTTTTCTCAAAAACTGTCCCACAGAATTTAAAAAAAAAAATATAAAAATTTCATTTAGTTAAAAGTAGGTAATGGTTGAAAAAAAATTTCCAAAAAATTGTTATTTTTGGTAGCCCCCTGGGTCCATTTTTTTTTGTTTTTGATTTTATCGAAAATGGTACAAACGATTAACCTTTTTTTATGCTAAAGCTCCTCCAGAGTTTAAATGTTATTACATATTAAAATTTTTAATTTTTTATTTTTTTGATTAAAAAAAAAAAAATCAAAATTGTTTTTTGGAAACTCAATATTTCGAAAACTCCATGGTCAAATTTTTTCAAACTTGACAAATAAAAGTTTCCTAACATAATCTACAAGATTTGAGAAAAAAATTTGTTTTATCTAAAACTAACGGTACCTTCAATATGTACAAATGTTAAAAAATGATTTTAGAAAATCGTATTTTTCCCAAAAACGGTTCCGAGAATTTTGCTAAAAATTTTTTTCTTTTAATTATTTTTTACGATCTATAATTTAATAAAAAAAAATGAAATCTAGATATTACTGACTGTACCTACCATGGAACGATTTTTTCGAATTTTGAATTATTCATTATCGGCATAACGGATTTTAATTAAACTTTATATAAAGGAGCTCCTAAAAAGTTTTAAAACCATTGCATTTCAAAACTTAGAAAAAAATATTTTTTCAATTTTTAGAAAAAAAAAATCGTTTTTTTTTTTTTGGAAAATTCGATATCTCAAGAACGGCTCACTATTTTTCTTGAAAATTTAATTTTTATCCGTTCAATAATAAAAACTTAAAGTTAGCGTACCAAAATGTGTTCTTAAAAATGTTTTGAAAATTTTGTACATAAAACCTTATTTTTTTAAGGAACCACTACAGCGACTTACAATTTTTGTTCTTGCATAAATTCATATTTTATAGCATTCTGTTTTTATCTCTTACTACTAAAAGAATTTAAGAAATTCATTTTATCCTTATGAACACAGTTTTCTTTAATAACTTTTTTTTTTAATTCCTAGTATTGCATAGGAGCAAGTTCGTGCGACCCAGTCGTGCATTTTATTTAGTATCGTGCTAGCTTCATATGACTCTTTGACATTTACAAACGTCAAAAAAAGATCTGTTCACTTAGTTTTTCGCACGAACTATTAATTTTTTTAAGTTTTATTAGGAAAATTGCTTTTGTACGATACTAGTTAAAAAATGTTTAAAATTAAAAATGAATAAGTAAACTACTTTAAACTTAGGAAATTGTTAAGCAGCATTATGCCATTGTTTATTGTCAATTTAGTTTCGTTTCATTTTATTTCATCAATTTGAGAATAATCTCTTACAGACTAATATGTATTACCAATGGGTGATTTTTTTGCTATTTTCTTTTTGGCAACACTGGTTTTGACAGCTCACGCACGTTTCGTGTCTTGTGTCACTGTCAAACATCTTCAGTTTGGTCTATAATTTAACCATGAATCGTCTCACAAACGAACAACGCAACGCTTGCAAATTATTGAATTTAATTATCAAAATGCGTGCGCTGTTAAAAAAGTTCCCCGCGCTCTTCTTTCATTTTATGGTCAGTTTAATCGACCTACTGAGGCGGCTATTCGGGCTATTGTGACTAAATTTCGCACCAAATTTACATTATTGGACATAAAACCACCAACACGCTTACATAGAGGGCGAACTGAGGAAAATATCGCAGCTGTATCGGCCAGTATTATTGATGACCGTGAACTATCGATTCGGCGCCGTTTGCAGAAATTGGGCCTCTGTAGCAAGAGCTACCAATGCATGCAGAAAAAGTCACTGTTTGGTGCGGATTATGGGCTGGCTGAATCATTGGGTTGTATTTCTTCAAAGATGATGCGAATCGCAACTTTACTGTGAATGGTGAGCGCTACCGTGCGATGATAACAAACTTTGTTTGCGCAAAATCGAAAAGCTAGACTTGCATGATATGTGGTTTCAACAAGACGGTGCCACAATGCCACACAGCACGCCTGACAATGAACCAATTGAGAGGCGAGTTCGGTGAACAGTTTCTTTCACGTTTGGCACCGGTCAATTGATTGCCTAGATCGTGCTATTTAACGCCTCTTTGTGGGGCTATTTTAAGGCTCATGTCTATTGCGACAAGTCCGCTTCAACTGAAGCACTGGAAGCCAACATTGAAGCATTTATTTTTGAGATACCGGCTAAAATGTTAGAAAGAGTATGCTAAAATTGGACTAAGCGGATGGACCATTTGAGGCGCAACCGTGGCCAACATTTGCATGAAATAATCTTCAAACATTATATTATATCGACCGTACTATCGATTTAAATAAAGAATTTATGCATTTTTTTTAAATTTTATGTGTTTTTTTTTATTTTTGAAAATCACTCGTTAGGAACAAAGGTACATTGTAGGTGAATATAATGCTTAAAATACATTTAATTTAAGTAATATTTTAAGAATTAATAGGAAACAAAATAAATAAAATAATTTAAATTTAAATTCAAGTCAAAATCTATTCTAGAGATGGGGTCATTTAGCCCATAATTTCTTTGATGAAACTGTTCATAAATAACAAATCTTTCACGTGTAACTTTTGAAGGCGCATTGCATTATTGGGGGACATTGTAAATGCCAAGTTAAAATATCTCTGACAAACATTACTGAAAAGTATTTTCGCCGAGTTTCCAGTTAGGAAACTCTTATTTTTTTTTTTGGAAACTCAATATTTCGAAAACCCTATGCTTGATTTTTTTCAAACTTTAAGAAAAGTTTTTTTAATATAGTCTACAAAAAAAAATTGTTTTACCTAAAACTAACGGTACCCACCAGAAAATCGTATTTTTCTCGAAAACGGTTCCGAGAATTTTGAACAAATTTTTTGTCTTCCTTTTAATTTTTACGATCTATTATTTAATAAGAAAAAATTGAAATGAATATATTACTGACTGTTCCTACCATAGAACCGTTTTTTTCGAATTTTGTATTTCTCATTATCGGCAAAACAAATTTTAATGAAATTTCTTATAGAGAAGCTTCTAAAATTTTTAAAAACATTGCAGTTCAAGACTTAAAAATAAAACAAATATATTTTGAATTTAAAAAAAAAAATTCAATTTTTCAAAAACGGTTTGATATTTTTTTGGAGTTGGTTTATAATTTTTGTTCTTGCATAAATCAGTATTTTCTTGAATCACATGGCATCCTATTTTTAGCTTCAACTACTAAAGAAGTTATTACATTACATTACATTACATTACATATTACACTACTCCGTAGATAAATCTACGAAGTAGAGACACTTAAAGCACTGGCAACTGAGGCCATCGGCTTAGACAACACAACAGAGAGCTAAAGAAGTTATGTTTAAGTCATTAAAAAATGAATTTTATGCTTATGGACAGTTTTTCTCTATAACATTTATTTTTTAAGTTCTTAGTCTTTTACATAAGAGCAAGTTCGTGCGACCCAGTCGTGCATTTTACAATGCTTTATGTTACAATCAAAAATTATTTGATTATGGTGTCTGCAACATGACAAGACTAGACATTTATCTTCAAGTCTTCTAAGAAATCCTCCGAAAAAAGAAAAAGCAGTGGTCCCAAATGACTTCCTTGTGGAACACCTGATAGCACATTTATATCATCAGATTTATGGTATCTTATATTCACAACTTGCACTCTTTCAGTCAAATATGACTTAAGCCACATTAAAAGCCAAGAGTTAATACCAAAAGAACAGAGCTTGTGAAGAAGAATTTTATAATCAACTCTATCGAAAGCTTTTGAAAAATCAGTAAACACAATATTAATTTTCCATATTAGATAGGTATAATCGCATTCGTCATTATCACTAAATTTGTTTCATCGATACAGAAATCCTAATCATTTTTGGCGATCTTGATAATGTGGTCATTCCAACGAAGATTTTCGTTGACAAATACCGAGGACTGAGAGCTTTTTGGATTCTTCGATGCAAGTACTATTTAAAGGAGCCCATTTTGCTTCAACGCCAATAGACGGTATTGAAATTTCTAAGCATTGAACTCCATACGGTTTCTTATACCTCAATAAACAAAGCTATGAAGATCCGGAGTTTAATGAGCTAATCATACGATATCGTTGCAAAGGAGAATTTGAGAACGATTATGAGAAGCTGAGGGCAGAGTCGTCGGCAAAACAATGAAGTGGATTAGAAGTTTCAGATGTGGGATCATTTATAAAAATGAGGAAGAGAATCAGAGACAAAACGGAGCCCTGGGGAACACCAGCATTTATTTTGTAAAGATCCGACTTTTAACCGTCGAATAAAACATATATTGAATTATGCAAAAAGTAATTTCTATTCCAAAGAATAAGGGTTCTATTGGTACCAAACGCATTTTCCATGAGAGAGCCTGGTGCTAAACTCTATTAAATGCCTTAGAAATATCACGGATCCGAGTAGTTTTTAATGAGACCTCTGCATAGATCAAGCCGAATTCGAGAGATGGCTTGTGTTATGTTCACCTTAAGTGCATCGGTCGGTTGTGAATTATTTGCATAGACCTGTGACTTTATAAAACCCCACAAGAAAAAGTCTAGCGGGGTCAAATCGCAAGATCTTCGTTCAGGGGTGGCCGTGGCACGATGGTTGTGTGCTCGCCTGTCAACCTCAATATAACAGGTTCGATTCCTGCCGTCGGTCGTCTATGTTTTCTTTAATTCCATTAAAACCTTCTATAAATTGTCATCAATGGGATGCTGGTTTACTCATCACATGTTGTTTAGGCATAACACTAACAACATGTGATTGAGTTAAACTAGTATGCCCAACAAGGATGAAAAACGAATAAAATAATGCGAATTATAAGGGACATAGAAATAAGACACGGCAATTCTCCGCTTTAGTTGAGCCGCCATCCCTGGAGATAAAAAATCTGAGACAACCACCTTAGTCTCAGAACATCGTGCCACACATCTTTCCTATCCTTCTTTCTCTTCCATAACTTCACGCCCACGCTGTGTTGAAACATAGGGTATTCATATTCCCTTGAGCGTGAGTAAATTATAAAAAAAAAAAAAAAAAAGAAAATTCATTTCCGTTCTACGAAACATAACCTTACCCTCAAATATAGTTCATGCTGAATGTCAATGGTGGTGTTCGCTGTGTGGTGCGTAGCTCTGACCTGCTGGAATTGGCTTGCCATTGACGGTGACCGCTTCACCAACGACATTTTCGAAAAAGGACGGACCACTGACGGGGCCGGCCCTAAACCCATACCAAACGGTTACTTTTTGATGATGCAATGTCACCTGGTGAAACTTGTATAGGTCTGTGTCGTCCCATATGCGGAAATTACGCTTGTTAACCTAATACATTCATAAAAAAATGCACCTCGTCGGTAAAGATGATTTTTCGACCAAAATTACGGTCCTATTCCAAACGGTCCGAGAACCAGTCAGTGAACAAATGGCATTGTGTATGGCCATGAACTTTAAACTCCTGGTTCAGTTGGATCTTGTTTGAGTGAAGGCCCAAGTCCCGACGCAAAATTCGCCAAGTTGAAATCGAAAGACCGAGTTGTTGTGCAAAGCGGGAAAACGACTGCCCTGAGTTCCGCTGTACACTTTCACGGACAGCGGCGCCCGTGACCCACCCTGTAAATTTATATCCCTTATCTTCTAAGTGCACAAATACTATTTCAAATAAAGAGTCAACATTTCTTCGTATAAATCGATGAGTTTAGAAAAACATACCCCGAATTTCTATAAAAAAAAACTTCGATATTATTTACAACAAAATCCCAATATTGTGAGAAATCTTCTTTAATTACTTCTTTATTCACAACCAGTCTTCTTTACCTCTTTACAAAATTGGGTAGGTATACTGTTAGCAAAAACTCCAAACGCATTAACTTACTTAGTCTCAAGAACTGTAATTATACCACACCAGAACAGCACACACAAAACCCTTATAATGTAGTATGTGACAAGCCTTTTTAATAGAGAGGGTGTGTGAGTAGAGGGAGGAGTCGGGGAGACAATTAAGCGAATGCAATGACACTTTCCGTTTAACTCTCTCATATCAATTATTATTATCAAAGCTTTAGAAGTTAACGTTTATAATTATTATAATCTCGTGAGTGACATACATACCGTTCTAAAGACTTTACCCATTTTTAAAATTCCAAAAAGTTTTAGATTAATTTAAATGATGATGATGGGGTCCAACAATGAGGTTTTAAATCTAATAAATTCATTAATAATGTGTCAACTTTTAATTAATTGTGCCTTTCCTTTTGCATACAATATAGATGAATACTTCATGACTTTGATTATTTTTTTTTTTAATCGTGTACCCTGTACAAATATTGAAAGCAATGTCAATGTCAAAACAAGAAAAGTTGTGTTAAATTTAATTCAAGGCAATATTGTACGCTAGATTAAACTAAAATAGTTAAAACTTTATTCTAATTACCCTTATTTTGAAAAAAAAAAAATATATATTAATCATTTTCTTGAAAAGTTAAGGTTCCGTTTTTATTGATTTCTTTTTAAACTTTGCTAATTTATGACTTCTGACTTGATAGATACTTGTGAGCACTTATATATTAATTAATAAACCTTCTCTTCTTTACCAGAACACGAGGCACTTTGCTATTCAACTAAAGATTTCCTTTTTTTATGTGAGCCCAATCTTTAAGACTTTACTATGATGAAAATTATTGCTTATCAAGTTACTCTGGGCGGAAAGACGTGGCTTGCCTTGTCTTACGTGTAACAGAACTTAATAATACAAAATAAAGAAAGTAGACGTGTCAATAGGCGAGTTTTTTAAAAGTCCATTGTAATTATTTTAAGCTATTAGAAATAGATTAAAAAGGAACTCAAGGAACTCTCGGAAAACCCTCTTGAATAGCTTTTAAAAATTTAGATTCAAAATAACTGATATATGACGGGCGGGGGCCATCTAGTGGTTTCTTTTTAAATCAAAGATTATTTTGACACTGTCAGCTGTTTCCCGGGCGAAATTTTGACAGAAAGTCAGTATCATACCTTCGCGGAACGAAATGAGTCGCTTTTGAAAATTGAAAACTTATTTACAAAGTGAGTGCTGTGTAGCCCAAACAGTGCGTTTTTTGAAAAGAAGTTTTGGCCGAAATGAAGCGCGCATCTCGCCTGCTGAACGGAAGCTTATGCAAAAAGTGAGACTGGTATGCTAGTAGACAACATTCATGGTCTCCCTCGTACTGTGCTCACAAACGAGAGTGGCTGCTGTAGCCCAGAGTGTAAGACTCAATTCACAAACATCAACTCGCCATCGATATTGACAGCTCATCATTTCACGCACTAGCCTGAGGAGAATTCTGCACAAAGATCTCTGATTAATTATTCGCATTCGCAAGGTCCAATTGATTCAGCAATTGAAGGCACACGACCATCCGCTTCGTTATCGCCTCGGAGTTTGGGCCTTAGAGCAACTTGAATTGTACAACTATTTTGGTCGAAAAATCATCTTTTCTGAAGAGGCGCATTTTCATCTCGGCGCGGCGGCCACGTTAACAAAAAAATGCCGCATCTGGGGCTCGGAAATCCTACATGTTATTATCCAGAAGCCAATTGTTGATTGTGGAGCAAGTGTGATTGTAGTAGTGTGCTAATGTAGTTTAAGGCTCGAAAGAGTCCACTGATACTTGTTACTGGTGGACCGGTATTGCTACTGATACGCTAGTTCTATTTGCACTCAGATTCATATCGACCTCCTCGTGCTGCCTGTGCATAGGTTACGAAAGTAACTGAATGAACTACATAGGAACAATAACTAGATGGTATCCATAGAAGTTGGAATCCGCTAAGAGTGTGCAACAACTCACCAGTGGCGTGCACGCTACTGGTGGTTGGTTTCTACCTCGATTAATTGCTGGGTTGTGTGTATCTAAGGTTGACAGGCCTTGAGTTTTGCGGAACTTATCTAGAAGTGACCTCAAGCTTGCTAAAGCTCCACCAGAATCTATATTCTGGCACCATGGGAGATAGTGCCCAGGAGTTAGAGGGGCTTGCATCTTGTATGCTTTGGTTTTTCGCTTGTCCCTCTAACTCAGACTATCTATGAGGTAGGCCCCCTAGTGGGAGTATCGTGGTGGCTGTGGTTCCTCTAAATGCGGATGCATAATGGTTTCCAAGTTTACCACGTTTACTTTGTTTAATTGGATTCAAGAGGTGCTTGGTAGGTCTCGCTCTAAAGCAAAGTGTGTGTACAATTGTACATGCCGCAACATGTGGCAGTATTGCTACTGAGGTGGCTTCGCCTATGTCAGACAGAGCTAATGACCAGGGCTCGATCTGACTGCCATGTGGGTAGGCCCACCGTGGAATTAAGTCTTAGCTGACAGGTGTCCACGTTTAACACATTTAGGTTCTGTTGATTGTAGAGTGGTGACACCATTGGAACATTTTTCTTCAAAAATGAAGCTGAGAACAACGTACCTATCGGTCAACGGTGGGCGTTACATAGTCTCATTAATCGATCTTTTGCACACCAAATGCCCAAATCGCGATATCAGCAGTCTTGGCGATGTCAATTGGCCGCCTCGAAGCTGCGATTTGACCCCTTTGGACTTTGTTTTGTGAGAAACCGTGAAGGATCGATGTTATGCCGACAATCCGGAAACGATTCAAGCACATAAGGCCGATAGCATGCAAGCAATCCGTGAGCTACAGCCCAAATCCATTAATAAGGTCTTGGAAAAAATTGGAATGACAGAAAGCGCTTCTGCGAAGCCAGCGGAGGCAGCCACTTGAACGACGTTGTATTCTATAATTAATGGGAATGTTTGCTCTTACTAATAAAGCCATAAAATATGGGAAAAATTTGATTTTGTTCATTTTATTGTATTTAAAAAAAAAACTTGTATTTGGCCCACTATTTATTTATGTATCTGTGTATCTACTTATTTATTAATTAATTAATTTATATAATTTGTATGTGTTTATATTTATTTAATTGCTACTTATTTATTTATTTATCTATTTGTTTATTCTTTTTTTTTATTTATTTATGCATATACATATGTATCTGTGTATTTTTTTTATTAATTTATTGTTTTATGTTACTATTATTTTTTCTTTTCTTTTTTTTATAAAAGAATATTTCATTATATTGATGTTATTTATTTTATATATATTTTTTCACTTAAATTAGAGTATTTTTTTCAAATGCTTATTTCATATAAGATAATTAACTCTAAGATAATGTTTGAGCTGAAAAATATAATATATTAAATCTGTGTTGTAAAATTTGCGGTGGAAAACCTTATTGAAAAAATTTATTACGAAATAAAATATAAAAAAAAAAACACTTGTTATAATAAGCATCAGTCTAATGTAAAACATATTGATAGTAAAACATTAATGTAAACAATAATTATAAACATTTATATTCTTTTTGGTTGAAGTCATATAGCACAAAAACTATTATTAAACTATTTAAAATTTGCTGGCGTTTTCAAAACAACGAATTTTTCTGAGGTCACAACTCTACTTTCTACAAACATTAACGGTTGGAAATTAATATTTTTTAAATGTGCAAAAAAGAAGGTCTTTCAATCAGCTAACATTTATTATGATGATGAATTCTGCTAAGATTTATGATTTCATAAAATTTCATCAAAATCGGTTAAGTTATTTAGGTTTTGTTGTATAACGACCATATTTTTTCGTAGATTCATCTGAATATACCGCTTATACTACGCGAGAGGTATTACTCAGTCTCAGAACATCGTGCCACACATCTTTCCTATCCTTCTTTCTCTTCCTTAACTTCACGCCCGCGCTGTGTTGAAACATTTAAAGGGTAATCATAATCTCTTGAGCGCGTGTAGGTTATAAAAAAAAAACACTGTTTGTTCACTCTACTATGCTTCATCACAATTAATATAAACCATGTCTTGATTATCAATCAGATTTAGTTTACATATTCAAAATAAGTATGTGCACCAAAAAATCGTGAGAATTTTAATGTTAACTGTTCGAATGCTAATGCAATAAACTTGTCTAATAGTTGTTAGTTCTTAGAATCATTAAAAAGTTTTCTTGGAAGTATTTGGGTGACTTTTGCCACTTCTTTGAGAATGTTTTGTTTGCGTGCTAAAACTAATAAACAAGTTTCTAAATTTTCCATAGCCAATCTTTGATCATTAATGTCTAATACAATAAAATCGTTAAATTTTATCAATTTATTGGTTTTTCGTAAGCATCATTCCAAACGTGACTTAAATTCTCAGATACAATTTCAAAAGCTATTAAATGCATGTTTAACATTAATTTACAGCAATTTCAATTCAGAAGTTGTGGAATCTTAGAAGGTTTAATGTCACCGATAGTAATAAGTATTTTATTTACAATAAAACCATTCGCAAAAAAAATATTTACTCATACATAATTTCTTCCTTGTTTTGTTGATAATTGAATTGATAAATATTCTTTCGAGAAAACAATAAATTATAAGATTAAAAAAAAATTTGTTTGTCAGCTAAATTAAAATGCATATAGGTAATGAGCAATTTTTTGGTTATTTTTAAATTTCACCTGTTTTCTGAAGAGAGCAATATATATATATATAAATGTTTATTCAAATTTTGACAGTTTGAATTATTTTTATATTTTGTAGAAAAAATACAAATATTTATTAGCTGTCTAGACAAAATACAAGTTTAATATTATGAAGAATTTGAATAAACAAAAGAGTTAATGTACAAACCTGAAACTAAGAAATTTTTGTTTAGCGCGTGTTTCTATTTCTTAGAAGTATTTAAAAACAGTCATTTATGTAAATAAAATTTTGGTTTTTAATAAAAATTCTATAAGAGCATTCTTCACGCAATGACTGGATATAATTCTGATGAGTTATTCGACCTCATAATGAAAATAATGATTTTACTTCTTTATAAAAGGCTTTATGACTGGGTGCAGGATAATAAGTTATTGAGTGATTCCCAAGCTGAGTTCCACAGAAACAGGTTAAATTTACAATCTTACTTAAGTAAGTCCTTCTACAAACTGTCACATCGAATTTTGCTTTTTAAATTAAGAAAGCTGTCACTACTTTGTAATGTGGCTTCAATTTTGTTTATATTCGGTAGATCATACTTTTCCACGATAGACAATTTAATTTACATAGTTCCGGAGTACTACAGGTTATACTTATTTAGGGTTTGACCTGTAGTATTGATTATTGTTCTTCTCGTAAAAGAGTGTTGCGTGGTTATGGATGATGTCTTCAAACCGTTTGTCAGTGATGGCTCGGTCGTATAGATACCTTTCACTAGGTCTTGTTCATGCTGGAAGAGTGGTTTCACTTCTGAGTTCGGATGATCTTCAAGGTTTCTGATGATTTTTACGGACAGCTGCAATAAATAATGGCCCAATGGTATTAATTTTTCTTCCTCGTACAGCTTATTAATAAATTCCTTGAGGTGTCTAGCGTGCGCCACCTGAATCGCGGTCTTTATCTTCCCTAGGGGTGGGGTTCGAAGACTTTTCTGGCCGGAGCATTTAGGTCCTTTCGCTTTATATGACTTTACCTTCTCTTACCATCTCAGTCGTTGGACTTTAATTCGTTAAATTCGTGCAGTTCATAGTTATATCTTCTCATCAACTCCCAGTCTATGCATACGGGACCAAAGATCACACCGAGAATATTTTCCTTTCGAAACATCATAAAGCGTTCTCATCCACTTTCGAAAAAGTGCATTTCTCTATGGCATAAACAAGGATCGGGATGATGAGTTTTTATAGAGAGACACTTTAGTTGCTCGAGAGAAAACTTTGCTACTCAATTGCTTTCTTAGTCCAAGGAAGCAGCGCTTGGCAAGAGATATTCTCCATTTGATTTCAGCGCTGGTGTTGTTGCCTGAATTAATAGCGGCGGATGCCTAGGTAGACAAAGTCCTTAACTACCTCAAAATTATAGCTGGCTAGGGTGAAGTTCTGTCCAAGACGTCGGTGTTCTTTCTTAATGACAGCAGATAGTTATCCTCATGCTCACAAAAGCGCCGCTGACATCACGCTTTGTTATTTCAATTATATCAATGGTCGGCTTATCCGAGTTATTGGACGGACTTTTGAAAGATAGTGCCTCTTGCGTTGACGAGTGAGTTTTGCACTATTCTTTCAAGAACGATGTTGAACAAGACGCACGACAGAGCATCGGTTTTTAGGCAACCTTGACATCAAATACATTGGTGAGATCTTTTCCGACCTTGATGAAGCAGCGTGTGTTCCCTATCGTCATCCTACACAAACGGACAGATTTTTCTCTTTAGTATATGGTTCGACCCTACAGATGCTATCATATACTTGGCTTTGAAATCGATGAAAAGGTAGTATACGTGTCGATTTGAAGTTCCTGGGTTTTTCCAAGATCTGCCGTTATGATCGATGGTAGATTTTCCTGGTCTAAGGTCACACTGATATGGACCTATCAGGTCGTTGACAAAAGGCTTCAAACGTTCACAAAATACGGCAGAAAGGATATTGTATGCGATGTTCTGGAGACTAATGCCTCTCTTGTTGGAGCAGTTCAGAGGGACTACATTCTTGAGGATCGGGCAGACAATCCTGAGGTCCCATTTATCGAGCATGCATTCTTACGCTTTGAACAGTTAAGCAGCGAAGCCCTCAGCTCCACCGGCTTAGTTTGTGTATATTTCTTCGTTCGTGGGTTACGGTGTAGTCTAGTGCAAATACGGAGCACTTGATGCTTGATGCATACTTCTTGAATTTCACCTTGTTTGGAAAAATTGACTCCCAAGTACTTCGATGATGATTTGACTGCTATTTCAGTGTTGTCTGGAAACTTTAATTTGATAACATCACGGAGTATTGTAAACACTCATCTTCGAATGCCAGTTACTGGTGTAAGGAAGCAGATGAGTTCGGTCTTTCCACCGTTTATCTTCAGTTCCCATTCCCGTAATTTTTTAATGTGCTCTTGCACTCTCGTGGCAGCAATTTTTGGTGAAAAAGCGGTGTTGTCTGCATAAAGCTTCGTCCTTGTACCTGGTAGATTGACTGGTTGATCAGAAGTAGAAATGTTGAATAGCAGCGGTCTAGATTTTTATCTTAGAGGCACTCCAGCGTTGCTTCCCTTTGTTGATGATACCTAAATATTTTGCTACCTGTACATAAAAAAGTCTAAGGTTTAGGAATCTTTTGTTATTCTTACCAAGTGATTAAGAAGTCCAAGTTCCAAGAGTTTGAAGATAGTAGTCCATTTATCTAAACGCTGTCGAAAGCTTTTTCGTTGTCCAACAAGCATACTGTAGTCGTTTCCTTTTTATTGAGTCCAAGTTTAACATGCCTCTGAAGTCCCAGCAGTGGTTGAAGTCGAAGATTGTTTATTTCGAAACGGTACTGGATCTCCGGTATGGCATCTCTTTTTCTACAGAAAACGTTATTTCCATATCAATACCTCAAGTGGCTTGCTCATACAACAGAGCAACGAATCTGGCCGATATCCTTCCACATTTGCGTGGTTGTTGTTCTTCGAAAAGGTGACGATTTATAACGTTTTCTAGGATGCAGGGAAATAGCTGTTGTTCAGACAGTTTGTTGAAACAACAAGATTTGGTAATTGCTGAGGTACGTAGTTAGAAATCTTGTCGCTTCCTGCAGATTTTCTAGAGTTTCTAGTGAAGATAATGTCGGCAAATTCTTCAGCAGAAGTGAAAACAACTGTCAGCAGTGGCTCCAATGAGGGGTTTTCTTGGTTGAACAAAGTTTCGGTGGTACCTGATATCTCCTCAAAGCGAGTTTCTACTTCTTCGATAAAGTCAGGAAGGTAAATGTGTGGGCTGCCTTTAAAACTATCCTCAAAGTGATAGGCAAGAAATTTTTAAGAAACTTGAAGAATGCGTGCTTATCTCTTCCTCTATCGGTCTAGTAATAATACGCACAAAAATTTATCTTTAAATAATCATATAATAAAACGGCAAACATGTTTTTTGTGGTACACTTTACGCGGCCCACAAGAACCGAAGGGGCATAAATTACATATTAAACGAAAGCATTTTTTGCATAGATGTGCACAATGCCAAAATTATTTAAATATACTACACAGAAATTGTTTAAAACAACAAATAAAAATTTTTACAATATACTGTCATACAGTTTTAGCACAGATAATTATCGACTAGCGACATCTGTTGCTGAGCATACATTTACACTATACTGTCATACAGTTACTTACATACATTATAATGTATTTATCTGTGGTTTAAGTTTAGGAAAAGTTAGAACCATTTTAACTTTTGCTTTTGTTGTTGTTTGGAAAAATACAGCACATTTTGTTCACTTTTCACTCTTTGAAGTTGAATGACAGTTAAGTCTTAGAGTATTAACTACATCTATCAGGCAATTTCCGTGTTAGGCTAGGCGCGCACATTCAATTTTAGTTGCACAACTGTTTCGTTGCTTATAGAAAACAGATGAACTATTTGGTTGAATGTCCGCGCAGGTGCATATAATTATATGTTACACAAAATAGCGAACTCTTTTTGGGCAATCGCTTAGTTTTTGTCAAAACACAAACTTCTTAGTTGCTCGAACGAAGCAGATGCGAAACCAAAAATTGAATGTGCGCGCCTAGCCTTAGTGTTTTCAAAAAGTGAAATTTGGAACCATTTCAAATTTTACCTTTTGTGTTTTTCGAGATGGAAGATAGAAATTTGAAATGAGTTGGAAAAAAGAGAGCATGTAGTTCTAGCTTTATTCTATGCGTTACTGTTTTCAAATCTTCCCTGAAAATAAAATATCCCCCTGGTTTGACAAGAATGCATTAACAAGCAAACAAAATATCAAATTCGAATTAGGGCTGAGTAAATGGTTCATTTCAAATGATTGAATCGTTCAACAATCGATTACGAAAATGATCCGATCATTTCAACCAACCGACCATTCGATCATTTTCATTTCACTGAAATGATTCAATACTGTTCCTATTCGATTTTGATTTCGATTTCGATGATAAGATTGACTTATGGCTTTGATAGTTCTCACAAAATATTCTATTATTGCAAGCCATAAATTGCCAAATAACATCGAATGATGATTACTTTGTACATGGATTAAAAAGTGTCAAAAAAGTTTTCGGCTGACATTTTGTACAAAATACACTTTGTACGTCAAAGCTGAATTATCTATTTGTCAAGTCATAAACTGTCAAATTCCATCAAAGGATGGCTAAGATTTCGATGGATTAAAAAACGTCTATAAATATCCAAAAAAAAAAGGTATTTTATTTGTTGCTCCGGAAAAGAGCAGCAATTTTAGGGCTTTTGGCTAACATTTTGTACGAAATACTCTTTGAACATATAACTGAATTCGTCCTCTATTCGTCAAGCTATAAACTGTCAAATTCCATCAAATGATGGCTACGCTGTCGATGGATTAAGAAACGTCCAAAAATCCACATTAAACATACCGGATTCTGATACATCAAATAACATCAGTTCAACCCAACAAGTGTTTTTGCGGCCTACAACATCAACAAC
Source organism: Philhelius festivus (assembly GCA_963931855.1). Taxonomy (NCBI): domain Eukaryota; kingdom Metazoa; phylum Arthropoda; class Insecta; order Diptera; family Syrphidae; genus Philhelius; species Philhelius festivus. The sequence goes on along the minus strand of OZ007557.1, from coordinate 49,526,654 downwards.
CAATCTGCAACGTGTCAAAAATCTGCAATGTGTCAGAAATGTGTATAGGTTTGAAAAAAAATCATGAATTATCTGTCTTTTATTGAATGATAATGAATTAAATAAATAAATTGGTTCTCGAATTTCGAGAGCTGGGTCGGCTAGTATGTTTAAATTATTAAATATTATTTATTATTTTTAAATAATAAATTCATTAATTTGTTTAATTAAAATGTTAATGTTTCAAGTAATAATTTACCAAAAAATGTTTATAATGAGACAAGCTAGACAATTAATTGAGCGAAATATTGACCCTGATAAAGCATTCCACATTCGTGTGAGATTGAAAAATGCAGGTAATGTTTCAATTTTTATTGAATTATTCATATTATTTATATTGAAGAGTGAGAATGGATTTGAGTTAGCATGGTAAATTACCGATTAATATATAGCTATCATCTCAAAGAGTCCCACAAGAACGTGATAATGTTGAAAGATTTTTCTAAACTTTTTTATTCCAGTCGTTCTTATGTATTTTGGTTGATGTATGTATTTTATCCGTTTTGTGACAACGTGATTTATGTTATTCTTCGCAACAAAATAAGAACCGGTATTAATTTGTTTTCAATAGAAAAAGATAGGGATCAAATGTTTCGTGTATTGAAAACAAATGAATTATAAATGTTTATAAAAAAGAAATAATTTTTGCATTGAAGTTTTCGTAAACATCATTATGAACGTGACATATATCCCCGGATACCTTTAAGGCTATTAATTGTGAACGAATAGTAGGAGTGTTGAATAACTAATCCTTTGTTTCTCATTTAAGAATAAATTTAGTTTAAGTGAATCGTTATGAAATGAGCTTTTATAAATTTTCGATTTTTCTAATAACATTACTCGTTAATGTATACATTCGTACGTTGATAGAATACTATTCTATTCATCTTAGAAATAATTTAAATTGCCTCATGAATCAGAGATACAAAGTTTCGTGTTTAATCTAACAGTGGTGTTTTTTAAATTATATTCTAAGAAATCTTGGACTCAGAATCGGAGTTATTGAAAAGTCAATATTCCGAAAAGCCTTTCAGAGACAATTAATAATATTTAAACAAAGAAATTATAGAACATACCATACAAATGTTAAAAATTGTAATAAAAAAATAATTAATTCTTCAAAAACGGGTCTAAAAATGTTGCTAATATTTTGTCTGTAACATTTTATTTCAAAGAATCATTAAATAATTTTTTTATTTAAATTTAAATTTTTTGATTTTTTTTTCTAAATATATTTTGTATTGAAAATTCGATTTAGAATTTCTTGTTATTTATTTGATTTATATTATAAAAAGACTTAAGATTTGAGCAACAAATGTTGCTCTTAGAAATGTGTTTAAGATATTATCTAATTCAAATAAAAATTTAAATGTTTTGTATTGCATAAAGGGTTTTTTTTCAATTGCGTAATGGTGGCAGCCATGTTGTTTTGGTGCAATTCTGTCTGTCTGTCTTTTCGACTACAGCCTAAACGGCTCGACCGATTTTTCTTAAACTTCGTAGATAGTATTTTTATTTTTCCCCCACAAGTTTTTTTCTTTTTTTTTAAGACTGAAAATAACGGTACCTGCCATACGAATTTTTTCGAAATTTTATAATTTTTTTTTTTCTCAAAAACTGCTCGACAGATTTAAAAAAAAAAGATACAAAAAAATTTAATTTAGTTAAAGCTAAATACTGGTTGAAAAAAATTTTCCGAAATATGGTTAATGACCCCCAGAAATATTTTTTTTAGTTTTTGATTTTCTCAAAAACGGTAGAACGGATTTTGATCATTTTTTTTTGGCTAAAGCTCCCCAAAAATTTAAATAGAATTGTGTATTCAAATTTTCAAAAACTTTTGTTTTGGATTTAAAAAAAAAATTCAAATTTTTTTTTCAAAACTCAATATTTTGAGAACCTTATACTAGATTTTTTTCAAACTTGATAAATAAAAGTTTCTCAACATAATCTATAAGATGTATGAAAAAAAGTTTTATTTTACCTAAAAATAAAGGTACCCACCATACAAATGTTAAAAAATGACTTTAAAAAATCGTATTTTTCTCGAAAACGGCGCCTAGAATTTTGATAATTTTTTTTGTTTCAATTAATTTTAACGATCTTTAATGTAAGAGAAAAAAATTTGAAATTAAGATATTACAGCTTGTATCTACCATAGAACCATTTTTTTTTAAATTTTGAATTACTCATTATCGACATATCGGATTTTAATGAAATTTTTTTGAAAAGTCTAGAAATCATTGCATTTCAAAACTTTTTAAAAAATATTTTCTGAATTTTTGAAAAAAAACTCATTTTTTTGGAAGATTCGATATTTTTAAAACGTCTCAATATTTTTTTTGGAAATTTAATTTTCATTCGTACAGTAATAAAAACTTAAAGCTAGCATACCATATTTTGTTCTTAAAAATCTTTTAAAAATTTTGTATATAGAAGCTTATTTTTGAAACTACTACAAGAACTTATAAATTTTGTTCTTGCATAAATTCATATTTGCATAGCATTCTGTTTGTGTCTCTTCCTACTAAAAGAATTTGAATTTTCTCTAATAGCATTCGTTTTTAAAATTCCTAGTCTAGTACATAGGAGCAAATTCGTGCGACCCAGTCGTGCATTTTATTTTTTATGTGAAGGCTTCTCAGCTGTTTTTTCAATTTTTTTTTTTGGAAACTCAATATTTTAATATAAGTTATAAGATTTAAAAAAAAAATAATTTTACCTAAAAATAACGGTACTCTCCATACAAATGTTAAAAAATGTTTTCGAAAATCGTATTTTTCTCGAAAATGGTTAAGAGAATTTTGCTAAATTTTTTTTTCTTTTGATTAATTCTTATGATCTATAATCAAATAAAAAAAATTTGAAATCAAGATATTACTGACTTTACCTACCATAGAACCATTTTTTCAAATTCAGGATTTCTCTTTATCGACCAAACGGATTTTAATGAGAAGCTTCTAAAACGTTAAAAAACATTGCATTTCAAAACTCAAAAACAAATAATTTTTGAGTTTTTGAAAAACAAAAATCTATTTGTTTTTTGGAAAATTTGATATCTCAGAAACGGCTCAATATTTTTGTTTTGTAAATTTAATTTTTATTTGAAAAATAATAAAAACTTTAAATTGGCGTTCCAAAATTTTTTTTTATAAACGTTTTAAGAATTTTGTATATAAAAGCTTATTTTTCTAAGAACCCAGTACAGACTTATAATTTTTCTTCTAGCATAAGCTAATATTTGCTTGAATCACATGGCATCCTTTTTTTAGCTAAAATAGTTGTTTTAGTCTATTAAAAAAATCAATTTTATGCTTATGAACAGTTTTCTCTAATAACTTTAATTTTTGAAATTCTTAGTCGTTTACATAAGAGCAAGTTCGAGAGACCCAGTCGTGCATTTTATTTTTGTTTTACTTGGATTAGTTTTGATTTATCACTTATCCCTTAAAAGTTGTTAGAATATGTATTAAATGTACATCAAATAACATTTAAAGATGATACATGAATATTTTTCCCCAATTAAAATAACCGATGAATCAATTTTATATTCTTAAATGATTATTTTGTCTTAACTCAAATAACAATATCAAACTGCTATGCTTTCAGCTGGGACTCCACTCATCTACAGTCCTGCCCCACGTGGCTCTTGTGATAGTTGCTGCCCGATCAGAGAAGTACAAGATGTCAAGTTCTTCCTTTACACAAAGTGAGACCAAATAAATGCCTCTTCCCAAGGACTAAATCAATAATTTTGTCTTCGTCCATTAAAACAAATATAGCCAAAACCCTAGCAACCCCTATCAACTCTATCTCAACAACGACCAACGGTTGCAGCAGAGTAATTTAAATAAGTCACATCCGCTGGTGATATACCTCCATGGATTCTCAGAGTCATCATCTGGTGATGAACAACAAAGTAGTCAACAAATTAAGGATGGTATAACTTCACTAATCACATTGTCTTATTCCCTCTCTCTCTCTCTGTCTCTGCCATCTCCAGAGATGTGGAACTTAATTCAATTTTTTCTTCCATTTTCATTCTATATGTATTTCTTTCTTCCATTTTCCCGAATGCACCACACAACACACAAACTGTGTACATAGCTTTCCTCAAGGCCGGAAATTACAACGTTATCCTGGTTGATTGGAGTCCACTTACAGCAATGCCATGGTACACAAATTCAGTGGATAACATACCTATAGCTGGACGGTATATTGCTCGGTTCTTGCGCTACCTAATCGGCACCGGCTTCCCTAAGGCACAGATTCATGTGATTGGCTTCAGTTTGGGTGCCGAAGTTGCAGGCTTCGCTGGGCAGCAAATTCAGGAATGGGGAGTTGTGCTGTCAAGAATAACAGGTTTGTGTGATAAATTGAATTGAGTTTGAGTTTTCAGGAAATTGAACAAAAAACAAAAAGCTTTTAACTTTCCAAGGTCGCAATCGCAACGATGTAGCACGTTTTGGGTATAGTTTGATTGATGTAATAAATATTTCAAAAGTAATATAATATGGGTACTCTATGGTACATAAAGTCTTGTGCGAATATATGTTTATTGATATTGCGAACAAACTTTGGCGACAAATAAATTAGTGTCGGTCGGCCAGATGGTTTAGAAGTTTGCTCACGATGAACCAACACAAGAATTACGAGAAGAGCATTGATTGAGAGTAGTATTTGTTTGTGGTTTGTCTTTTTTTTCTACATCATGGGGACGGGTTTTGATTTAACAAACCTACAATTCACACTGGCTATGCATCTCGCTCATTAGACCGATCCTTACATATGGAGTAACAGTATGGTGGACTGCGCTGGGAACAGCAACAAACCACGATAAGCTCAGCAAAGTCGAACAGCCTGCTTAGTCATGGGTGATGGAGCTCTGCTCCGCTCAACTGTACTTGATGATGTTCTGTTTCATCTTATACCGCTAGATATCTTTAGCAAACAATCGGCCTCTAGCACAGCCATTCGGCTTAAGGCCTCCTCACAGTGGATCAATAATGATATTGGCCACTCCATTATACTGAACTCGTTCAGATCTCTACCTAGTAACGTCGATTACATATTCAATAAAAACTTCCTAGTATTCATCCCTTCCATGTCTACCTGGGAAAATGAGTCATTTTTTGGCAGACGAAGCGATTTTCTATACAGATGGATCTAAACCCGATGATGGGGTCGGTGGATGCGTATACTTCGAAAGATTAAATCTATGTCAGTGGATAACATACCTATAGCTGGACGGTATATTGCTCGGTTCTTGCGCTACCTAATCGGCACCGGCTTCCCTAAGGCACAGATTCATGTGATTGGCTTCAGTTTGGGTGCCGAAGTTGCAGGCTTCGCTGGGCAGCAAATTCAGGAATGGGGAGTTGTGCTGTCAAGAATAACAGGTTTGTGTGATAAATTGAATTGAGTTTGAGTTTTCAGGAAATTGAACAAAAAACAAAAAGCTTTTAACTTTCCAAGGTCGCAATCGCAACGATGTAGCACGTTTTGGGTATAGTTTGATTGATGTAATAAATATTTCAAAAGTAATATAATATGGGTACTCTATGGTACATAAAGTCTTGTGCGAATATATGTTTATTGATATTGCGAACAAACTTTGGCGACAAATAAATTAGTGTCGGTCGGCCAGATGGTTTAGAAGTTTGCTCACGATGAACCAACACAAGAATTACGAGAAGAGCATTGATTGAGAGTAGTATTTGTTTGTGGTTTGTCTTTTTTTTCTACATCATGGGGACGGGTTTTGATTTAACAAACCTACAATTCACACTGGCTATGCATCTCGCTCATTAGACCGATCCTTACATATGGAGTAACAGTATGGTGGACTGCGCTGGGAACAGCAACAAACCACGATAAGCTCAGCAAAGTCGAACAGCCTGCTTAGTCATGGGTGATGGAGCTCTGCTCCGCTCAACTGTACTTGATGATGTTCTGTTTCATCTTATACCGCTAGATATCTTTAGCAAACAATCGGCCTCTAGCACAGCCATTCGGCTTAAGGCCTCCTCACAGTGGATCAATAATGATATTGGCCACTCCATTATACTGAACTCGTTCAGATCTCTACCTAGTAACGTCGATTACATATTCAATAAAAACTTCCTAGTATTCATCCCTTCCATGTCTACCTGGGAAAATGAGTCATTTTTTGGCAGACGAAGCGATTTTCTATACAGATGGATCTAAACCCGATGATGGGGTCGGTGGATGCGTATACTTCGAAAGATTAAATCTATGTCTCTCTTTTCGTCCGGCCAATCACTGTTGCGTAGCGTGTTCCAGGCAGAACTTCTGGCAATAAAAGAAGTCCTCTCTTGGCTCAAAGAAAACGTGATATCGACTACCAATATACTCATCTTGTCGGACAGTCAAGCTGCCATAAAGTCATTGGACTCTGTTTCCATAAATTCACTAACAGCCCAAAATTGTCGATCATTTCTGGTGGAGATGGCAGAACAGTTCAACATTCACCTTATTTGGGTGCCGGGTCATAGAGACATTCCAGGTAACTGCAAAGCTGACGAACTTTCAAAAAATGGAACAACTTTACCTTTACCGGGTAATTAAAATGAACGACTGGGTCGCACGAACTTGCTCTTATGTAATAGACTAAGAATTTCAAAAGTGAATGTTATTAGAGAAAAACTGTTCATAAGCATAAAATTAATTTTTTGAATGACTAAAACAACTTCTTTACTAGTTGGAGGTAAAAATAGGATGCCATGTGATGCAAGAACAAAAATTGTAAGTCTTTGTTGTAGTTTCCTTAAATAATAAGCTTTTATATAAAAAAAATTTTAAAACATTTTTAAGAAAACATTTTGATACGCCAATTTAAAGTTTTTATTATTTTTCGAATAAAAATTAAATATACAAAAAAAAATATTGAGCCGTTTTCGAGATATTGAATTTTCAAAAAAAAAAATAGTTTTTTTTCAAAATTCAAAAAAAAAAACTATTTTTCTTAAAGTTTTGAAATGCAATGTTTTTTAAACTTTTTAGAAGCTTCTCTCTGAAAAATTTCATTAAAATCCGTTATGCGGATCATGAGAAATTCAAAATTCGAAAAAATCGTTTAATGGTAGTTACAGTCAGTAATATTTTGTTTTCAAATTTATTTTATTAAATTAAAGATCTTGTAAATTAATCGAAAGAAAAAACTTGAAGCAAAATTCTCGGAACCGTTTTTGAGAAAAATACGATTTTCGAAAACCATTTTTTAACATTTGTATGTTATTTTTAGGTAAAATACATTTTATTTCATATCTTGTAGATTATTTTAAGAAACTTTTATTTATAAAATTTTAAAAACATCGAATATGGGGTTTTCGAAATATTTAGTTTTCAAAAAAAAAATTTGATTTTTTTTTTTAAATCCAAACAAAAATTTTTAGAAAATTTGAATACACAATAATATTGAAACTGCTGGGGAGTCTTAACATAAAAAAATGATCAAAATCAGTTGTACTGTTTTTGAGAAAATCAAAAACAAGAAAATGGTTCCAAGGGGGGTAGCAAAAATAATAATTTTTTGGAAATGTTTTTTCAACCATTACCTAGGTTTAACTAAATGACATTTTTTGAATTTTTTTTAAATATCTGTGGGACAGTTTTTGAGAAAAAAATATATTTATAAAATTCCGAAAAGAATCGTATGGCAGGTACCGTTATTTTCGATCTTAAAAAGAAAAAAACATGTGGGGGGAAAAATTAAATTAAGACAGACAGAATTGCGAGACCCACTTTTTTGGTCTCACTATCATCGTAATGTCAACTTTGATCAAAATCTCGAGTTCGATTTTTTTTCCGAATGCATAACTTGCCTTATAGAAGTTATGAATCGCAAGTTTTTTTTTTTTTTTTTTTTTTTTTTTTTTTATAATTGGCGCGCACTCAAGGGGTTATTACTACCCTTAAAATGATTAACACAGTACGAGCGTTAGGAAAACAAGGAAGGGTTTAAAAGGAGATACCGATGCACATTAGTTTTAAATTTTTGAATATTACAATGGGAAGGAAAAATAGAGCCGGGTAGAGCATTCCACATTCGTGTAGTCCGGCTAAAGAAAGAATCTCTGTATTTCACAGTACGTCCGAAATTGGGCTCAAGGGTAAACTGATGAGCATTCCTAAAAGCATGAGTATTACGGTTAAATTGTTTAAGGGGAGGAATGCAACTGGCTATTTCGCTAGAACACTGTTTATAGAAGTAACGGTAAAATAATGAAAGACAAGAAACATTGCGACGGTGCTCGAGCGATTCAAATGTTTCTGTTATACTTCTATCACCTATCATTTTTAAAGCTCTTTTTTGGATTCTATCCAAGAGACTCAAGTGTGTTATTGGAGCACCTGCCCAAATATGGGAATTGTACTCGAGCTTTGGACGAATATAAGCCTTATAGATTACAGCCAGATCAGAAGGGGTAAAAAATTTCTTGCAATGTCGAAGGAAACCTAAACACTTGGCAGCGTTTTTGGCAACGTCGAATATGTGGTCATTCCACACAAGGTGGTCTGTGATGCACATACCGAGCACAGAGAGTTGTTCAGTTTCCTCAATGCAAGTGCCACTCATGGATAGCGGCATAGGGGGTGGGTTCTGCTTTAACGACAGGAGACAGCACTGAGTTTTTGAAGCATTAAATTCTACACCGTTTTTTATTCCCCAATGAACAATGCTGTCAAGATCAGAATTTAATGAGCTTATCATACGCTGCCGTTCAAGTTCCACTTCCGAAGAACAAGGAAGTGAATCTTTGAACGAATATGAAAAGCTGAGGGTACTATCATCAGCAAAACAATTTAGTGGATTAGAAGTTTCAGATATTATGTGATATTATGGACATGGACTGCATTCTGGTCAAAAAAAATTGTGGGACAAAATGTTATTAACGGTATCTGTCATAGAACCGTTTTTTTGATTTTCGAATTTCTTATCAACGGCTCTAACAATTTGATTCAAAAATTTTCAGCAATAGCCCGCTTAAGTTTAAAATAATATTGTTTATACAAATTTTCGAAAAATAGTTTTTGGGTTTTTGGAAAAAAGTTAAAATTTTTTTTTGAAAAATAAAATTAATATATATCTTTAAAACGTTTGAACGATTTTTTGTTAAATATTTCTTAAAATCTATACTAAAAATTGGACAAAAAATCTTAAAGACATTTGTTATATAAAAAACTACTTTACTTTTTTCCGGAAATCAGACGGAAATTTCATGCGTTTGAACATTTTTATGTCATTAAATCCATGTTTTATATTTATAAAAAGTATTTTAAATTCCAAAGTACTTTTACATAAGAGCAAGTTCGTGCGATCGAGTCGTGCATTATATTTTTTATCTATATTGCTTTAGTAAGATTTTTAAAATTTGAGCTCTTAAGGTCAAATTTTTAAGGTTAAAGTTTTTAGGTCTAGAAGAAATAAAATGTAGTGTAATAACGATTGTCTGTTGGCATCGTTATGAACTATTTCATAAAATATCGAGACAAAATCAGTTCGATTTCATCCAAGAATTTATGTTACAATTATTTTCTAGTTCAGCGATGGCGATTTTTTAAAGCGTACTCACATATTATGTACACGCTTGTAAAGGAGCGAACAACAATAATATTACCCAACGCTACTCGACTTGCTGATTTTTTGTAATTCTTGATGAAATTTGACCTTCTTGATAGTTCCTGGATTTTGAGGATTGATAGAGAATGTTTCCAAACTGCATGTTAGATAGCGTTTTTAAGTTATAAGAGGTTCGTTCGAAAATACGGCTCGAGTAAAAATAAATTTTAGAGAACTGAAGTTTCACTTAATCGAAGTTGACTGTATACATTTTAGTTAAATAAATGGATAGTATGTGTGTATTTTAGTCATAAGAATTAAATATAAGCCCCTTGAACTAAAAGAGTGATTTCGTGAGCTTCATCTTAGGATTCGTCCATTAAGTCTTACAAAATCAACAAGTGCACTTTAGAACAACTTTAAATAGCATGTGACTATTGACAAACGCATATTAGTACGAGTAATGCTTTTAGCTAAATTCTTGAAGTCAAATGCCGTCAACCATATCTCCAGCTTTTATAAATATTTCTAATCTGCCGGCAAAACTGTGAGACAAGGAGACATGTTCTTTTTAAGACTTCATATAAACCAAACTCGTCACTCGTTTTGTTTGTTTAAAACGTTAACATGTGCATAGTTCGTTGAGTGTTTATTTAACTTCGGAGCACCTACAAAGTACTTACTCAAATTTATCTATTGACTGCGAATTGAGTAATTCCATAGTTTTGAGTATTCTTAGTTGTTGGTTTTATTGGCGTGTTAACTTAACCGAATCATTTGCTAAATAAAAAGGTTTTTAATTATTATCGACTGCTAGACATTGCAATCAATCGCTCAGACGTATGTATCTTTTATTATAATCGATGCCTTGGAATTTAATTACTTTTGTATGATGTTGATGTAAGTCTAATGTCACTGATAGAACATTTGTATAGCAAACCTTTCAGAGGTAATTTAATTATAAAAGAAGTATTCGATTAGGCAAAAAGTATAAAAAGCACTGAGTGTATTAAAAATTAAATCTAGAGGAAAGCTTAATTTTGCATAATTGTGAAATGATAATGCGATGAGAAGAAGTAAGTTTCTGTTGTTTTATAGCCAGTCCTACTGAGGAAAACCGGAATAAGTAAAGGGTTTTTCAACAGGGACGCTACAAAAGTAGAGCGACAGGGACAGCAAACGACGCCATATTTCTTTCCGCTCTTTTGACATTTCTCTTCAGTAAGGTTTGCCATTTCATGATGGAAAGATATACGAAATACGAGCTAACAACGACTCGGAGTCAGTGGCTTCAACGTTAAGAGCGCTACGTCCAATTTATGGTCGTCATAATCGTCCTAGCAGATCAACAATTGAGCGTCTAGTGGAAAAATTTGAATCCACAGGCACAGTACAAAATGTTCCCGTGCCAGTGAGACGAAGAAGTGCCCGTAGTGTCGAGAATATTGCTGCCGCTGAGGCTTCAGTTGCAAAAAGCCCAAATTTGTCTCTCACACGTCGTTCTCAAGCGTTGGGCATCTCTGTGACGTCGTTGTGGCGAATTGAAGACTGTCGAACATTGGGTTCAGCGTCTGGACTTCTGCAAGCGTGCCCGTGGTGGCCATGCAAAAGAAATCGAGTTCCATACATAATGGCATCGAACGTACTTTCACAGGAAGAAAGAGTTTCATTGATATCCAAAACCGTTTTTGTTTTATTTAAAAAAACTTTTGTAGCGCTCTTATTGAAAGACCCAATACAATCAAGCTGGAAGGACCTGTAACATTCATTCCGATGAACTAAATTTTTGCATGATCTTATGTCACAAAGGTAGTAAAAATTGTTGGTCATTTGTAAAAAAATGTACGAAACACTACGAAATCCTCAGTTCCAACTTTGTCTTTAATGACACTCCTGTTGAAAGCTCTATAGATAAAGCCAATTTGCTTGCAGCATAGTTTGCTGTTAATTCGACGCTATCAGAGAGAGACATGACTCCTCCTGTACTTGAGAGCGTATACGATCTTATTGGACGAATCTTCTTTCATGCGGCAACTGCTACTAAAAGATCTTGACATTCACAAATGCACTGGCCGGGATTGTATCCCTTCTATTTTTCTGAAGAGGTGTTCTTCCACGCTGGAAAAACCACTGCGTAAGGTTTTCCATCTGTCCTACTCTTCAGATCTCTTTCGTGTGGATGGAAAACAGCGTTTGTCCAGCCTGTCCCTAAAAAAGGCAAATCCTCCTCCCCCTCTAACTATAGACTAATTGTATTTACGTCCCATATTTCCAAGGTCATGGAAACGCTGATCAATTTTCAGCTTGGGACAGTATGGCTTTCGTAGCAAATAGGTCAACTGGTGAACTGATGGTATATTTCACCGAAGAGTGAAATAGCTCTAGAAAAACTAACCAGGGATTTTGAAAACCGCAACCTCTTACAAGGCGTGGTTTTGGAAATATCGCCAACCAAAGACATACGAGTAGTTAGGTAGTTGGGTGTCGAAAATCGATAAAATCACTTTGCCTGAATATATTTCCAATACATAGAGAAATGAAAATTATTTCTGTTTAAGTGGAGTGATTGAATTAAATTCAATTAAAAAGTTTAAGTGGCCTCAACTCCAGGGTGCGTTTCGCCCAGGTACGACAGTGACTCATCAGTTACGACAGCATCTTACTGATGAGCCCACTGTCGTACCTTGGCGAAACGCACCTTGGAGTTGAGGTCACTTGAACTTTTTAATTGAATATATTTCCAATATTTCGATAACGAAACCACCCAGAACGTTTTGGCTTAAATGTGTATATAGATATTGAAAAAACCTTTGGTTTGATGTATATCTCGATAGGTTTGGTGAACTTTGGAAAAGTAATGATTTTTAAAGACAAGTGGTTAGTCCATGATTTTTCACAAAATTAATAAAAAAATAAATTGTTGAGGTTGGTGCACCCATGGAAAGATTTGTTAATTCTCTACTCAAAACTGAAAACTGCAACCCGTTACGAGCCTTGGTTGCGGAAATATCGCCACCCAAAACACATTGTTAGGTAGTTGGGAGTCGAAAATCGATAAAATCACTTTGCCTGTCTATATTTTCAATATTTCGATAACCAATATTTCGATTTCATTAGTTCCAGATTTTTTTTCGTGTCCAATCAATACTTTAAAAATCTGTCTCCATAAAAGTTAATTTTGGTTTTCTTAATTTTTTTTTAAAGAAATTTCGATAGTTTTTAAATTTAGTTTCATATTTTATGCATCTTGTATTACTTTGCCATCCATCGTTTGTATATCTAAGACCTCCCTTTGTTTGCACTTGTCACGTATTACTGGAGTTTTTTTTTAATTTTCGTTAGTAAAATAGCTTTCTATTTGTTTTTTTTTGGTCTTACCAACTTCATCACTGGAAATCCCACATAACAATTTATAATGATCTGATATATCAGTCTCAACGACAGAAGCGAACCGTAAATATTTTCATTTTGCATTCGAACTAGGCAGTGATGTATTCTCGTTTTACTTGTTTTTTTAAGATCTGCTCTTGTATCCGTTTTTTATCAAAATCTTTAGAGCCGCCGTTTTCGAGATAAATAAGATTTTGCATATCAGCTGTAAAAAAAAAGTTCAGTTTCTCCTCTAGGTAACCACCAAGGACCCTAAGTACCGAGTTTGAAGAAAATAGCTACAGTGGCTAAGGTTGTAGGGAGAGGTTCACAGAGACAGACAGATGGAATTTTAATTTAATTTGAATTTAAGTTCAGTTCTACTTGTCGAATCATGGAGGCTTAATATGTAGTTTAATTTTTTTAGAGGCTATATTTTGGTCGGTTCGATCTTACCTTGGCACCCTAGTGTGTCATGGACATTTTTTTTCTGTTCTTGAAAATTAAATTTTAAAATGCGTTGATGAACTTACATATTTCAAGTGTTGAAAATTTTTCTTAAATTAAACTGCAGACACTGTTATATTATTTAATTTTTAAAATTCTATGCCACTCGATTTATAAGAATTTTCATTAACAACCAAAAATCATTTCCCATTAGCAATCAACAAATCTTGATTTTGTTATAAAATTATTTAAGTTACGAGCTGCCTAAAAGACACCCTGTACGTGTTATTTGTTCATTGAAAAGCCTCAATAAATCTTTGTAATCTTATGCCAAATTTAACTATGAATAGTGTTTTTCGTAAACATTTTCTGCTATATTGGATTGCAAGGATTTTCTGCCTTACATACAGTTCCCCTATAACTCTATTAACATACAAAAAATAAAATAAATGGCCATTCCATCGACCACATTACTTATGCAAACAATTTCAAAAATCAATTCAGAGAGCATGTTTCAAGTCAATCCACCCACGTCCACACAGAAACCCACAACAACCAACTACCTATACAAACCCTGTAAGCCTTCTTGCTCTGACTAAAAAACAAAAAACGAAGTCAGGGCCTCTAGAAAAGAAATAAAATTATATCCCTGAATAAGTAAAATGGTTTGCTACATCCCTTTCCGGAGTTGCTTAATAAAATCTTGACATCAAAATGCTGGCTGACCTTTTAATCGTCTTTCGGAGGTGTTGAAAGGAAAATAAATTTATTTTTCGGAATTCTCAAAACACATTAGTATTTTTGGAATTTCTTTGACCGACATTTTTGCACTGAAATTCATTTTGATTTTTTTTTTAAGGATTGGATCCGGCACTGCCACTTTTCAACGGACAAAGCTCAAACCAGAGACTTGGCCCAAAAGACGCACACTTTGTCGATGTCATTCACACGGACGGAGGAGTGCTGGGCAATCCGGAGCCACTGGGACATGCTGATTTCTATCCGAATAATGGAGTACCATTACAGCCAGGATGTGCCAGGCAGGAGATAGCCAATAATCGTTGGTTGAACATTATAAGTGAGTGTTTTTGTTCTCTGATTCTGCACTTTGTTGTAAGTTGTAAATTTATTTATGAGATTGTATTTTTGTTGTCATGACAGTTGGATGCAGCCACCAAAGAGCTTGGCAGTATTTTGTTGAATCTGTGGCCTCAGCTGGGTCGTTCCCATCTGAAAGCTGTGAGAATTCAACGAAGCAGTTTGACAATGAAGAATTCTGCCGAACGGATATGAAAGCGTTTATGGGAATGGGGGCTGATAAACGGTGAGAATTTTAAAGTGTTATGTTCAATTTGTAAGTCCCAGAGGTAGTACGTTTTTATAAATTTTTGGTTAGAGTTCGTATTTGGGATATATACTCGTAGTTACTATTTAAGTCTTGCATTCGTAAGACAAAATGAATATGGATTTCGATAAGTTATGACGTTTCTGTGCAAAATTATTAGCTAACATATAGTTAAATTCATGGGATTGTCATATTTTAAACCTGGCAATTAGTATTTCTCTTACATTCTCCCGGGGTGTTTTTGAATTTTCTTTTGAACCAAACTCATTGTTTCACGCGTGCTATAAGCCCCCTAGGTTCTTGAGAGTTTCGTCGTTTTATCATTTGGAATTCCATTGGACTTTTGTTGGCTTTTTGGGCTTTTTAAAATATAAGATTTATTAAGTTTGGCATTTAAAAAATTCAGTTCGATGAATTCGTATTCAAAGTCGCTTTTGTAACTTAAAGTTTCCAAACCCCTCGTGAACATGACTTGTACAATGCTTTGTAAATACGGCCTAAAAAAAACAGTAAGTAAGTAACAAAATTTTGGAATACCAACATTAAATTTGTATTATTGTGCGAATAAAAATTAAATTTCAAAAATAAGTACTGACCCGTTTTTTAGTTATTGAATTTCCAAAAAAAATGATTTATTTTGTTTCAAAAATTCAAAATAATATTTTTTTAGGTTTTGAAATGGAATGTTTTCTAAACTTTTAAGAAACTTTTCAATAAAAAAATTCATTAAAACTCGTTCTGCCGATAATGAGAAATTTAAAATTCGAGAAAATGGTTCCATGGTAACACAGTCAGTAATATCTTAATTTCAATTTTTTTTTAAATTGATTATAAATCATAAAAATTAATCGAAAGAAACAAAGTTTTATCCAAATTCTATGCGCCGTTTTCGAGAAAAATACGATTTTCGAAAACCATTTTTTAACATTCGTATACTTATTTTTGTATGGGCCGATATTTTAAGATAAAATTAATTTTTTTGTCTCACAGTTTGTAGATTTTATTAAAAGACTTTTAAGTTTTCGAAGTACAGTCAAACTTCCTTATAACGTAAATTTCTCTACTCTATAGCGAATTTCACTCTGTTCCCCTTCACCTTAAAAATATCCTAGATGAATTAGATTCTTTATAACGAAATTCTCTATAGCAAAATTCTCTATATAAGGAAATTATGTTTTTTTTTTACGAAATGTCAATTTTAAATTCTGAAATCAAAGCCTAGTATGATTTTTGTTCCTAATTTTAGAAAGGAACTCCCCGTTTTGGCAAGAATTTTCTTAAAGTGGATATATGAAAAGTGTCCATAATGTAGTAAAACTTTTACGCAACAGGTCAATCGTTTGATTTCACCATTCGAATCGTTTATTCGAAATTTCCCAAGGGCAAGGCTGTTTCACTATCGGACAAATTGTCTATTATCGGAAAAGTTAAAAATTTGGAGTGTCCTTTAGTAAATTTTCGGTAATTTAAAAAAAAAGTTAAATACTAATTTTAAAGTTTGCCAAATCAATTTCATATAGAAGCCAAAAAAAAAAAAAAAAAACAAAAAAAAAAAAAATACGGTGATGTGGATAAAGCAATGTTAAAATTGTTTTAAATAAATTACATTTTCTATATAACGAATTTTGTACAAAACTTCTTTATAACGAAGCAATTTTTGTTCCCTTGAAGGTTCGTTATAGAGAAGTTTGACTGTATTGTGTTTTGAAAAATTTGAATTTTTTTTTAATCCAAAACAAAATGTTCTTTAAAACTTTGAATAAACTCTACTATTCACAACTTCAAGGGAGCTTTAGGATCAAAAAAAAAAAAATATCAAAATCGGTTGTATCGTTTTTGATAAAATCAAAAACAAAAAATGGTTCTAGAGGTGGGAGAGTAACGAAATGCCGCCGCACAAAATCCCGAATCACCAAATCTCGCCGAAAATAAAAATAAAAATCCCGCCGACAGATATTTTTGGAAATATTTGGCGGGATTTTTAATACTATTTTAGTACTATTAATAAAATATTTTATTTTGATTTATTTTTAAACAAATGGAAAGTATTTAAGGAACTGTTGGTTCGAGAAAAATTCAGTTCTTGTTAGAACTCCGAGGAGGTAAGACTTCCTCCATCTTTAGAGAGATAAGATGATTTTCAATGGCTTGGGCAATTATTTTGGACTCCTACGAAAAATATTTTTGGACATTTTGTCAAAAATATTTTTTTTAACAAACTTTTTTTCGACAATTTTTTTGAAGAAATTTTGATTTTTCGTACATTTTTTTGTGGATATTTTTTTTTTTTAAATATTTCTTGACAAAATTTGCTACCCAAGGTTCTTTTAATCAAAAAAAAAACTGTTTACATTGGCGCCTGCTAACCGGCTTAACATAAACTGCAAGCACACCAATTATTAACATCATGTATTATAAAATTTTTATATCTCTAAAGTCGATTTTCTGAAAAACTAAGTGCCGTAGACCTATCAAAGTTTACACCTTTTTTTTATGTGACTTGTGGCTAAGCCAAGCATCTTAGAGAATTAAAAAATACATATTCGTGCTCTAGGGAGTGCCACCTTTTCAATCCACGTATCGCATGAAACGAAAAACAATTTTTTATCTTTAAACGCGATTTGCGGCTAAACGGATTTCTTAGACCTCCCAACGTTGACATTTTCAAACGTGATTTCTGGCTAAGCTAGGTATGTTAGCGAGTTAAAAGTTGCATATTCGTGATGTAGGGAGTGATGTTTCACATGATTTTTTTTTTAAACTTTTTTGGACATTTTTTTTGTAATTTTTTATTTGCTAGACTCGAGATACTTTCAAGACTTCATACTTATACTTTTTTAGACTTCTCTTCAGCTTTAAGCCAATCAGAGCTCGTTAAAAATCAACGAAATGAGAGCGGTCATCTTCGTATTGAATATTGCAGTACTTCGTTCTCGTTGCTTCTCATTGATTCGAGTCACCATTACTATGGAAATGAAAATCCATATACTATGCTGTCAATTTAGTATTGAAACGGCGGGATTTCGTGATTCGGGATTTTGTGAATCGGGATTTTGTGATCCGGGATTTCGTACCCAAACCCCAGAGGTACCATAAAAAATATTTTTCACTAAATGAAATTTGGTGATTTTTTTTTTAAATCTGTGGAACAGCTTTTGAGAAAAAAAAATATTTATGAAATTTCAAAAAAATCGTTATTTTGGTCTTAGAAAAAGAAAAAAACGTGTGGAGGAAAAATTTCAAAGACAGGCAGACTTACAGAATTCACGAGACCTACTTTTTTTCTTGTTCTCTATCATCGTAATGTCAACTTCGATCAAAATCTCGATTTCCATTTTTTTTACGAATGACTAATTTGCCATATAATTCATGTATGTCGCAAGTAAAAATTGAAATTAAAACATTACTGACAGTACCTACCACAGAACCATTTTTGGATTTTCGACTTTCTCATTGTTGGCAAAACGGATTTCAATGAAATTGCTTAACATAAATGATTTTTTCGATTGTTGAAAAAAATGCAATTTTTTGGAAATTGGACATCTCATAAACTTTTTTTTTTTTTTTGAAAATTTATTTTTCCTTGCACAATAATATAAAATTTAAATTTGGGGTTCCAAATGTTTTTTTTTTAAATTGTAATAAAAAACGGAACAAATATTAAAAAAAATTCTTGCATAAATTCATACTTTCTTGAAATTGGTGACATTGATTTAGTCATTAAAAAAAATTAATTTTATGCTTATGACCTATGACTTATTAGAGACATAACATCCATTTTCAAAATTCGAATCCCCCCCAAACATGAGAGCAAGTTCGTGCGATCAAATCGTACATTTTATTTTCTTCAAATTTCCTCTTTGCCGATTTTCAATTAAATTCGCAACTGTAATACATTATTGAGAAAACTATTTACATATTCGAATTATGATTCAATTTTGCAGTAAGATACTTTTCAATAATCAAAATAATATTGCAGACAAAATAATATCTGCGACAAACAAGAAAATTGTATTCGAAAATCTAAAAAATACAATTTTACTAATATTCTTAGAATAGTTTAATGTGTGATAACTAGGGTTCGGATTTCCATGCAAATGCATATTTTTTTAGGAACACCTTGGAAGCAAGGCAACTAATTATGTGTACGAATCAAGAAATTTCCTTTAAAATGGCATTTAACCGTTAGTGCATATTTTTGCATATTTTACTATAAATGCATATTTTGCATTTTTTTGTGCATATTTTACTATAAATGCATATTTTGCATAATTTTGCATATTTTTAATAATAAATTTATATTTTTAAAGTACCTACCTATATTGTTCAAAAACTAAACTAGGCAGTAAAAAAAAATGTAAATTTTATGTCAGTGCAAACGAACTTTAAGACTTTTATCTATTTTTTTTATTCATTTCACAATCTTGAACCATATTCAAACACCACAATATAAAGCATTATATTTATAAACAAAGGTGCATATATATGAACTTGATTAGATTGTTGAAATGAAAAAAAAATTAAGTCTGTGTATTTGAAACTACATATATAAATAAGATCAAAATTTAAACGATCATCTATCAAAAACGAAAGTATGTGGGTATAATGTGGTAAAGCTTAAAGTGCGAAACAGATTTTTATTATTATTTATTTATTAATTCATTATTCAAAATATACAATTATAAAATCTTATATCTATACATTATGAATAAGTAGTGATATATATAATCGAAAAAAAAATTTTTTAATTAGCTAGAATATCACTTCAAAAAATAATCAAAAACAATCCATTATACATATTTTTTGTTTGTTTTGTACACTGAGATTTTGTAGTGGGGTGAACAGGTATTTTTATTTCAATTATGCTTATATTCATTTTATTATCTTTAAATTGAAAATTCAATAATCTAACGGTTTATGATGTATACACCAGTAAATTTTTAATTTCATTATGATTGTAATTCAGAAGCCAAAGTTTAACTTGCTTTAAGAAAGAAGATGTATTATTCATCAGGAGCCTTAAATTCGGAGGCAGTGTATTGAACAGTTTATGAGCGACGATAGTGAAAGAGTTCCTAAAATGATGAGTCCGAAATGAAGGTATATTGACGATAGAAGCCGAAGTGCTTCGTAACCGTCGTCGTGAGTCTGTTATAGGACTCTGCAAATATCCACTTTTTATAAAAAAGACCTTTAATACTTTAAAATAAAACAAATGCTTTACCGGGAGAATATTCATGTTTCTAAATAGCGTCATAGAGGGACTAAAACGATTTGCATTACCTATGAAACGAACTGCTTTTTTTTGCAATACTAGCAAATTTTGGATGTAAGACGTAAAGGTACCTCCCCAACAAGAAATTCCATATTGTAGTCTTGAATGAAATAAAGCAAAATAGACTGATCTTAACGTGCTAATGCTTAAGTATTTTTTTAAAAGGAATAAGTGCCGAAGAGAAACTCGAAAATACTGCTTCAAGTACGAAATATGCTCTAGCCAATTCAAATTGTGATCAATGAAAACTCCTAAATATTTAAATTTGTTTACAATTTCGATTGCAAAACAACCTGGTCCACACCGTAAGTCATTATTGAATGAACTATCGTTAAATCCCTGACAGCTACAGTCCAAAGTAAATTGTTTGCAATTACCTGAGTGATAGTAAAAATCTATGTCAGGAGGCTCTCTGTTTTGAATGCTAAAAAACATTAATTTAGTTTTATTACTGATCACTAACTTATGAGTGAGCAACCAAACACTCAATATACACACGTCGTGATTTATATCAGCAAGTAGATTAAGAGCGCTCGATGAATCATAAGCAATCCCAAGGTCATCTGCAAAGGCTGTTGGTTTTCCTCTGAACTGCTGGGAGAACAAAGAATTAATGAAAATTAGAAAGAAAATTGGTCCAAGTACTGAGCCTTGAGGCACTCCTTTATTGATAGACACAGAATCACTAAGGCGAGTGTTTATTCTCACTATTTGAGTTCTATTTTTGAGGTAGGAAGAAAGCCAACATAATATAAAGCCTCGAAAACCAGCAAGGTATAGTTTTTCTATGAGGATGTCATGATCCACCATGTCAAATGCTTTGGTTATATCAACGAAGAGTCCAGCACAGTATTTTTTTTCGTCTAATCCCTTGAAAATAATTGAACTAAAGGATAATAGAGCATCTTCAGTAGAAAGACCCTCCCTAAAACCAAACTGAGCGGCGTTGAAAAAATTTATCTTTTTAAGAAAGTTTATCATTCTGTGTTTTATAGCTTTTTCAAAAATTTTGGATATAGATGAAAGTAGTGAAATAGGCCTGTAGTTGTTCTTATCCTTTTTGTTTCCTTTCTTGAAAAGAGGTAAAACATAAGCACATTTTAATTGATCTGGAAAAATTCCTTCATAAACGCTCAAATTAAAGAGATGAACCAGTATATCAACGAGATTTAATGCAATTTTTTTCAAAATAAAATTAGAAATTCCATCGTAGCTACTAGAATTGGAATTATCTAAGCTGTTAATGATTTTCAATAATTCTGAACCCGAGATTGGTTCGAAAAAAAAGCTCCCAGGTAAATTAGTGCAATCAGTTAAGACAGAGCTGGAGCAATGTGCGCAAAAGTAGTTATTAGTCATTGTCGAGGGATTATCACCAACGGATACAAAGAATTTATTAAAAATATTAGCTACTAGAGATGGATCAGCAATATCCTGGCCATCAATACATAAGGTAAGGCAATTTTCCTTATCTTTAGATTTTCGATTGGTGATAGAATTTATTACCTGCCACTCTTTTCTAGGATTATGCTGAGCACTTCGAAATTTAATATGAAAATAGCTCTCGCGACTAGTTTTAATTTGAAATTTTACTTTTTTGCATAATGCTCTAAATCGTTTTTTTAAGCTTTGATTCAACGGATGCTTTCGACACTTTTTAGATAATTTGTTTTTTAATTTAATAAGTTTGAGCACATAAGAAGAGATCCAAGGTTTTAATTTAATATCAGATTTTCTTTGTAAATGTGAGCTGGTGCAAGCTTGCAAATAGCCCTGCAAAGTATTCGAAAATAAATTGTAAGCCTCATTTATATTACCCAGAGTGTACACCTCACACCAATCTTCAAGTAAAAGTTTGTTGTTTAGTTTTTCAAAATTAATTTTCTTAACGGAGGTTTCAGTTACAATACGTTTCGGAATAAAATCTTTCGAGTCACTCAGCACAATACCAGTCATACAGTGATCGGTAATTCTCAAGTCAAAATTAACACCTACACATCTATCAGCCGATAACTTCGTTAATCTTCCAAAAACATGATCTAAACAAGAACCAGAATCTGGTCTAGTCGGTTCATTTATAAAACTTATAAGACCATTTTCAGCCGTTAAGTTTAAATAGGATTCTGATAAAAATGAAGATATTAAAATGTCAATATTGAGGTCACCGATAAGTATTAAATTGAAACCCTTTTCAGCATTCAACAAACGTGAAAATTCCTCCAGAAAGACAGCTGAATCAACAGAGTGAAGTCTGTAAAAGCATAAGAAGTGGATATATTCGTTTTTAATTTTGCATGATAATTTCAAAGCATCAGCACTACTCAAAGATAAAGCTATAACTTCATGTTCGATCACATCACGCACAAACACTCCCACACCGCCGGCAGAGTAATTTTCATTAGTATTTGCATACCAATTAAACCCTGAAATAGAATAATCATTTGTTTCACAATCAAATATCCATATTTCAGTCAAAAAAATAATGTCTGGCAAGTAAACAAATGCTTCAAGATTACTTAATAATGTGTCAAAATTTTGACGCATACTTCTAATATTTTGATGAATAACAATAAGAGAATTTCCATTTTCGGAACCAGAATTTAAATCATTAATACAATTTACTACAGAAGGGTTATTGAAATTAAATTGAACCAGCACCAGCAACCGCGGAAGCCATTGTTTTAGAACAAATGTATTTTAATCGTTCAACACAAAATAGACCAGCACCAGCAACGTCAACAACGTCGTTTGGTCAAAATCCAAAATTTGCTGTTGCTGGTTACAATAACAAAAAATGCAACAACAATAAGACGTATAAATGTCAAAACACGATGCTGGTTTAATGTGTTTGAAAAGTATTTGCTGGCCAGCGTGCTGTTTGCTGTTGACAGCGCTGGTTCTGTTGCTGGTTTAATCTGTTTCACGCATAAATCTTAACACGTTTCATGTACAACAGCCAACTGTTTTCGGTTGCGACTACACATAAACCACTACATATAATCTGAAAAATGTTGACTGATGCACTCATGCTCATATACGAATATAGGTAGGTACTTCGTTGAGCCGTTGTTTCTTGAAGCCACGAATTGACGTTTCTCGCAGCGGTGCCACTTTCCTGCAATTGCAGTAGATCAACTGAACCAGGGTTGCAAAAGCTTAAGTCACTTGTTAGCTTAAGCTTGGCTTTAATTCACAAGCTAGTGAGTGACTTATGAATTAAAATAAATATAATTCAGCAGCTAGGAACTGACTTATGAATTAAAAAAAATTTAATTCACAAGTCAGTTGGTGACTTGTGAATTAAAAAAATTTAAATCATAAGCTTCTTAGTGACTTATGAATTAAAAAAAAATAATTCAGAAGCTACTAAGTGACTTATGAATTAAAAAAATTTAAGTCATGGGCAAGTAAGTGACTTATGAATTAAAAAAATTTAATTCCCAACCTACTTAGTGACTTAGGAATTAAAAAAATTCAAGTCATGA
This sequence comes from Philhelius festivus, assembly GCA_963931855.1. Lineage (NCBI taxonomy): Eukaryota > Metazoa > Arthropoda > Insecta > Diptera > Syrphidae > Philhelius > Philhelius festivus. Next base: position 49,503,111 of record OZ007557.1, on the reverse strand, counting down.
GCAAGTAAGTGACTTATGAATTAAAAAAAATCAAATCATCAGCAAGTAAGTGACTTATGAATTAAAAAAATTTAATTCTAAACCAACTTAGTGACTTGTGAATTAAAAAAAATTTAATTCATAAGTTGATGGATAAATGCTGATTAGAAAAATTATGAAATGGATAATTTATAAGCTAGCGTGATAATCTTATGATTTAAAAACTAGATTTGAAAGCTTTCGTTAATAATTAAATAATTATGTAGTCAAAACAAGCTTAAAAATTTCCAATCTACCAACTAACTTATGAATTAAATTTTTTTTAATTCACAAGTCACCAACTGACTTGTGAATTAATTTTTTTTTAATTCATAAGTCACTTACTCCCTGATGACTTGATTTTTTTTAATTCACAAGTCACTTAGTAGGTGGTGAATTAAATTTTTTTTAATTCATAAGTCACTCTGTTGCTCATGACTTAAATTTTTTTAATTCATAAGTCACTTACTCCCTGATGACTTAATTTTTTTTAATTCATAAGTCACTTAGTAGGTGGTGAATTAAATTTTTTTAATTCATAAGTCACTTAGTAGCTTAGGATTTAATTTTTTTTTAATTCATAAGTCACTTTGGGGGTTGTGAATTAAATTTTTTTTAATTCATAAGTCACCAAATATTTTATGAATTAAATTTTTTTAATTCACAAGTCATCTATAGATTTATGACTTAGGGATTTTTTAATTCAAAAATTCGCAACCCTGAACTGAACTTATCCCAAAATATAAATCTTATACCACAAAATAAAATCTACTCCACCTTTTTCAAAATCCCGCAAAATCATATGTTTGGAATCCGCTCTTATAGAAAAATGAATATAAGACTTCGTTTTAACATATTATTTTATTTAAAAAAAAAATAAAAAAATTAACTTATTTTTAAAGATGAAGAAAATGTGTTTTTATATTGAATAGAAATTAAGTTGAATCGGTTTTAAGTGCATATTTTAAATGCATATTTTGCATTTTTAAGCGCATATTTTCAGATTTTAAGTGCATGAGAATCCGAAGCCTAGTGATAACTAATTATTTAAAGAACAAAAATTAAAGTACTCATTATTCTCTTTAAAAATAGTTAAGGAAATTTTTATTTTTGATAAAACATAAAATACGAATGTTATTCGTGAAAAACGAATTCACTTTATATTTTAAGACATCGGCAACCCTGCAAGAGGTTGATGGTAGAAAATTGTGATATTTTAATATTTAAATGATATAAAAAGAAATTTCTTCTACAACGAGATATTGAAAAAAATACCTAAATGACTACTTATATACCCAATTAGAAATATGTAGAGCTTTATTTAAAAATCTTTGGTGTTTGGAATAAACGTAATGACTCGTTCACTACGTTCATTTCACATCGGCTAGAACCTAAATCACTAAACCGATTTTCTTAAAATTTGGAACATAATTCTCCAAAGACTATTTCAATAAATATTCTTAATTTGACGAACATTAGTAAGCCCGTTTAAGCCCTAGCTCAATGTAAAGTGGACATAAAAAAGCTAATTATTTAATGGATTTATCATGTTTTTACCAAACAGCACAGAAATTAATTAAGAGTGTACTTCAAAAGTTCTTATGTTTTTGAAAGATTCTAAATGAGCTATAATGTCTTTTTCTTTTGTCAAAAAATTGTATTGTCCAAAATGGAACTTAATTTCACCGTGAATAGGTTTCATTGCGACATTTAGTTTTGTTACAAATTCCCTAATCTCACGCAATGCTCATTGACATATTATAAAAAGAAAAAAAAAACAGAAAGACTTCAAGGCAGTCGCACTCAGTCACTCCCCGCCCATTTCAATATTTGTTATCCTGTTACAGACAATCAGAACCTAATGGGGTTAATTAAATAAAAATTATTGAGTCTTCGAAATGTGATAAATGATAATAATTACATGATACTCGTTATGCAGTATAGCCCTCATCGGAAGTCAGAAGAGTTTCGCTCTTTTGAATGAACTTTTTTACAAATGGCCCCATTTCATGGTAGAAGATAGTTGGTCTAATCTTGAGTTCAGGGGCTTATTGCACCATCTTAAAAAATTGTGATTACAAGCATTTTTTTAACAAATTTGTAAAAAATCGAGTTTTTTCATATGTAATTTTTTTTAATCACAAATTTGTGCTTGTAATTTGTAGTTGGTGCAATGGGCCCCAGAAGTAAAAGCTGTTGCGTATTCTATAATCTCTGGGAGTTCAAGAATTTCTCTAAAACAATGTTATTCCACATTTCCAGGGTTATCAAGTTCTCTTTTTTGAAGGTGATATATCCAGAATTTACCGCCATGATTTTTTATTTTTTTTAGAAAATTTAATTTTTTAAGTTATTCGCGATTTCCCGCACATTTTATTGTCTCAACACGAAATTTACAACATACTTTCATTTCAATTATTGCAGATTGCGTGGCAAGTTCTACTTAAGCACTCGGGAGGAACCTCCGTTCGGCAAGAACGCACCTCTTCGCACGTGACAAACATGCTCGCCTACGATGTATATGGTGTGTTGATAACAAAGGGGCAACACCACACTGACTGTGCTTTTTTATTTTGTTGCTGTTGTTCAAAACTATGCCGCTTGACAACACAAAGCCTGACGAATTATTATATTATTAAGAAGCCTACAATACAATTTAGAAAACATGTTAAGAGAATGGATGCTTGAGTATGTGAATGTAAGAAGAGCTGTCACTCTTGGCAAAGTCCTGGGGGAAGGAGTTTTTGGCCCAACGAAATAGCCATGTGAAGGATGATGAAGTATAGCTTATTTAACTATAGCTCCTGCTTGGCACTCACAATGTGAATGAACTTTTAGGTAGTAAAATGTGGACGACAATTTGGTTGGATGAATATTATTCAACAGAATTGGGTGTGGAATTTTTCGTTGGAAAATAGCTGACTGGGATTTGATAAGGTGGTAGCGAAAATCATGAATATGTTGTGTGAAATATTATGTCATTATGTATTGAAGCTGGTTGAAGATTGTTATTAATAGTCTAAGTGGAAATTAGAGTCATATCATTTGAATTATTTGGGAGACGCAACTTTTTTATGTGTTCTGTAAAATTGTATACGTTTTGAAAGACGAGATTTCGTAGAAGTAATACGAGTATTTCTATTTTCTATGAAAATACTTTTAAAATATTTTGAAATACTGGCTAATTCGATTGATATAGTTGGAGCACATCAAAATTTAGTACAGAATAGCTGTGTCTCTCTTAATTATTTAAAGTATTACGGATTTTTATACGAAAATATTAATTAAGAATAAAACAAAGAAGAAAAATAAAAAAAAATTTAATTTTAAGAAAATTTAAAGATTTTTAAGAGTATTTTGGTTAAAATCAAACTCTTTAAATGAGATAAGAAGTATCGCTCTATCCTTTATCAGAAAAAAGAAATATATATTTTAATAAGTAATGTGAGTACTTTTAATTTAATATGTATGAAAAAGAAAATCAAGTGGTAAAAAAAATTTTCTTTTGAACCTGAATTATAAATAACTTTTTTATAAAGTATACCTATTTGTCCTTCTTAAGGTGTGTCTACACCAGAGAAACATTTCGGGAAACATCGTTTAAAAAACGTTTCTGAAATGTTTCCCAGTTGTTTAGGAAACATTTCAGAAACATTACAGAAACATTTCAGAAATGTTTCTAATTTGTTTTTTTGGTGTGGACGCTTTGAGAAACTTTTCTGAAATGTTTCTTTGTTTCTCTGTTTGTTTGTCTGTAATTTTTTTCCTCGCCTGTGTTGCACTTTAAGCGCATGATGTTTTTTCAACTTAATCTTTATCAGAATTTATATTTTCGCAAATTTCAGATATAAAATCGTCAAGAGTCGATCCCACAAAACTTTTTTATCAATTGGATAACATTCTCGTTGCTCCACACTTTTCGCGACATTTTATATTTATATTAATAACCACTCACGCACTTTCTACCTATATAATGCTTGGGAAACAAATAAAGTTTCCCATTCAGAATGGGAAATAGAAAAACATTTCATAAACATTTCAGAAATGTTTCGCGAGCACCCAGACCTTTGTATATACACTCTATAGTATTCCTATGCAACACGATTTTGTAGTATTACATGCGGATTTAGATGTCGCAAAATCGCTTATTTTATATTTGAACCTAACCAAAATAAACAAGGAAATTTTTTTGGGAAATTTGATTTTGTTCCCTTGCATAATATGCATTCTTGCAAACAGTCAGCCAATGTGTGGATGGCTGCGGCGTGCACGACGTAAGGGGATGATCTTGGTGGTTGGTTTTCTTTGCTTATTTCACAAATATTTTGTTTCGTTTTCTTTAGCTTATGGATGCAGGTGTAAGAATGAATGCGAGCATAATATGTATAGTAGGTTTGTACGTATTTGATTATCTATAAGTGTGTATTGTGAGTTTTACGTATTTTGCCTTGCAATTTTGGGTAGAATGTTTTCTTTGGATTTTTGGGTTGAATTTACAAATCGCTAAATGTAGGACAAATGCAAGGATATGGAAAAGGTATCTTTTCGGATTTTTTGTCCTTACTTTTTTTGGTCATCTTGACATGATTTTGATTGTCGCTTAGAATTTTATTATTTATATGCAAGTTTTTCACTGTTTTGGTGGATGAAAAACAAAGATAAATGTTTTTCTTAGCTTTTTTGGTGTCATGTCATAAAAAGTAGACAAGTTTTAAGGACAAATCGAAGCATCTTTAATTCTTTATAATCTTATAATTATGTATGTATGTTGTTAAGCAGGTATTTAAATATTATAGGTACCTTTTTAATAAGTAGATAGGTACGTAGCTATGTTTAAAAGAAAGAATGGCGCAAAATTTTAAACAGCTTAGTTAGTAGGTATGTATTAAGGTATTAGTAGGTATAATACTACTTAACAATTTGCTAACTTTAAAGTAGTTTCATTAATGGCAGTTCGTGAAAAAAAAGTAATTAAACAAACCTTTTAACCTTTCTAAATATCAAAGAGTCTTATGAAGTTAACACTATATACTAACAGAATAAAATAGGTAATACTTACGATGATTTTAACTGTAATAAAAGGGTAGATTATATTCGAACAAAATTTGCAACATCAACGTTTTTAACTTTGTTTCATACTAAAACAGCCTTAGCATCGTATTAATTCAAATAATTGATTCAAATCTTGTCAAAATATTATTAGCATCACTTAATTAGACAATGCTACAAATAAAACTAAAATGCATAAACTTTTTAATTTAGGTTTTAGGTTCTGATTGAGTACAAAAAAATAATAGATAAATAAATAATTACTGAGTGACCGTGCACTAAACGATTTTTAACTCATTGATTTTTTGACCGATTTAGGGTAGTGTTAAGGTTTTGAAGGTAAGTGACTTAAATTTTTTTCTAATACCTACCTATTTCTTTGTTCGCAATACAAAATAGGTAGGTATGTATGTGTAGATTTCATTGAGGCTACGTAAAATTTCAAGTAATTTTTCCAGTTTTTCAAAGTTTTAAGCCAGTAATATAAATGTAAACTTATGTAAATGTGTGCATGTACTATATGCACAGATGCATATGTACTTATGTGTATGTAGGTATTTGTTGGTTTTAAATTGCTTTTAAAACTGGCCAAAAAAAGCTTTTGTTTATATTTAAAAAAACGAAATCGAAATAACAAAAAGTTTTTTTTGAGGCGAATCAATTTCAATAAAGGATATGGTTTGTGGACTTAAAAAAAAAAAACTACAACAAAATTAATAAATCTGTATTTTTTTATCGGGTGAGTGGAATATGAGGTACCTATGTCTATATATCTATATAGATATACATATATTTTGAGATATCCGCATATCTTTTAATATAAAAAATTGTACTGTACATGAACAAAATTTAAGCTGAAATTTTAATAATTTTTAATCAAATTGAATGGAAAATATGATAGAAAAATTATTTTCTTTTTGAAACTCATACTCATACTTTCAAAAAGATCAGTTCAAAGTAGATGATGATAGTGGAAGATAAATACTTTTGGGGAGAGTACGATAACTTAGGCGCCAAAAATTGATAACGGATTTTTGTAGAAGGGTCAAATACAAGCGTTTTTTACTATGGGAGGGGGGGGTCTATCTCAACCCGTTTAGGAGGTAGGGGCGATTTTAGAAAAAATGAAATTTATGAAAAAATGAAAAAAAAAATATTAAAAAACAACGGCAACACTTACAATAAAATACTATACCGGTTTTGAAAGCCAGAAGTCTGTTCTATAATCGTAAATTTAAATTAAATTATTTATGTCAATAGTTTTTGAAAAATTTGCATGCACACTCAAAATTTTGTTAAAAAAAATGAAAAAAAAAAGTTTAGACCAATTTTTTTCAAAATTGTAAAATGAAGTGCTTAATTGGCTTTTTGTGGTCAATGCTACTATTAATTCTGAATCGAACACAAAAAACCGAATGGTTTTGTCCCTTCTAGTTTTTGAGAAAATCGAAAATTACTAAAACTACTTTTTATGAAATTTTTGATTTTTGGTATTTAACTACGGTGATTTCAGGAGGAGGATTAACTTTAATGTGGTTCATTTGTAGGTAAAGTACAGCAAATCATTTAGGGTTACCAAGAATGCACCAGAGGAGGTAGAATTGCATGGCATTTCGCGTCTCAGTCAGTCAGTTTGTGAGTAAGTCAGGTGTTACTTAAAAATAGTCAAGTCAATTTTTCAATGTTCAATGTATTAAAACCGTGTTTACAGGCATTTTGATCACAAAAAAAAAATTATAGCAAGCACCTCCCGAATCTCTAGCCAATATTGAGGCCCATGGAAAAATGTGCCGATAGATGGGTTTATTGCTCTGAGATTAACTTTTATATTGATTGCACCAGAGAAACTTTTAAATCATTAGTTTTAAGCAAAATTTAAGTAACGTTATTTATTAAAATAAAAGATTAACAGCCATATTTATAAACTCATTATAGTGAGTACATAAGGCTATGCAACCCTTATAATGCCTCTAAACGCAAAATCGTTATTTATAAAACTTATGTGACGTTTAATAGAGGCATTATAAGCTAAACGCGTTTGGAGGTTGAATAGTGCCTACATAAGGACATTTTAGTATTGAACTGTCACATTCACTTTGACATCACATTGAATTATAAAGATTATCAACAAAAAAATGCCTTTGACTTGATATTGAAACTAAAACTTTGTGTTATTTTTATTTATTGAAACAAAAATGTTATGCTAATATATTAAAAGCAAATTGAATTGAAAATTGTTTAGAATAAATTAAATAGATAAATATACTTGTTGGTGATGTTTCTCCACGCATCTTTATCCGGTGTGTTAGTGTTGTAATTATTATATTGCATTATTGAATTTTATCCTCAAGAACTTGTCTGAGGAGTATTCCAGCTATAATGAAACGAATAACAATTTGATTTCCAGTATTGTGCTAGAGATATTTACATACTTTATCTGATGAATCAAGGTTAATTGTTGGAATTCTTTTAGCTTTTGGTAGTTTCGTTTTTGTTTATTAAATTCGATAGACAGACAAGATGTTTTTTTTTTTTTGTTTTTTGATAAACAGCTGAGTGTTATGAAGGCTAAATGTAATAGATTCTTACTTTTTGGTACTTTATTTGACACAAGCTCATTATAACTATGCAGGGTAGGCAAATGTTTTATAAATATGAATTTGCATAGTGGATGAATAAGTCCTTATGCATTGCATAACTATTCACGTGTTTAGGGAATTCTAATAAATACGGCTGTAACTATGTAAATCATTTAAATGTAATTTGAATTTTATATACCCACCTACAAATTTGTAACTATATATTTACTTATATACTAAGATACAGTCTGTAAGAGTATAATATGCTCTGGTTGATGAATAAATAATAATAATAATATTGTATTCTTACAATTTTTGTCACCTTTTTGAGTTGGAGTTGAGGGGAGTTGACGCTTTAGTTGGAATTAGACCAATTTCTTCTAAGAACGCGATGCTTTTGAAATATTTTTTTTGAAATATTGAAAAGTTATTTAATTTAGGGTGAAGTAGTGGATGCTTAGTCGCCATTCTTTATTCCAAGAAAAAAATACTTCACTCTTACAAAGGTTGAATAACGAATGACCTTGGTAAACAATAACCTGTACCATATTAGCATTAAAAACAAACAATAAACACACATAAATTTGCTGCATTCGTACAGTAGTACCTAGGTAATGTGAATTTTTCATAATGTATTAAATTTTCATGTCTGAACATTTTAAATGTGCAACTTTGGGCTACGTACATACATATATTTAGTAGACATTGGATATAGACCATAGGGTAAATTCAAAGTTTCTTTAAATCCAGATTCTGTAAATGCAAAAGAAACCTTGCATACACCCAACCTCGCACCTACCCCAAATCCTATAGTGTGCCCAGGCAGGGGGGTTGCAGGGGGGCAGCATGCCCCCCCATACATATCTCACTGTTTATACGCCGTAATGCGTAAGCAAGCAAAAAAAGCAAATATCCCATAAAAAAGTAGTTTTCGTTATTTTCAATTTTCTCAAAAACTAGACGACATAAAATCATTTAGTTTTCAGTTTTTGAATAAGAATATATTAGAGCAACGAATTTTAGGAAAAATAATAATATATAACTTTGCAATTTTGAAAAATTAAACTTTAAACTTTTTTTTTATGTTTTTTTTCACCAAAATTTGAGTTTAAAACTCGTTTTTTCAAAAACTGTGCATAGATTCTACTTGATTTAAAAATTATCTAATAGATCAGAGTATTGGCTTTAAAAAAAGGTATAATACTTAATTGTAAGTATTACCGTTATTTTTTAATATTTTTGTTTCCATTTTAGTACCTTTTTTATAAAATTGACCCTCCCGCCCAAACGGGGGGAGATAGACCCCCCCCTCCCATAGTAAAAAATGCTTGTATTGAACTGTTCTACAAAAAACCGTTATAATTTCTTGGCGCCTAAGTTATCGTACTCTTGCCATACTTTTGTTCCTTTAATTTCTTGTTGATTTTTCTGGGCTGATAAATATGTAAATAAAATATCTTGTAGTGCAAACAAATTTCTGAAAAGACATCCCGAAATGTGTATAATCGCAGCGCATAAAGATAATGTCACTTGATGCGTTATTAAGTTTTGTAATTTTCATTTATTAATATTCATAAATAACTTAAACTAATTAATCACATAATTTAATTTAATTTTTAACTTTTAACAATTTGGTTTGATGATAGTTGATAATAATTAAAAGGTAAGACCACGACCACAAGCTAGAACCGCCATCAATCAAATGAACTTCAGAGCTATAGAAATAGGATAAGTAGGATAAGTATGTATATGTATTTTATGTCAGTTGTACGAGTAAGTACCTATGTAGTTGTGAATTGATATACAGCGGTCACTACACACTGTTGCAATTTCGAAAGATCCATATATCATTCATAATATATATATATCATTCAATATATATACAGGGTGATTGGCATAAGGTGTGACAAAAAGCTAGGGCGTGTAGGTTGGACTTAGACAAGAAAAAAATCGTATGGGAGGGGGGGGTCTATTTCCCTCCGTTTAGGCGGGAGGGGCAATTTAAGAAAAAAATCACTTAAAACAGAAAAAAAATTATTAAAAAATAACGGTGATACCTACAGAGTAATGCTATAGCATTTTGAAAAGCCAGAAATACATTCTTTAATTTTGTTTTTAAATAAAGTTGTTCGAGTGAATAGTTTTTGAAAAATTAATTTTCAAAATCAAAATTTTGAAAAAAAAAAATGAAAAAATTTTTTTTAAACAATTTTTTTTCAAAATTTTACGTAATTAAGTATTATTTTTGTATTCAATATTCAATGCTCTCATTAATTTTTGATCAAACACAAAAAACCGGATGTCAAAATGTTTTGTAGTTTTTGCGAAAATCAAAAATAACAAAAACTACTTTTGTTCTAAGAAAAGCCTTTTATTTTAGTTTTTATACGTCTTTGGATTCTTACGTGAATTTACGATTGAAAGGATTAACTTTCTTTTTACAATTTTTTTAATTATCGTTTTATAAACATACGATAATGTGACAAAGTACTGGATTAACCATATTTCACACATTTTTTCATTGAGAACACCTGCGTGAGAGCATTGGATTAATATTGACCTGCGAATGTTGTTTAAATAATGCAACGTTACACGCCCTAACTAGTGACAGAAAAGTGCAATTGCGAAATAAGAACAAGAATGTTCCTGAATCTTGAAATCAATTAAAATAAGAAATACATGCATATTTAGATAAAATACATAATTACTGTTTATTTAAATTTTTAACTATTTTTTAACTAAAGCTTATTACAAAAAATTATTTAAAAAACATTCGCAGGTTAATATTAATCCAATGCTCTCACGCAGGTGTTCTCAATGAAAAATGTGTTAATCCAGTACTTTGTCACTTTATTGTATGCTTATAAGACTGATAATAAAAAAATTTTACAAAAAAAGTTAAGCCTTTTTTTCGTAAATCCACCTTCGCCAAGCCGACCCCACCATAATAAAAAAGTGGCAGGTCAATTTTAAACCATCAATGCTCTCACGCAGTTGTTCTCAATGAAAAAATGTGTGAAATATGGTTAATCCAGTACTTGGTCACATTATTGTATGTTTATAAGACGATAATTAAAAAAATAGTAAAAAGAAAGTTAATCCTTTCAATCGTAAATTCACCTACATAAGAATCCAAAAACGTAAAAACTAAAATAAAAGGCTTTTCTTAGAACAAAAGTAGTTTTTGTTATTTTTGATTTTCGCAAAAACGACAAAACTTTTTGACCTCCGGTTTTTTGTGTTTGATCAAAAATTAATGAGAGCATTGAATATTGAATACAAAAATAATACTGAATTACGTAAAATTTTGAAAAAAAATTGTTTAAAAAAAATTTTTTCATTTTTTTTTCAAAATTTTGATTTTGAAAATTAATTTTTCAAAAAAAATTCACTCGAACAACTTTATTTAAAAACAAAATTAAAGAATGTATTTCTGGCTTTTCAAAACGCTATAGCATTACTCTGTAGGTATCACCGTTATTTTTTAATAATTTTTTTTCTGTTTTAAGTGATTTTTTTCTTAAATTGCCCCTCCCGCCTAAACGGGGGGAAATAGACCCCCCCCTCCCATACGATTTTTTTCTTGTCTAAGTCCAACCTACACGCCCTAGCTTTTTGTCACACCTTATGCCAATCACCCTGTATAATGAGAAATCGAGATACGTATGCCATTTTGGAAAATGACTCTAACAACAAACCATAAGTTTGTAACAAAGGTTATTGTAAGGATTTATTCAGTCCAAAAATTATAAACGAATTTGAAAACAAAAGTATTAGGACAACATACACTTCCAACAATCCCAAAATGTTTATCTCACTGAAGAACTGAAGATTCATAAAGAAAATTGGCCTTTAAGACCAATATGCTCTTCGACAAAATGTCCATTGCTATCAACTTTCAAAATAGGTATATTGTGAAGATAATTAATAAAACTTCTGAAAACTCAAAATATAACTTAAAAATGACAAAACATTTTACTGAAACAGGTCACAAATAATTTTGGAAGAAAATGATGTAGGTACCTACTTGATTTTTATTTGGTTTTATTGTTCAATCTCAAAACGGATTGGAACCCTTTACCCAATAAAAAAAAACCATATCTGGGTTTCCAAATTCAAAATCATTTATTTCTCCTATAACAACACTATTTTGAAAAACTGCAATTTAGAAATATATATACCAGGTCTATTTTACTATGATAAGCTGTTTTTTTTTCTGCGAGGGCTTCGTCATTCTCCAATAAGCTCGTTGTTGAAAGATCAAGTGTCAAGCTCATTTTAGTGAAAAAAGTTCGATTTTTTTTATAAAATTTTTAATATAAACAGGTAAGTACGACAGATGGTGATTGTTCCGATGACGAACCCAAATCAAATCTACCGAAGACAGAAAAAAAAGATCAAAGAAAAATCTAGGCCTGAAATACCTACCACTAAGAATTAGTTAAAATAAATTGGAATTATTATTTTCATGTATTCAAACGGCAGTTTATCAGCAAATAGTTACAACTCCAGTTTGAAGTGGCCTAAAACAATACAATCCCTCAAAATCTCATAATTGGAGATACAAAAATTAAGTCTTGACTGCGGTATCTGCATTAAGTTATGATTTGGACATATTTGCAAGTGATGAAAGTAACACTCGTCCTGAGGGCGCTTCTGATTTGAGTGTTGGTGGAAATGGGGTTACTCATTTCACAGCAACTGCACTCAGACATGTCAACCATAAAATCTTCTCTGACAATTGGTCGAACAGTCCGAGACTCCAGGTACATCTTACTTTAAATGGTCTTTAGAGCATAATAAACCATGTATGGGCTGTTAGCTTGCAATTGAAAATGGACTTGGTGCATTTTAACCCATTTATGACTATTTATATGTAAACCCAAATAAACCTTGAAAAATGTTAATTTAATTTTCATTTTTATTTCTTTCATAATTCTTCCAGTACTTTAGAACTTTTAGGATTTTGTATTGTTGATAGTAATTCTTTATGGCTTGAAAATTTCTAAACTCTGAAAATCGCCTTCAACCACAGTAAAAAAAAGGAAACATAAAAATGGTCCCAGACGATAGTGACCAAGAAACGAAGAATAGGCACTTCGCCTATACACCAGCGATTGCCACCCCAACTAACATTTCAGCTTCGATTCGGTCTAACTTAATATATTTTCGAAGTTCTTTAATACATTTGTAAAGGTTGTTTAAGAACAAAAAGGAGAATATTACACAAGCTCACAAAACCTTTTATGTACTTCTATAAATGATTCTGAAAATTCTCTTAGAAGTACCATGCACAGATCTTTTAAAAGTGCCAGCTTCGTGTATGAACTATTAGAAGTTTAACAGAGTCCTATTCGAAATTGAATTGAAGTTCAAGTTTTGACAGATGGCTTCAATAAAGCTTCGCAAAAATTACAAACGCACGACTTTTTATGTCTATTACAAGCTTACACTACAACTTTTACCGAGCCTGATAAATACGAAAATAAAAGTAAATTTATATTTCTTTGAAGACGTTTTTGCGACATTTAATCAATTTTAAACCTGAAACTATGTATCACATTGGAATTGTTATTAATTAATGTATTTTCAATAATTTTAAAACATGAATGACATTATACCTTATTTGGGGATCGAACTCGGCATCTCTTGTGTAATAGTCCATCTCTCTACGCACTGGGCCATATTGAATATTTTTTGGAAGATGCAAAAACTTAATCAGTCTATTTCTTTCTCAAACTTCAAAATTAACACAAGACTGCGATATACAATTTTGCCAAGGCCACGTTCACACAAGAAAAACAAAATCTAAACAAATGTCTTAAGTTTCCTTTGTTGGGTTTACCTACAAAATGTTTATTTAATTTTTAGTATTGAGCCCTAATCTTCATTCCTAATGGTAGCGCACAAAATATCTTTAAATTGCTGACCGTAGTGATTTGTTTTATGTTTTACTTAACTCTTTCTTTATTTTGATTTGTGTCCTTAAAAACGATTCATTCATTCATATATGTAAAATGTTTGTATTCCGTTTAGTTTGACATTTGTTATGTTAAGTATACATTATGCCTTTCTTCAATATCGGGAATTATTTTCATGTAATATTTATTTATATTATTTGTAATAAAACCATCAAATATTTTGGTCAGTTCACCCATCTATAGTTTTATGCATTTCCACTTTGAGGGATATAGAGATATCATATGCTGGATTTACATATATGCCTCTTCCAAAGAAATTCACATTTATATCTAATATATGGGCACAGAAGATCAAAATGAAGATAATCATATAAATGCAGCTACATTATATGTTCGAAAACAAAAAAGTTCTCGGATATTCAGGTTATAACTTCGCACCTGTTTCGGAACGCTCGTTTATAATTGCAATTCAACTTTTAAGAGCCAAATGGTTGATCTGAAATTCAGCTGCCTGCTTTCGAAGGTATTTTTTCTTAAATTTTGGTTATATGTCACTTCAACTTCATCTTTGCTAGACTCTTAGGGTAGGCGCGCACATTCAATTTTTAATTTCGCAACTGCTTGGTTTGAGCAACTAAAAAGTTTGTGTTTTCACATAAATTAAACGATTGCCTAAAATGAGTTCGCTATTTTGTGCAACATATAATTATATGCACCTGCGCTGACATTCAACCAAATAATTCATTTGTTTTCTAAAAACAACCAAACAGTTGTGCAATTAAAAATTGAATGTGCGCGCCTAGCCTTAAGGTTCACAAGGCAAACAATCAAACTAATTGTCTATGCTATATATCATAGGGATCTCGATTTATACTCTTATACTTACCTGAGTAATATCTAAAAAGTACATAGATGGATTACATTAAATGTGTATAAATAGTTAGTTAACATGCATCAATTTAATATTCCTAACTTTAATTAAGAATAAATGTATTAGTTTCTGTTAAGATTCATTTGCAGTGTTTTTAGAAGTTTGAACATTGACATTTTCTTTAAAGACTTTTTGTTAAAGTCTGCTAGGCTTAAGAGACGTATTCTATATAGCTCTTAGGAAATTGTTATAGAAACCTTTTGAAAACTCACTGATGTAAACTTCTATATCATATCACATTGCAATCTTTATACAAGTTCCAGCTTCTCTATTTTCATTTATAAAACCATATTCGAAAAATTGGTTCTAGCCTCTGAAAAACTTTGTGTCTTACTTGCAAAAGGTTTAAAAGAAGATGATATTGACCGTGACTTCTATAGGAAAATTATTTTTGAAGAAGGCTCTTTAGAAGCATTATATAAATTGAAACTTCCAGCATGTCCATATTTCTAAGCTAATAGAAACTGAAATGTTAGTTGGGACTCCTCTGGTGAAAATGAGCATGAGGTGATGGAGCTAAATGTTTTCTCTAAAATTGGTAAAATCCTCTTGAGAAGAAGAACAGTCCCTTGAACTTAATCAGCAGTACTGACTAAGCAAATGGACATAATACAAAAAACACTGACCTGTCGAACTCATCTACTAGATTTGCAAGGAGCCACATGCTCCTACGGGCCTGGTGGTGGGATTATACCTCAGGTGGGGGTAAAGAAAAGGACCACGCCCTTAGAATCTCTTCTTAACCAGGTAATTATTAGGTGCCATGAAATAAAGTCCTATGTAATAAAGTCCAAAACAAAATTTTGAAGAGTGCAAAAACTCAATTTTTTTAAAGTTTTTACAAAAAAAAAACAAAATCTATTATTTTGTAATAACAAATTGTTTCGAAAAAGAGTAACACTAAACTAACAATAAAACTTAAACTAGGAACAAAAACAAAAAAAAATAAAAAGGAATTTCAGTCAATTTTCTTAAATGGTAAATATACCATAATTATTATTAACCTTTTCCACTATCTGCTACAGGTTCGATAAATTCAGTTGGCTTCAATTTCTTAAAGAGAGTTGATTAATACATTGTTGCAAATTAATTTTGCCTTCCAGTTGCTTTTCTAAGCAAACTTCAATAAATCTTCCTTTAAGCATCTAGACTGTTTTGTTGGTTCGTACATCTGAATGGCGCCTTTCATCTTTTGAGATTTTGCACACTCTTAATCTAATAGAATGTCCAAAAATTTGAAAAAGTTTCCTTTTTTTGGAAGTTTTGAGCACAAATAGCTATATGATACTCGTCAATCGAGCTGGTCGTTCTGAAGTTTTCATTATTTAATGAAAGAGTTTTTATTCCAACCTTTAAGATAAAATTTTGTATTTTCATTTCTTCTGTTATTACGAGTATCTTTGGACTTTATTTCATTTCAATTTTGTACTTTATTGCACTCTTGGAAGTGCAATAAAGTTCAAAATTAACATAAAGATACAACTAAGATCGAGTCAAAAATATGTAAATAAATTATTTTTAATTCTTAAACCAAATGAAGTCAATTTAAATTTAGCATTCTTAATTTCAATTCACGGTTGAAAGTGCAAAACAAGGTACCTACCTATAACTTGCCTACCTTGTAAAAGTCATCAGAAAGAATAATCATTTAATAGGTATTTGGTTGGTATAAGAAAAAAACTTCTTCGGGACGTTTGAAAATAACCAAAACAAGTGATTATAAAAAGAGCAAACACAGAACAAATAGAGTTCTAGACCAAAGTGATATAGGTAGGTATAGGTACCTAACATATTTCAACATAACAACATTGAAATCATAATACACACATTATATAGACAATTTATTCACAGCAAACAATATATCAAAGCATCTACATAATTCAAAATTTCTCAAATCGTTATTTAAAAATTAAAAAAAATGACAATTTTAAAAATAGTAGGTACCTATATATAACTACTTACGATCCTTCAAGAAAATCGCTCGAGCCGCTTAGGCTGTAGTCGAACAGACAGACAGAATTACAAGACCCACTTTTTTCGTCTTTGCTATCATCGTAATATCAACTTTGATCAAAATTCTAGTTCGATTTTTTACGAATGTGTAACTTACTTTATACAAAGTACCTACCCATAAGTTCCAAGTAAAAGTCGTAATGTTAAGACTGATTAAAATATCGACTTCGATTTTGTTTACAAATGCATAAAATGCCATATTGTACCTACCTACCTATGTCACACGTAAAAATGTACATTTAGAGGCCAACAAGTCTACCATTTCATCACAAAAATTACAAAAACACCTAAACATATACATAAGTATTCTTCACCCTTAAATGAAAACAGAGAAATCCTTCAAACAAAACTCTTATTTGAAACCTTGCTTGATATATTTTTCTGACCTACAAAAATTCTCAGATAACTAAACAAAACCCTTGCCATCGAGAACGCGATGAATGATAACCCCATCCTCCAAGTAAATACCTACATACGCACGCGTACAAAGCAAAAAAAAAACAATAGTATACCTACCTAATAAAATACTGAAAGCTAAAATAAGATTTTCTTCACAACTGAAAAAAATCATCAAACACCAGCTACCAGAACAAAACAACAAAAACATACACATAATAAAAGGTAGGTCAAGAACCTCAACAAAAAAATCTTCATAACCAAATTTACAAAAACAAAACTAAAGCAATCTCTCATCCCTCACGTCTCACTTCTTACCAGACACCACGTATTGAATATCTATACACAAAGGTATAGAAAGATAAACAAAAATCATCCACACAAGAAAAAGTCCTTTTTTGATCCCCTTTATTTTATAACCGCCATTTATTTAAAATTTTGAATAGTTTTGCACTCTGAAATAATCTGAAATAGTAAATGTGCCGACGATAGATGTCCTCTTAAAATAAGGTTTCATGAGAATACTATAGAGTGTATATACAAAGCCCAGACCAAAGAAACATTTTTGAAACATTTCAGAAACATTTAAGAAACATTTCAGAAATGTTTCTCTGTTTCTGAAATGTTTTTTAAATGTTTCTGAAATGTTTCTGAAATGTTTCAAAAATGTTTCTTTGGTCTGGAAACACCTTTAGAAAAATATTTTATGATTTATTATGTGTAAACACTTTTAACTTTTTCATTTTTTGATGTAGCGAAGGGGCTTAAAGTGCCTAAAACGATGAAACCTGTAGCAAAATTAAAAGAAATAGGAGAACTCGTTTTCGTATGACGGCAAAAGACAATATTATAATTATGATATAGGTAAAAAAATAAATTAGAGACCATGACGGCTCATAGAGGGCCTAAGCCTAGTGTCTTACAACTCTCAACTATTTCTGTGTACTTGGAGCGTTTCTTCTGGAGATATAAGTGTAATCCTTCTGAGTTCAATAAAAGACAGTTCTTATTTTTTCGTAACAGAGTTAATTCTAGTATCCGCAACTCTAAGCGTGCATACCTTCAACGGAAATTTGACCCGTCTTTTAACTCTTAAGAACTTTGGAGTATTAGTATTAAATAGCAGCCCGCCATGGTTTGATCTGCATATAAAAACACTTAAAAACAAAAGAAACAAGGCGTGGATAAGATTCAATCTATCAAGAACTGATGAAGCCCTTAATAGTTACATTAATTTAAGGGATGAATTTGTAAACTATTCTAACTTTCTCTATACAAGCTTTATATCTAAAACAGAAAATGAACTTAAATCTAATCCACGTAACTTCTGGAATTATGTTAATTCCAAAAGAAAATCTGACGGTTACCCAGCACATATGAGTTATAATAATTCAACTAGCCATTCCCCAGAGGTTATAGCCAACATGTTTGCCGATTTCTTTCAAGGTGCCTTCGAAAATGCTTCTACAAATGACTCGAATATAACTTATCCAATTGATGAGTTCTCACACCTTAACTCGATAAATTTTGCAATTTCTGAAGCAACTATTCTTGACTATATCGAAAATTTAGACGAGTGTTTTAGTCCCGGCCCTGATGGCTTGCCGTCTTTTATTTTGAAAAAATGTGCAATATATATGTCATACCCGTTATTTTTGCTTTTCAACATGTCAATAAGTAGTTCAACGTTTCCCGCTATTTGGAAAAATGCATTTCTTACTCCCATTCACAAGAAAGGTCAAAAAAAATTAGTAACAAACTACAGACCTATTGCTAAGCTTTCTGTCATTCCTAAATTGTTCGAATCCATTATCTGTGATGTTCTATGGTTTCACTGTACCTCTGTTATATGTGAAAACCAGCATGGTTTTGTGAAAAATAAATCTACGGTCACAAATTTACTACAGTTTACAACGTTCTGCTTAGATGCCTTTGAAAAGTATAAGCAAGTAGATTGTATTTTTACTGACTTCAGTAAAGCTTTCGACAAACTTAATCATGAAATATTACTTATGAAACTAAGCAGCATTGGACTTAACAATCGCTTTATTTTATGGATTTCTTCGTATCTCAAAAATAGATTTTATAGTGTCGTGTTTAAAAGTGAACGTTCTAAATGGTTTCTTGTAAATTCGGGTGTACCACAAGGTAGTCATCTTGGTCCTTTATTGTTTGTCTTATTTATTAACGATCTTCCTTCTGTTTTAAGTAACTCTATGTCTTTAATTTATGCCGATGACGTGAAAATATTTCGAAAAATTGACTCAGTAGCTGACTGTGAACTTTTACAGAATGATCTTCAAAAATTCTGGGAATGGTGCAATACTAATCGTCTGTCTTTAAATATTGACAAGTGTAAAATCATGCGTTTTACACGCAAACACAATGTTCTGTCATATACTTATATGTTGAACACGTCTCATTTGTGTAGTCTGTCAAGTTTTGCTGACCTCGGTGTGGTATTGGACTCAAAACTTTCATTCACGGACCATTACAATCGCATTATAAAAAAAGCTAATAAGATACTTGGTTTCATTAAAAGGTTTGCTCGTGACTTTCGTGATCCTTATGTTCTTAAAATTCTGTATGTTTCATTAGTTAGGTCTATTCTGGAATATGGTTGCATTGTATGGGCCCCATATTACGCGGTTCATGTCAACAGAATAGAGTGTATTCAAAGGAGATTTATGAGATTTTGTTTACGTTTTCTTCCTTGGTCTAGTACTATTGATTTGCCACCTTATGCACATAGACTTCAACTAATAAATCTTCCATCCCTTCTAAGTCATCGTGAGTACTTACAGTTCTGTTTTATTATGGGGATTGTTAATGGAACAGTTACAGTTCCATCGGTTCTTTGTAGATTGAATTTTAGTGTTAGTCGTTCTAGCTTAAGAAGGCAATTGCCTCTTTGTAATATTTTCAGTAGATCTAACTACGGCGCCAATAGTCCTCTCAATCTCTTAATAAATGTCTTCAATAAAAACTATTTTCTTATTCATTCAATTAATGACAACGTAAAATCACACAGTTTTAAGAATAAGTTCTTCATCTTTAACAATTAAATTTAAAGTATAGATTTAAGTATTTTTGGTTTTTATATTATGTAAATACTATGATATAATTTAAGATTGTTGCGTTAGTATTTAACGTGTTGAATAAAGATATTATTTTGTTGTATTAACCTTTTTAGCCCGGAAGTGATGTCTAATATTCTGATTCCGACCTTGTCAAGTTCATATATTCCGCCAGAATTTTTTATTATGTCTGAGAGTGATAACTCTTTTTCATTTGATTGCATCAATGCTTACGAGCTGTACGGCTGTACCACTCTGTCAGATCGGTAAAATCGAATGCGATAGGTCCTGATGAAATATCGCCAAAGTTCTTGAAGCTCATACTTCTCATTGTAAGTAATTATTTTATCCATATTTTCAACTTTTGCATTTATAGCGGTGAATTTCCTGATATCCGTTTTGCACTTGATTCTGGCAAATTTGGTGTCATTGTGCTCTTAGATTTCTCTAAGGCATTCGACTGCATTGATCACTCAATCCTTCTTTCTAAACTTAAGACAAACTTTTACTTCTCTAGATCATCACTTAAGCTACTGTGTAACTACCTAGTTCACAGGGTACAGCGAATAAAAACTGGGGTTGGCATTTCAAACCCCCTTATTACAAATCTGGAAATACCCCAGGGCTCCGTCTTGGGTCCTCTGATATTTTCATTATTTATAAATGACCTTCCCAATGTAATTTCCAATTGCCAAGTTCATATGTATGCTGATGATGTTGTGCTTTACATTTTTCGTACAACTGCTTTGACGGAGGATTGTATAGATCGTTTAAATGAGGATTTAAGCCATATCCTTTCTTGGTCTAATGCTAACAGCATGAAGCTTAATTCTGCTAAGTCTGTTGCTATGTTATGTTCTAGAGATGAGCTCAACTTTTTTGATTTTCCCACAGTCGTACTTGACAATGAAGTTATTATCTATGTGAAGGATGTAAAGTACATACATACTTAGGATATAGAATTAATAACAATCTAACTTGCTGTAGATCAATCTCAGATACCATTAGGAAAATTTACTCTGGATTACGTTCTCTGAGATCTTCTTCAAAATTATTGCTTCCCAATATGAAAATCCGCCTCATTAAATCGGTTTATTTCATTATTCGGTTTATTTATAATGTACCTAGATATTCCAGTGTTACCCATCTGCGTCATACGCTCTTTGGTTTTAACCTTGATGAGCACCTCAAGATTAGGCTTGTTTTGAATCTCCACAATATCATTCACAACAGGTGTCCCAATTATCTCAGCGAAACAATTAATTATGCCCATTTCCAAAGAGGTTTGAAACTAATTTTACCGCGTTTCGCATACAGTATAGCGGAACGCTCATTTTACGATTCTGCAATTCGTTTATGGAATGCTGTTCCAAATGAGTTGCAAAGTACTGCCAAAATGAAATGAAATGTTTGGAGAAATGGAGAGGACTAACAATTTAACGGCCGATTCCGAACTCCTAATGAGCTGCACTTTTCATGACAAGAAATAGTCTTGGAGGATTTGTCAATCCCTAGCAAGAGGCTGAGAATGAAACCCAATACCCTCTGCATGACATTCCAACGCTCACACCATTATCCGAAGGGGTACTACTTATAATTATGATATGCTGATGTAAAACTTGAAAATATCGATTATATGATGTCCACATAAAACGTTGAAATATGTTCTGAATTAAGGGCATTTTGTTGCTCAATAGGCATATCATAATTTCTTCGCATTTCTCTTAAAACGTACATAGTGACAAGCACACCAGCTAAGAAGCTCCCCATCAGCAGACATGCCATCCTCACAAAGAGGAAGGTAAAGCGTAGCGCTGTCATTTCTATACAAAAATGCGAGAACTTTACCCGTGCTGCGTGAAATCAACAATGAAGTGTTCATTCATCTGAACAAAGCTACCATCAACTTGTTGCCCATCGCTGATCCCTACTTTCCTTTGGGATACCGCAATTTGAAGTCGGCCATCGAACTAATCTACAAACGTGGATTCGTGAAGCACAGCAAACATCGCATCCCAATTACAGACAACTTTGTTTTCGAGCACAAGATGAGTAAAGAGCATGACTTCTAGTGCGTCGAGGATTTTGTTAATGAAATCTTTACTGTTGGCAAGAACATCAAGTTTGATACTAACTTCTTGTGGCCTTTCAAACTGAAAACACACAATGGTGGTTGGCGCAAGAAGAACAACCATTAAGAGGGTGGTGACTTTGGTAACCGTGTCGACAAGATCAACAAACTTCAACAAGGTTAAGAATAAAAAAAAGCCAAAGGATCTGTTGGCACAGGTGCACACCTGCACATCCATGCAAATACAAATGAGATGTTTCGGTGGAGTGTACGCATACTTACAATCATCATCCAAGTACGAGTGGAAAAAGGCATGTCCGGTGATTAGACTATCAACTCTATGTTCTCCACTTGCAAAAAGTCGACCCTTTCTTTTTTGGAAATATCTTAACGCTTAACGTCTCAGATACGAGTAAGGTATTATTTACTTTATGATGTGAGCATCTTTATCCTTGTTCTGCAATACTGCATATAATAGAACAAAACTTCAATCCTTGAAAAGACCAAGAAAATATTAAATCGAGACCACAAGCTCCTTTTCATAGACTTCAAAGCCGGATATTATTTATTATCAGGAGATCTATATGAGAATGACCCAACTGGGGATCCCAAGAAATGAAAATTATGCAGTTGTGCCACGTGAGATAGAAAAAAAGGGATGATATGCGCAACTAGGGAAAAGCCCCTTCCGAATCCAAGATGCGCCATCACGTAACTTCTTCAACGTCGCGGTCGTTCTGAAACAAATCCTTATTAAAAATTATTTTCTTAGCCGTTTTAGCTACGCTTTCCTTATGTCAAATATACTATCAAAAAAATCACAAATCTAAAACTCTGGTTATTATAAACATAAGCAAAACCAAATAATTTCCATTATTATTCATTTTATTACAATTGTATGCATATAGGATATTGGGTACATTTAAAATTAGATTGTACGAGTATAAAGTTCAAATCCTATAAATGAAAATACCAACGACATTGCGTCCCCAATACGATACAACTGTTGGAGCATTTGAAAAATGTAAATAATTTATTAATGTAAAATATCTATCCATTTTGTCTTGGTACGAGGGCGTGTCAATAAGTCCGTGACTTTTTGAATTTCTGACCTCTTTACTGAAACAGCAACACTGCTCCTGTCAACAGGCATCTGTAAGTTGACTCCTGTCAAAATTTAAACTTGCTGCGTCAGTTCATAACAAACGAAAAAAAAATTGTATACACTCCTTTTTGTAAATTTCACACGATGTCATGTCAAAATGACATTTAGATACTAAAACGGCTTTAAACCTTTTATAAACCAGTTTTAGCTTATTCCGCCTCTATTCCTCGTGTATTTTACTTATAAAAATATTCTTTTCAGGATTAAAGTCATTGGAAAGTCAAAGTAACTTTACTGCGTCGATAAAACGAGTTAGTAAATAAGGCTGAAAGGGTGTAAAGCAGGTTTTAAGACAGTAGGCTCTATCTTAAACAGATCTTTATAATCCCAAGGATATTTTTACTTGCGACTTATAGGTACTATAAAGCAAGTTATACATTCTGTCTGTCTGTCTGTCTGTTCAACTGCAGCCTAAACGCCTCGGTCGATTTTCTTTAAACTTCGTAGATACTCGTATATCATTTTTAATTTTTCTCCCCCACAGGTTTTTTTCTTTTTTTAAGACCAAAAATAATTGTACGAATTTTCTCGAAATTTTATAAATATTTTGTTTTCTCAAAAACTGTCCCACATATTTAAAAAAAATCATAAAATTTCATTAAGTTAAAGCTATGTAATGTTTGAAAACATGTTCCAAAAAATGGTTATTTTTGTTAGTCCTCTTGGAACCATTTTTTTGTTTTTGATTTTCTCGAAAGCGGTAAAACCGATTTTAATCATTTTTTTATGCTAAAGCTCCTCCAAAGTTTAAAAATAATTCAATATCTCAAAAATGGCTTAGTATTTTTTTGGAAATTAATTTTTTATTCGTATAGTAATAAAAACTTTGAGTTATCGTACCAAATTTGTTCTTAAAAATGTTTTAAAAATTTTGTACAGAAAAACTTATTTTTTTAAGAAACCACTAAAACGAATTATAATTTTTGTTCTTGCATAAACTAATAATTGGTTAGGTCAGACGCCAATAAGGGTTTGAGAGGAGTTTTTGTCGGTAAGAATTGAAGAACTGGTGAATCTTGTTTGTCTTGAAGTAAACGAAGACAAAATCGAAAAACTCCTATTAAAAAACAAACAAGTATATGTCCATCGTCTAGAATAAAACTTTACTATTGATAGCAGCAAAGTTTTGGATATTTAAGTTTATCTTGTTGGGAAATAAAATTTCCTTGATATATGACATCTTAGTGAACTTACGTTTACAAATGGGTTCAAATCCGTCTCCATAAAATTGGAGCGGTTAGATATTGGCGGCTTGTGGTGGCCATGTTGTTTCGATGACATCTGTCAAATATATTGCTTATTATGCAGTTTCAGATGTTAAATCACAATAACAAGTTTCCAAATGATAAAACTTTATTATCAACATTCGTATGTCAAACTAACGCAGACTTCAGTTTGGTGAATTTTTCGTTGGGACTTGGGCCATCACACGTACCGTAGACGATCCAACTGACCCAGAACTCAAAATTCATGGCCATAGACTAAGTCATTTTTTCGCTGACTGCTCTTTGAAGCGTGTGGAAGTGGATCAATTTCGGCCGAAAAATCATTTTAGGTGACGAGGCTCATTTTTAGATATATGACTGTGTTAACAAGAAGAATATGAGACGACAACAAACCATACGAGGTTGAGCAGGTGCAACTTCAAAAATTTACTGTTTGGTGTGGATTTTGATCCGTAATTTTCTTAAAACGACGTTGGTGAGGCGGTCACCTTCAATGCGAGCGCTACAGAACCATGATAACCAATTTACCATATGAACCTAGATGACATATGGTTCCAGCACGACGGAGCTAAGTGCCACAGAGCAGACGCCACAGTTGACACACTGCATTAACGATTCCAGAGTAAAGATACGTGACATGAATTGGCCACAAGGGTCATGCGATTTCACCCACTAAAATTTTTCTTGTGGAGTTTCCTGAAGTCACATGTCTATGCCAATAAATCAAAATCGACGGAAGATGAACATAAAACAGGCCATCGCACGCGGAAGAGCCATTGAAAATTGGACCTTTCGGTCCCTTGCCACCCTAAGAAGCGGAGGCGGCCATTTGAACGATGGCATACATAATGGCATAATGAGCCTTTCAGTAAAAAAAAAAGAAGAATTTTGTTAAGACCTCAAACACAGTTTGTTTTATTTTTATATACCTTTTTTTTCTAGTAGCCGAATTTTAAGTTTCCAAGTAAGCAGAAAAGGATTGCTCAAGCTGGACTGAAAATTCTATGAATTTAGGAGAAGGGACAACAATAAATTCTAGAGATAGTAGAAATATATGGATGTAGTCCAGAAATACAGAATTAACATGCTTCAGCTGTGATATCTTTCAAATCCTATGTTCAAGGTATGTTACAGGTATATCGAGATTTCCCCGACTTAAGGACCATGCCATCGTGGAGGCCAGAGCGCTTGGTTTAGATGGCTTGAATTAGCTTGCCTGAGATCAGAGAGTATATTGAAATTTCCAGCGGGTTAAGTAAGTATGATAACATAAGGTAAACTTGTGACCTTCTAGAATCGTGTGCTGGTAAAGCTTTTGTTCTCATGGTATTGCAAACTGGGCTTAGTAGCTTTACCAAATGTCTTGTTTACGACTCTCAAAGCAAATTGAGCCATTAAAACTACGTTTTTAAGCCCAAATTTTTTGTTGGAACTTATGTCTCTATGAGTGTGTGAAAAAATGACCTAAATGATTCGGGGACTTATGTCTCTCTTGAATACGACACGAGTGCTTTTTAATGACCCGAGTGCGTGTGAAGACTTTTCAATTAATTGAGCTTGAAACTACATATGTAGTTTGAAAATAGACTTGTAAAACAATCGACTGTGTGTACGGAAGGTCGAATTTATTTCCGAACAAAAACTACAGCTTTTCTCTTTCAAAAACTATCAAGGTTGAAATTGGGACTTTTTTTTGATAAACTTTTCACGTGAATAAATTGATCTAGGGCATGTGATATAACAGTTTAAGTTCAACCTACCAACCTCTCAATGCAAAATTTTGATTGACATTCAAATTTATTCACATTTTTTGTCTAAATAATCGGAGTGAAAATAAATTTTATTCCAAAAATAAAAAAGAAACGTCCTATCTCTTAATCCATTGCTAAATTGACAGCTCGATGCATTTTGGTGAAATTATTATGACATTCGCTTCGTTTATCGTGAAACACGTTAGGTATTTATGTATGTTCGATAAGGCGACGCGACGTCAGAAATTCCATTGTGTTCTTTTGGCCAGGGTATTATGTGTCTAAAATCCGTTCTCTCTCCAACAACACAATAGAATTTAACAGCACGAGCAGAGAACACCATCATCATCATCGCACCGGATACAAAGGATCTCTGGGGTATCCATTGTATCTGCTATTTCCGTTGAGGTAAAAAGGAAGCATGTTGGTGGAATTTATTCAATGCAGAACTGCTGCACACGGATGCACACACAAAAGGAAATCTAATCCAACTTATTTTTTTTTGAAAATAAAATATGCACTTGAGATTCGCGTGGAAATGGTTACATTTTTTTGTATCCTTTATTTATTTGAAGGATAAAGAGGATTGTAAAAATAGGTAGGTATACAGATGTATATGAAATGGTATGTTGGGATTGTTGTTGATTATGCAAAAACCAGGGGAAAAGTGCGCTTGAGTTGAGCGAATGTATTTGATGAAAGGATTTACTAGAAGTGTTTTCAAAAAAAATATCATAGCTCCATGGATATTTGATCAACTTTATGCTTATTTTTTCAATTAAAAATGACTATCTTTTAAAATATAATAGAAACAGAGACCAAAAAAGTTGCGTGCAACTAGCCGAAAGCCTACACATTCGCAGTCAAATAAAAAGGCGAATTTCTCATTAAAATCTACACCGGAGCGGAGGCGGTTGCTGTAGGTGGAGAGGTACTTCCGTTGTGTGTTCTGGCAGTGAAGGACTTTCCCCCCAAGCAAACTAAACTGTTATACCTACTAATGGAACTATTACAACAATTATAACATTACTCTAATTGGTACGTTTTTGAGAGTACCCGTTAGTTTTAGTTTTTTTTTTTTGTTTTTCTGTCGTTTATAATATTTCTATCTTCAAAAATCCAAGGTAAGCCAGCGAGTCACCGTTTGGCACTCTGAAAAGTTTCTTATTTCTTATCCCACGCAATAAAAACCTTACCCTCATGAAGGTTACACCCAGCATGTTGTTTTTTGATATATTTTTTTTAATTCCTAAGAGAGGACGCAATCTAAGAGTTGGTAGTTATTTTTTGTCCTGTGGCGTAATTCTACTTTCTACGCCAAAGTATCCTTAGTCACTTAAGGGAAATTATATTTCAGATTTTTTTGTCCCGCTATGCTAGCGTGACTGAGGTTGTTTTTTTTTTTGGTTTGCTTTAATTTTGGAGTGTAAGTTTCTGCTAAAGCAAAGGACACGAATTGTGGTGGAGCGTGGAACGCGCTTAGGGGTATTTAGTTTGTTATGAACAAAGCCCATAGCCTTAAATGATTAAATGAATTCTTGAGAACTCGCAACTCCTCGAATGGGAGAGTGAATAAAAGTTGAGTTTGTTCAAGATTTTGTTGAAATAGTTTTATTAAATCATGATTTAAAGTAACGACGTTAGAGTAGAGTGGTCAAATTCACATAAACCTGAATTCCAAGAAAAACATTTCACATAATTATGTCAAAGAATTTTTTTAATCGCCGCATATACAAGAGGACAAATGTCCAACAAAGCTCCAATTAAATACTGATAGCTAATCCGCTTAATTATATCCAAGCATTCCGCACACCCCATCAGATGCAAACTGAACAAAAAATTCCCCAACAAATTGCTGCAATCTGAATCATCATCATTTGCATGTCCTCGCACATACTTCTAATACTCAGACATCGTAAAATTAGATCGACATTTGCAAACAGCAGAAAACAAGCACTTTGCCGGGCGCTGCTACTTCATCCATGGCCATTTGACAGGCTGTCACAAAACACTTCCACATGCCATTTCCATTTGCATTTCCATATTATTCTCTCGAGAGTCCTCCTCACTAAATGCGACTTCCAATCCTAATTGCAACTGCAATAACAATCAAAACAAAAGTGCGTCCATTATATGAAGTCTGTGCATTGGTGGGATGGTGGTGCAGGCAGAGCGAGTTCCAGGACCTCGCGTGCTTTAATACCATAATGTCGTTTAACATCGAAAAACAGACGACCGATATGCATGCACAATCACCTCCAATCCACTTCATCTCCTGCAATACTCCTTACTTACATCTACCAAGTTCCATCGCAAAGTAACGAAACAACAAAGTGTGTTGTTGACTGTATAGCTCCTTGCTCATTGATAAAATCAAAAAACAAAAAAATGGGGCGAGATTTTAGGGTGTAAAGAGGAGCCGATGATGGTCAGAGGCACAAACAGGGTGCCTCGTTACAAGTGAATAGCTAACTTGAGAAAAAAAATTTAAATTTTGAAAACTTGTTCCGTCATTAAGGATAAACGGATAACATATGTTTTTGAGAAATATCTAAGAGGAACAAATTTTATATTCCTGGAGGAAAAGATGACCAAAGATGAAGAGGATTTAGTGAAATAATACTGAAATATTTGTCTAAAAAATGAAATGAAATGAATACGTGATTAAGAAAGTTCGATAATAACTACCCGATATTTCGAAGTCCAATCGTTGCAATCCACAGAAATCCTTAGAGTACAATTCGAACAAATTAAGAAGAAAGGAAATAATGTTTAAAGCCCTATTTCATAAACCACATTTCACTTTGCTTTTTGCAAATTATCACATCTTTGGAAAATATCATTTCACCAAACGAAAATTTTCTAAAAAATAAAAAATATTCTTTTAAAAGTCAAATATTTTGTCAGTTTGAAAAAGAATTTTCCCATTTCGTTTAACCAATGAAATAAGTTTTGCAACATTCCATTTAAAGTTTAAATTGGGTCGTTTGGAGGGGAGCGTAACGGAATCCCGCTGTTTGTAATCCCGTTTTTTTTTTTTTAAATCTCGCAAAAAAACTTTTAAAATAACGTCCTCTATAATACCGTTTTTTTTTTTAAATGCCGCTTTTAAAAATCCCGTTTATTCAAAATCGCGTTCTATTATAGTCCCGCTTTTTAAAATCCCGTCTTATATCGATTATCCCGTTTTTTAAAATACCAAAGCTAAGACTTATTGATTTTATATTGGTTATTTTCCAGATTCTTTAAATGCTAAAGAAACTTTACATACACCAAACCTCGCACCTACCCCAAATCCTATAGTGTGCTAAAGAAGGGGTGTATGTATGCAACACTCACTGTTTATACGTCGTAATAAGAAACGGATTACAAAACACGGGATTATAAGAGACGGGATTTTAAAAAGTGGGTTTATGAAAAGCAGGGTTTTAAAAAAGCGGCATTATAAGAAACAGGATTATAAAAAACGGGATTATAAAAACGGGATTATAAAAACGGGATTATAAAAAGCGGGATATCGTACCCAACCCACTGTTTATACGTTGTAATAAAAAACGGGATTATAAAAAACCATGGGATTTCAAAAAGCGGTATTTTAAAAAAGCGGGATTATAAGAAACAGGATTATAAAAAACGGGATTATAAAAGAGGGATTTCAAAAAACGGGATTATAAAAAGCGAGATATTGTATCCAACCTGTTTGGAAGATCCGTTTTGAAAACGAAGATGAACACGAATTTTGACTTTGGATATAATTCTTAAACTTTAAAAACTCTCTGATAAGTGAGGTTGAATTGAAGCAGCTGTCAGCGTCGCAGCTGATACACTTTAACCACAATTGGGCCAATATGATACCACCTTAATCTAAAGATTTTCTCCCTACTTGTTAAACCATTTGGAGCTCCTTATGAATCGAGAGAGGCTGTAAATGTCTATATAAATTAGATCACTAGATTCTTTGAAGAAGAACTCTCCAAGATGGAGTCTCCGTCTATGGGATAGAGCAGGGCATGTACAGTACATAGTAGATGAGGAATTGATTCTAATTCTTCTTCAAACAGGCTTGAACTCAACAGCAGGTAATAATAACTTAAATCCCTTGTCACAACTTCTATGTCCACTGCGTTCGATTTCAAATGGAGCTCAATTCTATAATTATTGAAATTCTGGCAAAAACCATTTGTTAGCACAAAAATTCTCTCCTAATACATCGCCAATTTTTCGTTCAACAAGAATTAATTTTTTGAGCTTGAAGATCGATATATTTATGGATAATCTAAGGCAATTTTTTCGCAGGCAATAAAGTACATGCAAGCCGTAAGATTTAATTAAAAAATAAACTGGAATTTGGAGTTTTACTTCCTAAGGGTCGTTGGAATAAGATATTATTTGCTGGATCTTTTGCTCCAAAGAATCCAAATCCCCATCATTCAAATGTCTGTGAAATAACCATGCTCGCATATTACTCGTGCAAAATATCGACTATGGCATAGACTGTGTTGCACGTTGTGTCGTCTTGTTGAAACAACATGTCATCGGTGTTCATATTGGTTATCATCGACCGATAACGCTCCCCTGACCAAATTCATTCTCAAAGAAGTATGCATTTAAGATGTCGCCAGCCCTGCTCGAGAGCCCAGTTATCGAACACACGTCATTGTCAATGTTCGTTAAGTCTTAGCTTCGGGGTCAGTTGAAGTTTATAAGGGTGTAGGCTCAAACCATGACGCAAAATTGTGTTTTGCGAAAGGACTAGTTCTTGTGCACGGCGCAGGATTGAATGCCTCGGATTCTTCTGCACACTTTCACGGACAGTGGCTATATTTTTGGCAGATCTTGCGTTTCTTTCACCGAATCGAATTTATCTACCGCGTTGCCAATATTCTTCTGGCAAGGACAATTACACCGCCGACCGTAAAATGGACGAAGTGCGTGAAATGTTTCTCGAACAGAAAACCCACTTCCATGAAACAATTTCATATGACGCACATGAGGTTTTACACTTTAACTCTCAATTTTGATTTGGAAAGACATACTTATTTGATTACTGCCAATTTGACAGATGTAGCTTCAAAAATATGTCCACAAACACATATCAAAGTTCGAAAATCCCTATTTGAAAACCCTTTAGAAGTCTCTGCGATAGTGCTAGAGGGCACAAAAAATCAAGGACAAAAAGACGCATAAAAGACCGAAAACAATCATTTTAAAATAATTGACATTTTATTTTACGTTAGTTTCTAAGATCAGTCTTGCCACTCAACTAAAATAAGATAATCGATTGTGAACGAAACGCAGAAGTGCAGTAAATGGTTGTCATCAGATTTGCATAAGTAGAACAGTGACTTGATGGATTCACTTTACGTTGACAATTCAGGATCCATCGCTCATTCAAACATGATACCACTTGATATAAATGCGTTTTTCACATATTATGATATGTCCAAGGAAAGATTCGAATCACTTCTCAATGCACTTTTTTTGGAAGCCTATTATTTCGCAGTAGCACGATTTTCAAAATTTAGTCGAAATGTAGCTTTAAAGTTTTTTGTAAAAAGCTCTGAAAGACCTGTTTCGACGTGTAGCATGTAGCCGGGTGTGGTAGATGGTAGTCGAAAAGTCTCTTTTTCAAGCACTTGATCTACGATGTACAGCTGTTCTACAGCTGTAGACTAACTACTTATTTCACTATTTTGAAAAGGCATAGTTTTCATCTTTTCAAATTCGGGTTGGGTACGAAATCTCGCATCACAAAATCCCGATTCACAAAATCCCGCATCACAAAATCGTGAATCACGAAATCACGAAATCCCGCCGTTTTAATACTAAATTCACAGCACAGTATGGATTTTCATTTCCATAGTACTCGAATCAATGATAAGCAACGAGAACGAAGTTTCCTACTATTGTACTGGAATATTCAATACGAAGATGACCGCTCTGATTTCGTTCATTTTTAACGAGCTCTGATTGGCTTAAAGCTAAAGACAAGTCCAAAAAATGTATAATTGAAATCTTAAAAGTATTTTGAGTCAAAAAAATAAAAAATTAAAAAAAATGTCAAAAAAAAGTTTAAAAAAAATCATGTGATACATCGCTCCCTACATCACTAATATGCAATTTTTAATTCTGTAAGATGGCTAGTTTAGCCAGAAGTAACGTTTGAAAATGTCAACTTTGGGGGGTCTACGGAGCTTCGTTTAGCCGCAAATCGCATTTAAAGATAAACATTTGTTTTTCGTTACATGCGATACGTGGATTGAAAGGTGGCACTCCCTAGATCACGAATATGCAATTTTTAACTCGCTGAGATGCTTAGTTTAGCCAGAAATCATGTTTAAGTTTAAGTCCCTTTTTGGGGACACACTCGCTCACGCTACTTCTCCGCTCCGCTTAGGGTATGTTAAGTCGCCTGGTAGGCGCCAGTGTAAACAATGTATGAAAAATCAAAATTTGTTCAAACAAAAAAAAATTATTGAAAAAAAAATTGTTGAAAAAAAAAATTCTTAAAAAAAAAAATTTGTTGAAAAAAAAATAGTTTGTTTGTTAAAAAAATATTTTTGACAAAATGTCCAAAAATATTTTGGTCAAATGTCCAAAGATAATTGGCCAAACCATTGAAATTTGAAAATCATCTTAACTCCTTAAAGATGGAGGAGGTCTTACCTCCTCGGAGTTCTATACAAGAACTGAATTTTTCCGGAACCAACAGTTCCTTAAATACTTTTCATTTGTTTAAAAATAAATCAAAATAAAATATTTTATTAATAGTACTAAAATAGTATTGAAAATCCCGCCAAATATTTTCAAAAATATCTGTCGGCGGGATTTTTATTTTTATTTTCGGCGGGATTTCGTGATTCAGGATTTTGTGCGGCGGGATTTCGTTACTCTCCACATAAATTCGAGTATTTTCTTTCCGTTAGTGTTTAAAATTTCGTCTTTTGAGTTCCTAGTTGTGAAAACTTTTAGATTTAACTGACCATTTTGGTCTCCTGTTCTTCCACTGAGGCCACCGAGAATCACAATGTTTTTCGTTTCACTATCGATCAAACACTTGCATCTTTTCTTTCATTATTTAATAGTGTCCTAGTGAAACAGCGAGTTACATTCCTCTCCTAAAAAAATCTACCAGAATAATCGAGCTTCAGCGAATGTCCATCGGTTTACCTTTGAACCCAATTTCGGACATTCTATTAAGTACCTATAGAGATTCTTACTTTAGCCGTACAACACGAATGTAGAATTCTTTAAATAACTCTGTTGTTGCTGTTTTTATATACAAACCTTCAAAGCCAATGTTCATTGGAATCTCCTCTTACAGCCTTCCCTATTTTTCTAACGCTCTCACTGTGTTTAACATTTAAAGGGCAGTCAAGAATACTCGGCGTATTCCAATTGTTTTGGATCAAGTACATCGGTAAAATTATCCGGCTAAAACTTCCCATCCACCTTCAGCGATTTATATTCGTTTCTTAGGACTCACAACCCTGTTCTTCGGTTGTAGATTCCGATCTCGATAGCATTGTACAATGGGGTAATTACAACCGCGTGGAGTTTAATGGTTTGAAATCACAAAACTGTCTTCCACCACCCATGTCATTTTCCATAAATCAAGCTTGCATCAATTAAACTGAAAACCTTTCCAAAGTCAATATGGGTGTTAATGAATGATCCTAGAATCGAAGAAGCCAAAAACAAAGGTTAGACTTAGGTTTTTCTAAAAGATACAAGAAATTTGTTTCACCTTCTGATTTGGTTACCATCTTTAAGGCATACATCCGCCAAAATTACTCATTTGGACCTGTGCCCTAAAAGTTATAGGAGACACATCCATAATGGAAACTTTTGTTTTTCTTTCATTGCTTATCGCTTTTTCTATCAACAATGGTCAATTGAAATAGCCAGTTGCATTCCTGCCCTCAAAAAATTCTCACATGATGCTCCGTCTAGCTGGATATGTTCATCGTTTTTCCCCTGGAGCCTAACTTCGGATGTATTGTCAAATGTTGTTTCTTTACCTGCACTAATAGAATTTGGAATACTTTGGCCCTCTCGATTTGTCGCCCCTTTCAAGAACAATGTACATCGAAATCTTCTATTAAGTCCTATCCACTTAACCTAAACACTCGAAAAGGGTGGTTATGGTCATAATCCCTTAAGTGTATTCAAATTATAAAAAAAATGTAAAATTGATTTACATTAGTTGCCAAAAGCGGCATTTTGACAACTCTTAATCATAAATAAATTGGAAAGCCACACATTTCTGAAGAGCTCTTAAACGAAGAAGTGTACGGAAGTATACGTTAATTTCTCCATTTTTTACCGACTCAAAACTTCAAAC
The DNA here is from genome assembly GCA_963931855.1 of Philhelius festivus. NCBI lineage: Eukaryota > Metazoa > Arthropoda > Insecta > Diptera > Syrphidae > Philhelius > Philhelius festivus. Next base: position 49,468,570 of record OZ007557.1, on the reverse strand, counting down.
AATAAATTAGATAAATAATATTCGGACTTAAGGTGCTAAAACACCCTTTACGAACTGAAGTAGGCAGCTATACGACATGAAAAACGCATATGAATGAAAAAATTCGGAAACACCTGTGCAGACTCACAGGATACAAGGTTTGCTGCCAGCCAGCCGGTGAGGTTGAACACCTACCTATTCACATTGACCATTGGTGTCGCTACGTTTCCTATAGAAATATTTAAAATGTTCGCGTAAATGTTCAACCACTTTAGCCCACAGAAAGAACCCATACCTTTCCATTGACCGCTGTTACTGCCCCCCGTGCGTCCATACTCACCATACCGAGCGTAGTCCTTGTCGGTCATGTATTTTTATTTTAAATTTATGCAAATTGAAATTAATAGCGCGTTTGGAACAGAATATAAACATGGTACTCGTATATAGTCAGGAATCCAGGGGCTCTATGGATAAAAGGAAGCCAATACAAGACTGCAATTGTAGGATGTGGAAAGTTTAAAATAGGTTCAACTCAGCAGACGAGGATTTATATAATTTATAGTCTTAGATGTTATACAGTTGTTCTTTTGAAATTTGAAGAGAGTAGCAAAGTTTTTGCAAAAAAAAAAAAATAAAAGTTTTAGTGTCCTGGAGCAGCAGAACTATGGTGATGATGTTGTGGTTTCCGGAAATGCAGTTGGTTTCAAAATGAGGAATTATTTCATTCAAAGTCTGCATGGTATTTCCAGCTAAGCGATGAATAATTAATTGGTGCAATGCAGTGAATTATTAATGGTTATCCGGAGACTTGCTCTTAAGTATGAAGAGCTTAGATGGATGAAGGAGATTAGTAAGAGGTCCATTAAATTGCAATGTAGGATTAAAGTTAGTCAAGGGGACGACTTTTGATTCGCGTCAGTGAGTTTTACTTTATGTATCTCCATTTAATCGGAGTTCTATACAAGGAATAAGCGAAGTGAAAAAATAATTAAAGTGAAATGAAGATATTTCTCGTGGGTAATTGTAGGTGGAAAACTTCAATAAATACTTTATAATGTTCGGAAGTCGAAGGAGATTTCAAATTCTAATTCAGAGAGTTTTAAGTTTTGAAAAACCATCAATGTGGTTTAGAAGATTGGTCGGGAGACACCATTGAATTTAGTAAGTGAAAATGGGCTATGAATCGTAGAACCAAATATACATATGTACATAGGTACAAGAAAATGAGATAAAATAATTTTATTTTCCTGCAAAAGAAGTTATACAAACAAGATTATGCTAGTTTACGAAATTGAATACGACAATAACTTATTAAAGTTGTCCGTCAGGTTTAAAGTTTTACAATTTAAATGTTGGCTTAGCTTAAATTTATGTTAAATACATATATTTCTTTACAATGAAGTTTCGATAAGTAAGAGCCTGTTTTTAAGAATTTTAATAAATGTGAGTTGTAACACTACAACTTTATTTTATTACTATTTTATATTATTATTGAAATTATTTTATTATTAATGGTCAAAGTTTACATTAAAAACATAAACACTGTAAAAGGTTAAGGTGGCAACCATGAATATTATTCAAGCACATCTGAGTATTGAAAAAATTGAAAAAAGCTCTGCGCTGTGTATGCGTCGAGGAAAATCTCTTCTGAATTCTGTATAAAAGGCGAGATTCGTTCGCTACAATTCATTCTCCTTTGGTGCTTTACAAGCGACACGGTTGGGTTCTTCCACTGTCCTAGAGAGGTATCACACAGAAGCCTGAGTAAACCGCGTATTTTACTCAAATTTGAGTGCTCCTAATCCTAACGACGATTGGGTTTTCCATCGTCTCCTGAGTTCACACATTTGATAGTGCCACCATTGTTTTTTGATAATTTGTTACACTCTAGTTCGAAAGATTGAATACACTCTTATATATTTTTTTAGAATTAACATTTTTTTTGAATAAATTAATTAAATATAATTTTAACTAAGCAAAAGAGATGTTTTTCTTTTGGTGGATATTCACTTTTATTTTCCTGAAATCATTTGCTTTTTTGCCTACCCAACGTATGCGGTAGTCTTCGGAGGGCCCATAACATGGCAGAGAATAAAACAAAGCGGCGTTGTTAAACTTCTTATGAATCGTTGAGGTTCATTGTCTGAGAGACTGTATCCCATAACCCTATAAAAATAAAAAAGAAGAATTGGAGGGCTCACAGCTGTACCGAATCAAGTCATTTAAAAAAAATCCAAAACTAGCGCCAAAATTTACCTCTATTTAGAGCTGTAATGAACTACATAGTTCATTTAGAGCTACATAGTTCTATTTAGAGCTGGAATGAACTATACATAGTTCACTACAGCTCTAAATAGAGGTCAAATTTTCGGAAATTTTGGCGTTAGTTTTGGATTTTTTTAAAATGACTTGGTTCGGTACAGCTGTGAGCCCTCCAATTCAGCTTTATTTAGCGCCCATCTTGTTGGAAGTCTACCCAAGAACATGCAATAACGATTCCGGAAGCATTACAGAGTAACATTTGCACTTTAATATGTTGAGATCAATCGGTTCAGCTCCTAGAAAGAGTCTATTTTAGGTTTGGACAAATGCGGACGAAGTGTTTTCTCTTGCATCAAGATTACACAACAGCCATAAACCGACAGTGATATTTCAGAAAGCCCTTAGTCGCAAGTAACCCACACCGTGTTGACCATTCCTGGTTCCAATAAATATTTTTTCGTTCAATTCCAGCTTCCATTTCTCACAGAAGATGCTTAACTTGTTGATGATAGTTTGGAATATGACAGGTCTCTCAGCTTTCAGGAGAACATTAATCCCGAGTACTTTCAAAAACGGTCCTATAGGAACAAATAGCAACGCACTTAAGACACAACCTTGTTTAACTCCTTAGTTCGTTCGACAGAAATTGGATGCACTGTTTCCGTGTGTGTGTTTCAGTCCCAGACTGCTGACCGTATCCTGATACAATAGTTTGAATATTGTAATCATTTTGGTTGAGATCCCCGGGGCGGCAAGCTTGTGAAGCGGCGACGACAAACCAAGCATATATATATTTTTAATAATGACTACCCCTTAAATGTTTGGGCAGAGTCCGATCGTTTAGATGGAGATGCCGATGCAAATTGGTTTTAAATGAAAATCGCAATGGAAGGGAAATTTTTAATCAGGAAAATTGATGGTAATGATAAACTCCTTAACACTGCAGTCGTCGCGCGGATTACTATTGTAATCCACTAATGCAAAATTGAGAATTCTCCAACTCTAGTAGTGGAGATTTGTTTTCTCTTTTAGTACTCGTACTTACAGTTAAATAGTGAAGTAATAATTTATATTTTTAAACTTTAAGTAATATGTAATTGCATTTTCCAGCAAAATAAATTTGAAAAATTAAAGCATACTGATTTTATTCTAATTTTAAAATGGATTACATCATGGGTGATTCTACAAACAATGGAATACAATGTTACAAATTTCGGCACGACATTTTTGAAAGCCAAAAGACGTAAAAGTTGTTCTAGTTGATCATTAGAACGACTCTTTGCATTGTTAAAAGCGGCCAGTCAAAAAAATAATTAAAATGCACAACTGGGTCGCACGAACTTGCTCCCATGTAATAGACTAGGAATTTTAAAAACGAATGTTATTAGAGAAAACTGTTCATAAGCATAAAATTCAGTATAAAGAGATAAGATTAGAATGCCATGTGATCTCTTAAGCAAATATGAATTTATGCAAGAACAAAAATTATAGGTCGTTGTAGTGGTTTCTTAAAAAAAAAGCTTTTATATACAAACTTTTTTTTTTGAAAAAAATTTGATACGTCAATTTAAAGTTTTTATTATTGTTCGAATAACAATTTAGTTTACAAAAAAAAAAAAATATTGAGCCGTTTCTGAGATATCGAATTTTCAAAAAAAGAAAAAAATATTTTTTTTTTTCAAAAATTCAAAAAATATTTATTTTAAAGCTTTGAAATGCAATGTGTTTTAGACTTTTTAGAAGCTTCTCTATAAAAAAATTTCATTAAGATCCGTTTTGTGGATAATGAGAAATTCAAAATTCGAAAAAATTGTTCTATGGTAGGTACAAACTGTAATATCTTAATTTAAATTTTTTTTTTTTAATTATAGATCGTAAAAATTAATTAAAAGAAAAAAATTTTATCGAAATTCTAAGTCCCGTTTTTGAGATAAATACGATTTTTGAAAACCATTTTTTTTTAACTTTTTAGCATTATTTGTGTAGTAGGTACCCTTATTTTTAGGTAAAATAATTTTTTTTCTCACATCTTGTAGATTATATTGAGAAACTTTTATTTATCAAGTTTAAAAAAAATCTAGCATGGGGTTTTCGAAATATTGACTTAAAAAAAAAAAGATTTGAAGTTTTTTAAAATCCAAAAAAAACTTGTTTGATTTTATTTAGCGTAACTTCGGTGTAATTCATCTTAGTATGAGACTTGAAATAAGAGAACGGCAATGATTTTTTTTGAGAAAACGCACTGGGGACACGTCAGGGGACTGAGAATTAGACACTTTGAAGAATTAAAATAAAATAAGGTCACCCTAATAATATTGTTAGGCCAGGTAGGATATGAACGGATAAAAGAATTATATATTGGAAGTATTTTTAGTTTTTGGAGCATATTCAAAGAGGATAGGTCGTTGTCTTCTAACTGGTATTGTCCCAAATAGTTTTTTAATTGGGGTATGAGTGGACAACATTAGTCTAGTTGTGGTCTGGTATTTTCTCATGCATGTAGCAGATCTATAAACTTTTGGCACAGCTTACTACACTCTTAAGTTGTTCCCACTTAAACTGATGCAGTTGGTGAAACATTCTTGGTTTTAATTGTCCAGTAGTACTTTTGCCTGCTCCTGGGAGTTCTTACCAGCTTTTGGATCCCCTTTTCTTCTTGTTTGATTTTGTTTTTCATTATGTTTTCTCCTATTCCACAAAAGGGCTCAGGTTGATGCGCCTATTTTTTCTAAGAAGTCTGATTCCTCGTTTCCATGAACACCCACGTCAACCCAGTGAAGTGTGACCCTGTTAGAGCTGATGGTACAGCAGATCAGTGCCTTGAGTACAGTTTGGCTATCTGACATGAGGACAATTTTCTGATAACGATAGTTTCTTTCGAGATAAATATCCAGGCCTTCTCTATGGCGATGGAATATACTTCCGCTTGGAAAATGCTGCTCAATGGACATGCAGAGTTTAGTTCTAGGCCCAAAGATTCCTACACCATTCAATTCGATTGTTCTCGATCCATCAGTGAACCACTTGATGGTATTTGTTGCGAGGATACAGGTAAATACTTTTCCTAGCCAATCGTTTTTCCATTCTTATACGAAAGTTTTCTTCAAAATTGTACCTTTTGATTATACCCTTTCTTGGGATGTGAAGAAGGTTTGTTACTGTGGACCTGCTGATTAAGTATTCTTCCCTGAGATCAATAATTTTGCCTGTCCCAGTTTCCTCCTTTGAGAATCTCATGATTGCTCCCATTGCCAATGACCTCGTGAAGGGGATAGATGGAAGACAACGTCTACAGCTACGGTAGGGCAGGTTCTAATTGCTCCTATAATAACTACAAATACCCGTGAGCCTTTGGACTATTTCGAGAGTTCTCGCAGATGTTGATAATTCAATTGTGTCATGCAGCCGAACAATAAGAAATGATGTGTCTTGCCACCATAGTGTACCTTGAATGAACTTTCTGATCTACATGTCCCACTGAAGTTGAAAAGGATTGATATTAACTCTCTGCCTTGGTTGAACAAATTTATAACCGATTTCATTCAAGAACAAAATTTGGGGTACATTTTTTGGAAGCGCTCTAAGCTTGAAAACTTGTTGAGCCCTGATATCCACTAATTCAAAGTCAATGCAATTGCATTAATTAATAAATGGCTTTTAGGTCCAAATCAGTCAGGTTTGGTGCAAGGCGTAGCTGCAAGACGGAAGTTTTACTTGCTGAAGATGATATTTGAAGAGCGATGGACACAATGTGTACTATCTTTCTAACTTTGCTGGGTTTTTCTAAAGCGTTCGAAGAGGGTAATAATTTGATTTTCTGTATGTCGTTTATAAGAGATTATGGATTATTTTTTACGCGGTACTACTTTCGTCGACAATGCGTGGCACTGGGACATCGGTTGTCCTCATACAGTGCACACCCTCCAGGGGTACCTCAGGGTTCCACCTGTGGACCACTAATGTTTTCTTTGTATGTTAACGATATTCCTAGGCTAGTCAAGTTTTCCAAAGCTCATATGTCCGCTGGATGATATTAGCAACGCTATCAACAATATAAGAGAATATATATTAGGGAACATATTGGTTAGGCTCTAGTTCTGTTCGTAATTATCTATATAGTAAAAAACAGTAATAAAAACATAAATTATTTTAAATTAATTTGAAAATAAAAACAAGATTAAAATCTAGTTCGTTGTTATTATTCTTGGTTTTAATTATACATACATATATAGACGAAGACCTTGAATTTATACTAGAGCGGGCCCTGAAACATTGCCCTTCTTTTAATCCGGGGAGGTCAAAAACAATATGCTTATAAAACGTCCCTTATATACGTCACACTTCCCATCCCATTGGTAGATCATATATTGTCTACGTACATTCTCTACTAAGATATATAGTGCTTTGCGCATACTACATCTTCAATATTATATATTTTGACCACTTTTGAAATTACTCCAAGCTACTTATGGGACTGATTTTCAATAACCTAAACAATCATAGCTATATCGGCAATAGTCAAGTTGAACGGATACATAGATACCAATTCGATCGTGAAAATCTTTCAATCCAACCCAAGAGGTAAGTGCATTCTTATATTACCAAAAAATTATCTTGTTTCTTTTTTTTTTTTTGCAGATATTTTATGGTCAACGAAAGGTCCTCAAAAAGAAATTCATTGCCTCTCTTAAATTGTTAGACCTGTGGAAATCTCGAAACGCCTAGATTCTTGTAAAACAGAATTTCCATCCACTTAGGTAGCTGCATATTTTAATCTAAGTTCTTCACTTAAACCATAAGGAATGAAAAAAAAAAAAAAAGACATCCAGGAAAGGAAATTTATTAATCTGCAGCTTCAGGTGCCGTGTATAAGGTAGGCAGGTACTCTGATGCGGGTCAACTTTTTTATCACCTGTTTCACTTGACCTTCTCCATAATCTTTTTTTCTTATTAAAGTATTTTTTTATTTAAAAATATAATCACAACAACAACTTGTGGATAAAGAAGCAAAAAAAAAAAAGAAAAGAATTATGATTACCTATGCAAATATAGACCGTAATTATATCCATTGAAAGAGCCATGGATATACCAAGTGAACGACCAACAAAACTGCCATTCTCTCCTCGCTCTGACAGCACCTTGAATAAAAAAAAAACAGGACCAAATAGAACAGAATGAACAAACGACCACCCCGAACATCATAGATGCCGTGAATTGGAAAAATAAGTCCTGCCTGACCTCGCCGCCGCCTCTAACCTGCCACATTCAATCCTCCTCAACCTCAAACCCGATAATACCCATCCGCCTGTTCTCTTGGCACCACTCTGGCATAAAAACGTTTTCTCGAGATATAAATTCTGAACTCACAGTGTACCCCCAAGAGTACGGTTTCGTTGATGCGGCACAGCTCCTTTTGTATTTATGAAGAAAAACTTTGCCGAGGTAGATTTTGTGTTCCTATTTTTCTTTTTTTAAGTTTTTCTTAGCAACTCTAAGCTGACTGGCTATACAGGGTGGTTACTAATACATTCTTCACAAATTGAGAGAAAAATAATAACGTTTTTATGAAATTTTGTAAGAAATAATTTCATGGTTCTCAACGCCTAATTTTTCTGAAAATTATATTATTAGATCTAGATTCCTAGCCTTAGTGGAGAGTCTAGGGATTTTAAAGGATTTTTAATTCTTGAATACAGGGTAATGCACTTGTCGAAAAACTATACCAACAACTGGGGATCTAGGCTCATAAATACAAAAGGGAACCGTAAATACTCGTACAACCTCGAATTCTATTCCGCTGGTTTGCCAACATACTGGCCATCTGACCTCAAAAAAAAATATCAGACCTTATTGAAGGAATAAAAGCAAATCATATATGTAAGCTTCGAAGGTATTTAATGGATTGATCGTCAGATCACACTCCAGTAATTTTGTCACTGAGTGAGGTAGAAATTATAGAAAAAAGGAAATGAATGGAAACAATTGAGCAACTTGCTCCTGAAGTAGAGCAATTAGTCACTGATGTGCAACAGGCTGTAGAAGCAAGTACTCCAACTATTTCAATATGCAGAGAAACAAATACAAAATAGCCTGTCGAAATAAATGAGCTGATATTGGAAAAAAGTAAAGCTCGAAGAAGATTGCAAGCTACGAGATTTCTAGGCAATAAGGCAGTATTCAACCGTCTTAACAATGAACTAAGAAAAAGAATCATTGAATTGAAATATGATTCTATTGATAGATTCCTAAAAAGTTTGACGTCGGATGCTTCTACGGAATACTCCTTATGGAAAGCAACCAAGATCGAAACAGACCGCAGACACAAAACCCTCCAGTAAAATCTCAAGATAGAAATTGGATTGGAAAAACGAAACAGAAGGCCGACATCTTCGCTGAACATCTAGCGAATGTCTTTAAGCCCTTCTCAGCCAATACAGCTACAGATGACTTACAGTTTGTTGATAAGAGCGAAGATTGTGAAATTCTCTTTGTCACGGTCAAAGAAGTCCGCATACGTTATCTAACAAAAAATCACCAGGGATCGATCTAATAACTGCTCAAGTTTCGAAAGAAATGCCTTTAATAGCCTTCAATCAACTACAATTTATTATAAACGCATGCTTAGAAGATATGTACCAGAACATTGGAAAATTGCAGAAGTCATTGTTATACCTAGGCAAGGTATGCCACCAACAGAATTCAAATCGTATCGCTTATACCAATCATGGCAAGTCTTCGAGAAATTGCTTGTGAAAAGGTTTAGGAAAATAATAGAAGAAAAAAGACTTATCCCGAACCATCGGTTTGCATATAGAAATATGCATTCCACGATAGACCAAAAATGCTATAGAATTACGGTTGTTGAAAGAAAAAGCACTTGAAAAAAAAAAAAACAAGTATGTTCAGCTCTATTCTTTGATGTGACTCAAGTTTTTGATAAGGTTTGGCATTTGGGACTTGAGTACAAACTGCACAGAAACCTTCTCAGTACTGAAAGTCTACTTTACCAACCGTCTCTTTAGAGTACGGTACGACCAAAATTACTCGGTGTACCCCAAGGAAGTGTCCTAGGACCAACCCTGTATTTGTTATATATCAGGGATATTCCAGTAGATATCAAGTCTATCATGGCAACCTTTGTTGCATCGTTATCGGTGCTTGATAAAACCGTTAGGAAGGCTACCGAAAAACTCCAAAATGTAGTCGATAAAGTTAAAGATTGGACGCAACGGTGGCGTATCAAATTGAACGAACGATGGCCGTGGCGCGATGGATATGTGCTCGCCTGTGAACCTCATGATCACAGGTTCGATCCCTGCCGTCGTCTATGTCGATTTAATTACATTAAAAACCCTTTAAAATTGTCATCAATGGGTTGCTGGTTTACTCATTACATGTTGTTCAGGCATAACACTAACAACATGTAATTGAGTTGAACTAGTATGCCCAACAAGGATGAACACGAATAAAATAATGTGAATTATAAGCGACATAGAAATAAGACACGGCATTCTCCGCTTTAGTTCAGCCGCCATCCCTGGAGATAAAATATCTGAGACAACAACCTTCAGTCTCAAAACATCGTGCCACACATCTTTCCTATCCTTCTTTCTCTTCCTTAACTTCACGCCCGCGCTGTGTTCAAACAAATCCCTTGAGCGCGTGTAGACTATAAAAAAAAAAAAAAAAATTGAACGAAACAAAATCGACGCATATAATCTTTACAATCAAAAAACTAAATAACGTTCCAATCTTTACTAGCGGTAAAGCTGCACCTTAGGCCAATACTCTCCCAAGTACCTTGGAATGACTTTGTATCCAAAGCTAAAATGGAAACAGCACATCAAGAAGAAAAGAGAAGAACTGACCTTAAAGTACAGACAAATGTACTGGTTACGAGGACAGAACTGGTAGACTCCACTTGAGGGACTACTACTATAACAATCCTAGTGATTTAAATAATTCCGACATTTACTGTCTCAAACGCTTCGTTAGCTCAAAATGGTTTAACGACTAAGGGTGATTTTTGAAATCCTGTGGTATCGCAACGTACTAAATATTGGTCTAAGTGTATTGGCTTTTTCCGATCAGCAGCCAACTTAACCTAACCTAACCTAACCTAACCTAGGACAGAACTCTGGCATATCTATCCAGAAAAAAATAATATTATAGAAGCAAGTGCTGAAATCCGTTTGGACGTATGGCATCCAGGTATGGGGTTGTACAGAGAAAACAAATGCTGAACCCATCCAAAAATTTCAAAACAAAGTCCTACGTGGAATAATAAATGCCCCTTGGTACATAAGAAATGGCGATCTACATTCATCGTGCCCTTCAAATTGAAATGGAAGAAGTTTTTAAAAAACACTCTGTATCAGCGACTGCGAAGTCATACCAACTCCGAGATGGAAACCATCTTAAATGTAAGATACATTGTTCGGAGACTTAGAAGAACCAAACCTCATGAGCTGATGGTCTAAAAGCTATGGGAAAGTATTAAAAGTTTAAACTTCTCTCAAATTGATTCATTTGTATTTCTTTCATAGATTGGTTCTGATCCCGGTAGTTTTGGCGCTATAAGAGTCCCACACTACTTGGTACGGAATATTACCAAGTGTCTTTTGAAGATTTCCCTTGACAAAAAATAAGGGTTTTTTGAAGATTTTTAGCAGGAAAGTTGTCCTTTGAAGATTATAAGAGACGTCCTGAAGATTCTTTGAAGATACTGTTATCATGGAATTATAATGAAATAAAAAGAAACAAGCTGTCGTCTTTGATCATCAATATTTCAAGTTGGGATTGGTAAGTTTACTTAGAGTAACTGGAAAACTAGAAACCCTTCGACCAAAAGATGGTCAATTGTAAGACCACATAAATCTGGGAGAGTTCCTTCTTACTAATTTACGTGTCCCTTATGAAGCACCCTTTATTTAGCAGACCACTAGGATCATTTTAGTAGAAATCTTCCAGATGGAGCCTTTATGTCTTTGGGTTAGAGTAGAAAGTGAGAAATGTACCACCTAGTACGAAACTGCAAACTATTATCTGTTAAGAGATATTAAACAGTTGAACAACTTCAAATCCAGTGTTGGTGAGACAGTGTTCCACCTATTATTTGTTCCCTTTGCAGCATTTTGCTTCATCAAAGGTTTACATGGAGCGATGTGCATACCTAGATTGGCTTTATCTGGCGAAATAGAAACCCGGGTAGAATTTTCGACTCGATAATGCCAAGGCCCCAGCTAGTTTTTCTTAGTTTCAATCATGGCCCTACCGAGCAGTATCTAGCTTGTCCCTCGCTAATTTGTTAATGCTCTGTATATAATGGGCCTTGCTAGATCTTCCTATATGGGCCCTAGATGGGTCTTCATAAGTAGCACAAGAGCTACGGCAATTCTTAAAAAAAATTTTTTTTTTATTATTGTTGATTATTTTCATTTTTTCTTTGCCTCCCCTATATTCGACTCTTTAAGTGATTTTTTGCTGGAATGAAAGAATTTTTTTTTTTTTTTTTAATTTACCTCCACTGAGATTCGAACCCGAGACTCTCGCTTGCCGTGCTTGTGCGCTACCCATTGCGCCACTGTGATATATAAAATATCGTGTCTCAAAGTGCTACTCAAATAACTCTCTTTTAGTTATACTGTTTAAAAGACTTAAATACGTATTAAAGAATCTGAAAAATACCGATTTAGGACCAAAACAAAAAAGTTATGTTTTTAGAAGGATAATGGATAGCCTTTTATAGAGACATATGTATAGGCACATCTAGGATACATCAAGTAGAAACTATCTTGCCCCAGTATAAGTAAAATCTGAGAACGCCTATAAAGAGGCGACACTAGCTAAGGCCAATATAACGCCCAGATACAATTCCTTATCCAGGCTACACCAAGTAAAAACTATCCAGGTCCCTTGTAGTTTATTTGTTACAATGCCAATAAAGAGGCAATACTATCTATAGCCAAGATATCGCCAAGGAAAAGTTTCATATCTAGGCTACATCAAGTTAAAAATATCTAGGCCCAGTCTAAGATACTCCTGGAAAAGCCAATAAATAGGCAGTTCTAGCCAGGTTCAATATAAAGCCAGGATAAGCATAAATTAGTCAAGATCCGCCAGGCTTGCATCTGTCTAGGCCCAGCATAGGATTTACTATATAAAGGCCAATCTAGCTAGGGCCACGCTATTCGATAGTGTTTCCTAGATAATTTTCTACCCGGGAAGTACTGTTCAAGTTTTTGTGGGTTTGTTAGCTTTCTATTTTCCTTGAATGTCTCTATGGTCTAGCAACCAACAAAAAATGTCAGTATTGAACAGTTTGAAGACAAAACGAAAGTCTGCTGTGTACACACCTCTATCAACCCTTCATTGAATTTTGATCCGTCAGCGTAAAAGTTCATCTTCAACAAATTTTTCCTTCTCCCAGGAAGATTTAGAAGGATTGGAAGATTTTTTTTAAAGCATTTGGGTACATTAAGAATGACGAGATGAACAGTCTGATTATTGATCAGGATTAGATCGTCACATTGGTAGTTTTGAGTCCTTCTTTTGTATTAGATTTTTAAAATAGTTTTTTATTTAAAATATGAACTCACAATCTAAGTTCAAGAATTGATAGTGACCCCATTACACCTTGGCATAATGGTTAGTGCTTTGGAGTGTCATGCACATGCAATGGGTCTTGGGTTCTGTTCTTAGCCGCTGCAAAAATGGGTGTACTGCCTCTTGTTAGGAATTGACAAGTTCTGCAAGAGTATCTATTCTCATGAAAAGTGCTGCTCATTAGCCATTCGGAATTGGCAGAAAATTGTAGGTGCCCTCCATTTCTCCAAACGCGCACACAGAAATGGTTATGAGATGTAAGTCACTGGGTTAAGGCTATCTATGAGCCATCATTGCCTCTAATTTATTAATTTTATGATACCCAGACAAGACAAGGTGTTTGGTAGAAGTTCTTTAATATCTTTTAGAGAAGGGGACTTGTTGCGTTTCTCTACGTTTTGCAAACAAAAATCACCTGTTTTTCAATTGATAATCACCGTTATCAATTGTAGGTCAACCTAATTAAAAGCTCTCTCTATTAGTAGAAAATTAGCTCTATTTGATAGAGCGATTATTTGATGTTTCGTCCAGGTTTGTCTAGTGAGTAGCCCACTGATTTCTTTTTGGAAGATGAATGTTGATTGTTGAGCCGTTGACAAAAGTCGCTTAAAATTGCTTTATCGTGAATAGATATTATTTCATAGTTTAAAAGTTCTAAGAACGAATGATGATAGACTTATAGGTCTAGGATATTTTGAGATTACATGGACATATTCTCCTTAACAGAAGAATTCAGAATATCTCCAGAATTAAACGACTCAAATTTGTCTGGTACTATGCCATATTGTTTTGGGCTAGCAGCTGCGGACTTAATATAAACCCTCTAAAAACAGAACAGAACGAAATATTCCAAATTTAAATCCCCCTTTCATAAATGGGACATCAATCCACATTACTGGCATGACCAAATATCTTGGTTTAGTTATCAATCGTAAGCTAAACTGGAAGGAGAACATTAAAGAAAGGAAAAAAAGCTGCAATAGCCTTCTACAGCTTCAGTAAAGTTTTTGGCAAAACCATTCATTGCATGTGCACAGCTATTATAAGGTCAATTCTGACGTACGGATTTGGTGAGAGACTAGTATGTATCAGCACATCATGAAAACCGCATCCTAGAAACTTTCCTCTCACTTGCCCTACTCGATTTATTCCCAAAGAAGTTAGCGGCCAAAATTAACAGGGGCCACTGTGGTTACAGAACTATTGTAAACTTCACTGACATAAACATTCTATCGGACTATATTTCACCATATTCACATAGTCTCACTATAACAAATATTCCAACAAGAGAGATATAGATGGAAAACCGGATCAGAAATGCAAATAATGTAACGGTTCCAAAATGGAAGCTGGGGTAGGTTCAGGTATCTTCTCAGATAACACAAACATAAATATAGATCACTAATGCTATCTACCAAAGTTTTGGAGTAGTGCTCGAAGTGGAAGTGCTTAAAGTTTGCGAAGCTGTCGAACAAGAATATTGATATCTTCATAGATAGCCAGGCGGCGATCGGTGCTATTTCGCCAATTGTCACGAAGCGAAGTCAAAATTGGTTGCTCGTTGCCGTAGTGAATTAAGATTACTCGGCCAAACAAATTCAATCACCCTTCGCTGGGTTCCGGGAGACCGTGACTTTTATGAAAATGAAATGACTGATAAAAAGGCCAAAAACGGTTCATCACTGGGTACTCACGCCACTGCAGCAGGAAAAGTATAGAATTCACCAAAGTTTCTTTAAGACCGCAGATATGACAGATATGGTCAACAACTGACACCTGTCAGGTTTTAAGGAGTCTTTTGCCGGATATATCAAAGAAAAAAAAAACAGAGTATCCATTGAAGTTTAGCAGACCTCAATTGTATCTCTTGATTGGAATTCTTATGGGTCCCATATGAGCAGAATGGTCATCAGCACATCTGATTTATGCCCTCGGAGAATAATTTTTCGACGAACTAGGTAACGTCTCATTTTTGCACTGAAAAGCATCCTTAATTTCATTTAAAAATCAGGATGGTTCAAGGAGGCACTCCATATCTAACACTTCCAATAAATCGTTTCTTTTACTCTACCCATTCCTACATTATCCTCAATCTGGGGAGCACAATGGATCCATTGAGATCTTGAGATCCGAGTGAAGTGATACGGCTTGCTGCATCATCACCCCAACTAACGTTACCTAACCTATGCCATCTTGCACTACAGACTTGCAGGGTGGGAGCTGTTTAAAGCCTATTGTAGTTTGTCACTTGTAATCAAACTTTATAGAAATAAGAGGCCATCATGGCTCGTAGAAAGCCTTAACCCAGTGACTTACAATTCTTAATCATTTCTGTGTGGTTGTTTTCTGGAATGGAAAACACCTACAATTTTCTGCCCATTCCAAACGGCTAATGAGCAGCAAGCTTTTCCTCTCTGAAAATCCACAATTTAATGACTACTCTAGCTAGATTGTCATTGTTGACGAATTATATTTGAGGATTTGAATGAGTTAAATAACGGCGCGAACAAAGAAGGAAATTATAAAGTTCAAAATCAAGCTAATACTGAGCCAGTTAAAACCCTTCAAATTTTTGAAGATTGGAACAACATCCATTAAGAACTTGGCCTCGGCTTTCAAAGAATATTTGGATAGACCTTCGATAATAGTAAGCTTTAATGTTGATTATAGTAATCAATCTTAGATTCGAAATCATTTAAAGAAGCTCGGGAGAATATCGTTGAATGAATTTTTCGCGCAATCAATGGGCAAGCCAGTTCTTTCGCAAGAAGTAGACTTCCTTGTTATCGAAAACGATATGGTCAGCCTTACATGATAAGAGCCGAGGACTAAATCTTCTAAGCTTTTAACAAATCCAGGAATGGACTAAAGAATTCCAAGTCGAGAATCATTTCAAATTCAATAACGCATTCATCATCAGGGGCTTGATATTCTAATGACAGAACTTGGACATCCCGGAAAAATTGATTCATGTCTTTCACGTGATATAAGAAAAACCACACGGTGTAATGTTCATCTAAATAATCGCTCTTCAGAACTATGGAGAAAATAATTCTTCCACATGTAACCTTATGTGCAAGACGAAGATACGTACAACTGTTAACTCAATGCGTCTTACCAAGGGGTGGACATAGACGGGTAAGCTAAATCACATCGACGTTTTTAGCTCTACCATATTCAGTGATTTGACAGAAATCGATTTGAAGAAAACATCTCATCCTCCAAGTTTTCCATATCGATCTCGGAGACTGACACTCACCGAATTCCTGTTAGGAAAAATCAAGTCATCGTGTATGTCAAATTCAAATAACTTGGAATAGATGGCTTAGAGGACCGCGCTCGAGAGCCTAGGCAATGAGTAACCGTCGTCGTATAGCAGGCAGAAACCCTCAACTGATCAGAGACTCGGTAACTAACTATGTATGTATAACCCAAC
Source organism: Philhelius festivus (assembly GCA_963931855.1). Lineage (NCBI taxonomy): Eukaryota > Metazoa > Arthropoda > Insecta > Diptera > Syrphidae > Philhelius > Philhelius festivus. The sequence goes on along the minus strand of OZ007557.1, from coordinate 49,452,288 downwards.
ATCGTAGAACTCTTTGAGAATGTTTGATATTTCATCTCAAAAACTTTGTTAAGTTAAGAAGTAAGCACCCTGTGAATTGAGGATGAACTGTACTGTACTGTTCAGAACTACCGTTTCATGTTGATTTTTTGTTTTTTCAAATTTTATTTTTATTTTCATTTTCATTATGCTTTTTCTTCAACCGGAAAACAAACTTGTATCCTCATGCCATACACTCGCACAAAAGTATGACGTATTAGATTTCCTTTCACATTCAAGCAAAATATACGAACACACATACACCAGGCATGGGAATACAAAAAGTGCATTAAGTGCAGCAGGATATCACAAGGATAATGTGATGTTGCTGCTGATGCTGTTTATGCTGATGACAGGTTAGCCTTTAGATTGATGCTGATGTTTTCTGATGCAGATGCTGATGTTGTGCTGCTGCATGCATATAAAGAGTTGCTGCTCTTGCAACTTGTGATATCGAAGCTGGCTTTTTTAATGACTCTTTTGTGAGAGCTTAATATACATGCTTACCACTGCAAACTGCATCTATATGTATGTATACATTCCTTTAGACTTTATTCAAATGCACTGATGAAAAATTGCGTTCAATTAAAATTGAATAGGACATGTTAAGAGTGGAAATTTAATTATATGTTTTATATAGTATATGGTATAAGGCAAAGGTTTAGTGAATTTTGTAATTGAGATTGATGCAGATGATGGCGGTAAAATGTGCTTACTCGTGACACAAATTGGATAGCTTTTTGACATTTTGTATAGTTGCTCCCGTTTATCATTGGTTGGTTTTTCATTGAAACTATCATCAGTGATGAAGTTGGTGCGAGTTTATTTACAAAAATACAAAATATTTGTGATGGAGGAAAATTAGTGCTTGTTGAAGGAGTTTTACTGAACTCAAAAAATTGGGACACACATCAAAATAAATTGAAATGGGTCGTAATTTGCATTCTACCAATTTTCAATATTTCCAAGTCGAAAATTATTTGCCTTCGTTGAAGTCTAGGCAAGGTAAGGTTGACGTGGTTGTCAGCGGGAGACACAACACAATAAGACCACGAGTTGATCAATTGAAATACCACTTTGAATCTTGGGGACTGCCTCCCTAATCGTTAAACCAATTGGAGCTCCTTATGCAGCGAGCGATATTGCCAATATATTATGTTTGCCAGATCACAAAGGGCCATTTGTTTCACTATTGCTCAACTTGAGGCAAACTCTCGAGTTCGCCAACTTGACAGTTGACTATAACTTCTTTCTTTTCTTCTTCTTTTTATTCACTTATTATTTTCTCAACTCTCCAGTTGAAGATCTAAAGTTGGCCAACTCCAAGTTTGAAAAATATCCCTGGGATATTTGTGAAATATGAAACAAAAACTGTCATTTTTTTTAATTAAAATTTTAATCTGTCATATCGATAGCATATTTGTGTTCTATTTCGTGTTTAATTGTGAAAAAAATATTAATTATTTATGGCTGAAAAAAACATTAAACTTAATAAAATAATTTATTCTCTAGAAGACGAAGACTGGTTGTGCAAGAATGCTCTGCTTTACCGTGAAATAATCGAAAATAAAAAAAACTGATGTTGTCACGAAACGCGACAAGGATAAAGCGTGGGAGAAAATAACGAATGCTTTCAATGTTGCACCAGCATTTCAGGTAGTAATGTTACAGTATGAATCATTGTTTATTGAAAAATACACAAACATAAAACAAAATTTAAAAAATCTTGTATTTTTTCATGCTCAAGGTGCGAAGGTGGCCCTCCAAAAAAAGAACTACCTCCATTGAGCGAACCAATGCAAGAGTTATTTTCTATTTTAATGCTTTCAACGGTTGGACTTTCTGCTGTGATCGGAGATAGCGACTTTGAATCGACGAGTCCATCAGCACCCCAACACCGACAACGAAGCACCTGATGCTTCTACTCAAAACATTGATTTAATTGTCAATGAAGAATTATACTTCCTTAATGAGGAAAGTAACATTACTCTTATTGACAAAAACGTCAACAAAACTGCTGTGGCTAATAAGTCAGATGAGAACAAAATTGAAGAGAAAATCATCGATACTATACTCTGTTCAACAAAAATTGTCAGTACAGGGAAGATAGGACGTTCGCCTCTCACTCTAGTTTCATTGGCTTGCATAAGTGGGTCGCCTTTTAAAGCTCTCACAGGGTTTCCCTAAATCGCCAACACTCAACATACTCAACTTCATTAAATTTGTTCTCAAAAGCTTCAAATCCCAAAAGCTCCTTAATAAAATCCACTGAATAAGCTCCTTGCTTGTAATTTAGAATGATAATGGTAACTCTGTTTTGATGTATATAACAAGCGCACGATCGTATATTGATTTGACAGCAGCGTTACCACTTCCGAAAAAAAGTCGAAGTAGATTTGAAGAAAAAAGTGAAGTAAATTGAGAAAAATCGAAGTAGATTTCAAAATGAATTTTTACTTGCTTTTAGAAAAAATATTGCATACAAAAATTTTTTCCTTAAATGAATATTACTAAATATTTAAAATTGTCAATACATATTTTTTAATTTCAAAGAAATTTCGTTTAAAATTACTTATTTGTGTATTTGTATTGTGTTGACGTTCTATTATTTTATGGAAATTTTGAGGTTACATATACTAATACTTAGGGGCCAGTTATTTTGAAAATTTCCATCCCCATTTTTAAGACGAATACACAAACTGCAATGACTTTAATTGGTACCAAAATGAAGGTAATGAGTAGTAGAATTTTTTTACTCTATAAAATACAAAATTCTGATTTAAACTTTCTTTTAAATCCACTTTTATTATTTCACTGATAGAAATCAATTTCCATGAACGGCTGATTTTCGTTTTATTAATATGGAACACAATCGTTCCACTGAATGTGTTCGATTCTCTTTCCATTCTCAAATGTCAGTTTTTCTTTCGATGATCAACTCTAACCAAATGCATAGAATTGGTTGTAATCAGCCACTGACAGGATCTTTTACTGAAACCAATTTTTCAATGATTGCTATAACTGGCTTGTCAAAAAAATGAAGTCAGCATTCCACTGATATGTTCCAATGATGTGCCACTGTTTTGGAAAAAGCTCTCCCATAAGGCATGTACTGACAATTTTTGTTGAACAGAGTATAATATTTAGTAGTGATTATGCTTAAGGGGCCAGTTATAGTTCATCAGAAAAGTCCATCAGAAAAATTAGAACAATCGAAATCTGAAACATTTTTCTGATGGACGGTTATAGCTACCAATAATTTTACGTCAGAAAACAAACAATTTTTTCTTGTCATATCATCAGAAAAAATTTTTCTCATCAGAAAAAATTTTTCTGATGCATTCGGAACAGAAAAAAATCGGAACACAAAAGAAAAACGAAATGGAATATATTTTGAGTTTTGGCAATCAGCTGTTCAGAAAAAATAAATTCCATCAGAAAAAATATTTAAATCCATTTTCTGAGTAAATTTATCAACAAAATGTTGTAATTCTTTTTGTAAAAATTAGTCCAAGCAAGTATTCGTCTAATTGCATTAAAATTTTACTCAAAATCGGGTCGTAATATGGTCAAATTCGGAAGACAAAATTTTTTCTGATGGACTTTTCTGATGAGCTATAACTGCCCCCTAAGACAGAGTTAATCCAGCCAAACTGCGAAAGCCAAGAAACGCATTGTTGCCGAACAAGTTCGGCCGACAGAAATTAGAGTATGAAATTTGAAATAAGGTCATCAAATTCTCGGAGGAAATGCAACAATTTAAGGAAAGAAAGCAGGAGATAGAAATTGGGATTTTAGAAGATGAAAAAGACCGATACATTCTTGAGCGTAAACGGGCTGCCTTGGATGTTGAGAGAGCTGAAATAGAACGGGAGAAGGCTCGCTAACTGGATCGTCAACGGTTAGCTGTTGAACTGGAGCCATCTAAGAATCAACTTGAGTTCGAAAAAGAGGTGCAAAGAGTCTGCTTGGCAGCTTTCCATAAAAGAACTCATTTCGAAGAATATCCAGCTGATATTTTTAACAGCAGCTGCCAGGAAAGAATATTTAAGTCAGAGATAAGTTTTAGTTGTTAACAAGTTTTTTATTCAATAAATCGTTAAACAATTTTTTTTTTCAATTATATACTCGTCTCCCAATGCATTTTCTTAATAAGTTTCTACCCGATCTATCATTGGCAGAAAATACGTTCTTACAAATCGGGAACAGATGTTTCGCATTGCTGTTGGCGTTTCCGCTAAAGATATTGTCGAAGGTACATTTGTAGCAGCTAACATATCCGCAAATCCGGGTATTTCTGAAGGTGGCTCTGACTCCTTTGCATCAAGCGCAAGCGATGATGATGAGTTTTGCCGTTTCTACTTTGTACCTAAGCCCCGAAGCCAAAACTGGAAATATCCTTTTCCAAACACCATATGAATGCTCAAAGCAATTGCGAGTGCTACTCGTTATACAAATTCTTAGCAGCGTTTGTGAAATTAATAAAAGGTATTGCAAGATAGCTTGTATTTGAAAAGCCTGATAATGAAGTGACCAAATTTACTCCTTTCAAATCTTCGTTTCAAACGTGATAATTTAAAAATACGCTGGTCATGCGCGGAGCCCTATGTAATATTATATTTTATGTATATAAAAGTTTTTGTGCTCGTTTTATATTATTCATATACGGAAATAAATAAAATGCATGACTGGATCGCACGAACTTGCTCTTATGTACTTTGGAATTTAACATACATTTTATAAATATAAAGCATGGATTTAATGAGATAATAATGTTCAAATGCATAAAATTGCCGTCTGGTTTCTAGAAAAATATGAATTTATGCAAACAAGCTTTAAAAATCGTTTTATTATTAAATACATTTTTTATATAAGAAATTTCCTTGAAATTTTTCAAGAAAAAAATGTGGAATGCGAATTTTAAGTATTTAATAATATTGATTTAAAATTAATTTCAAAAAATAATCCTTCATAGGTTTTGAAGATATTGATTTAAAAAAAAAAAAAATTTTTTTTTTCAAAAAAAAAAAACAAATATTTTTTCGAATATTTTTATATACAATATTATTTTAAACTTAAGGGGACTCCTGCTGAAAATGTTTGGTTAAAATCCTAAGAGCCGTTAATGAGAAAGTCGAAAATCAAAAAAATGGTTCTGTGACAGGTACCATTAATAATATTTTGCCCCAAATTTTTTTTTGACCAAAATGTAGTGCATGTCCATAATATCACACCTATTTTTTTTTATCAAAATCGTTAGAGCCGTTTTCGAGATAAATAAGTGTATGGGGGCTACCGTTAGTTTTGGAGCTAAAAAAAACTTTCAATTTCTCCTCTAGGGAATCACCGAATACCCTTAACTACTGAGATTGAAAGAAATAGGTCCAGTGGTTTAGGCTGTAGTGAGAGGTACAGACATACAGACACACTGAAACATGTTTTTGTGTACTAAATTTTCCTTAAAATTTTTATAAAAAGAATTGATATGCAAATTTTTAGTATTTAATAAAATACATCGCTTCGGCGAGCGCACGAGGACTGCTAATATAACTTGTATGAGCTACAAGCTAATATCCCTGAAGCGTGAGACAAAAGATATTTCATTGAAATGTATCGAGAAATGAGCCTGCTCTCGTGCGGCGCACGAGAACCGAAGATTAACCGATGTTTGACTAGAATGCGCTGCGCCTGCGAATATGTAATGTTGTTTCGCTCTATCCGTGACTGGTTAAATAGTGTTGGTTTGTAGGAGTTAGGTTAGTAATTGTTTTTTATTTTGGTTTTGGTTCGATTCTGTACTGTGTACAGTGTGTGGTGTGGGATAAAATGAACAGTGATTAGGTATATTAAAGACAGTAACAAATCTTTTTAAAATAAAGTTAATATAAAATTAGCCGGATCGCCAAGGCCCTTTTTAAATTTTACATGCAATATTTTTGGCGGAGAATCGATTTAGACAGAAACCTGAATCCACGATTTGACGCATTTAAGTGGAAAAATAAAAAACATGATTCCTTGCTAAATGTAATAAGTGTGTCAGTTTTATACATAGTCGAAATTCTTCGAGCAATTATACAAAAAATAAAAAATCAACATATGTATATCTACATGTAAATTTTTGTTTTTTTGCGATTTATAATCTTAATACCTACTTAGTGAGCAAGTAAAGTGCACCACCTGTTCAACAACCCACCAGCCGCCACTGATGGGGTGTACCGTTCGTTGTAGAGCTAAATAACAAATTTCAATTTCTCCTCTAGGGAATCACCGAAAACCCTTAAGTACCGAGTTTGAAGAAAATACCTCCAGTAGTTTAGGCTGTAGTTCGAGGTACAGACATTCAGACATACAGACGGAATTGCTGGACAAACTTTATTCGTCTTCGCTATCATCGTTTTGTCAACTTTGATGAAAATCTCGAGTTCGATTTGTTTTCCAAATGCAGAAAACTTGCCCTACAGTAGCTATATCGCAAGTAAAAAATGAGTAATACCTGCCAGCGAGCGACAATATCGTTTATTTTTAAATCTGCAGAGGCCACAGCCTGCATGTTCAAAGAGAACCATATCCCATATGATTTCTATAGGTTTCTGCATCACTTCCACCTGGTGATTGAACGCGGATATGTGTGCAATCAATTGCACCAATTGTCCCTAGAAATTTTCTGCTTCCAGCTTTTCCTCGTGCGTTTCCGGCATTCGAATGTATCGTGTTGCAAGATTGGCAATCGCTTTCGACACTCTTTTCAAATTATGATGCACGCTTGAAATGCTTACTCCACTGAAGTCTTCAATTGTCAATTGAATTGATCCGAGCGCATAAAATCGAAATCGGGCGCAAATCACATGATCTGTTTAACAAGAAACGTGAGTTTTAAGGTATACACATTTCATTTAAACTCATACCATTGCTCGTCATAAGTAAGTGAATCCATAATAAAATCGAGTAAAATCACTGTTGTTGGCTTTGAAAGACGAAAACGATAAATGAAATCACGATCGTTCCAATTTTCAATACCAATGCGCTGCAACATCTTGTACTGCCTTCTCTCAAAAAAAACAAAGGGTCTTCACTTCCATCGTCTTCACTTTCACTGCTCGAAGAAGATGACGACCAATTTTTTCAAAAATAATTACTTGGGAACAAAATATATTTTTTTTTATATTTTTTATCTAACTGAAGCAAAAACAGACTTTTGAAACAAAACTAAAGAATAAAATAAAACTTTTCTACGTAGGATCTCTAGTTTCCTCGGCCAACTTCTACTTTTTGAAGTTGAGTTGAGAAATTTAAAGTAAATCAACTCTAGAGTTGAAAATCGAGGAGTTGAAAACGTCAACTTTGAGTGAATAAAAACAAAATCACGAGTTGAAAATAAAAATCATCGAGTAAAAAAAACCGGCCTAAGATTATTTTAGTAGAAATCTGCCAGATGTAGTCTACGACTTTAAGATAAAGCACGACATGCATAGAGAAGGTAAGGGATCGATTCTTCCTCTTCTTTAGCCATGCAGCTTCTGCAGAACTTGTCCGAGAAGATGCGGATACCTTTGTTTTTTTGATATCACGTTTTCTTTAAGTCAAGAGCCAACAGTTCCGCCTGAAACACTCTACAGTGATTGATAAAAATGGAGACCTAAATTTAGTCCTTCTGAGTATACAACTCCACAAAACCCCGTCCTTAGGTTTTGATCCATCTATGTGAAATGTATTAAATCATCTTCCAGCAATGCCATGTCCTCCCAGATTTCTCTAGAAGCGATAGTTACTAGAAAGTTTTTATCGAACTGAATCTGAGGGATGGTGTAATCGATGCTTCTTGGAAGCAAACCAAGTGAGTTAAGAATGATGCAGCTGCCAATTTCATTATTGATCCACTGCGGGGAGGCTTTTACACGATGAGCTGTGTTTGCAGCAGTTTTTTTTTGCCGAATATATAGAAGGGTGTTAGATGGAACAGAATGTTTATATTTCTTTGAGAAGAGGCCAAGATGTGTTTTATGAGGGTTAACACCCATTCCACACCGATCGATTCAGTTTGTTAATATGTTTAAAGCATATCGCAAGAGATCTTCTAAGGTATAAGGATGCTTTTTTGATACGGCAATAGTAATATCTCTGCTTCCATATATCGCAACAGATCATTCGCTACCAAGTTCCAAAGAAGGGGAGATAGGACACCGTCTTGCGGGGTCCTTCTACTGACAGATCTTCTCGTAGAAAACGTGACAAGTTTTGAATTAATAAGTAATTCAGATATGACATTGCAGACGCAATTGTCGATGTATCAACATTGTTAAAAGCGTCCTGTATATCAAGGATGGTTGGAGGAAGTATTCGATGGATCTTACCAGTGTATGACGAGGTTGTTCCATCAATTTCCCATTACAGAACGCGTGTTGATTAGTGCTTGTTTTTGAATAGATATCAATCAGTCGCTCGAAAGTTTTTACAAGGAATGATGATAGACTAAGATCTTTTGGTTCTACTTGGGAATATTTGCCCGCTTTGGGTATGAATACAACTCGATCTTTTCTCCATGTCATAGGATTATGGACCAAATTTAGACGGTTACTATAGAGCTTCTCTAGGATTGGCAGAATAATATCACTTCGAAGTCTAAGCCGTCCAAAAAAAATTTGGCGAAAACCGACCCAGTGCTTTCCTCAACTTTGGCCATTTATTTTGTAAACTACTACCAAAAATTACATAAAAGGGACTTGGAATTACACTTTTGTAACCAGGAAGTCTCTAGCTTAAGTGAATTTAAAGAAATACTTAAAGCAAACATACCCAGTACCCAACAGCGTTAATAAAAAATCGCAAGACTTTCAAAGAACTTTGGTTCGATGAAACATGGTTAATGTAAATTCATAATCATATCCTAATACGAACCAGTAAAAGAATCTTTCGTTAGTACTCGTATTTATTAGTTCAGAGAGTAACTTTATTCTGTAAAAGGGCTAAGTGTATTTTGCGGTTAAATTGTTTGAAACTTTGTTGTGCAACTTTCGACCAATAAAGCTCATTAATATTAAATATCAATTTAAAAAGTTTAAGTTCTGAACAAAAAAATACAGACTCAACAACATCCGTTTATAAAATCACTCATCCAAGTGAAACTAATCTGATTTATACGAACCATCACAATCCTTGAACAATGAACACCTTTCATCGTCATCATCGTTAATTTTAAACTCCATTAGGATTGTTATCGAATTTTCCTCCAGAGCTCGCTCCAAAAATGGAAAATGATAATCAATTTATAGCCAACACGTCGCAGGCAAGCAGGCAGCTAAAGCAGTTTTCTTTTTCACCCCCACCCCTGTCACCTGCCCTTTTCGACATCGATTACATTAAAAAATGTGTATTGTATATCCCCAGGTGAAAATCTGAACGCCTAGCTGGCTTTGCTTTCGGACTGGGATCAGGGCTGAACTAGAGTCATGGGAAAGACGACAATTCCAGGGGCCCACTTCTTGACTGGAGAATTTTATTTCGGGCTAGTCTCAATCGATGAGATGTAGCCAACTGCCTTTTCTAGTTCCTATCGTCAATGTTTGATCCAATGAGAATTGAGAATCATTGTCCAAATAGAAGGGACTTTTTTTAATACCTTCTACCTAGTCCAACACTGGTTGAAGATGCCTTTTCATAACATGCAGTCAAGGTGGGGTCTTGTTAGCAAACCAACGTTGATTGAATTGATTTTATACTCTGTCACATTCACTTTTTATCGTTGGCCATTAATTAAGGATCCTTATTCCTTTGTTAGCACAATGAAAAATATTTCCAAACAAGACGAGAGAAAAACCTGAGGCAAGCTCTATTTAATAATAATTCCAATCAAAACTGCCTAGCTGATGATGTGAAACAGGCACCTGATGTGTGTTCTTGACATTTTAAATGAATTGAGATATAAATTTCAAACCCCACCGGCCACCACGTTCACCCAGGAAGAGCCTTCATTGGCAATACACATTGATTATGCAAAAATGTCTCGGTACAAATTATTATTCCGCAATAGAGTTCATTATTCGTTTCATTTTATTTTTCAAGTCGACTAGTTGGGGGAAGACGGACGGAGGAGAATCAGAGGTGCCGTTGAACTGAAGCTATTGTTGAGTTCACCTTCGCAGACCTAACCAAGGAAGTTCAATAGGTTGTTGTGAAGTCAATTAATTTGTCACATGAACATAGCCGGAGAGACTTGCAATTAGGGGTTAATAGAATCACATTAGACAAGTTGAAAGGGTTTATTTTCGTTCTATAATTTATCAAACTTTTATTTTACGGTTATTTATGAAATTATTGGATTCATTGAGTTACTCGTATATTTTTATTTTTAATAGTTGCAATGTCCTTTTTCTTTTAAGTTACTTGTGCGACTATTTTCGCATGAACTTGCTCTTGTGTTTAAGAGATTAAGAATTAAAAAAAAAATTATGTTCTAAGAGAAAAATGTCGATATGCATACAATTCGTATATTGAATGTATTAGCCAATTCCTTCAGTAGTTGGGGCTTGATGCACCTTATGAAAATCGATCAAATGCTACCAACTATTGAAATATTTTTCACAAGCTGTCAATTATTTCCGTGCCATGGAAATGAATTTTTTCTGCCCTTCTACTGTGGACTGCCGACCGACTAACTCACTTGCAATTATATAAATTAGTCTAACCTAATATTTCATTTGTTAAATTACATAGTTATAAGTTTGAATTAATGAATATATTGAATTATAAAAAAAAGTTATAACCGGGTTAAAAACAGATTCAAAAATTATTAAGAAGGCCTAAGTATGCCATTATGTATGCAATAGAATATCGTTAAAATGTCTGCCGGTAGCTGGGTAGCGCGCATCCCAAACGTCCAATTTATAACTTTGGTGCATAAATCTTGACATAAAATTATTGACTAATGGCAATGCAATGATTATGTTAGTTTTGAAATCAGACCTTAAAAGCGAGTACGTTAGGGTACCTGTACTGCGCTGCATGGAGACTACAGCCGTTGTGATCATTATGTCGGATAATGAGACGCTGCTTCTCGTCTCAGTATACAACAAGTGTAACGCAACAAGATGTGACATCATACATGACCTCAACGCCATCAACAATCTGGCTAGCCAATATACGTACTGTGTACTTGGAGGTGACTTCAATGCACGACACCCACTCTGGATGGACACCAGGGAATCTACACAAGGAAAAGCAATTGTGGACTGGCTGCAAGACAACCCTGAACTTCACTCATTGGTGGCAAACCATCACATGAAAAGAAATCGTACAGGCCCATTTCATTTCTTCCTGTAGTGTCGAAGGTCTTTGAGAGAATATTTCTTCAGCGTCTTCAGCCCATAATAGAAGAAAAGGGTCTTATACCTGAACACCAGTTCGGTTTTAGAAGTAAGCACTCGACGATTGATCAAGTGCATAGAATCACCGATGTCATCGAGAAAGCCTTTGAAGAAAATAAAATTTGTTCAGCGGTCTTTTTAGATGTGTCTCAAGCTTTTGACAAAGTGTGGCACGAAGGCCTCAAATACAAATTGAGACAAGTCCTATCTGAAGGACTATACAACATTCTTAGAGAATATCTAGAGAAAAGAATTTTCCGCGTTAGGCACGGAAATGATTATTCAGATTTTAAAGAAATAGTGGCTGGGGTACCACAAGGTAGTGTTCTAGGTCCCATTTTATACCTTTTATTTACACGCGACATACCCCAAACAGACAATACAATTGTAGCTACTTTTGCAGACGATACCGCAATACTTGCAGTAGGCAAAACGGCTAACGAATCGACATGTAAATTGCAAAATGCTCTTAACAATGTCAATGAATGGACAAACAAATGGCGAATAGCGCTTAACGAATTTAAGTCAGTCCACGTGGACTTTACTTATAAGAAAATTAATAGATTACCAGTCTTTATTAATACAACTCAAGTTCCATTTGCAAATGAGGCAAAATATCTCGGGATGACTCTTGACGCGAAATTAAAATGGAAGTCACATGTTAAAAATAAATGTGATCAATTAAATATTAAACTAAGGGAAATGTACTGGTTACTCGGACGACATTCTAAACTTAGTATCGAAAACAAATTATTAGTTTACAAACAGGTACTTAAGCCTGTCTGGACATATGGTATTCAACTCTGGGGTTGTACCCACGATACAAATCTAAATAGTCTACAAACTTTTGAAAACAAATTATTAAGGTCCTTTGTAAATGCACCGTGGTATATTAGAAACGAAGATCTTCACAGGGATCTTGGAATCCCCACGGTTCGCGAAGAAATAAAAACTTTTTCGCAAAGGCATAGAAAGCGTTTAGTTGAACATACCAATAGAACAATCTTAGAAATTCTTGACGAAACAAATTTAGTACGACGTTTGAGAAGGACCAAACCTTCCGATCTAGTACGGTGAAATTATTGTACTGTATTATGTATATTTAAATCCTCGCTTAAAATAGAAAGAAGCTATTCAACTAGCTTATAATTAAACCAGTAGGAACTTTCACCGGAAAGTTGCCTACAACACGTTACTTAACTTCGAGAAAGATAAATTGCTAGATAAGTTCCATATGAACTTAGTTGCAATCGGGAGGAGGAGGTGGTTTTAGTGCGGTCGGCCTGATTAACGGTCTGCTTGCATAGAGTCTTACCTTCCGTAAGGCTTTATGGGGGCAGAGTTGTTGGTCGGGAGAGTCCCACATATCTATGAGCGCGCGTTTTTCGGTCCTCATAGAATCTTTTGAAGATTTCAACACCTACCCACGGGAAAAAAAAAAAAAAAAAAAAAAAACTCATTGGTGGTTATATCACAACATAGGCCCACATTTCCAAGAACTCCGTCGTTGCTAGACTTCTTTTTAGTGACGTCCAATTTTACGAACATCCTTCCCGAGTTCCAAAACTTCACTTGTGTTGCACATGATAGTGACTCGGACCATCTGGCGGTTGAAATGAGAGTCAGATTGAATTACAGGATTACAACTGAACGTCGTATTCCCGAATTCCAAATCCAATACGAAAAACTGAACTGGATAAGATTCCGTTCAGAAGTTGAAGAACGCCTACCAGAAGTCTCCAGCGTCAACAATCTCAACAATAATGAGATCGACAACACCATTGCTCAATTTGAAACAGTTGTCAACAATGCTTTGGACAGGCAGAAGACACCCCGCACCAGCAGAGATAAATATGCAAACTTACACCAACATATACAATTAATATATGCTCACCGGCAAAGACTCCGCAAAAGCCTCCAAAGAATATTCCACAGGACATTTAACAGGGAAAGTGTCGAATACCGTCGACTACACTCAGAACTACAGTGCACTAACACAATGTTCAACCAGGCAATAAAACATCATCAGGAAAAGGATTTTAGGAAGAGACTTGAAGATATCAAACCTGGACCTGACACGTTTAAAAAGATCAATCTGATTGTTGGAAAAGCGAACTCAATTCCAGACACCATCCTTCACGGACAAGAAGTTTCAACAACTTCTGCAGAGAAAGCTGAAGCGTTTGCAAATCACTTTCATGATAGTTTCAAAGATCGCCCTCCCGTACATCTTCCTGACTTTATCAAAGATGTAGAAACTCGCTTTCAAGAGATATCATCAACCACCGAAACCGTGACCCTGTTCAACGAGGAAAACCCATCATCGGAGCCGACGCTGACAGATGTTTTCACTTCTCCTGAAGAAGTAGCTGACATTATCTTCACTGGAAACTCAAAAAAATCAGCAGGAAGCGACAAGATTTCTAATTACGTGCTTAAAAAGTTACCAAATCTTGCTGTACTCCTGTTGACTATAATATTCAATAACTGCCTGAACAACAGCTATTTCCCTGCAGCCTGGAAAACCGCAAAAGTGGTCCCTGTCCCGAAGAAGAACAACCGCGCAAATGTGGAAGGATATCGGCCAATTTCTTTGCTCAGTTGCATGAGTAAGATACTGGAGGCATTGATATTGAAGAAACTCAACGTTTTCTGCAGAGAAAGAGATGTCATACCGGAGTTTCAGTATGGATTTCGAAATAAACACTCTACCATACATCCATTACTGGGACTCCATACTGATGTTACAATTGGACTCAACAAAAAGGAAACCACTGTAGCGTGTTTGCTGGACATCGAAAAAGCTTTCGACAGCGTTTGGATAAAAGGATTACTATTCAAACTCTCGGAACTTGGACTTGCTAATTACTTGGTAAGAATAATCAAAAATTTCCTAACCCATAGACTTTTTTATGTACAGGTAGAAAAACATGTGTCATCAACCAAAGGAATTAACGCTGGAGTTCCTCAAGGATCAAAACTTGGACCACTGCTGTTCAACATTTACACTGCTGATCAACCAGCCAACATATCAGGTACAAAGACGAAGCTTTATGCAGACGACTCAATCACATACGCCACCGCTTTTTCACCAGAAATTGCTGCCAGGAGAGTGCAAGAGCACATTAAAAACCTATGGGAATACTATGTCAAATGGGGACTGAGGATAAACAGCGAAAAGACTGAACTCATCTGCTTCCGAACACCAGTGACTGTCATTCGAAGACGAGCGTTTGCAACACGCTGTGATGCAATCAAAATAAAGCTTCCAGACAACACTGAAGTGACAGTCAAATCATCAGCGAAGTACTTAGGAATCAACTTTTCCAACAAATTCAAATTCAAAAGGCATGCAGACTTGATGTTGAAGAGAGCCAACTATTCTTTGCACTTGGTCCATCCGCTTCTCAGGAGGCGAAATGGACTAAGTAAGAAAACCAAACTGCTTGTATACAAACAACTTATCCGACCCGTTCTGACCTACGCCTTTCCCATCTGGTTTACTATTTCACCTACAACAATGAAAAAGATGAAGCTTTTTGAAAGAAAGATGCTCCGCATTTGCACTGGACTGTACCGTAACACACTGACGAAGAAATATATACCAACAAGGAATCTGTATAAAGAAGCAAAGTTAATACCATTGGACAAGTATTTACTGCAGCTCTCCGGAAAAATCATCAGGAACCTGGAAGATCATCCCAACACAGAAGTGCAACAACTTCTCCAGCATGAACTAGAGCCTCGTGACAAGTATCTATACACCCGAGCCATCACTGACGATCAATTTGAAGACATCATCCATAACGACAACGCACCCTTTTACGAGAAGAACAACAATCAATACTACAGGGGATAAAACGCCCACTCATCAAAAATTATTATTTAGTTAATATTAAAAAAATCATGAATTAGATTAAGAAAACATTAATATGATATTGTAAGCAAATAGCATTATGTAAAGCCAAATGAAGAACTTTGGGCCCCTATTGTTGAGCCAACATGATTTAATTTAGTAATAAGTTAGTTTTAAGTCAAATTGTATATAAAACAAATTGAAAAATAAAATTCTTAATCTAAGATTATGTTAGTTTTCAGGGCAGTGGTGGTTTGTGGGCTTATTGGCATAGACCTATTAATTAAGAAAAGTCTACAAAGAGAAGTGTGATGGCGGCGCGGAGTCCCATCGCACGATCTCTGTGGCCAGTTCACAGTGCCTGCGAAATGTTGCTCGAACAGAAGACCCAATTGCCTAAACGAATTAAGTCATTTGAATATGTTGTTGTTATACGCTATAACTCTCCATGTTGATTTGGTAAGATAGTCTTAATATATGGAGTCAATTTGACCGATATACACAGCTTCAAAAATATGGCCGCAACCACCTGTCAAGGTTCAGAAATTACTACTCGGCAAACCTTTATAAAAAATTCTTAAAGCAGTTTAAAATAAAATACACGACTTGGTCGCACGAATTTGCTTCTATGTGATAGACTAAGAATTTAAAAAAAAAAAAAAAATGTTCATAAGGATAAAATAATTTTTTAAATTAAATGCCATGCAAATTAAGCTACAACAAATATTATAAGTCTCTAGTACTTTTTTTTTTTAAATAAGCTTTTATACAGGGTGTCCCACAGTCACCGCCCCAAATGAAAACCATGGATTCCTGAGGTCATTTTAAGTCGAAAAACTTAAGAGGTCATTTTCTCGTTTTCGTCCCGCTTTCGAGTTATAACGGTTTTTATGATTTTTCCCTTAACTGACTTTATCTTTGCCAAACTGCGTCCACGAATAAACAAATCTGTTCAAATTGTTGGGGAGCTTTAGCATAAAAAAATTATCAAAATCGGTGGTACCGTTTTTGAGAAAATCAAAAACAAAAATAAATGGTTCCATGGGGGTACCCTCAATAACAATTTTTCCGAATTTTTTACCTCAACCATTATCTAGCTTTAACTAAATGAAATTTTTTTGTATTTGTATTTCTTAAATATGTTGAAGAGTTTTTAAGAAAAAAAAAATATTTTTAAAATTTCGAAAAACAAATTCGTATGGCAGGTACCGTTATTTTTGGTCTTAGGCTTACTCAAACAAACAGACAGACAGACAGATAGAATTGAGAGACCCACTTTTTTCATCTTCGCTATCATCGTAATGTCAACTTTGATCAAAATATCGGCTTTTTTCCGAATGCCTTATACGAGTAGTACCTATAAGTCCAAGTAAAAAAATTGGCACGAGAACTTTAAGACTTTATTATTTTACAAATATACTTAGATTAAATTAGAAACCAAAAATATTGACCCAGTTTTGAGATATAGAATTTTAAATTGTTTTTCAAAAATCTAAGCAATATTTTTTGTTAACTTTTGATAAACAAAGTTTTTAAGTCTTTATAAGAAGTCTGTATAAGAAATTTTATTTTATTTTACGGTTAAAAATATAATGCCTAAATTTCAATTTCAAGGTCAAAAAAAGTTAAGCGAATCTGAAAAACTTTATCAAAATTCTAGGTGCCAATTACGAATATCAATTTTTAACATTTTTACTTTGGTAACCATTTTAGATAGAACCTTTTTTATTATAAATCTTGTACATAGTATTGAATCTGTAAATTTGTTAGTTTTAAAAATATCGATCTTGAAGTTTTCGAAATATAAATATATAAAAATAATTGAGATTTTTTTTTAAATAAAAAAAAAAACAAATTTGTCAGAAAATTTTAACACACAATACTATTTTCACTTTTAAGGAGCTTTATCATACAATAATTGATCAAAATCAGTTGTAACGTTTTTGAGAAAATCTAAGACAAAAAAAAACTGTTTCCATGAGAAGTACCATTAATAACCAATATTTGTAAAATATTTCTTAACCGTTATCGAGCATTTAATGAATGAAATTGTCATTTTTGATATTAAAAAAATAAGAAAGAAACGTGTGTACCAATACGTCAAAAACCTAAATGCAATGGACTTCACTGATGAGTTTCCTGATGCTACAGAGGTTATTAATAATCGACATTATGTGAACGACTATATATATCGATAGTGTCGATTCCGTCGGGTAAGCTATTGAATTGGTAAAACAGGTAAAATACATTAATTCTAGAGCAGACTTTAATATTCGAAAATGGTTGTCGAATTCGGAAGATGTCTTGCGAACTGTTGGTGAACCAGAAGAAAAAGACCAATAGTCTAAAACAATCTTGGATAATTTAAGTATCAACATCTGTTCCATGAAAGCCTTGAGCCACTGGTGGGACTTTGAAAAAATGATGTCGCATCTAAATATCGCATCTCGAATCACTTGTCGCATCGATTCTCGTACCGCACCACTGTACGCCCAGCCTTATACATGAAAAGCTACAAGATAAATGGGAAATGGGAGAGCTGGCGTTGTCTGATGAAAGATGTTCAAGAGGTGTAGATTTCAAATTTCTATTTTCGTAAGAATTTTAGCAGGACGCCAGTGAAGATGCTATAGCTTCTTTTGGATACCTTCGATTCGAAGAAGGGGACATGATTTTGGTGGATTTTGAATGGCCTGGGTATTGACCTAAGAACCCTGAGAAAATACTTTGTCAAATAGCATAGAACCATAGCTAAACTGATGAGGTGGTGTTATTACCAGCTGGCAAAATTATATTTAGGACTAGGCAGTTGTAATATAAGCTTTCACCATACATTGATGAAGTTGGAGTGCCAGAAACTAATTGGTAACGAAGTTAAGCAAAGATTTTGGTTACCTAAGCTCTATCCTTTGTAGCAGTCCGTTACTAATAAGTGTACTGAGTGTAATCAGAGAAAAGTTAAGCCAGTGGTTCCAGAAATAGCCCCACTACCAGAGGTAAGTTCGACAGCATACACACGTCCAGTTTTGGGCCAATTATCATAAAATTCGGAAGACGAACATGCCTCGCTGTGAGAGTTTGGAAGTTGCTCATATTTTGTCAGCGGATTTATGCATCATTTTCATCAGGAGTTCTATGTCTCGACGAGGAGTTCCAAAAGTAAGTTATTCATACTTTGGGACAAGTCAAAGAGGCGTACAGAACGAGCTTCGGGAAGTGTTTTCTGATCTGGAGTTTCACACAATACAGGAGATGCTTACGATTTTGAAAACAAAATGGCTTTTCAAACGCTAGCAGCACCACAGAAAAACCAACGACTGATCGATGAGTCTTTGCTGTAAATGTTAATGGTGATCGAAATGATCATTAACACCGACCACTTTTATAGGATAGTAACTCGACTTCTAATAGACCCACTACGCTGTCTGACTATCAATCTGAATATGTTGCTACGGGTAATTTCAATGTAAACAATCTTTCGTGGCTGAGTTATCCTAGTTAGACAACACCCGAAGGAAGGTATGCTTTGATTTTTGCTTAGCTAAACAAACTGACTCAACTCGTTAATGAGCCTACTCGGATTCCTGATGTTGCAGGTGAATTCACCAAAACCCTAGACTTTTTTCTTGCTTCTGTCCCAAATAAATACACTACATGGGTTTTCTAAGGGAAACGTTCCTAAGAGAACCGTTTTGGGAATACAAGAAAGCCAACTGGAACGGTCTCAATGATTCCTTCAGAAACTTTAACTGGTCACTAAGCTTTCTCTATAGTGACTCCAGTGCAGATATGATTTAAAATTTCATTATTTTCGGAATGAGAAATGGAATGGTTTGATTCGAGCTGTAAAGAGGTTATTAGGGTCAGAGAAGTTAGTTTTCGATGTTATAAGCCAGTCATACTGAGGAAAACTGAATTAAGTTCAAACAAACTATAGAAATACATTGTAATGACTATTTTGCATGACCAAGAATTAAAGCACTTCAATGCCCCAAAGGTAGTACAAATTGTTGGTCATTTGTAAAAAAATGTACGAAATACTACTTCGTCCTCGGTTCCTACACTCGTCTTCAATTACACTCCTCTATAGTCAGCTCACAAAAAAAGCAGTTTACTGTTAATTCGACGCTGCCAGAAAGTGTCATTTACTATCCTGTACCTGGGAGCGCAAACAATTTTACGGGACAAATCTTTTTCCGCACTCATCTCCTATTTTTCTGAAGAGATGTTCTTCAACGTTGGCAAAACCACTGTGTAAGCTTTTCCATCAGTCCTACTCTACATGTCTCTTTCCGAGTGGATGGAATATAGCAGATTATTGCACTTAATATTTTAAAAGACTTTGACTGAGTTTGGCATTAAGCTGTCTTGTCGACAATGCATGCATTTGGTATTGATCAATCTCTTCTTCGTTGGATTATAAACTACCTTTCAAACCGTTTGATACAAGTTGGTTTGGACGATTTTAAGCCTGAAGTTCACAACATAAATGCCGATGTACCACAGGGATCCGTTTTATCTCCAACTCTCTTTCTTATATGGATCAATGATATTTTGGCTGAAATTTCTAATCTATTAAAATGTTTTGGTGAAGACAGTACTCACAGCTTCTCATAATCGTTTCCAGATTCAAGTCCTCGTTCTTCGAATGCGAGAGAGAACGGCAGGGTATGATAAGCTCATTAAATTCTGATTACGATAGCATTGTCAAATGCAGAACTAAGAACCGCGTAGAATTTAATACTTCGAAAACTTAGTGTTGTCTTCTACCATTGAAGAGCAACCCACCCCTATGCCGCTATTCATGAGTGGCACATGCGTTGAGGAAAAAGAACTGTTTTCAGTTCTCGGTATATACATCACCTTGTGTGGAATGACCACATATTCGACGTCGCTAAAAATGCTTCTAAGTGTTTAGGTTTCCTTGAATGAATGAATGTTGAGAGGGGGTTTCCACTCTGATCTTAAGATCTATTGTGCCCCGTGTAGAGCTAGATGAGTTGCTTGCCCTACATCTCTTCCACCAAGTTTATCCCTTTGATGAATATGATTATTTGGAGTACCTTCAGAGACGGTAAATCATCGTATTCTACTCGTACCTTGTAGCGTCCCACATACTTCTTTTTTTAATGCATTAGTGCTTCTCATTGACATAGAATGTGTTCTGGCGTTTCGTCAAAAGTATTGCAGAATCTGCATGTGTGGCTGTTTTCCAGACCGAGAATACATAAGCCTCTTCTTAGTTCAAGAAACGATCTTGTTTATTGTTCCCAAGAAGTAGTTTGGCCTACTTCAGTTTTAAAGGTTCTATTCAGTTTTGGATCTTTTGACATGTTCCTCTATTTTGATTTCGGTTTCGTTTCCGCAATAGGGCTCTTGCCCTATTAGATGAGTCCTTGCGGCTATTTTTGCCGCTTCCCATTTCCCTGGAAGCCCAGTTGTCCAAGTACCCAATTAATGAGACATTACTGTTGTTGCCAAATCTTTTTGCCTATCTACACATTCCCACACCAACTTTGACGTGATGGCGTATGAGCTTAGTGCTTTGAGTGTGGCTTGGCTATCTAAAATACTGGAAATGTTTTGTTTTTGGTAATTACTTTCGAGATTTAGGCTTCCATATTGCGCCATGCAACTAACTTCAACTTGGAAAATGCTAATGGATTGTCCCATTTGTATTAAAAGTTTGGATCTATGGCATAAAACTCCAACACCATCTGTGTAGCACTTAATGACATTGGCTTTGAGTTTTTAGTTTTTAGTTTTCTGAAAATCCACTCTTTTTTGCAAATAAACTCCGTGTTATAATTTTTTACAAAGTCCTGTTTTGTAATCATTACATCCCTAGGAATATCGATAAGGTTAGTTACGGCCGAATTTCCCTGCGACTTATAAGGTTTCCTTCGTAGATGCAAGAAACGTGCCACCTTTTCTGATCCGAATGTAGACTATAAGGCTTCCTTATATTCGTCCAAGTCTTGAGTATAATTCCTATATTTGAGAAGGTGCTCCAATAACCCACTTGAGTAGTCAAATCCCTTTAGTTCGAGCAATATATGTATATATAAGAAAAATTCAACGTCTCTTTATACCTCTTTAACAAATGTTGGTTTCGCTAGCATTATATAACCAATTTTAAGGGAATGAGCCTGGTAGAAATATTTGATCTAAAGTCCAAAACAGGTTATGAAACTATATAGCCTTTTAATGTATAATTTAATAACACAGTTATTACTTTTGGTTTTTCTGAATACTAAAAGAAATGTTTCGGAACTCCTCGACGGACAACAAAAATCGATTTCAAATTTCCTGTTTTGACTCATCTTCACTAATTTTTTGCATATTTCCTATACAAGCTCCTTTTTTAAAACCACGTTAAATGGCTTCAGCTCTATTGAAATGTGAGACTTTCTACTTACATCAACACCTTAGTCATTGGTAATAGAATTAACTTAAACCACCGACCCACCCAACCTGAAACCAAAACCAAATTACAAATACCTAGTCCGTTGAATTTTTTTTCCAAGGAATTCAAATGCCCGAAACCCACAGCGAACAAAAATATTCGACTACAAGCGATGACCTCACTAAGCATATTTCACTACTTCATCAGGAATCGCCACTGCCAGCCATATCCAATCCAACATCCGATGGCTTGCGTGTCTTATGTTCATTTCCATTTCTGTCCCAGTCCCAAATCTAGTCCTTGTTTGCAGGACTTCCCTTGGCCAAAATGGTGTTTTTTTTTTTGTATTTTATGATTGTTTTCGATTTTCCAAAAGCTGCTTCTGCCAGCCTTGGACGAGGGTGTCTTTGAAGGAGTTCAACCTAGAATCCACCCAACCCATCAGACTGCTCATTAATTGATTTGACCTGTTCCTTGCGTCAAAGACGAGGAAATAGAGTTTATTCACTTCTGTTTCAAAGCATTCTCAAATGAAGATAAGGAGAGTAATGGGAAAGTTAATTACCGACGGACGTCATAAATCTCATTTCGAACAGTCCTAATGATTTAAACGCGCCCCAGGCCAGCCGCACCAGACAAAAAGTTGAAAAAGAACCAATATGTGATAAGATTCACATTTCCCAAAAAGGAAATAAGTTTATTTCCTTAGCTTTCCAATGAAAAAGGATTTATTTTGTGTCTGGGGAAAGTTTTTGGTCATAAATATATATGAGGGATAATTTCTTACTCAAGCCATGGTATACTTAGGGATTTTTTTTTTTAATTTCAAAAATTGGATTTATGGAAGAAAGCAGATTGTTTGCTCCTGTGGAAAACTTGAAAATCGTTTAATGGGTGTTTTCTTAACAATAAATGGCAATTTCTTATCTGGTTTATGTTAATTTGTTGGCTAAGAGTTAGGCGAGTAGTTAAGGTCTCTGGCGTAGATGAAAAGTTTGTTTACGTGTAGTTTTAGACAAATTGAAACAGATAAAATTGATTTTCATAAAAAATCAAAAATTGTTCAAGGCTTTCTTATTTTTCTTGATTAAGTCATGTGGAATTGTTTTTGTGTAGCGCTGGTAAAATTTTAGTTTCCAATAAAAAATGAAAAATAACTCAACTTTTGTATTACGTTATAACGTTTATTTTAATCTTAAAACCGGTGTTGTGTCGCTTACAGTTCTCGAAAGAATGTCTAATATTAAATATATAAAATGCCCTTTCACCTTTTATGAAGGTTAAAACATGACATGGCATAATTTAGTTAATTTGACAAGAAGTGTCATATAAGTTAATTATTTTCTATGTTTTTAAGGCCAATTCACAATTATAGTTTAATTGGTATAATAAAATTAATTGATTTAAATAATAAATGAATTTATAATAAATTGCATTATATGTACATGTATCAACATTCTCCGCCCCCGTGAACGATGTTCACAATAATTTGCAAACGGCCCCTTCATATTGTAGCCGGACCTGGTAAACACTTGTATTACGATAGCAGCAGTAGCAGTCTCCAAATTTGTTTTTTGCTTTCGTTATTGATTTTACATGTAAAGAAAAAAAGACTTTAGTAACAAAAAAAAAGAGATAACAATTCAAGGACAAAACAACAATAACAGTTATGCGTATGCATCAACATCTGCATGAATTCTTCGTTCCAGTTTTCATACATTCCAATTATTAAGCTTTTGGAACTGTTACACTAGTAGGCCCATTGAGTATATGCATATGTACGTACGATGATAAGTTAATTGTTGTTGGTTTTGTTTTACAACTAAAGATCAAAACCAATTATCATACAAATTCGGGTTTTCATTGATGTCGGTCGGTGTCGTGCGCGGGCGTAGTGCATCGGTGGTTTTTTTTTTATTTTGTTTTATTTGTGTGTCAAATTAAATATCGTTTGTTTTGTAATTTTGATCGTGTCGTGTTGTGTTAAATGTAATTGATTATGTTTATTATAATTTATTAATTATTATCTCGGGTGTGATAAAAACATAAAGTGTTAATTGTGATTGTGGTTCCTGGGTGCTGTTGCTGTTGCGTTTGGTGTTGTTGCTGCCTTTTGTTGTTGCTGCTTTTAATACTCCGCATAAAGCGCAGAGTGGATTTATTTTTGATAAGTGTCGTTTTTTGTTTATACATTATTTTATTTTAATTTTATATTTTATTTCAATTTTATATTTTATTTCAATTTTATTTATTTAGTTTGAATTAAATAATTTCAATAATTTCCCCTTGTGTGTCTGTGTGCGTGTGCTTGGGATTTTTTTTCGATTCGGTTTCGCGATTTATTAACATGGGTATAATTTTGTATTTCCCCTTTAACATATTGCAAATAATTTGCAAATGGCCGCGAAAAATATTTTGATGACGTCATGCCGGTTTTGTTTGTAATTTTCCGAGTGTTCATCAATTTAAAAATAATTAATTAAGTGTAAGTGATTTTACTAAAAGTGATTTTAATAAAAGTGTTAAAATTAATGTGTTGTGTTAAGTGTTGTTTAGAATTCTGGTTTTCAAGAGTCTTGTACATAGTATTTATGGTTAATTTTGTAAAATGTGAAATGCCGTCGGCAATTTAATCCGACAGAAATGGAATTTTGTAATTCCGACGGGGTTTTATCATTTTTTATAATTATTTAAATTGTGTTGAAATCAATCGTGTTGAATTTTATTCTTTTGAGAATATGTGTTGTGTTGAGTTTCTATAATGTGCAATGCCGTCGGCAATGTGATCCGACGGGACTTGAGTTTGTGAAATATGTTATTTGTGTTGAATTTTAGTTGTGCAATATTTTATTTGTGTCGAATTTTATTTATGAAATATTTTATTGGTGTCGAATTTCATGTGTGTTGAATTTATTTGTGAAATATTTTATGTGTTGATTTTTATTTATGTTGAATTTATTTTGAAATAAATTGTTTTGACAAAATATGTCTTATGTTGAATTTTATTTAAATTAAGGTTTCTTCATCGCTAGATTTGTTGCTCGGGAGGTAGCAAATTTTAGTTATAGGACGTTTTATGATTCCGTTTTTAGTTTTTAGAGTTACAACTCGGATAAGTCCATCGGTTCCGGGATGTGTTTCGGTGACCCTGGCTAGTAACCATTGGGATGGCGGAAGCCTTTCATCTTTTACTAGGACTAAGCCTCCGATTTTGGGTTCGGCCTCTTTTCTAGTCCATTTAGGTCTTTGTTGTAGACGTGATAGATATTCTCCGTTCCACTTTCGCCAGAAAGAGTCGACAAATGTTTGTATCCTCGTCCATCTATCTAGGTAGCTTATGTGTTTTGGAGTTGGTGTGCTTCCTTGAGGGATTGACAATAATGGTCCTCCAATCAAGAAGTGCCCTGGAGTGAGAACGTCTAGATCGTCTATATTTTCAGATAGAGGGCATAGAGGCCGAGAGTTCAAGCATGCTTCAATTTGTGCAAGAAGTGTGCAGAGCTCCTCAAAAGTTAACCTCTCATCTCGTATCGTTCTTTTTAGGTGGTATTTAACAGATTTCACTCCCGCTTCCCATAGACCACCGAAGTGAGGAGAAGCAGGAGGAATAAAATTCCAGTTGGTTCCTGTGTTGGCTAGAGTTCCAGCAATTTCTTGCCAATCGTGCTTAGCTTGCTCTAGCATTCGGGCTAATTCTCTGTTTGCTCCAACAAAATTCGTGCCGCAATCACTATAGATTTGAGTACAAAGACCTCGTCGGGCCGTGAAGCGACGAAAAGCTGCCAAGAAGGATTGGGTTGTCAAATCTGATACTGTCTCCAGGTGAATAGCTTTTGTAGCAAGGCATATAAAAATCGCAAAGTAGCCTTTGTAGGTTTTAGCTCCTCTTCCTTTCCATGCTTTTATATCAATAGGGCCAGCATAATCTACTCCAGTATGGGTGAATGGCATGGAGATTCGTACTCGTGGTGCTGGCAGGCTTCCCATGAGTGGTTGCAGGTTCTTTCTCTGGAATCTGAAGCATATTGGGCATTTATGAATAAATCTTTTCACGTGTGGTTTAATGCCCATAATCCAGTACGACATACGGATGTATGCGATAGTCAGTTGATTTCCTCCGTGTAGTGTTTTGATGTGAGCATCTCGCATCACAAGCTCAGAAAACTGGTAATTGGGTTTCAGGATGATCGGATGCTGCTGATTGTATGGGAGTAATGTGTTCTGCAGTCGACCACCAACGCGAAGTATCCCATTACCATCGATGAACGCGTTTAGTGAGAGCAAGGATTTTGGAATTGTACCTTTACTTTCGTATTCACTCAATTCTTCGGTGAACATGAGTCTCTGTACAGCTTTATGTACTAATAAGCCTGCACAGTTCAGCTCCTCGGGGCTTAAGTCTCCATAAATTTTGGTTATGTTCCTTCTTTTTGCAAGACAATTTCTTTTAAATCGAAGACAGAAGGCAATGGCTCTGATGTTCTTTGAGAGTCGTGAACATCTTAATAAACTTTTGTTGATGTCATCATCCGCAGCATCAGAGACAGCTAGTGTACATTGCTTTTTCTCTGCTCTCTTTTCTTCTTCAGTTTCGAGTGTAGATGGTTGTTCGGGTACTTCAAAATACCACTTCTCCCGCAAAAATGAAGGTCCGTTCCACCATAGCTCTTGTTTTCCGAGTGTTGAAGGTGAAACTCCTCTGGATGCTAGATCAGCTGGGTTGTGATCCGTGGGGATGTGTTTCCAGATATCACAGCTTGTGAGACGTTGAATTTCCGCAACTCTATTGCTGACGAATGTTGTCCATTTTGAAGGCTGTGCTCTGATCCAAGCCAACGTTATCGTTGAATCTGACCAGGCGTACATTTTGGTGTCAGCGAAATCAAAAACTCCTCTTGTATAGTTCAGTAGAGATGCAAGTAGCACAGTTCCACAAAGCTCAAGTCTTGGTAAACTCACGGTTTTCAATGGAGCTACTTTGGTTTTTGATATGACAAGGTGCATATGGATATTTTCAGAGCTGTCGAGCACACGTATGAAGACTACTGCTCCATAAGCCTTTTCCGACGCATCGCTGAAGCCATGAAATTCTACTTGTTTATGTGTGTTGTGTGTTCTGATCCATCTTGGGATTTTTATGTGTTGGATATCAGGCAGTTCTTTCCGAAAAGCTTGCCATTCTTCTCTTAAGTCTGATGGAATCGGTTGATCCCAGTCTGTTCTTCTGCACCATAACTTTTGCATCATGATCTTGGCTTTGATCACACATGGAGCTATCCAGCCAAGTGGATCAAACAGTTTGGCGATTGCAGATAGCATTGTCCTCTTAGTGATTTCTTCGTTGTCGTGTTGAATATTTTGAAATGAAAATATATCTTCCTCTGGATGCCATCTTATGCCTAAAGTTTTGACATGATCGGTTGATCCAAAAGGCAACTCAAAACTTATCTCGCAATCTTCTTTTGGTAAGTCTTGTAAAAGATCTTTACTGTTGGATGTCCATTTACGAAGGTTGAGCCCTGCTGATGCTAGTAGACTGCGAGTTTCTTCTCGTTTTATTCGAGTTTCGTCAATGGAATCTCCCCCACTGATGAAATCATCTACGTACATATCATGTTTGACTGCAAGGGCTCCGTATGGGTAATGTTCAGCTTCATCTTCAGCGACTTTGTGTAGGACACGGATAGCTAAGTAAGGCGCACAAGCCGTGCCAAAAGTGACAGTCTTGAGTTTAAAGATTTTGATGAGTTCATTTGAGCTTTCTCTCCAAAGGATTAGCTGATAATTTTGATCCGCCTTTTGCACGAGAATTTGGCGATACATCTTCTCTATATCCGCTGTAATGGTGAATTGATATGTTCGCCATTTCAAAATTATATCGACAATGTTTTTCTGAAGCTTAGGGCCGATCATCAAATGTTCATTTAAAGATGTCCCATCATGCGTTTTCGCAGCTGCGTCAAAGACAACTCTCAATTTTGTAGTTGTGCTAGATTCCTTGAAGACAGCATGATGGGGAAGGAAGTAATGAAAAGGAGTTTCTAAAATTGGGTCATCCAGATGTACCTCTTCCATGTGTTGTAAGTTAAGATACTCAGTAATACATTGTTTGTAGCTTGCTTTCAGCTTCGGTTCCTTTTCCAATCGTCGTTCAAGAGATGTAAAGCGCCTGATTGCATTTTCCTTACTGGATCCGAGTTCAGGATAAAATCCTTCTTTGAACGGAAGTCCAACTTCATACCGTCCATCTGGTAAACGTTTTGTTGTTTTTGCAAAATATTTCTCACAGGCGACATCTTCTTCTAACGGTTGACTGACAAATGGAGTTTCTTCCATCTCCCAAAATTTGCGGATTTGGGTATCGATATCGATGTGTTGAAAATAACTTCGAATGTTTTTTGGAGGTACATCAGGAATTTTACCCAATATAATCCATCCCAGGTGAGTGTTTTGAGCAATAGGTGTAATCTCTTGCTTACTGCGGATTATATCTGGTAAAATAATGTCAGGATAAACATCTGAGCCAAAAAGTATATCAATTGGAGCGGGAATATGAAAGTTAGGGTCTGCTAACTGCAAATCAGTTAAATGTTCCCAAGTGTTAGGTACCATTTTGTGGGCCGGAAGAAGGCCAGTCAACGACTTAAATACGAACGCCTTGGTTGCGCCTTCAAACGTCGAATGTTTGGAAGAAAACATTATTTCAACGTAGTTTTGACTGGTGCCGTTGCTGACCTTCCCTAACCCTGATACTTTCACATAAGTTCGATGTCGTGTAAGATTTAAAAGATTTGCTGCAGATTCAGAAATAAACGTAGCTTCTGAACCTGGGTCAATTAGAGCTCTCAGATCGATCCACAAATCTCCCATCTACTGATTTTACCCTAACTATAGCAGTGGCTAATAAAATTTGCGTGCTATGGAGTTGTGAAGCATGAAAATTGTGTCGAGTATTGTAACTTGGTGCATTATCACCTATTGGCTGAAACGCAGGAGCGTTTGGGTTCACAGCTACCTGTTGGTCCCGAGACTGGAGACCCTGTTGTTGTGATTGTGTTGTTAACGACGTGTTTGAGTTTAAAATTGAATTATTGTGTGTATGTGAATTATTATGCAAAAGTGAGTGATGCTTTTGATTGCAAAAGTAACAGCTCCGGCTACTCAGGCAATCTCGTGTTGTGTGGCTATATGCGAGACAATTCTCACATACTCGAACTTGACGTACAGCTTGCTGTTTTTGAGCAGAATTCATACTCAAAAAACGTCTACACTTCATTAAAGAGTGTTGTCCTTGTTTACAAATTTGACATTGGTATCGTTGTGTATTAAATTGTGGTTTTTGTTGCATTTTTGCATGAAATGCCTTGGCTACAGTTTGTGGTTTTGTTGCTGGCTTGGACTGTGAAACTGAAGTTCCTTGCTCTACAAGGGCCTCTAAAGTCCTGAAACGGGATTTAAGAAAATCGCTAAAATCGGAAAACGTCGGCAGTTGCTTATCATTTCCAAGTTTTTCTTCCCATAATTGTTGGGTTTTAACGGGTAATTTTTGGAAGAGAATATAAATTAGTATAGTGTCCCAATGTTCCACTGGTAGATCTAAATTTTCCAGGGTATGGACAACTTCAGTTGTTGTGTCTAATAAACTCTTAAGACCTTCAGCAGACTCTTTAATTTGAGCAGTTTGACCAAATAGAAGTTTAAGGTAAGAATTTACTAAAACTCTTTTATGGTCGTACCTTTCTTTCAACAAATCCCATGCCTTTGCATAATTCCCGGTACTTAAGTCTAAATGGTTCAAGAGACGTTCGGCATCACCACTTAAACTTTCCTTCAAAAAATGCAATTTTTGAATCTCGTTCAAGGCTGTATTGTTATGCACAAGAGAAATAAAAATGTCGTGGTAGGAACGCCATGTTGTGTAGGACCCAGAAAAAGTTGGAGGCTTTATCGGCGGAAGCTTAAGGACATTTGTTTGTGGAGCTGATGTCGTTGGTTGCATAGGAATTGATCCTTGAAGTACCGTGGGCGAAGATGGAGCAGGTGGAGGTGGAGCTACCTTGTCCAGAGCATCCATGAGTTCACTCTTGTATTCCAAATATGTATCCCTTATTTGATCATATACGGCGATCATTTCTTCCCTTTTTAATGTCTCCTCAAGCTTCCCCCCACTTACGATTTCTTCATGATATCGTTTGGCATTTTCTAAATTCGCTTCCAAAAGCCCCAAGCGAGTTTTTACATAGTTGACAGTGCGACGTGCCTGGCCTGTCTTTTTAAAATTTGAATAATCACGCTCTAATTGTGATAAAACTTCCTTCTGAAGCTCCCCAAACGACATAGTGAACTTTTATTTATAAAATGTAATAAAAAAAGTGCAAAAAAAAATACTTTAAAAATGAGGACTTACGTGGTGTGCCTTCAGTGGAGTGTTGTTGTATTGTTGTTGGGTTGCGCGTCGCGGGAATCCCGATTTGCACAGCACAAAATGTTCTTAAATTGTTTATTTTAATTTTTCAAATAAAATTCTTTGAATTTAAAGTTTTAAATTGTTTTAAATAATTTGCACAATAAAATTGTCTGTACAATTGTGTTAAATATATATTTCTTAATATATATATATATATATATATATACTGTATGCACTTTACACTCAGCAAAGCAAATCACACACTTTTTTCTATTTTTTTTTTTGTGGCTTCGAAGGACCAAATGTTTTTGTGTAGCGCTGGTAAAATTTTAGTTTCCAATAAAAAATGAAAAATAACTCAACTTTTGTATTACGTTATAACGTTTATTTTAATCTTAAAACCGGTGTTGTGTCGCTTACAGTTCTCGAAAGAATGTCTAATATTAAATATATAAAATGCCCTTTCACCTTTTATGAAGGTTAAAACATGACATGGCATAATTTAGTTAATTTGACAAGAAGTGTCATATAAGTTAATTATTTTCTATGTTCTTAAGGCCAATTCACAATTATAGTTTAATTGGTATAATAAAATTAATTGATTTAAATAATAAATGAATTTATAATAAATTGCATTATATGTACATGTATCAACAGGAATTAAATTCACAACGGGTCACCGTCACTTGGTCCTATATTTCTAGCGGCTTGAAGTTTTAAAGATTAGACTTGAATTATTAGAGAAAAATAGTCTAAGATGGTTCTAAAAAACTTCTAAAAGTAAATTTTTGTTCTTTGACTTCCAAGAAATTATAAAATCACGAAGTGCCATTAAGTTATTAAGACTTTCTTGATTCAACATCTCCTGTGAAATAAGAGTCACTAAAAGTTTGAAGATGACCTTCTGTCTCGATGGAATGCATTCTTCGTGCTTTAATAATTCTTCGAGATACATTTGACAGCGCCGGCTCCATTTCAATATATTTTATTAAAATGTTCCATGTTGTTGACTGAAAATATATCTGGTCGAATAGCAATATACAAGTGGACCTATAAGTAATTATTATTTATACATATTTATCTCTATATATAAATAGCCTTAAATAAATGTTGTGGTACCATTTTCTCGAAAAGTATTTAACCGATTTCGATTAATTTTATATGGTTGGAAAGCCACAGCACCGGAGATGTGCAGAATATACTTGAGATACACATTTACACAATGTGGGTCATTTTTGTTTTTGCACTGTCGAACACTGTGCACATTTCAAAAAATAAAATTAAACAAAAAACCTACTTCAATTTTCAAAAACTGTTTGACAGATTTAAAAAAAAATCACAAAATTTTATTAAGTTAAAGCTAGTTAATTTTTGAAAAAATTCCAGCTATTAATGGTACCCCCCTAGAACCGTTTGTTTTCTTTTTGATTTTATCAAAAACGGTAGAACCAATTTTGATCATTTATGCTAAGCTTCCACAATAGTTTGGACAGCATTTTGTATTCAAATTTAAAAAAAAATTTGTTGGATTTTTAAGAAAATTTAATTTTTTTTTTAAATCAATTCTTTAAAAATCCCATGCACAATTTTCATAAATTTTGACAGTAAATGTTTTTTTTTTATCAGCAATATATGAGACAAAAATTTATTTTATCTAAAAATAATGGTACTCACCATACAAATACAAATACGAGTATTAAAACATGGTTTTCGAAAATTATATATTTCTTGAAAACAGCGCCTAGAATTTTGATAACAGTTTTTTTCTTTGATTAATTCTTACGGTCTATAATTCAATAAAAATATTGAAATTGAGATATTACTAACTGTACCTACCATAAGACCATTTTGTCAAATTTCTCACTATCGAATAACGGGTTTTAAGGAAATTTCTTATAGGGAAGTTTCTAAAAAGTTTGAAAAACATTGCGTTTCAAAACCTAAAAAAAAGAACATACATATTTTTGAAATTTTTGAAAAAAAAAAATTATTTTATTTTTTGAAAATTCGATATCTCACTTTTTTCTTTTTAAACAAAAAGTAACGGTACCTGAAATATGATTTTTTTTCGAAATTTTATAAAATATTTTTTTTTTTTTTCAAAAATTGTTCGACAGATTTAAAATATTTTTTTTTTTGGAAATTTAATTTTTTTCGTACAGTAATAAAAAATTAAAGTTGTCGTACCAAAATTTTTTCTTAAGAATGTTTTAAAAATTTTGTATGTAAGAGCTAAATTTTTTAAGGAACCATTTCCTTCCATTTGCATTTCTTCTTCTTCTTCCTTGTTTCGGCGCTGTTATGATCTCGATGTCGAGGGGATCATAACTCTCCCACGTATCTGCTTCACACTAGTGATCCGCCTGTGGGGTTCGCCGGGTTGACCTCAGAAATCGGCGGCAAGCCTCCCGGTTTTGTATTGTTCCATTTCTGAGGCCAACTGAATGCTGGTGTTTTTGCATTTGTTTGTACCAGGAGTGTTTAGGCCTACCTTTCTTTTTATTCCGAATTGGAACGTTGTATGATATTGCTCTTTTGACGGGGTTCTCAGGATCTCTCCTTTGAACATGGCAATACCAACTGAGTCGGTCATGTTCAATTTTTTGGGAAATGGTATTCTTAACATGAAGGCTTCCTCGGATCTTCGTACTTCTAATTCGATCAAGCTTTGTAACTCCTGCTGTCATACGAAGCATCTTCATCTCAGCTGCCGTTAGCTTACTCTCATACTTTTTGTACATTGTCCAACATTGTGAACCGTATGTGAGTGCTGGACGCACAACTGAAGTGTAGAGCTTTCCTTTCAGCTTAGGGGGCATTTTTCGGTCACAGAAGATAGCAGAATTTTCCCGCCACTTCATCCACCCTACGCTTACGCGATAATTGATATCGTCATCACAAGTAGCTTCGTTATTTATCATAGACCCCAGATATTTAAACTTTTCACACTTGGGAAGCACTACTCCATTCAAATAAATGTCTGGAATAGGCCTGTGTGGATCAGAAAATGGGCAGCATAGGTATTCTGTCTTTTTCGCGCTTATGCGGTACCCACTTCCTTCTAGAACATCCACCCATACGTCAAGTGCTCGTTGTAGGGATATCGGGTCTTCACTTATGATGGCTCCATCGTCAGCAAAGAATAACTGATGCACTTTTGGATCCGTCACTTTGCCTTCAAGCAGGTAATCAAGAACTGTAATAAAGAGCAGGGGACTCAAGACACTTCCCTGGTGTACACCTACTGTGATTTCGAATTCTTCGGTGACTCCAGCTGCGCATCTTACTTTAGTAACTGCTCCATCATACATGTCCATAATTATCCGCACATAGGTTTCTGGAACTCCTCGTTGCCTGAGGGCCACCCATATTAGATCTCGTGGTTGCCGATCGAATGCTTTTTCAAAATCAACCAATACGACATGCAAATCCTCCAAAGAATCCCGATGTTTTTCCATAATTATTCTTATACTCTGGATTGCATCCGTGGTTGACTTACCCCCGACAAACCCGCACTGGTCATCAGATAGCCTAATTATTTTTCGCAGTCGGCTACCCAAGACTCGCTCAACGATCTTCATGGTGTGTGACATCAGCTTAATCGAACGGTAATTATCACAGCTTCGAGTATCACCCTTTCCTTTATAAATTGGAAGAAGGTAACTTTCCCTCCATTGATTAGGCATGCGATCACCTCGTATAAGTTTGGAGACAAGAATCATGAGCCATCTAAACCCGATGTCTTCCATCTTTTTCCAAAACTCTGAGGGTATTTCGTCTGGGCCAACAGCTTTTCCCTTTTTGGAGTATTTTACCGCCTCACTAACTTCTTCGACTGTGACGTCGGATACTTCGCTTAAGTTAGGTGAAGCTATTGGAAAGTATAGCCTTGGAAATTGTTCGTTTAGAAGTCCGTCACAATACTGTCGCCACCTGTGAAGAATTTCGTTGTCTTCCACAAGTAGTTGGCCTTGAGCATTGTTAATGAACTTTGGCGAACAAATCTCCTGGGCATTTCTTCTTCTTTGAGCGGCTATTTTGAAGATAGTTGCGCCCTGATTCGTGTTTTGCCGTAGCTCTTGAATAGCACCAGCTGTCGGGGTAGAAATTTCATCCAGCTCCTGATACAGGTTTTCTGTATTCTTTGCTTGAATTTGGGCGCACTTCTTCTTCGCTTCTTTCTTGCAGTTTCTATATTCCACTTCGAGGCGTGACTTTTGCTCTGTATCATTAGAGGGGCACTTCGACCAAGCCTTGAAAGCCATTTTCTTTTTACTTATAACTGATTTAGCTTCATCATTCCACCACCATGTTTCTTTGCCTTGTTGGTTGTGTCCTTTTGAAACCCCTAACAGTGTTTTGGCTTTTTCTTTGCAAGTTCTCTGTAGGAGATCCCACATACTTTGTGCTGTACTCTCTTCATTTCGAACTATATCGGTGTTGTTATACAGAACGTTTTGCATATTCGAAATAAAAGCTTCGCCTTTTTCCTTGTCCAGATTATACCATTTGATCTTCCCAAAAGTTTTTGTATGTTTGTTATCGTTCACTGTCTCCATAAAAAATTCTGTCAGTAGGAGACGGTGTTGGTGGGCGATCGCTTCTCCTAGTATCACTTTGCAATCTTTTACCCGGGGTTTCATGAAACTAGATACCAAATGGTAATCAATCTGGGTTTCATTTCCACCACTGCTGTAAGTGACCAGGTGTCGGCTTTGTTTGACGAACATGGTATTTAGTACGATAAGACCGTATGTTTTGCACATGCTCAAGATGTATTCACCAGGAGGGTTCCTGGTGCCGTATCCGAGGCCTCCATGGCAATCTTCATAGTCTTCGTTTGTCTTCCCGACATGTCCGTTCAAATCTACGCCCACGAACAAAAACTCTTTCCATTTGTATTTCTTAATATAAAAATATGGATTTAATAAGAGAAATATGTTCAAATGCATAAAACTACTGTCTGATTTCTAGAAAAGCATGAATTTATATTAACAAAGTCTAGAAAATCGTTTTATAGTTTAATTAATTTTTTATACCTATACGAATTTTTTCTAAGAAAAATCGAATGTCAATTTTAAGTAATTATGTAATAATATACATTTTATGAAATAATACAAAACTAATCGTTAACTCGTTTTTAAGATATTGATTAAAAAAAAATCGGATTTGTTTTTTTAAATCCAAAAATGTTTTATTCGAAAATTTTTATGAACAATTTTATTTCAAATTCAAAAGACTTACTGTATACAAATGTTTGTCAAAATCGTTAGAGTCATTAATTTAATTTTCTGGAAAATTCATCATCTTGTAAATAAATTGTTGAAAAGTAGATTGGTAGTAGTCAACAAATTATGGTATCACGGCATCAAGAAGTTTTTTTCAGAATTCGAAAATAACTGCAGAAATAATAAGACTTAATGAAGAACTCATACATAAATTTTCAATCGCGTTAAGAGCCTTAGCTTCAGGATTTTCTATCCAATTTCATCTTTTGAAATACTGTCTGAAAAAGCACTAGAGACAAGTCAAAGACTTACGGAAAAATCACCTCTCTCACACAAGAAAATCATCCCGGTTTAATACAAACGAAGGCCTCTTGACAACTTAACTTTTAAAGTCTGATCCTTTTATTTCGAATTTCAGACAAATTTAAAACCTGATAAAAGCGATGTCAGGCCATATATCAAAATCTTTCTTCGTAATTGCTTATTTTTCAGTTTGTCCTTTTGTTATTATGTCCTTTTTTTATGAATAACTATTTTTGTCAACAATAAAAATATTCATTTTATTTTGCAAAATCTTTTATGTCGATATATTTCGTGGTTTTTGTGTTTTGGGAACATGTATTTGTATACATTCCTATATAAATCATAAATTTTTTAAAATGTTTGGCTTCTAACTAATAATAATAAAATTGTGGGCGTGGCAGTGGGTGGATTTCGGTTCAGATAAATTTTTTTATCACACACATCAATTCTGGACACTTTTTTTCAATATTGTACGAGAAGTTTAAAAAAGAAACCATTTTATAGCAAAAGTGGGCGTGGCAGTGGGCGTACTTTACGCTTTACTTAATTTATAATTTCTTAACTAACCAGAATATTAATACTTGAATTCACTATTGTACGGAAGTTTCCGTTCAACTAATGTTTTGTCAGCAGTGGGCGTGGCAAGGGGAGTGAAAATATCCAAATTCAGTAAAATCCCTTATTTATTGCATTTACCAACCGATTTTTGTGCATAGTTACCTTGCTGTTGAAAAACAGATTTTTGTCCACTACCACCATACAATCGACGCACTGTGCTGCTGTATGGCAGGTATCGTCAGGCTTAGAAATATAAAAAAATTCAATTTCTTCTCTAAGGAATCACCAAAGCTTAAAGAAAATCGCTCCAACGGTTTAGGCTATAGGTGGAGGTACAAACACACAGACAAAAGGAAATTGAGGAGCACACTTTTTTTTGTTCTCAGTATCGAAATATTAGCTTTGATCAAAATATCGAGTTCGACTCTTTTTCCAAATGCAAAACATGCCCTATAGTACCTTTATCACAACAAAAAAGGAACTTTATGTTTCTGAAAATTTTTCTCTAGTGCCATTAGCGCAAAAATTTAAACGATTTAGTAAAATTCTAAAACGATTTCAGTAAGGTGTACTAAGTTAAAAAGAAGGTTTTGGTAATTTTAAACGATTTTAGCAATAACTTACTATCTCTTAACATTTTACTAAAGTTAAAAAGACAAAATTAAGTAAATCCATCTGACATCTGGCATTTTCCTCGAAAAAAATTTCGTAGCAATTTTATTTACATAAAAGAGTTAAATTGTGTTTTTGTTTTATGATTCGTGAGCTGTTTGAAAAGTAAATAAAATAATATGAAATGTTTTCGAAAGACCAACATTTTCATATGTTTGATGACTCAGCTCTGTGCAAAACAGTGCGATGTCTTAAGTCTCAAGTTAATTCTTTGGAAGAGCTGGATGGTGGAGAATTTTAGTCAAGATGTAGGTTTGACCAGACAACAGTTCGGTCCTTGGTTGAAAACAAGCCGTGGACTTACAATTACAAGTACTAATTACAATACACTTATTTAAGAGAAATGTCCATCAGGCTGATGTTGGTAAGTCAACTTCCTAATGAAACACAAAGGATGTACCTAAGAACAGGAATTAAGCTTGACGAAGCATTGCATGGAATGGTCCAGTTTACAGTGGGGAAAATGGTTGTCACTTTGACTTTTGAAGTTCCGACATTTCAAATTATTAGGTCCGTTCTCCAGATTTTTAATTTTTACGAACTGTCGTGATTTAAACCTATTCAGGTGCACCGTGACCCTTTTTAGGTCTTTTCACTGCGGTTGAAGGCAGTTTCTAGTCCCTTGGTCGGTTGGTTAATAGAGCTTAGAAATTTGCAAGCCATTTGGTATTTCGTAGCGTTAATAAATTTCAATATGTTTTGCTTGGAATGTCAGATAGTTCCAGGGCCACCGCTACCATATGTGCGAAATGTGCGGCGCACAAGGGCGCCAACGTCTAGGGGCGGAAAATTAAGAGATAGATCTAACTCAACCTATATGGCATACTCCAAAAGTTTTCCTTAAGCTTTCGGAATTTGTTTACATTTGACCGTTCACTACGTAGTTCCCGCACACAATCTACCACAAATCTTTATTCATATTTTGTTTGTGACTGTCGCCTCTCACACCAAATAACCTCTTCGATTGCAGTCATAGTCTAAACTTCTTAACTCCATGTCGCCATAGATTGACACTTGGGAAATAGCTTTCCACGCAACCTTCATCTCAGACTTATAAACTCGAAAAGGATTTAGATTTTTTTTAGATTTACAGCTCATGTATTTCCCATAAAATAAAACGAAAACAGTGTCTCGAAAACATTAATTTTACTAATTACTCGTATTTTTCTATGAATGGGTATCAATATTCTGATTGCAATGATATAGCTAAATATCTTAAATCTAAGTTGGTTACAAGAACAAAATTATCAAAAGGTGATTTAAAACATTCCTTATTTTACCGATGCAAAATGTAAACAAACCATCTTTACAACGGAAACCAAAAAAAAAAAAAAAAAAAAAAACCGTAAAAAAAATGTTTTGTGTCTCTAAATATTTTTGTTTCTTTTTAAATAAGAATTTACGAATAGTTTTTAATTAATTTTGGAACTGAATTGATAAATAACTTAAACGTCAACGGATTGAACAAAATCAGAATAACCCAGAAGTTTAACGTTTCAATGGTTGTTCGAATTTAAGTTTTCAATCGACATTCAGAGTTCAGACTCTATTTATATCAAAATATAGTTCCCACACAAGCCACAAAATGTCAAATTTCATCAAAGCATACCTAAGATGTCAAGGAATTATATACATATAATACTTCCAGATCCGGAAGTTAATGATGAAGTGTTTCAAAAAGAAAGTGAAAATAAAAACTTTTAAAAATATCAAAAACTACTTTGTCTTCTTTCTGTCAAGCTATAAACTATTGGTTTTTACCAATTGACATACTTACATAAATTATAAACTGTGCTAGGAACTCGAATATTTGCATTTTATATGAAAATGGTTTTGTTGAAGAAAATTATTCGCAATTGCCATATAAACATAAATATATAACAAAGTTATAAGTTATAAGTCAAATAATCTTTTATATTACAAATTAAAAAAATTTTTTTTTTTTACTTTACGAATAAAAAATAAATTTCCAAAAAAAAATATTTAGCGTTTTTTTGAGATATCGAATTTTCCAAAAAAAAAAATTCATTAAAATCCGTTCAGCCGGTAATGAGAAATTCAAAAATCGTCAAAATGGTTCTATGTTCAGTACAGTTAGTAATATATTGATTTCAATTTTTTTGTTTAATTAATAGAACGTAAAAATTTATCAAAATTCTCGGAGACGTTTTCGAGAAAAACACGATTTTCGAAAACTTTTCTTTGTCAAGTTTTAAAAAAATCAAGCATGGGGTTCTCGAAATATTGAGTTTCAAAAAAAAATTGAAATCCAAAAAAAAAGTTTTGAAAATTTTAATTCACAGGAATATATTTTAAATTTTGGGGCGCCTTAGCATAAAACAAATTATCAAAATCGGTTGTACCGATTCTTTAAATTTTTTGATTTTTGTTTAAATATGTTCAACATTGTTTTAATTTTTTTTTAAATTTCGAAAAATATCTTACTTCAGATACAGTAATTGTTGGTCTTAAAAAAAGAAGAAAAATAAAAGTGTGGGGACAAAATTTCGAGACCCAGTTTTTTCGTCTTCGCTATCATCGTAATGTAAACTGTGATCAAAATCTCGAGCTCGATTTTTTTACGAATGTATGTATAACTTGCCTTATAGCACCTATGAGTCTCAAGTAAAAAGAGTAAATACTCTTAAAAGGATGCAGAAACTGTACATATGTATATGCTATAATGACTATGTTCATTGTATAAGAATTTGGAGTAGCTCGGAACGCGACAACAACAATGCACGTTTGCATAAATTTTTCAACTGCCTAATGGATAATAAATAAAACTTTCACTTATACAACGTAAATACCCCCGTGTACCCGAGACATGGGGCGGCAATTAAAGGTTCTTGCACAAGGGCACACGAACACCCAGCGGCGGTACTGGATATTTCCTGCATGTCTTTCAAGAAGTATATCTTCCAACAAAATTAGTTAGAACGATATTAAGCAATTCTCAGGATATACAGATTTTTTTTTTTTAAATTCAAAAATTATATTCTAATTGATTAATTTTAAAATCAAATTCAGTTGAAAATTATCATAATCCAAATCACGAAGTCGACAAGAAAAACTAACTTTTTAAGTTCGACTGAGTTCCTTTTATCCTTTCTTAATCGATGCAAATAGAAATGCAAAATAAAAATACAACTTGTTCTTCCAAGTCATCCCAAACGATATTGCATTTATTCAAACTACTCTGACAGAATAATTAAAATTTGGCAAGGAACTATAATTTTGCTTCGTAAAGCCAATATTATAGCCATCAACATTGTTGGCTCGTTGAGACTCTTCAAGAAGTACAATAAAATCCTCATTGTAATTCAATGACCACAACATTCCTTAAGAGCCTCCTTAGTCCTCGGTTTCGATATAATCGATTCGGAGTGCAGTTAAGTAGCTATTGTCATTTCTCGTAAACCACAACACATTCATACAAATATCAAACGACAGTCTATAATGTTATCAAATTATATTGCACAGCACATGTGTGTATGTAGGGTATATTTTAGAATCTTCGCCTCTGAAAGACCACTGAGCAGTACTTTCGTATCTCGGACACAAGAGTAGAGCTACTTTACTGTATTGGTTGCACTTTGCCAATGTTACGATTTTGACAGCAACCACTTCATTCAACAATCATGGTACTTTTTCTTATTTTAAGTTGAGGCTTCTCGCCTCCTTAAATAAAACGGAATATATGAACCAACAACACATTTGCATAAAACATAAGTTCGGGGGCTATGATGGCAAGGGTGGCAAATAAGACTTGTGTTGAAACAGGGCTAACGGCCCATATATTCTACTTGAAGGGACACAGTGCTACGATAGTATTATTTTTTATGATAAAATGGTCGTATATTCGTCAATCATGCATGATCATGTCTATGTTTTGGAAAGTAACGTTAAAACACTTATTTAGGGGTAGAAAGAGCCCTTGGCTCAATAGTTACTTGGTTGGAGTATCGTGGAACCAACAAAAAATGTATTTCCTTTTGCGAGGAATTGACAAGTCATCGAAGACTATTTCTTGTTATAAAAATTGCTTCTCATCTTAGCCTTCTTCGACTCGGCAGAAAATTGTGGGTCCCTTTTATTCTTACCGACAAAACGCAGTTAGGAATGGTTTATTTTATGTACACACATTATGTCAGGGGTAAAAATGGTTTCATTTGGTATATTTGTCTATTTTTGAAAATTTTAAAATACAAACTTTATGGATACCAGCCTCTTCTTTGTTGAAGACAAGAAAATAGATTCCTTCCATATAAAAGTATCTGTCAACTGTACAATTTGCAATAATTTTATTTTACCATAACTTATTCTTGCGAATACTTATTATCACATCAATATATTGGAACCCAGCTAAACTGTTCCAAAAAGATGGTGTTCGGTGCCATTGTCCATTTTCGTAAATATAAAACCACAGACAACGTTCCACGCCAAAGAGACCAATGAAAATCACAGTCTAAACAGATAGCTCAGCTGTCAAAAGCAGATCCCAGAAAAGTGCAGAAATAATGGATGAATCTGATGTCCGCATATCAAAATGAACTATTGCGCGTCGTTTGGTTGAAACAAAAAACCAATGGTCGGTCACAAAACTGCAAAGTAAGCGGTGCATCTTGCAACTTGACCCAAAGTACATTTCAGCGGAGGTCAAACATGACGATGGTTCAATCTGCGTTTCGGAATTTTTATCTTAGAATGGCTGATACCCATTCATCTAAAATCTATGCGAGTAATTAACTGGCATCTAAAGGATGAAGCCAAAAATGCCGTAAGTATGCAACTAATTGCGAACAAATACGAGTAGTTCTATGTTAGGTATGTCAGCAATGTCTTAACTTAATAATATTTGGATTGAATCATATATCGAATTATTAAGCGAAAAAGTAATTTTATCAAAATTGTAGGTTCCATTTTCGAACAGTATAAGATTTTCGAAAATCATTTTTTAACATTTGTTTGGTGGGTACGGTAGTTAGGTTAGGTTAGGTTGGAGTGGCTGTCTAGTTGTTGTTGACTCACTTAGACCTCAAGGATCCGTTGTGATACCACTAAAGAAGTTACTCATGGGAGAGTAATGAATTTAAACAAACCATTTCGTGCTTTTAATAAAGTTAGAGAGACATTTTGTGTCGATTGTTGCCAGTTCACTGGTATTATCGAAAAAGGGATTACCGAGATAATTATTCCTTCTATTGGAGAGTGCTGGACATGTACATAGAAGGTGTTGGACTGTTTCCTCTTCCTCCTCGTCCATGCAGCTTCTACAGAAGTCATTTGTGTAGACTCCTAGCCTCAAAGCATGTCTACCTATGAGGCAGTGTCCTGTTATAACTCCTATTGTAGAGCTTATATTTTGTCTGCTCAGGGAGATCAAGCCTTTTGACCGTTTTAGGTCTATGCTTGGCCATATTTGTTTAGTTGCCAGGCAGGTGGTACCCTGTGACCATCTAGCATTTGTTGATTCTAGAGCATATTGTTTGAGAAGATGTTTGCATGTAGCAAGTGGTGTTCCTATGTTATGTTTTTGTCTAACAGTAGGCAGAAGTGTTCCGTTTTTGGCGAGCTCATCGGCCTTGCAATTTCCCGGAATGTCTCTGTGGCCCGGCACCCAAATAAGGTGAATATTAAACTGTTCTGTCATCTCATTCAGAGATGATCGACAATCGTGGATTAATTGAGAGTT
Organism: Philhelius festivus; assembly: GCA_963931855.1. Taxonomy (NCBI): domain Eukaryota; kingdom Metazoa; phylum Arthropoda; class Insecta; order Diptera; family Syrphidae; genus Philhelius; species Philhelius festivus. Next base: position 49,409,785 of record OZ007557.1, on the reverse strand, counting down.
AGTGGAGACAGACGCGAGAGATTTGAGGGCGGCTTGGCTGTCCGAGAAGATCCGTATATCCTTGCAAGATATAACGTTTTCTTTGAGCCAGGATAGTGCCTCTTTAATCGCCATTACTTCTGCCTGAAATACACTACATTGATTGGGAAGTCTATATGAAAGACTGAGATTCAGTTGTTTTGAATAGATGCCACTTCCAACGCCGTAATCGGTCTTTGAACCGCCTGTATAGAAGTGTACCGCATTGTCTTCCAGGGGTCTCTCTTCTTCCCAAGATGATCTTGAAGGGATGGAAACAAGGAAGTTGTTATCGAATACCATTTTTGGGGTGGTATAGTCTAAGCGATCTGGGATAGATCTGAAGTTGCCTAAGATGGTTGTATGACCAGTATTGTTACTGATCCATTGAGAGGTCTCACGCATGAGTTGGCTGCCACCATTTTGGAGAAGATGTCAAGAGGTGTTAGGTTTAAAAGCACTTCCAGGGCTGCAGTTGGTGTCGAGCGAAGTGCTCCTGTGATGCACATACCTGCTGACCGCTGGACTTTGATGAGTTTATTTAGATTTACCATCTTGTCCAGTGCGGTCCACCATACGACAACTCCATAACTCGGTCTAATAACCGAGGTGTATAGCCAGTGGGTTATTTTTGGGGAGAAGCCACATTTCGATCCTATTGCCTTTTTACAAGTGAAAAGCGCTACGGTAGCCTTTTTTACTCTTTCATCAATATTTGCCTTCCAATTTAGTTTTTTGTCTAAAATGAGGTCTAAATATTTGGCTTGGTCGGAAAAGCTTAATGGTATTCCTTTAATCTTGGGTGGGTTAATCTGAGGAATTTTGTACCTTCTCGTAAAGAGTACTAATTCTGTTTTATGTGGATTGACGTCCAAGCCACACTGCTTAGCCCACTTTGTTAGCCTATTTAAGGCATTTTGTAGGAGTTCTGAGAGAACTTGGGGATGTTTCCCAGATACAGATATTGCAACATCGTCAGCATAGGCAATCACCTTGAAACCTTCTGCTTCCATTGATGTTAGCAGTTCATTTACTACCATGTTCCATAAGAGAGGCGAAAGGACCCCACCTTGGGGGGTACCTCGATTCACCGATCTGGTGGTAGTAAGACTTCTCATGCTGGAAGTTATTGTCCTGCTTTTGAGCATGAGACTTATAAGATCAATGAGTGGTTTCTCTAATTCCAGCTTGTTCATTACTGACGTTGTTGAAAGCTCCTTCGATATCTAGGAAAGCTACTAGATTGTATTATTTGTATTTGAGGGAATATTCAATACCACGTACCAGCGAATGAAGTGCTGTTTCTACTGATTTTCCCTTAGAGTACGCATGTTGAGCTGTGGAAATGAGACATGGTTTTAAGTTATGTCTGATGTGAATTTCAATCAATCTTTCCAAGGTACGGTAGTTGTTTTTGATGGAATAAAAAGAATGTTCTCACATCTTGTTATTTTCAAGATTTAATATAATTACACATGTGCTTTTCGAAATATTGAGTTTTCAAAAAAAAAAATATTGAAAATTTTCTCAAAAATCCAAAAAAAAAACAAAAATTGAAATCTTGAAAACACAATACTATTCAAACTTGTATGAAACTTAAGCACTAGAAAATTGATCAAAATCAGTTATACCGTTTTTGAGAAAATCGAAAACAAAAAAATGGTTTTATAGGAGGGAGCTCGCATCAATAATCATTTTTCGCAAAAATGTTTGCCAACCATTACAGAGCTTTAACTAAATGAATTTTTGAAAAATTAAAATTTACGACTTATTACACGTACTTGCTCTTATGTAAAAGAATTTTGGAATTGAAAAAAACACAGATTTTTTGATAAAAAAAATAATTTTATTTTTCAACGTAGTCTCCCTTGAGCTCTATACACTTTGTCCAACGCTTCTCTAATTTTTTTATCCCTTCCAAAAAAAAATGATTTGTCGAGGTCCTCAAAATAGGCCTGACGCAGCAAGTTTAAATTTTGACAGGAGTCAACTGACAGATGCCTGTTGACAGGAGCAGTGTTGCTGTTTCAGTAAAGAGGTCAGAAATTCAAAAAGTGACTTATTGACCCGCCCTCGTATATAAAAATTAATTGCTGTTCATTTGTCTCGCTAAAACTCGAGAATGACCGAACCGATTTAGCTAATTTTGGTCTTGAAATATTTGTGGAATATCAGGGAATTTTTAAACGGTGAGAAACATAAATAATAAGTAACGAAAAATAATAAAAACAACAATATTATTTTCCAATACAAAATGTTCCTAGCTGTGAAACATTCGATATCTTCACACAACAAATTACTGCCATTGCTGTTGGAAAAGACCAGATCGTTTGGGATGAATGTACGATGGACCACAAGAGGTCACTTGAGGCACTGGAGACTGGACAGAACTTTAAAAGATCTTCGTGACAACCAAAATATTTTTGGTGGAGCCATGATTCTGTTGTGGCATGTAAAGAAACTCCAATTAACAACCAACTTGCGAGTGTTTTTGTAACAAGATTATGTTTTTGAAGCAGTTATTAGATATTGGAAATGGTAAGGTCGCAGTTGACACCTCGACCGGATTTATATACTACTCACGGATTTTTGTCACTTCGTCGACTCAAAAGAGGAGCTTATTCAGTGTGTTTTTATGGACATATGTAGAACAGCTGTTCAGGAACTATAATTGGCTGAAACGAGCAATATTGGCGGCTTAAAACAAAAATGTCGATGTTCTCAATGCAACCATTCAGAATTTTCTTCCCGGAGTTGTTTTTTCTTATAAAGCAGTTGACACAGTTACAAACTAGGATGACGTAGTCAACTATCCCACAGAGATTTTAAATTCCCTGGATTTGCCTGGACTACCGTCTCACAATTTACAATTAAAACTAGGATCAGTCGTGATTATGCTGCATAACGTTAATCAACCTCGACTTAGCAATGGAACGAGACTGGCTGTAAAAAGCTAATGAATAACGTCAAAATCATCAAGGGAAAGTACAAAGGAGACCATGTTTTTATCTTGCGTATACCGATGATTCTAACGGATTTGCCATTCGATTTTAAGCGTCTACCATTTCTCTTCCGTCTGGCCTTTGCGATGCTTATAAATAAATCGTAAGGCCAGTCGTCGAAAACCATCATGTTTATATACTTACGCACCGCGAAAAAAAAAATATATTACGTCAGAAAGCCTTTAATTGATGAAGTGTATAACTATGTTTCATTTAATGTATGTATAGATAAAAATTTTGGTGCCGTGAAATAAGGCCAAGTGAAATAAGGCCAACTTTCAGAAATTGGCCTTATTTCACTTAATAAAAGTGCAATAAGGCCAATTTTTGAAAGTTAGGTTTTGACCATATTTTTTAAAAATATTATGTAGGTGATGCGACGTTCACCGGGTCATCTAGTAATAATATAAATATGGATGCAACTATAGAGAAAAATGTTCAAATGCAAAAAAATTGCTGTCTGATTTTTAGAAAAGTATGAATTTATGCAAGCAAAGTTTACAAAATTGTTTTATTATTTAAATAATTTTTGAATACGAAATTTTTCAAACAAAAAAATTTGAGATCTGAATTTTAAGTATTATGACAATATTGATTTTAGGGAATAATTTTAAAAACTAAAAGTTCACTCATTTTCAAGATATTGATTTTCAAAAAAAAAATATTGATATGATATTTTTTTTTAAAAATTCAGAAATTCGAAAATTTTTATAAACAATATTTTTTATAGTTCAATAACCTTCGGCATAAAAATTCTGTTCAAAATCATTAGATCCGTGAATGAGAAAGTTGAAAATCAAAAACATGGTTTACAAATTTTATTTCTCATCAAAAACGGCTCCTAGAATTTTGAAAACAATTATTCTGTTTCGCATAATTTTTCAAAAATTTTAAACTTAGACATTACCAACAGCGCTAACTATAGAAGTATTTCTTTGTTTTTTTCCTCTTTCATCTTGAGGATAATATTTTCAAATAAATTTTTTATTCATAAGCTTCTTAAAAGTTTAAAAAATATTGCATATTAAAACTGAAACATTTTTTTCTTGGATTTTTTGGATGAATTATTTTTTTTTTTTGAAAATTTGTTATTTAGAAAACGGGTCAGTGATTTTTTCTTTATAAAATTTAGTTTTGATTTGCACAATAATAAAAACTTAAAATTAGCGTATTATAAAATATTTTCTTAAAAAAATAAAAAAAAAAATGTATCCCTTAAAAAACCACTATAACGATGTCAAATTTTGGTTTAAGTTTCTTCAGCCATCTTAAATCAAATGCACGACTGGGTCGCACGAATTTGCTCCTATGTAATAGACAAGGAATTTTAAAAACGGGTGTTATTAAAAAAAACTGTTCATAAGGATAAAATGAATTTTTTAAATTCTTTCTTTTAGTAGTAAGAGATAAAAACAGAATGCTATGCAAATATGAATTTATGCAGGAACAAAAATTATGAGTCGTTGTAGTGGTTCCTTAAAAAAATAAGCTTTTATGTACAAAATTTTTAAAACATTTTTAAGAAAAAATTTCGGTACGCCAATCTTAAGTTTTCATTATTGTAGGAATAAAAGTCTAATTTCCAAAAAAAAAAATACTAAGCCGTTCTTGAGATATCGTATTTTTCAAAAAAAAAAAATTACTTTTTTTTCTAAAAATTGAAAAAAATATTTTTTCTTAAGTTTTTAAATGCAATGTTTTTTAAACTTTTATTTGTTAAGTTTGAAAAAAATCGAGCATGGGGTTTTCGAAATATTGAGTTTCCAAAAACAAATTTTGAATTTTTTTTTTAAATCCAAAAAATAAAAAAAATGAAAATTTGAATATGTAATAATATTCAAACTTTGGAGGAGCTTTGGCATAAAAACAATGGTTTAAATCGGCTGTACCGTTTTCGAGAAAATCAAAAACAAACAAAAATGAACCCAGGGGGGCTACCAAAAATAACAATTTTTTGTAAATTTTTTGTCAACCATTCGCTAGTTTTAACCAAATGAAATTTTCCAAATTTTTTTAAAAAAATTTTGTGGGACAGTTTTTGAGAAAAAAAATATTTGTAAAATTTCGAAAAAAATCGTATGGCAGGTACCGTTATTTTTGGTCTTAAAAAAAAACAGAAAAAAACGTCCGGGGAGACAAAATAAAAACCCATATCTACCAAGTTTGAAGAAAATCGGCCGAGCCGTTTAGGCTGTAGTCGAACCGACAGACAGACAGAATTGCGAGACCCACTTTTTTGGTCCTCGCTATGATCGTAATGTTAACTTAGATCAAAATCTCGAGTTCGATTTTTTTTACGAATGCATAACTTGCCTTATAGTACCTATAAGTCGCAAGTAAAAACGAATTTTTTGAAAATTCTTTCAGGTCTTTTAAAGATTAGAGTAAGTTCGTGTGACCAAGTCATTCGTTCAATTTCAAATATTATTTCGTTCACCATATAACAAAAATATGAACATTTAATAGCAAGAACTCTATTATGGAACCTTGGGAAATGTCGCATTATGTCGATTTGGTAATTTCGCAGATTTCTGGAAAATATAGTCCGGGTGTAACTCCTACCTGTGTGCACTATGTGCTCTAGAAAGAGTTTGTGATAGCGCATCTCTTCGCCGAAACGCTATGCATATTCGAAGGAACTATTGTCCAGTTACACACGGGAATGCATATTCTCCAAGTTCTGCATCATTAAAAGCAGCATAGGAGGTGTCGCTTTAGTGACAGGCGATTTTTCATTCCCCATTAGACATTGCTTTCAGATCAGAATTAATTATACGATTTTTCATTGCACCAGAACAAGTGTGAAAGAATATTAATTTCATTAAATCGTTAAAGCTGCACGAAATGATGGTTAAGGACATCTACTATTCCCTGTATTTTGGTCACTATGTTACGTTTCGCAACTTGTCGAGCTTTGAATATTGCCACAGCTTGGAAATGGTCAAATTCGACGCTTGTTTTTCGAAATGTATGTCCATGTTAAATGTAACATACGTTCACTGGGTCTATGAGCATATAGTCGATGTGGTTGATGTTTTAAGCTTCTGAAGATCACCGGGTTGATTTTTCGATCTTTGCCTTAAGAAACCAAGTACGACTTATTATCGTTTTATGGTTTGCTGAATATATTGTTGGTCACTGGTCGATATCGATTGTCGATTCTTGAGGCTTTGCTCCCCATAGGCACAGTTGAAGAGGTCATAGTCGTCGGAAGGGGTGTGTGCGCATATTTGGCTTACGTTTATTTTATGACCACTGGCACGCGATCTCCTTAAAGTAAAAATAACTTTAATCCTTAGCCAATTTCCCACTCGAAATAATCCTTCTATTTAAAACAATTTATGACCTAAAACGTATTTCAATAGCGAACAAAATTAAGGTTTCATGATGATTTACAATAAATTAGCCCAAAAACTTATTTCAAAAATAAAATAATTCTTGTGTTAGCAGCAAAGGGATTTAAGATTTGTATTCTTGGGAATCTGTCGGCTATAGCCTCTCACACTCTAATTGATTTGACTTTGGTTTGTCACTTCTTGTTTGACTTCCTGCAATGCTCCGTGACAAGAAATATTGGTTTGACTTAAAGTTGATTTGAGCATTGTAATGGCATTTCTGTTAACCGGAATCGACTGTGTTTTCATAACACTCATATTATACAGGGTGTCCGGTAATTCGTGTGCAATACTTTGGGATGTGATTCTTCGTCATATTCTAAGAAAGAAAATCGTTCTATAGTATAGTCTGATTTTCAACTTTGACATCACTTTTTGACGATTTAAAAAAAGGCTAACTTTGGTGTACCCTGACCCATGCTAAGGTCGATTTCTCTGTCAGTACTAGTAGTAGGGACCTCATTTTGGACTTTTTTTTTAGAAGAAATACCAACCTTTAAAATTACGTTTAAATTGAGCTGAGGTACACCCTGTATATTTGAGATATTAAAGAAGAAATCGGCTTCGGTAAACAAGAAGAAACCATTGCTTGAATCAAGCTGATTTTAGTAGATATTTCTACGCATTTATTTAGCTCTGATTGGACTTCTTTCTTTGTATTGTTTGTTTTTATAGTTTTTATAGTTTTAATATATTTTATCTTGGGAAAATCTCTTCGATACTAACTAATCCAACAATACCCGTTTCGCATACACAAATGGTTTTCCAAATGAGTTTGTCCTTGTAAATAGCCATAAAGCCATCAAGAGCCAAGCAAAACCCCGCAGTCACGTTTTAGAATTTTGCAAATAGGCTTTAACACTCTTATCTCGATAGGCCTGATGACTACATGAATAAACTCTTGTACACATGAGTTGAGGACTTCTCAGACGTAGTTTCTAATCTTGATTTGACATTTTGTCCTTACACTTGGTTCGAAGGTTATCATGATTAAGTCATACAAATGCACAACCAACTTCAAGGCTAAATTGATGTATAGATAGGAAGGGTGGCTTCATATATACATATAGTAATAAATCAGAAAAACCTATAGAGGGTATGAGGCGAGGGCGAGTATTTGTTTTCATTCTCCGGTGCTGTCCTTTGGTTAACTAAAATTGCTTTATACTATAACCAATATCAAGGCTGATTGTGTCGGCATTTTTCCGCCGCACAGTGGGCATAAATCGTGATTTAAGTGGTCAAAAATATTTTTTTTTTGTTTTCGAATCACATAACTTTAATTTTAATTAATTAAAGAAATATTTATACGTTAAATATATGACATTTTTTTTTAATAAATATGCTGAGGTTAAGAGAAAAATAAATTCAAAGTGAGAAAAACTTGTAAATCGATGTATGAAGCATTTTTGGCACAATTTTTATTTCCCGATTTTCTTGAAAATCCTTTTGGAAAGTAATCGAATTTATTACAGCTAATTATTTCACATATTTATATGTTATAATACGCAAAAAAAATATAAAGAAACGTTAAGTAGTTAGTACCGTTTGATTTTGAAACACCCATCTTAATTTTATTCAATTTTCCAGTTTATAAAGGCGATACAAAAATTCACAACTTTTCACAACTTTAAGTTGTTTACGAATTGAAAATTGAATAATTGCTCTATCGAAACTCGAAAGATTCATATCCGCATGTATCCGCATTTACGAGTTAGAGCGAAAAAACTTTTTACATAGCGTCTCTTCTGTATGCAAAATCTTACATATTTTTTTTTTTTTTTTTTTTTTTATAATCTACCCGCGCTCAAGGGATTATGATTACCCTTTTAAATGTTTCAACACAGCGCGGGCGTGAAGTTACGGAAGAGAAAGAAGGATAGGAAAGATGTGTGGCACGATGTTCTGAGACTGAAGGTTGTTGTCTCAGATATTTTATCTCCAGGGATGGCGGCTGAACTAAAGCGGAGAATGCCGTGTCTTATTTCAATGTCGCTTATAATTCACATTATTTTATTATTCACATTATTTTATTACATACCATACATATTGTACTGTAACCATGTACCAAGACTGTCGTTCGTCTCCAATGGAGATGGCCAAACAGTTTAATATTCACCTATTCTATGTGCCGGGACACAGGGACATCCCGGGGAATTGTAAAGCCAACGAACTTGCTAGAATTGGAACGGAAATGCCTTTCTTGCCCGTTAGGGTAAACATAGGTATGCCTGTAGCTACAAGTAAACTTATGCTGAAGCGAATTGCTCTGGAACAATCAAACACAAGATGGCTTAACACTACCACATGTTTGGCGACCAAACAAATCTGGCCCAAACTGGATTTGAAGCGGTCAATGTATTTATTGTCCCTCAGCAGATCTCAGATCAGCTCCGTAATAGGTGTCATAACTTTACACTGTCTTATAGGTAGACACGACTCGGTGTACTATCAAACGATTTTTGCAGGAGTTGCTTGGACGAGGAGGAAGTGGAAACAATCCCACTCCTTCTTTGTACATACCCAAACGCAAACTTCATCATCATAAATACAGACATTAAAAGTCTCCTTCGCTTCATTAGAAGCTCCAAATGGTTTTAACCAGAAGGGGAACCTTTTTGTTCCATACTAGATCGTGGTATCACTATGGACCTCTATTGGTCTAAGAGGGTCAGATGCTTTAATGACAGCCACTTTAACCTAAGCTAACCTTACATACCATATTGTTTTTATTTAGTGCGGTTAGTAAATTTACTTGCACTTATTTTCTGTGCCCAAATAAAATGGTATGCTCTATTTATGTGGTTCTCATTAATTGTTCCGTTACATTTAATAATTGGATGATGGAAATGACAAAATTGATTTAGGGTTTTGGTAACTATTCTTAAATAAAGTGTTGGCTTGAAAAGGACAAAATGGGAACTACAAATTTCTTTTTGAGTGTTTTTGTGAAGATCCGAAGGGCAAACCTAAGAAATTCAAACAAATAGTTTACTGGTCACTATTTGTTGGATCTTCAAGAAAGTTCTTTTAAAATAAGTTTTGTATCCAATTTAAGTCAATATTGAAAAATTTGTCATCCCACATTAACAGGGAGAAAAACAACTTTTTTTATTATTTATTTTAAAATCAAAATAAAACATATTTGATAAATTAATATATATATATTGAAAGGTACTTAAATAAAGTTACAAATAAAAAAAAAAATTATAAAAAAAACTCAACTGGTTCAAAAGTTATGGATTTTTGACCACTTAAACCACGCTTTCTGTCCACTGTGCGCCGGTGGTGCGGTGGTGGTTGCGAAATGTTATTGGAGCTAAGACAAGACAGGAGAAAAGACAAGTTTCGAGTTTGTTTTATGGCACTTATTAAAAACCGAACAACTAAACAATGAATGGCACATGCCAAACTGTACAAACTAACTCGTGCAAAGGTTTTAAATTTTTAAAACATCTTCCATCGAAATTAGGGGTCGTTAAGTTTGTTATAAGACTCCATGACTTGAACCTGTTATATGAGCGTCTAAACATTTGAAATTACCTTTATTTCAAAGTGCACTTCCCACGAAGTTGCAAAATATAAGAATGATACGATACCTTGGAATATGATGAGTGCATAAAAGGTCTTTTTAGTTGAATTTAATTACGAGTTAGTAAGCTGAACTTTCAATATGTTTAATAGAGGCTATCCTCTTTCTAAAAATCGACGGTTAAATATAAATTTGTTTTTTTTTTTTTCTGTGTATACATAATTTTGGTGATTCCCATGTTTAACATAAAATTTTAATGCGGCCACAATTTGTGTGGAGTTTTCCAAACATTCGTCAAACTTGATGACAGCCTTGAACACGAATTAAAGATGGCTGGGTTTAAAAGATATTTTTTCTGGTTGCTGGTTATTGATATATTTTTTAAGAAATATTAAACTATATACGAGAAAAAACGAAAATAGGGAAAAGTTAGGAATAATGTTGCTCGCCAGAGCCTTCCTCAATATGGACATTGTTCTAATAGAAAGTTTAACTTCATTTAGCTCAAATTAACTGTCGTAAGCTTATCATATATTATTATTTCGTTTATACGTGTTCAAATCTTAATAGAAATTTTTGATGGGCTGTCCGATTCCATTTCTCCGAATTGTTTTCCTGTACCCTTACACTGAAGTCTTTATTGCAGGCAACTTCAATGTACACAATTCAAGTTGACTCCGCTATTCAGGACAGACAACACCCGAAGTAAGATATGTTGGGGTATACTATAGCGGTAAACTCTCCATTCATCACTTCGGAGTATTGTGTAGTATCAGCCAATTTTTCGTATCCCATCCATCCCGCTAGGACCGTTTGGCAATACGTGAAAGCCAACTAGGATGGTCTAAGTAACTTTTTTTCGAATTCTCAACTGGTCACTATGTTTTCTGTGGATTTGGACATTGTCACCGAAGCCGATATGACCACATAAATGATTTTTCTTGGGATGCATTCCTTTATTTCTAACAGAATTAAGAGTATAAAATCTAATGTAATGTCTTGATTGGATACAAAATGTATATACTACAAGGTTGAGAAATGTAAATTTCTACAAAGCCAACCCAACTGACGAAAATCGGAAAAAGCATAAACAAGCCAGAAGCCTTTGCAACGCTATAACAGACAGAAATAATTTTTACATGATCAAAAATAAAAGCAAAAAATCGTGCATTGTTCCAAAGGCTGGTCCAGTCATTTGTCAAGACCGTAAAAAGTTCAACTTCATTTTCGGTTCCAACGCTCATCTGCAACTATAACCCGATAACTAGCTCTTCAGATAATGCAAATGTACTCGCACCTTATTTTTCTGCTAGCTCTACGTTCCCTGTTAGCAAAATTGCCCCTCCTATACCAGAGAATATAAATCATTTAATACAAGAGCCCAATTAGATCTTGTTAACTAAATCGGCTGGTCCTGATGGTATACCCCACATTCTTCTGAAGAGGTGTTCTGCATGGCTGGACGCTGGTTACACCATTGCGTTAAAAATCTCCAATATTTTGCTGGAAGATAGAATTTGTCCAGTCTGTTCCTAAAAAAGCGACCAATTCCACTAACATCCCTTCTTTCCGTAGTCATGGAATCGGCAATCGCTGATTAATTATCAGCTCAAGAAATATCTCGAAGATCGAAAATTTCAATTTGGCTTCCACATTAGTCGTTCCATTGGTTATTTGATGGCATATCTCATCGAAGAGTGGAACAGATCTTTACATTGTTTTAAAGAAAATACAATTACTGCCCTTGATATCGATAAGGAATTTTATAGAGTTTGGAACTAAGCTCTCTTATAGAAAATGGGTGAATTTAATATCCAGAAGTTACCTTCTGGAGCTTTCAATAAATGTTTTATTGGACGGTTCCAAGTGTGATCTTTACAAAATAAATGCTGGTGTTCCACAGGGCTCCGTTCTGTCTCCGATTCTCTTTCTCATTTTTATTAATAATCTCTTGTCTGAAACTTCTAATCCATTTCATTGATTTGCTGAAGACTTTAAGTTCAGCTTTTTCTACTCCTTCACAAATTCACGTCTGTCTCCTTAAGAAGTGGATTTTATGATGAGCTCATTAAACTCTTAGTCTTAGCAGCATTTTAAAATGCGGTTTAAGAAATAGTGTGGACTTTAATGCGTCGAAAATTCAATGCTGTCTATTGTCGTTAAAGCAAAATGTACTATGTATGCATGGGATAGAATCCAGAAAAGAGCGTTAGGCTAGCCGCGCACTGGCAACTGTGATCGAAATCAAATAGTTTAATCACTAGTTGATGGAGTACCGCGCACTGGCATTTCCTTAATCACGCTCACACTCCTTTTCTCTCTTGCGCTTATAGAAAACAGCTCAACTTTGCGAATTTATTTAAGGCAATCGTTGAGTTTGTGTCAAAACACAAACTTTTTAGTTGCTCGAATCGAGTTGCTTTAAGTGCATGGTGTCCCATATAAGCCCATATGTTTCCTTTTAGCAACTAAACAGTTGCGAAACTAAAAATTGAATGTGCGCGCCTGGCCGTAAAGCTATAGGAAACAGAACTAACATACTTGAACACCGTCGAAATCTTTCAAGACTTTCCCTGTTTTATCGCTTCCTTAACTAGCAATGTTCACTGAAAGTAGCCAATTGCATTCCCCGCCTAAATCAGTTTACCCATGATATACAATTCGCTAGGAATGCTCATCAGTTCATCCTCGATCCTGATTTTGTTGGTGCCGTCTAAGGCTGCGTGTATAGTAGTGCAACAGAGCCATGTAATGCGAGAAGCGTTTGCGTGTGAGGAATAAATTTGAATTGAAGCGATATTTGATGCAAGTGTTGCAAGTTTATCTCATGCCTATCGCAAGCTTCTCGCTCACAAACTGTACTGACCACTTTTTCAAGCGAGTTTGTCCGAGAAGGTTCATATTGTTTGTTTTGACGTTAAAAGAAAAAAAAATTGCTTTTACTGTGCGCACTATGTCACATCTCGAATCGCTTATCGCATAGGTTTTTTCTTGCCATTTCAATTTGCAAACATTCGAGACCAATGTTCCTCGACGTCTCCTCTTCATCATCATCATCGGCTCGACAACCGGGTTCCGGTCCTGGCCTCTTTCAACAAGTCTCTCCACCTATCCCGGTCTCTAGCCGACGCCATCCAGTTGCGCACCCCAAGGCTTCGGGCGTCCTGGTCTACACCATCTCTCCAGCGCAAGCATGATTTACCACGTTGTCGTCTACCATAGAATGTACCCACAAAGAACTTTCCGAGCAGGTTCCTCTTCGCTCATGCGAGCTAGGTGCCCTGCCCACCGGAGTCTACCGAGCTTAATTTTTGTCACGGTATCTGCTTCTAGGTAGATTGCGTACAGTTCATGATTGTACCGTCTCCGGAATCGTCCTTCCTCACATATGGTGCCAACAATTCTCCTTAAGACTTTTCTCTCGAACGCAGCTAAGAGGTCGGAGTGACTTTGCTAAGCACCCAAGTCTCGGATCCATATGTGAGTACTGGTAGGACCATGGTCATGTACAGCAGCAGTTTTGAAGTTATGGTGAGTTTTCTGGATTTGAAGAGTTTTGACAGCATACGAAAACATGCACTATTCGGGACTGGTGGAAGTGTGATCATAGCCTCTCCGCGGCGGCCGCTAGAAACAAGCCTTTTAAAAAAAGGTTTGGCTAATATGATCAGGCTGGTTCCTCAGGTTGGTGACAGATTAATTCCCTGTCCCGTAAAACTAAAAGAATTTCCAGACCGACAACAAGCCTCGGAAACGGACTGATCACACGACGACGTCGCCTCTTCGTCTCCGCTAATTTAGCCATCGCTCGTGATATGTATATCTTCAACATAATATGGGTCTCACAATAAACTCTGAGCACGTGTGAAATAGAGGAAACAAAAACTTGACATATAGGTAGTAAAAGGCATGTTTTGAAGAGATTTTGAACAAACTTGACAGTGATGTCTCCAAAACTAATGGTACCTTCCGTACCTTATTAAAAAATCTTTTACATTTCAAAAACGGTTCTAACTATTGTGATTGAAAAAAGATTATACATTCTATTGTAGGCGTGGTCTTTATTTTGGTCAAAAAAAAAATTAAGAAAAATTTTTGTTAAAGAGACCTGTCACAGAATGGTTTTTGGTTTTCGACTTTCTCATTAACGGCTCTACCGATTTTGTTAAAAAATTTTATTCAAGATCTTCCTCAAATTAAATAGATTAAATAGTATTGTATATTAGAGTTTTAGAATCTTTCGAATTGCGACAGGGTGTGAGACAAGGGAATGTTCTATTACCAGTTTTTCTTCTGCTCACGATAGACAACAAGTCTTGGCAGCCAACTTTGGTACAGCAGAGAGGCAAAGTATTCAATGGACACCGTTTGAGAGGCTTAGTCATTCACCCGTATTCTGAAACTCGTATTTATGACTCGTATTCGACTATAGTCGTATGTTGGTATTCCAGAAGTCGTACATTCGACTTCACTTGTACTAATATCGGGAAACGCAAAACATCGCATACGACTATTCGTATTTTATCGTTATTCCGAATCTCGTATTCGATTTACTTGAAGTCGTATTTGTGTACTTTTTTACTCGTATTAAATTTTCTAGACGAGACTTTTTTTTTCGATAAAAATGGACAAAAAGTTAATGTAAGTACATTGGTACCTCTTGGCAAAATGGTTAGGCGTTAAACTGTCATGCGGAAGGTCTGGAGTTCGATTCTCAGCCGCAGCAAAAAGTTTTTCAGGAGTGTAATGCCTCTTGCAACGAATTGACAAATCCTCTAAGAGTATATCTCTTGTCTTGGAAAGTGCTGCACATTTGCCGTTCGGAATTGGCAGAAAATTACAACCATATGCTAGAGCAAATTTGAGAAGTACATTGCTAACATTTTAAATTTAAATTGTTAATCCCCATCATCAGAATTTCATTATAAATAAAATAATTTAATTGAAAAAACAACAAATGACTTTTTCAATTCAAATTTATTGATTTTGACAATTACCTACGGGCGACAATATACGTTGTTTTTTAAAGCTTCTCGTACGCAACGTATACGACTTGAAGAATAACGATTTTGATACGAGACGAGTTCGAGTTCGACTACGAGTACGAGACAAAATACGACTTGTGGAATATGGGTGATTTAGTACGAGACAAAATACGACTTGTGGAATATGGGTGATTTAGACTATGCCGGTGATATTTGTCTCCTGGCAAAATCCGTAGACTGAACGTTATGTATCAAACACTGCCAACGAAAAGAAAGTCGATCGGTCTAAGAACAAATAGCAAATAGACAAAAATAATGCTCACAATTCGCTCCAGCCAATAGCCAAGAGTTCGAACAGTTTAACTACCTCGGAAGTATTATGTTAGCAAATGATGATCTGAAAGTCAAAAGTAGAATATATAAAGCCTTTGGTACTCTGTCTCAAATCTGGAATTCCAGTCAAATCTCCTCATGCACTAAGTTTCTTGGAATCTATTGTTAAGCCCGTACTATTATATGCCTGAGAAATCTGGAAAGCCTACGCTTTCATCTCGAGAAAAATGCAGGCTTTTGTTAATCACTGTCTACTTCACATTCTGATATTTTCAATCAGAAACTGTGGTGCAGTGCAAGTTAAAATCGCCTGGACGTTGAGATAAATAAAATGTACGAGTGGGGTCGCAAGAACTTGCAAAAAATTTTAAAAATGTATGTTACTAGAGAAAAATGTTCATAACCATAAAATTAATTTTTTAAATGACTAAAACAACTCCTAGCTAAAAACAGCACAAAAATTTCCAATGATTTATCAAGCAAATATTAGTTATGTAAGGACAAAAATTATAAATCGTTGTAGTGGTTTCTAAAAAAATAAACTTTTATATATAAAAGTTTTATGTTTTTAAGAAAAAGTTTTGGTACGCCAACTTAAAGTTTTTAAAATTGTTCGAATAAGGATTAAATTAAAAAAAAAATTATACTGAACTTTCCAAGAAATTTTTTTTTTCAAAAATTCAAACAAATTTAGTTCTTAAGTTTTAATAAGCTATGTTCTTAAAACTTTTTGGAAGCTTCTCTATAAAAAAAAATCATTAAAATCTATTATGGCGATAGTGAGAAATTCAAATTTCGACGAAATGGTTCTATGGAAGGTGCAGCCAGTAAAATCTCTATTTTAAATTTGTACTTGCGACTCCAGATTTGGCTCAAAGTTGATACTCCGAAGATATCGAAAACGAAAAAAGTGGGTCTCACAATTCTGTTCGTCTGCATGTCTATTCGACTACAGCCTAAACGCCTCGGCCTATTTTCTTTAATCTTGGTAGATATCATTTTTAAATTTTTACCCCAAACTGTTCCACAGATTTTTGAAAACAAAAGTTCACAAAATTTCATTTAGTTATAGCTAGGTAATGGTTAAAAGTTTTGTTTTGAAAAATGGTTATTAATGATACCCTCCATAGAACCATTTTTGATTTGTTTTTAATTTTCTCAAGAACGGTTAAGCCGATGGTGATAATTTTCTATTTGCTAAAGCTCCCCACTACTTAACATAGTATTGTGTATTCAAATTTTCAAAAAAAAAGAATGTTTTGGATTAAGAAAAAATTAAAAATTTTTTTTGAAAACTCAATATTTCGAAAATTCCATGATCATTTTTTTTAAATTTGACAATTAAAAATTAAAAGTTTTTTAATATAATATATAAGTGTAAGAACAAAATCATTTTTTTTCGAAAAATAACAGTACCCACCATACAAATGTTAAAAAATGGTTTTCGAAAATCTTATTTTTCTTGAAACGGCGCCTAAAATTTTGATAACATTATTTTTCTTTCATTTATTTCTTACCATCTATAATTCAATAAACACAAAATTTGAAATTAAGATATTACTAACCATACCTACCACTTTTTCGAATTTTGAATTTCTCATTATCCTCATAACGGATTTTAATGAATTTTTTTTATAGAGAAACTTCGTAAAAGTTTGAAAAATATTGCAAAAATTAATAAAAAAAATCAATTTTTTCGAAAATTTTATATCTCAAAAACGGGCCAATATTTTCTTTTAATTCAATTTTATCCATACATTAATAAAAACTTAAAGTTGGCGTACCAAAATTTTTCCTTAAGTAGGTTTTAAAAACATTATACATATATCAAAGCTTATTTTTTTAAGAAACCACTGGAACGACTTAAATTTGTTTCTGCATACATACATACATAGATACGTATTTGGTTAAGAAATCGCATGTCATTCTGTTTCAAAAATGAATGTTATGAACAGTTTTTTCTTATGAAGAATTCTTAGTCTATTATAAAGAGTAAGTTCATGCGACCTAGTCGTGCATTTTATTTTTATTGAATTAAAGATCGTAAGAATTAATCGAAAAACAAAAAATTGTATCTTAATTCTGGGCACCACCGTTTTCGAGAAAAATACGATTTTCGAAAACCATTTTTCAACATTTGTAGACAGTGTTCACGCCCTTATTTTTAGATAAAATAGTTTTTTTTCTTACATTTTATAGATTGTATTAAAAAGCTTTTAACTGTCAAGTTTGAAGAAAATCGAGCATTGTATTTTTGAAATATTGAGTTTTGAAAAAAAAAATTGGAAAGTTTTTTTTTGAAAATTATTAAATTAAAAATTTGAATACCCAATACGATCCAAGCCCTTGGGGAGCTTTAGTTTACACAAAATGATCAATGTCTGTTCTACCGTTTTTGAGAAAGCTAAAAACTATTAAAAACCCATATAGGGAATATTTTTCAAGCATTACTAAGCCTTAACTAAATGAAATTTTTTGTTTTTTTTTAGAAAAATCTGTGTAACTGTTTTTGCAAAAAAAACAGTATTTTATAAAATTTCGAAAATTATTCGTATGGCAGGTAAATTCATTTCTGGTCTTAAAAAAAAATAAAAAAAAAACCTGTGGGGGAAAAAATCAAAAATACTATCTACCAAGTTAAACAAAAAATCGGCCCAGTCGTTTAGGCTTTATTTGAACAGACAGAATGTTTTAATGTCAACTTTGATCAAAATATCGTGTTCGATTTTTTACGAATGCATCACCTACTTACCCACAGCTTAAATATCTAGTTGCAGACCATGTGTGATGGATACAATTTGTTGCCAACCTTTCCCCCGACCGGAGATACAGGACATGATGATGACGAAAAGTTTTCGAAAATATATTTGTATGGATTCTTAAAACAATTTGTTTTTTTAAACTCAATACCTTTAATATTGAAATTTTCTTATAAAAAAAAATTCATTTCATTTACCCTAAATTTGTTAATTTTTTTATTTTTTACCAACAACGAATAAGTCATTACTTTTTATCTAAATGATTGCTGAACGCACCCACAGATACATATGCGAAGTCGTAGTTGAAGAATCTTTTCATTGATGCCTTTTGCAGTTTTTGAATTCATCTGTCAATAATAATAATTTATCCACTAATAAATCAAAAACCTTTTAAGAAAAAGCCTTCTTTCTTTATCAAAAAGAAAGAAAGAAAAAAAAACCATTTAAGAAAAATAATTATACTAACATTGAAGCAACTGCTTAAATGAGAGACACCCCCTCAGAGGCCAACAATTCTTTTCATTTCTTTTCACTAGCTTTTCGATGAGTATGAAGTAATTTTGGGAAAAAGTCCTTGAGTTAAGAACTACTCTACGATCCCCCAACTTTCAGAAAGAAGAAATAATGTTGTTTTTTCTGATTTCACATTCACCCTCGCATTCTATAGGGAAGAGAGAGAAAAAGAGAAAAAAAAAAACAAGAAATTTACTGCAAAAACAAATCATTCCCTAAAGAAGTTCTAAAAGGAAAATTGAAACGAGATACTTGTCTGTTCTTTTTTTTTTGTTGTTTAAGAACCTACATCAACAAAATTGCTTCTCCCTCGCCTCCATTATAATCATCATCATCATCTCCGTCCTTTGACATTTTTCTCTTTTATATTTCATTTCTGATTGTAAACAATCCCTTTTGCATATCTGAATACGACAAGTTCGCTGGAAAAAAAGAATTCCTCAAAAGCATCACACTGCGAGAGACGAAGGAAAAAAATATTACGTATACGCCATAGAGCCCTTTCCTAAATGTGAAATAGAATAACCTATCATTTTGGATAATCATCATTACAATCATCAATAGACCATGAATTGGAATGGATTTTGACTACTAGTTGAGAAGTATCCATTAACACGACTTCGAGATGGTCCCAGAGGAGTAAAGGGGGATGTACATTAAAAATTTAACCCAAAAAGGAGGCCGACAGTCGACTGCCACCCATTACAACAACCTTCACCAGGGATATCCTCTATATCCTGACGGCAGACATTGTGTGGTGCGGAAAACTTGGTTACAGCTGCTTCATACCACATCCACATGCCGCTGTTAACGGTGCACTTGTATTTGCACAGAAAGTTGGGCAACAAAGAAGACCAAAAGAAGATACAACTACGTATATAAAAGATGAAATAAAACTTACGATTTTATGATGTAACGCTGATAGTTCCCTTTCAGTAACACGTCGACTTGCTGCCTCACGTCTTCGCTGTCGGAATTGGCTATACTTGTAGGCAAGTATAACGCCAGGAAGAGCTAATGCCTCTAGGGGTGATTTCCTGCCGAAAGGCATCTCCTTTCTTTTTCGATTTAAGAACACACTCACACAGACGAAAAAAAAATAACACTTTTAAAACAACACTGGGACACTGCAGCGGTTGCTCTTCGAAGACGACGAAGAAGAACAACAAAGATGTACGCCAGGGCACACCGACCGTAGGGATGTTGGGTACTCTGTTTTGGGGTAACTTTTTTCTTCCTTTTATTTTTGCTGGTTATTTGAAGATTTAGAAGAGACGAAGTAGGAAAAAATCACACAAGTTATGTAAGGATAGCCCGTCGATGATATTAGCACAAGGATTCTTTGACAATTTATTTTGGGATAAACGAGGGGTACCGGTTATTCTAACTAAATGGGCCTTCCTTTCTTTTTTCTTTTCATTATCCTCTGACACGAATTCATTTCCTTATTTTTTTTTTCAAATTAATTTATATTCCAGCGATTACTCTGGCAACGCAAAATTGGCAAGTTAAATTCTAATTTATCAACATTGGAGACTCCTCGAAATTTTCGATCTAACCGCTTTGGTGTGACTGCGGAACTCT
This sequence comes from Philhelius festivus, assembly GCA_963931855.1. NCBI lineage: Eukaryota > Metazoa > Arthropoda > Insecta > Diptera > Syrphidae > Philhelius > Philhelius festivus. The sequence goes on along the minus strand of OZ007557.1, from coordinate 49,389,664 downwards.
GGCATCTGCAGTGACAGCGACGCGAAATAAACGAAATCACACGTGAGAATCTTTGACTATACCATTCGCATCAGCATCCCCCAACAAAATACACTTGAAACTAACACACTGGCAGAAGAATCTTTTAGGGTAGCTCTGTGTCAGTGTGTTGGCTCGAAAATAAAAACCTTCCAATGCTGTTGTTTGGATTAATTTCCAGGCGCTGGAAGTTTGCAAAAATTATTCACTCTCAAATGCATGAAGCCTGGAATTTTTTGAGGAATAACATTTTAGGAAAAAAAAATGTTGCTATGTTTTCAACGTTTTTTAATTTCACAGCAATTTCAAAACCTTAAATAACATCGTTCAAGCTGATTTACAGAGATACTTTGAGTTCTATGAAAACCCGGAAATACCCGCACTTTATCTATGTCCTCCGTGAACAAAAAAAAAAAATCCTTCCTCTCGTATTATAGTGCTGTAGACCGAACGACTCTATGCCCTTACTTCGACTGGAAGAAGTGAAAAATTTTATGAACTTCAAAGGGCAGGTTTTGTGTGCTTCACATCGTGGGAAGGATAATTACTTACTTCCCCTTCGTTCCAGATTCGTACAGGGCTTTTGCTTATGCATTTGAGGTAAACAACATTTGACAGTTGGAATGCCTGAAATAAACAAAGTAAGTTAGTGAGAGTACCTAAGCAGGTAACAGTAATGTGGCGAGAGTTAGAAGTTGGCTGTTGAGATTTTGTCAGGCAGTATGAACTGAACAGAGTTGGGTGGTTTTCTGTGGTTCCAAGGAAAACAGTTGGCATAAAAGTATGTTTGTTATTTTCGAAGAAGCACATTTTTAATAAACTGAAGGATAAAAGTGGATAATAATCGTAGGTAGTTAAAATGTGCAACGAAATATTTGTTAAGTTGGCTTTTGTCATCTAGTCTCTGCACTTATCCTGATTGCCTAAGTTAACACTCGTGTATCACTCCAAGCCTAAAATGGTATATAAAAAGACTATTTTTAAAATGCTATAAAGTATTAGAGCGATGGCATGTGTTATGTTCACCTTTAGGGCATCGGTCGGTTGTAGATTATTTGCATAGACCTGCGACTTCAGGAAACTCTTGTCAGCCAATTCACAGAGATAACCTAACCCCCAAATAGTCAATACAGAATGTCAATCGTGGCGGCCGCTGTGTGACACGTAGCAACATACTACTGGAACCACATTGGATATCATCGTTCGTTTGAAGCGCTCGCCTTTGAAGGTAACCTCCTCACCAACGTCGTTTTCGAATAAGTTCCCCAGCCCGAAATCTACACCAAGTGACTTTTTGAGGACGCATTGTCACCTGGTAAGCCTAGTGTAAGTTAGTTTGTTGGCGTCCCAGATATGGCAATTTTACTTATTAACACAAACATTCATCCAAAAATTCGCCTTGTCGCTAAAGATGATTTTCTGGCCGAAATTGGGATCCCTTTCCAAATGGTGCGAAGCCCTATCAGTGACAATGGCTATGCTAATTTATCAAAATTATTCTGCCTATACTCCCAGCACTAGAGCATGTTTTCAACTTTATTATAACCACCGGTTTCTACTCTCCTCAATGGAAAAAATCAAAACCAGTAAAGATTTAAGGCCCATTTCCATACTCCTTTATTTATCTAAGGTATTTGAGAGAGTGCTTCAGAAACAAATTAACTCTTACATCAATACCAATAAATTTGCTCTCTCCAATGCAATTTAGGATCTCTGCAGTTATTGACGTTGTGGACAATATAAGAGGGTCTATGGATGAGGAAAAAATAACATTTTTGGTTTTACTGGATTTTTCGAAGGCCTTCGACACGGTTGACAATACCAACCTTTGTAACAAACTTTTGACGCTATTTGGTTTCTCAATGTGTGCAGTTAAACTCATGTCATCTTATCGAAGTCTATAACATAAGCTATCTCGTTAGGTAATGAAATTTCCACCTTTCTATCTAATAGAGCAGAGGGGTTCCACAAGGCTCCATACTTGGACCTCTATTGTTTTCATTATACGTTCATGAAATTCCCTCATAAGTATCCTCCTCCATACAAATGTACGCCGATGATGTCCAATTGTATAAGAGTTGCCCCCTTAGCTTGCTACAGGACTGCGCAAATACAATTAATACTGACTTAAATAAGTCTCCGCTTGGTTTGAGAAGAATGGGCTTTTTCTTAACCCACTAAAATCCAAATGCATAGTCATTTAGTAAGAAACCATTAGACCTTTTCTACTTCCCTGAAATCTCCCTTCAGGGCTCAAAATTGAATTGAATATGTTGAAACCACAAGAAGTCTTGGAACGGTTTTTAATAGGACATTGACATGGAATAATCTAATCAATGCAGCTGTTGGGAAAGTTTATGGAACACTTCGCCAGCTCTGGATGTCCCACCAATTCACCCCTCAAAGAACACGTATGTTGTTAGCAAAAACACTCATTATTCCTAATAGAATTAACTATGGTTGTGAAATTTTTGGAAATTGTGATTCTATTAGCAGGAGAAAACTTAACATCGCTTTTAACAACATCGCACGTTTAACGTAAGACGTTTCGATCGGATTTCACACTTCTCCAAACTATTTGTAATATGTCATATGATCTTCTTATTCGTTACAGATCTCTTATCCTATTTAAAAAGATACGTTATAAATAGTACCTCAATGAGATCTCGTCAACTTATCCAACCTCGTTTCTCTTGCCTTACATCTGAGCGGCAGTTTTTTGTTAACTCTATGCGTTTACCAATGCATGTTCGTGGTTTCGGTGGCACCAATAGGTTTAGGTGTGAGCTTAGGTCCTTTTTCACTCAAAACACGGGCTAATTTTTGTATGCTATATTTCTTTTCTTTTTTTCCCTTCTCTTACCGAATTTAAATTGTTAAATGCATCTTTAAGCTTTACTATCTATAAGATTGTACTTCTTAATATGAATGCCTTCAAATAAATAAATTAATAAAATAAAATAAAATAAAATAAAATAAAATAAAATAAAATAAAATAAAATAAAATAAAATAAAAAAATAAAATAAAATAAAATAAAATAAAATAAAATAAAGTAAAATAAAATAGAATAAAAAAAATAAAATAAAATAAAATAAAATAAAATAAAATAGAATAAAAAAAATAAAATAAAATAAAATAAAATAAAATAAAATAAAAAATAAAATAAAATAAAGTAAAATAAAATAGAATAAAAAAAATAAAATAAAATAAAATAAAATAAAATAAAATAAAAAAAAATAAAATCAAATAAAATAAAATAAAATAGAAAAACAATAAAATAAAATAAAATAAATAAATAATTAACTTGTATTCATGCAAGTTTCCTGGACTACTTAAACAAGTGGGAAAGAACTCGACTGTATATTTACAGATCAGGTTTTTGATCAACTCAATCTCATGGCACCATTATTGAAAATATCTTGGACCAAATATAATTTTCTTTAAGTGAAAAAAAAGTCGGCTCTTTATGATGTATATCTCAGAATAATATAAAATAATAATTTTCTTTTGATTAGATATTCAATGAAGTTCAAACATAAGTATCTAATCAAAGTTATAGTACATTTATATAACAAGTAATATACGAGTGTTACATATTACTTCAACAATCATCAAGTTATAATGAAAGCCGTGTGGGCTTATTCCTAAATTGATAACTTGGATGTGTTCTTATCTACAAAATATATCCTATCAGGTTAAATGAAGGAGGTCTTTCTCAAACTTTTTCAGTTCCCTAGGGTACACATTTAGGACCACTTTTATTTATCTCTACATTACATTGACATTAACATTTTAATAAGTTTTAAACATCCGAATTCGCTCCCAAAATCATTCCTAGATACTTCTCCTCGTTGGCAAACGGAATTCAAGTTGTAATAATAAATAATCATAATTTATTAGATTTTTTATTCGTAAAGTTCACTTTGACTGATTTTACTTCCTTGAGCTCTATCCGCCATGTTTTTGTCTATTTATGGATGCTGTCATGTAGCTTCGTTTAACATCTTGTCCAATGCTAGTATTTCAGTATCGTATGCGAACGTGGCTAAAATAGTGTCTTTCGTTTAATAACGAGTAAATAAAAGGAAAAGAATGGTACCTAGCACACTTCCTTGAGGTATCCCAGCTACTTTTTGAAATCTGAATACTCATTCCTGTGTCTTACGCGAAAGACTTCTTCTCACTAAATATTCTTTGAGAATCATATAAAATTCTTCAGATAGAATATCTATGTCTTAATTTAAAATTAGGGCCTTCGTGCCACACCTTATCGAAAGCTTCCGACACATCTAAGGAGACTAAGATGACGACAAATTTTAATTTCCTTAAGTACTTTCTCAATGACACTTGGTCATTTGTCGAGTGTTTGCTTCTTATTCCGAATTAATGTTCAGGTATTACGCCCGTTTCTTTATATTTTTGGCTGTAGACACAGAAGACCTAAAGACCTCAGGTATTACGAACCGAAGCAAAAGTGGTCCTTAAGATTTCTTTTCATGTGATGATTTGCCTGGTTTCTGAATTATTATAACTTCCATAGCTTTCCATTGGCTCGGAAGGTATTCCAGCCTTAAAGTGGCATTTGTTATAAAGGGTGGTCCAACTATAATGCACGATGTTAATAGTGAGTCACACCTTAATGTCAAGTTTTTTGCCCGACTTTATTTGACATTTCCTTGTTTCAGTGTTTGACAAGTTCGACCATGGAGAGGTACACAATTGAGCAGCGCGCTAAGATTGTTTAAGTCTTTTTCGAAAATGGGCATTCAAATCAAAATGCATTTCGTGCACTTCGTAATTTTTTGGTCAGCATAATCGACCAAAAGTGTCCACAATCGGCAGAATTGTGCGCAATATTTCAGAAAACCGGCCTAGTTCGTTCTGATAGTGTGTCAGAAGAGCCGTCAACCTCGACTCGTCGTCGTGCCCAACAATTTAACATCTCACGATCATCACTGATGCCAAATCTTGAATAGAGATTTGAATTAACACGCTTACAAAGTTCAATTGACTCAAGAGCTGAAGCCTACTGACCATTTCAAGCGTCTTCAATACGCCGAATTGTTGGTTGAACAGACAGAAATGAATGGTGACTTTAGAAAGAAAATCATCTTCAGCGACAAGGGTACACTTTCACCTCAGTGGATTCGTTAACATGCGGAATTGCCGCATTTGGGCAAATGAGAATCCACGAGTGATTGCTAAAAAGCCGATGCATCCACAAAGTGTGGCTGCATGGTGCGGTTTATGGGCTGGCGACACGGGTCATCGGGCCGTACTTCGTCAAAAATTAGGTCGGCCAAGCAGTTACCGTAAATGGTGTTCGCTATGGCGAGACGATAACGGACTTCTTGTGGCCAGAAATTAAGGATATAGCCCTGGACGATATGTGCTTCTAATAGGATGGTGCCACTTCTTGCCAATTATAATAATTCTCTGAAAACTTTTAATTTTATTTAAAATTAACATCGTGCGTTTTCGTTGGACCACCCTTTAAGAATGTAAGTGAACGTTTTTTGCAAGGAAGCATTTTGAGAACTTCGGCCGTAATTAAGTTGTATCACAGAGATTTTTAAGGAGCTTTTTTATACACAATTTCATAAAAATCAGTTGTACTATTTTTGAAAATATCGAAAACAAAAACCGTTTTCCCGAATTTTTCTTTTGAACCTAAAACGAATATTTTTTTTTTTAATTAAAGAAAAAATTAAAATACCAGGTTCTAGCGTTGTTCTTACTCTGAGAAAAAAAAAAAAAAGTCGGGGGAATAATTAAAAAATTCTTTTTTATCAAATTTAAGGAAAGTCAGCCGAGATATTGAGGCTGAAGTCAAACAGACAGGCCTCAGATTTTACGTCTTTGCTACAATTGTAATGCGAAGTTCGTTTCTTAATGAATTCATAACTTTCTGACTAGTACCTAAGAATATCGATTATCGAAAGTAAAAATTCGAAAAAAAACTAGCCCAATGCCTCCAAATCACCCTAATCACTATCTGCAACATGTAATACTGCTCTGCAAACATGACTGTTGGCCAACATGCATCTCTCAAGTTAAATACAAACCCTGTTGAACAAATAGATTCTTTTACTGTTCAAGACCTCACACATAGGACACGCTCTTTATCTCGATGAACAGCAAGTGCTCTGAACTGAGAGGAGCAATGTACACAGATCAATAAGTTTACTCTGCGCATGATTCAGATGTCACTATAGTTGGCCAAAGAAAAAAAACCAAAGAAACCTTGTAGTGCTTCCCAAATCTATGACTATGACGTCCTGGAAGTTTGCCCACACCATCAGCCATTGGAAGTTCCTAAGGAGAATACCACACTGATGACTCTGGCAGACAAACAGAGGGTACAAAAGCAGCTAACGAGGGCAAGCACTGTGCTCCACGCTCCACTGGAAATAGCGCCAAGCACGTTCTTTTATTTAGACACACAATTCCATCCCCTGCTCCTCAATTGATGACGTTAATGGATCCTCATCCGAATAAAATGGACCATTGTTCCAGATTGATTATGTGTGTACTAAAAATATACCGACTTATGGTGTGGAGTGTGTTATTTTCATACACAAGAATGCTTTTACTCTGGGTTTCTCTGTCTCTCTTCAATTTCGTGCTTGCCGCTTGCTCTTAGCCCATAGACAAGAAGGCCTGCGGTGGGACATGTATATTTTCTGACTACGTCATAGCCGAGCTAAATGTCCTTAAATTCCATGTAGAATGCTTGTTTTTCTTGTGATTTTTTTTTAAATTTTTTTTGAGTTGTTTTTACGAGAAGATTGTGGGGTTGATGGTGGCGGATTTTATTCTTCTTCTTTTTTTTTTGGTTGAATGATGAAAATTGCTTTTTGCCTCTACGTAAGAGATTCTTAAGGTTATGCTTTGTGCATGGCCTATAGGGGGTGAAAATTCTTCGCTTTAATGTTTTGATATACTTTTTGGAAGGATTGGAAATTGTATTATAGCTGATATTGCAAAATTGTTGTTTTTTTTTTTCGTCTACAAAAAAGCTACGGAGAGAACATTAAGTTGTTAAGTTGGTAGCTGAAGGTCTTCTTGTCCCGAGGGCTATGATAGGTGCGTAGCTATATAGAAACTGTCGAGACGCATTGAAATAAAGGTCAAAGATGTAAGACAAATATTACATACATATTTTTCACGGATAGCTCAGCTTAAATTGTGTTTAGGAAAATGTATGTTGATGTTAACGTTAACAAATATCTTTTTATATCTTATTAAGTGGCTTAATTTTTGTAATTTTGTTCGTATTTTTAAAAGAGCGTTAAGTTTTTGGCAACGAATTTCAGCCTTTAACTCACCAATAATGTGCTGTTATAGGATTCAAAAGCCTCAATACAGTTAAGGGCTTATTAAGTTAGTAAGTAAGTAATTCTATTTATTATCCTGTACAAAATATTGTTTACAAGGTAATTTATAAATATTAAAGCTTGGCTGCCAGATTGACAGTTATATTATTTAGAAATTTTCTAATTAGGCATATTCAATACCTTAATTATGTAATCGACATGAAGTCTTAATATTCTTATAATAAAAAATGGGGAGATTCCTGTCTCCAGCATAATCATGTAGTTTGGCGTTTTTAGAGGGTGCCGAAATATGCATTTGATATAAAATCTAAGTAGTTTTCAACAATTTCAGAGTACGCTCCTCCCCATACTTAAGCAGCATACAACAATGTGGACTCTGACATCAATTCGAAGACTTTGTTTTCAACACTATGTGCTACATGCCTGTTGCTGAAGATTTCCTTCCATGCGTTATTAATAATTTGCCCCTTTTAAATGTCATGACTTTCGACTTTTCCAGGCTTACGACCAATATGGTAGCTGGAGACATAGTGCGATAGGTCATGCTCAGATTCTACAAAAAAACACGGGAAATAGGTTATGTACTGACTACATAACACCCCGTTTAGACTTTTAAAAGCTATTCAAGACCGCCTTTCTTAGCAGAGCGGACTGGAAAATCAACGACCCGTCTACCTGCGAATCGATGATATCAATATATACCGATGAATTCTTTTCAGAGACCCTTGGACAAGCCAGCTCATTCAGACTTCCTAATTATAGCAGTGTCTTTCAAGCTTAAGTCCTGGCAGTGACAAAATCTGTTTGACAAGTCTCAATGTTGGCAATACCACAAGCTGATATCACCTTTTTCATTGATAGCCAAGCGGCAATAAAAGCGATTTCTGCCATTGAAATCAAATCGAAGCTTGTAATTTGCTGTCGCAAAGAGCTAAGGATTCTTGGAACACAGCACAATATTAGGCTCTGCTGGGTTCCAGGTAATGAAATGTGTATCAGAATAGGATCAACACTTGATCTTAATTAAGCAGACACAACAGTTCAAGTCCCACCCTGTAATCTTAAACAGGTAATCGAGAGCAAAGTTCTAGCCTTAGAGATGGAATTCTCTCGATTCCTGTCTTACAACCAGAAAATTATGGCCTAGTTTCAGCAAACAAAAGACCGACTTTATCATCCAACTGAATAAAAAGTCTCTTTCTTTTCTCGTGAGCATCATCATCGGTCACAACCAACTCGGTTAACAAAAGAAAAAGATGAAAATCAGTATGGAGACTTATGCAGAGGATGCGGTGACGAGGAGATACATGACGACACTAATCACTGTCTGTGTCACTTCCCTGCGCTATATCATCTGAGAAACCGACAGCTAGGAGGGAGACACTTCTTCAGCGACTTGCAGGAGCTCTCTGACATTCCAAGCAAAATCATGTTAAAATTCGTTAACGATACCAAATGACTTGAGAATTCCTAAGCTCTGAAAACCGCCTTCAACTACAGTACGATAGTGTAGTACGAACGTAAATAACAACGATGCACGTGTTTTTTGTAGGAGCAGCATCAACGGATTGCCACTCCTAACTCCTATGTTAAACACGAGCATTATTGGAGTGATGGGGCCATCTCTATCTAAGATTGGTAAAATCTTCTTTGGTATGGAGACAGCCTCTTAGCGATTACTGACCAAACAGACGAATTTATATATATACACAAAACACTGACATATCAAACTCATCTACCAGACGTTGCAAGGATCCACTTTAGAAGTACCCTCTCAGACTTAATAGACTAAGAGCCCACAGCAATTTTTGGGTGTGATTGATAACAAAAAATAATTAGCATAATTAGATAGGCCTTTTATAGTTATTTACAAATGTGGAAGTCTCGAATACTCTAGTGGGAGCAATAGTGCATAATAGTGTATCAAGCATGCAGTTCTTTCCAAGTCCAAATAATTGTGACAACAACTTTGCCAAAATGTAGAGTTAAGCCCCCTGATTGAAAATATCGAGGTCCAAGACGTTCTACAGACAGCCTTCTGCCTGCCAGACACGATAAGAATAGGCAACTTCTTGCACTAAGAAGGCCACCTTCAAAACGTCATGGACCTCGATATTTGCAATCAGGGCACTTAGCTGTTCATTTTGAAGTTATGACAAATTTTGTTTCCCAATTTTGTAGACTAAGGAAAGAACTGCATACTTGATGCACTATAATGCACTATTGCGCCCACTAGAGTATGCAAGACGTTCACATTCATAAATAACTATAAAAGGCCTATCTAATAATTATGCTTATTATTTTTTGTTATCAATCACACCCAAAAATTGCTGTGGGCTCTCGGTCTATAACGGGCTTGAACGACATAGGATTATTATAGGTTTCAATACAAGGGGTCACAAACTCTTGGGTATCACAATGGATTCACATTGATCTCAGTGTGACGGTAACAAGATCAACTGTCAGCCTACTAACCTAACCTAACCTTAGACCAATTTCCATAATGTGCAATACGCGCTCAGTTTGTTTACCATAAGCTGGAGCGATTCAGGCGAGTAAGCGAGCAAAACAATATCGTCTGTAAAAAGGAGAGCTGTGATAATGATTCCAGCATATTTAATACCTTTTGGCAGAATACTGATAATGTCTTCAACAAAGACTGACAATATACTTGTATTAGGCAAACTCTCTTCGATTTTTTTGTATAGATTATTTTTTGCTACTCTGTGCGTTTGTGACTCTCTGTTTATGTTATTAATCCAATTCAATGCAATCAGATATACAGAATTCGTAGTGATGGGTTTTCTGACGGTGAAATGGGTCATAATTTGTATCAAATGTTAAGAATTTTATGTTTGCAAAAAAAAGGGTTACATATTTGCCATTTACACGCGCAGAGCCTTGTTCATAAAATGGATGAATTTCATCTGTTGTTCAGAAATTCCAAGGTTGATGTTATATACATTTCAGAAACGTGGTTTTCTCCAGAAATTCATAAGAGTGCTTTAAAGGTTGAAGGATACAAAAATTTCGTTCTAATAGAATTCGTCGCAGAGGGGGTTTGGAAATTTGTTTGCCCAGTGATATTCATTGTGAAATTTTGTTTAAATCAAAAAAATGATAGCACGTCTGAATATTTGTTTCTTAAACTCTATTGTGGTTTTGAAAATTTATTTATTTTTATATTTAGTAATAGTATTAGAGTATTAAAAATCTCTTTAATGATCATGTTCCGTTAAAATCGAAAATTATAAGAAGTGATTCTCCACCGAGGCTTAGGATTCAAATTCTTGACTTAGTTATGAAACGGGATGGACATGTTATAAGCTACACACGGTTTTTGAAATATACCGATCATATCGTAATTTAGTTTTGTGAATCATAAGAGCGAAACGTGCTTTAAACAACCAGTCAAGAAAAGACTGGAAAAATTTACGTATACTAGAAGAATGAAAAACAGAAGGTGGAAGAAGGTGCGGATATAGATTGCGATGTGCTGTGCTTGTTTCCTTATTAGTAGAACTAATTCATCATTTTAATCTTTTGCCACATTTTTACTTGCGACTTCTAGATACTATAAGGCAAGTTATGCATTCGTAAAAAAAATCGAACTCAAGATTTTGATCAAAGTTGACATTACGATGATAGCGAAGACCATAAAAGTGGGTTTCGCAATTCTGTCTGTCTGTCTGTCTGTTTGACTATAGCTAAACGACTTGGCCGATTTTCTTCAAACTTGGTAGATATGGGTTTTAATATTTTTACCCCCGGATGTTTTTTTTTTCTTTTTTTTTTAAGACCAAAAATAACGGTAACTGCCATACGATTTTTTCGAAATTTTATAAATATTTTTTTTCATCAAAAACTGTTCCACAGATTTTTTTGAAAAAAATTTAAAAAATTTCATTCAGTCAAACCTAGGTAATGGTTGAAAAAAAAATTCCAAAACATTATTATTTTTGGTACCCCACTTGGAACCATTTTTTTTTGTTTTTGATTTTCTCAAAAACGGTACGACCGATTTTGATCATTTTTTTTATGTTAAGGCCCCCAGAAGTTTCAATATTATTGTGTATTCAAATTTTCAAAAAATTTGTTTTTGGATTTTTAAAAAAAATTTCAAAATTTTTTTTTGAAAACTCAATATTTCGAAAACCCCATGCTCCATTTTCTTAAAACTTGATAAGTAAAAGTTTCTTTGAATAATCTACAAGATGTGAGAAAAAAAATTTATTTTACCTAAAAATAACGGCACCCTCCATACAAATGCTAAAAAATGGTTTAAACATATTTTTCTCGAAAACGGTTCCGAGAATTTTTCTTTCGATTAATTTTTAAGATCTATAATTTAATAAAAAAAAATTTGAAAACAAGATATTACTGACTGTACCTACCATAGAACGATTTTTTTAAATTTTGAATTTCTTATTAGGGGCCGTTCAAATATTACGTAAGCAGATTTATTACAATTATTTACCCCACCATCCCCCTTGTCAGCAAAAGTAAGCAAAGCTCTAACCCCCTCCCCCCATGCTTACGTAAACATTTTTCAATTATAAATGTATTTTTTTTTATATAATAATTATAATGTTATAATTATAATTTTAAAAATAAGAAAATAGATTTAGGATAGAGATTAGATTTTACTGATACGGTATTCAACATAGAGTAAGGGACAAAAATATTATAATCTTACGAACATAACAAACTTATTTTAAATTTTTGGTATACACATATTAAATTCAAATTAACAGTCTTCAGTCCATGAAACCCGATTTCATGATTCTAAGTTTTCGATGACATTGCATTGCTTGGATTGCTGCTCAGTGTTGTGAGTCTGCTCACTTTGATCTGATTTTGGAATGTCTACGTCATCATTCTCATCGAGCTATTTAACATCATGGTGCTCTAAATTTTGAATAATGCACATCAGTTCATTAGCACGACGAGCAGGTCTAACTTTCCTATCAGTGTGCGTGTTTAGTTTACTTTTTGATGGATCTTCTCGATGTGATGATTTAGTGACTTGACGGAAGCATGATAAAGACCACACATTTTGTCGAATTGATGGGAATTGTCGTAGGGCATTTGCAGGAAATCTTTGAGTGTAACAATTAAGCGTATAGAGCTAAATTGACTGGAAGATCAAGAAATTGCCCTCCTTCATCCAAAACCAAGTCATCAACTGTTTGTTTTACTTTTACAGGTGGTGGAAGAAACCTGTTGTCTAGTAATTTGAATCGTCCACTTCTTGGACCACAGCATTTTGTATTTCTACATTTTACAATTTGAAGCAAGTATTGAATTTCACGAACATGTTCTGAATACCATTTAATGTCTGAAAAATCAGAAACATCTTGTTCACCAGCCCCAACATATTTTGCAGTAACATTATATCCATCAATTTTCATTGAACTCCATACTTCAGCTAATACAATTCCTGCAAATTCGAAATTAGATCTTTCTAAATGTTCATCAATTGTAACGCCACGTTCATCCAAATGAGACCCAAAATGGTCATGAGGCAATATTAAACCAGCCAGTTCCCGACTAAGAGGAGCCATTCTGCGCTCTACTCTGTTATACGCACTTCTTTCAGGAGCATTGGTAGCTAAAAACAATGCATCGAGAACATGTCGCTTAAAGTGTTGTATGTATACGAACCCTATGGCTTTTTGATAACGCGGATTTTCATCTGGCATCCATCTGGCATTAACCACCACTGGTTTTACTAGTCCATGGTCAGTTTTAGCTAATGGTCGAAACTCTTCAAGTTCGAGAAGCGTCTCGAAATCCTGAGCATGAGTATTAGCAGTTAATGAACTATGCTTTCCACTTCGAATAGCGATGTATGTTGGTCCAGAATATCCAACGGCTTGCGGTTGTCCTAGCATACTGGAAGTGATTTTGATACCAGCATATATAGATGGTATTAATTTATGACGCTCAGCGATTACCCAATCGTGGTCAGGCAATTTGATTCTATATTCCATGTGCATTAGAAGAGGTGCTTGCTTATTCGCCGCAGTTACGCCAATAGGAACTCGAGCTTTATCATCTTGAGATATGAAAAATACTTGATCTGGTCCAAGTATGGATGCTATGTTCTCTAAATAAAATGTTTCAGTGAGCTTGCTATCTAAGTGGCTCTTGTGGTGATCAGTTTGAGCCCGAATGAGATTAACAGGGACTGTCGATACATGTCTTCGTCCATCTGCAGAATTAGATTTTCTGGGAAAATTAGGAAATTTAGACAAGTGAGTTGCGCGCGGTAATTCCCCTAATCGGTTCCAAAGCGAGTGCCTAAACGTATGCATTGTTTGTGGGAATCCCCGAAAATGCATTTCGTTTTCAAGCATAGGACAATGACGTAATCATCATCTATACTCCCCTACCCCCCATGTCATCCAAACTAAGCAAAACAAAGAGCCCCCACCCCCCATAGACCGTACGTTATACTTGAACGGCCCCTTATCGGCATAACGGATTTTAATGAAATTTCTTAGAAAGAAGCTTCTAAAAAGTTTGAAAAACATTGCATTTCAAAACTTCAAGAAAAAATATTTTTTTTGAATTTTGAAAAAAAAAAGTAATCTTTTTTTTTTTGAAAATTCAATATCTCGAAAATGGCTCAGTACTTTTTTTTGGAAATTTATTAAATTTTTTTCTTAAAAATGTGTAGCGTACACCTTTCTCTGAGTCACAATAAAATTTCATGAAACTCTGAATGTAAACAGGCATCAAAGTCGATCGATTTGCGAGTATCTGGAATTCCATATGCTGTTAAAAAAATAAAAAACAAATCGAGTATCGATAGTCAGCTGAATTGTCATTTACACACTTTCGACGGAAGCAAAATTTTCTTCGACATGGTGTCGATTTGAGCACGCTCTTTTCCGTCTTAAGCATCAAAGTGGTCACAAGTCTCTCCCATACCTTTTTTTTCTTCAAGTCGAAATATAAGTATTGATATATATATTTTAATATTTCCAAGGTAAGAATTAATTTCGTTCTTTCTGTTTTACGAACTGAAACCATCAGTATTTTTAATTAATAGTGACAACAAATTTTATAAAAAAAAAAATAAAATACGTATAAGGAATCAGGGAATCAGTAAAGAGACAAACCCTATACGGAACTAAGTCTTGGTAAAGATTCGTCTTGAGACACATTACTACCCCAAAATCCAGGAAAGAATATTTTTTTTTGTTTGAACAACAATATAATTCTTTTATATAAGGAAAAAGGTATGGTATCTTTTCTCCTAAAGAGAATTTTATACCCATTTTATAATCTATGTATATGTACGCCCACAGATAACTGCGGACGTAACCTATTAAAATTGGCGCAGCAAATGGTCTAGCCAAGACGGTGCGTCCGCAAATACAATACTACAGGTTCCAATTAAATTGATCACCACTTCACATAAATTTTGAGACCAGTCCTCACGAGATATTCAGCGAACACGTGGTACGACAAGAAGATTCTCTTTCGAGTGCTCAAAAGGAAACCAAAATTACATAAAGCTTAACCTATGATAAACTAAACCAAAGTGAAATCAAAACTATTGGACAAAACTAAATCTAATTGAACAATTTGAACAAACTTATACTTAATCTTATTCTTAATTTTCAATAGTGTAAATTATTTTTTTTTTGCTACCTAAAGTAATATTATCAAGTGCTACGTAGATAATTAAACATAAAAGAAATAGCTGTAAATAAGATCTGCCACAGAAATTACTATTATATTCATTTTAAAACAAAAACAAGCTTTTAAAGTCATCACCCGAAGCACTACGAAGGAAATTGTGGCCACAACTTTCATCACACCGGGGATTGTATGTAAGTACCTTATTGTACCAAAAACTTAATGATTTCTTTGGCAATTATTATATCTTTAAATTCTTTTTCTTTGATAATATTAAAAAATTAAAATTAAAGTTTTTTTTTATCTACATACTCACTTTAAGTAACTTAACATAAAATGAAATCGAACCATGCATTCATACATATATAAATATGCTCATTCAGGTGTAAAATTTATCTTTATATCATGTCGTTCTAAATCAAATTATTGCTTAATAAAACTGAAATCGGAAGTTTAAAACAATGACTTTTCTACACGAATAAATCCTTTCAAATGCTATGTGAGATTTGATTAGGTGAGATTGTGAGCGGATTCTAAAGGGACTATCTTAAGATTCCTTGGTAAAAGATAGTCAAGGTGTGTCAAATCTTCCTTTTAGATACATAGGGGAGAGTATTCCAAAAGGTTTCATAACATCTGAAACTTTGTCAGTTGTTCCCTTAAAATCCTTCTTGTATTTTCTTCCTCTCTTATTTGTGTTCATTTCCCCTTTTTCTATAAAATTTTCCCTTTCTTTTAAACAAAATATTCAGGCACGGTAATATGTGTGCTTAGGAATGTTGCAGCAAGATCCCACCCCACCGTCGAGCTAATGCCTGTGCAATCGCAAGCGTGCCTAAGAGCTGCATAAGGACATAGGTCAATCAACATCTTACGTTCCACCAGACCCACCTACCTAAGTAACCAAATGATAAAATTCATTCACAAATGTTTTAAAAATTTGTTTATATAAAAGCTTATTCTTTTAAGAAACCACTACAAAGACTTATAATATTTTTTCTTGCATATGCCTATATTTTCTTGAATCACATAGCATCCTATTTTTAGCTCCAACTACTAAAGAAGTTGTTTTAGTCATTTAAAAAATGAATTTTATGCTTATGTACATGTTTTTGAACAGTTTTTCTCTAATAACATTCTTTTTTTGAAATTCTTTATCTATTGCATAGAGGCAAGTTCGTGCGACCCAGTCGTACAATTTATTTATCGTGGGAGCAAGTTGGTGAGAGCGATGAAAGCGACCAAAGTTTTAAATTTAACAATCTAACGGTAAAAGAGATTGTCGAATGTAATCTTTCAGTTAAGTCTAATGCTATTGGACGATATTAATCCAAAATTTTTAAAGCTTCTTCTCCCGTTTATTGTACATTATAAGTACATTACCTACATTTTTAACAATTTACTTACAACTTGTGAGTACCCTCTTTCGTGGAAAAGAGCGAAGGTATTTCCAATACTAAAGTCTCAAAATCGATTAAAAACAGAATATCGATCTATGTATATCTATTTAGGCGTTCTTGTCAAAAGTTTTTGAAAAAGCTATTCTAAAGCAGCTGCAGAGATACGAGTACCTTTTCACATATAATCTATTAAGCTCCGTTCAGTCTGGTATTCATGCTAAAAGAAGTTCCGTTTTGGATTCGAAGTTCGATTGAATAACATATTTGCAGTACCTAATTTCCTTTGCATTCTTAAGTGAATCTTTGGATTTTCGATTGTGTCCTTCGCGCTCATTTTTAACACCCTCTTCATTTCCTTATCTTGCATTTAGATCCCAAATAAGCCACAGATTTGTGGAACGAACTCTTTGATCTTATCGAAGTCCATATCCCAGTGGTTGCAGATTACATAGGTTGGTATAATACTAATATAGCTTCTACTATCAGCTCATCACTTCCTATGAATTAAGTAGCCATACTCGTATAGTGCTTGCAAGTCATAACTGAATCGTCATATCATAAGTAATATGAACAAGACGGTAGAGTTCCTGCATGCCTAATAGATTAATCAAGCTCCTCAAGCCTCCGTCTTAACGCTTCACTCATGGACGTGGAGCGTGGAGCCTGTACCAACTAAAATTTGATCCTTCTGATCATCCATAACGATTAGCACAAAGTCTCGAGAGTATTGACCGGCTAGATAATTAATAATTTAAACAGGTTTTTGAGTGCGGGCATTGGCTATTCACGCCGCAAAATAAGCAGAAGAGTCGAAATGTTCCATGGCATTTTTCTTTACGGGGGCTTCGCTGTTTACAATTTCAGCAATGAGTTTCCCTGTCATAAGAAATCACTTCTGGAGAGAGACTAAAAACCGGACCACATGTTTGAAGACTTGGCAACATCTGATGCCAGAGTGCTTGGCCGGGCTAACTGCAAGTGTAGGAAGTTAGCATTAATTCAAACGTTTATAATGATCAAATTATGGATTTTAAATGGAAGTTAGGAATCAGGAGGGATCTGATCTTTTCTTCTTTTAATCAACCAACAAATTGTCTAGCTAGGGATATTATTGACCACAGATTCGTGCAGGGATTATATCACCTTCTACATTTGTTAAATTTGCTTTTCAACCCACAGAGGTCAAACGAGTTATCGTATCAAACTGGAAGTAATGGGGACACCAAGCCAGGTAACCCGTGGTCTACATTTCCTCAGTAGTCATTGAATATTTAGTGAATCTCCGCAAAAGATTAATTTTATGGAATGGCCTTAATCCCATTCCAAATTGATTTCTTAGTAGAAAACTCAATGAATCTGTCAAGAATTTATTTTTAGGAATCAGTATTATCTATAGAAGATCTTCATTAAAGAATCCCTCCATCATTACTTCATTTTGAAACGTCTTTATAATAAACCCATTAACCATACGACAATATTTACATAAGCCAAATACTTACAACCATAACAGCCTCACCGCCCTCCTCTCACACGTGATACTATAGCATACGACTTTACTCGTATGACGAAAATATACGCCGAACAACAATATGGGTCTATAACAAAGCAGAGATAAAAAGGATGGGAGAGAGTAACAGGCTTATTATGACTCAACTTATGTGGATCAAGGATGCATAACAAAGTCAACCCAAATCATAGTTCCCTATTGCCCCTATACTAAATTTGGAATTTGGTATCCCAATATCGGTCGTTTCTAGACCTCCATCCTCCACCCACTCTGCCTTCAGCGACTGAATCCAGCAAAACAGGATTTTGCGTTATGAAGTCCTAGATAATTGCCAGGATAACGGACGTAATCAAATTTGCAAGCTTCCAACAAAAGGTTCGGTATAGTCTGTGGTGGGGCTGTATTGTCCGCTCTGCATGTCGGGATATAATGGAATGTCATTTCCATTCTGACCCACATTGTGTGGTCGAAAGGTTTGATTATGTTAATCCATGGTTGGTTGGTTAGCGTTTGCGACGAGCTTGGCTTTGATTAAAAGTGATTTAACAAAAAAAAAGTTCCAATTAACAATTTATAGCTTTCAGAGAGGAAGAATTTCCTTTCGAATCAATTTAATTGAAAATCCAAATTGATATACTTAGATGGAGGGGTTGTTTACTTATTACAAAAAAAAAAAAAAACATTTCAAGTGGTTGTTGTGTGTGTGGGCCTGTGGTGCTTGTGGACTTGAAAGGGTGCAAAAAAGTTCAAATGCCTCATCAAATGCTCTACACTGTGTGTTGTGAGTATCGATCTGTAAATCAATACGGATCAACGGGTTGCAATTCAACGACAGGCAATGTAATTTAATGGAATTATAAAACAATATAGATTGTAGGGTAGAAGTTGCAATTGGCATTTATATTTGTTGGAGAAATATAATTAGGTTTTTAGTTTTTCAATTAGTTCTGGAGGAAGAACTTATATTGGCAACAATCACAGCGGATTTCTCGTTGGGTTGATGGTTCTGCGTTTTATTATTTGATTGATATATGTATGTATTGGAGGGAGAGAAACAAGAGTTCAATCTTCGGAACAATAGAGTAAGATGTAATAAAGAGACTGGTAGTAGAAAGTTGGGTGGAAGTTCCAGCTCACCCCATTTATTATTTTAAGTAAATGTGGTGAGCTGCAACAAAAGATTATTTAGAGGCAAAATAGCGAAACAGGGAAGCTGATTTTTCCATACAAAGTACAAGTTCTTTTATCGGATGCGACGTTAGCAGCAATGGTCAACGGACAATGGAAATTCAGCGTGACATGAGCCGCTTGAACATGAATTCGGGAGAAGATTAATGACATCTTGGATGAACCTAGATATCCCACACCCGACCTTGTAACGATATTTAACAATTTATCTGTTTTGGAGGAAATCCTAAACACCGAAACAAATACCGTGCCTCTTACTGTTAACCAAAAAGCTGTTTGGAAGCTCTTCTCCTTCTAATCGTGTGGTACCACATGTCCAACCAACATTCACCGTGACTTCTACACCCCCCAAACATAGTCGGGCACCTCTAAAAAGTCCTCTTTAACAAACCATTGTTAAGCTCGGTCACGTATAGAGCCTATCTGATTGGAATAAAAGATTAAGAAAGCTCGAATATTCAAATTATACCTTTTTTTGCCTGAAGAACACTCCCAACATCGCCAATGAATCCTGGGTAAAATCCTATTTTGGGTGTAGATTCTCTATCCTACTAACTAAATGTCACCGGATTCCGCCTAGATGATTCAAAATCCAGTTCCCTTCAAGTCCACTCCATCCCTCAAATGAAAGTTTTCTCTGCTTCCTAGTAAGCCCCCTGCTAAGCGTAGAACAACAAAACAAACCTTTTAATTTTTCCAGACCTAATACAAACTAGAGCTATAAAACCAACCTTTTCCCAAGTTTTAATCACCCCTCTATTTCACAAAAACTCACTAGTGTTCCTACTCCTTCTAAACTTAAAGGCCAGCAGCAACCCAATCACCCCCAAAACATTCATTTCCACATTTTGACCTAAGATCTGGAGCCAAGTATCCGAATTTCCGGTGCTCCCATATTCTTCCAACATCACTCGAGATTTTGATTAGACTTGACATTACGATGCGAGGGACGACGAAAATAGTGGGTTTCGCAATTCTGTCTGTCTTTTCGACTAAAGCCCAAACGGCTCGCCCAATCTTCTTTCTTTCTTTGGTAGATAGGTTTTTTTTATTTTCCCCCGTCACATTTAAAAAAAATAATAAAATAATTTTTTTAAAGGCAATATTTTGAAAACTATATGCTTGACAATTGAGTTTTTTAATACTCGTACTTCCTTCAAAGAATAGAAAATAAAATGCACGACTGGGTCACACGAACTTGCTCTTTTGTAATTAACTAGGAATAATTTTAAAATCGAATGTTATTAGAGAAAACTGTTCATAAGGATAAAATTAATTTTTTAAACTCTTTTAGTAGATAGTAAGAGATAAAAACAGAATGCTATGCAAATATGAATTTATACAAGGACAAAAAGTCGTTGTAGTGGTTTCTTAAAAAAATAAGGTTTTACATACAAAATGTTTAGGACATTTTTAAGAAAAAAACTTAGTACGCCAATTTTAAGCTTTTATTATTGTTCGAATAAAAATTAAATTTACAAAAAAAAATATTAGGACGTTTTTGAGATATCGAATTTTCAAAAAAAAAAAATAAATTTTTTTCTTCAAAATTAAATTTTTTTTTTTAAGTTTTGAAATGCAATGTTTTTAAAACTTTTAAGAAGCTTCTCTATAAAAAATTTCATTAAAATCCGTTATGCCGATAATGAGAAATTCAAATTTAGAAGAAATTGTTGTATGGTAGGTACGGTCAGTAATATCTTGATTTCAAAATTTGTTTGTAGTAAATAATAGATCGTAAGAATTAATCGGAAAAAAATCTTAGCGAAATTCTCGGAACCGTTTTTGAGAAAAATACGATTTTCGAAAACCATTTTTTAACATTTGTAGATTTTATTAAAAACTTTTATTTATCAAGTTTAAAAAAAAATCGAGTATGGGGTTTTCGAAATCTTGAGTTTCAAAAAAAAAATTTGAAAATTTTTTTAAAAATCCAATCAATTTTTTTTGGAAAATTTGAATACACAATAATATTGAAACTGCTTAAGAGCCTTAGCATAGAAAATTATCTAAATCCATCGTACAACAAAATGGTTCCAAATGGGGTACCGAAAGTAACAATTTTTTGAAATTTTTTTTCAACCACTACCTAGCTTTAACAAAATAAAATTTTTTGAATTAAAAAATCGGCCGAGTCGTTTAGGCTGTAGTCGAACAAACAGACAGACAGACAGAATTTCGAGACCCACTTTTTTTGTCTTCGCTATAATCGTAAAGTCAACTTTTATCAAAATCTCGAGTTCGATTTTACGAATGTATAACTTGCCTTATAGTAGTACCTATTAGTCGCAAGTAAAAATATATTTTACCTAAAAACAACGAAACTCACCATATAAATGTTAAAAAATGGTTTTCTAAAATCCTATTTGTCTCGAAAACGGCACATAGAAATTTGATAAAATTTTTTTCTTTCTTTTAATTTTTACGAAATAAAGACATTACTGACAGTACTTCTCATAAAAACATTTTTCCCAGTTTTGAGTCCCTCATGATTTGGCATAATGGATTTGAATGCAATTTTTTATACGAAAACTTCTAAAAGCTTACAAATTATTAAGTATGAAAAAAATACGTGGGAGCTTTAAAAAAAAAATTCAACCTTTTTTTTAAAAACCAGCCAGAGATAGACTTGGAGGACTTGCCCTTTCCTAGAGGCAGTAAGTCTGAAAAACAAGTTTTATTTTGAGCGGCTGGGAATCGATTCCCGACCTTCGAATTTCAGTTCAATGCAAAGAGCTTGGGAGACACTTAAACGTGTGTCTTGTGAATATTCACAGTAAAGTAGTCCACGTGGCGTTAGGAAATGCTCCTATACTAAATTTTGGCAAGGATCTAGTTCTGATTGTATCTACTCAATAAATATGTGAAAATAATGGGTGTTATAGTCATTTAAACCTGGGCCCTATTCCACAAAACAACTTTTCACTTTGCACTTATCAAAATGTTCGACAATATGCAAAACTTCATGTTCCTCAGAACTATAAGATTTGATAAGTGAAAAGTTCAAATTGAAAAGTGTAATTTGCCAAATCTTTGCAATTAATTATGCTGTTTCGTTCCACAAAAACTTTCAATTCTATTCTTGCAAAGCAGATTTTGATAAGTTTATAAAAAGTTTGCAAAGAAAACGATCGCTTTGCAAATTTATATTGTTGAAGCTCTTAAAATGTTAAGACGTGAGTTTTTGTTCGACGATAGTGAAGACGCGGTTACAATAAGAAATTATAGAGACAGAATTAATTTTTCGGGACTGCAAAACTTTAATTTTAGAAAATGGTTTCGTTAAAATCAAATTCAAGTTGATTTCCTTTTAAATAAAATTGGAGAAAAATTAGAGCACAATAAACAGCGCAGTTATGGTTTGTCGGCTGAAAATCAACTGCGTGCATTGGCTCGGAAATGCCTGCCAGTTCCTTGGAGTTGCAGCTTTGCATTGGGTTGCAAAATCAACAGTTTGCAAGACCGTCCATAGAGTTGTCGACATTATAAGAGACGTTTTATTTCAAAACACAGTGCAGTGGCCCGGTGACGTCAAAAGTATTGCGGCTGAAAATAACTTCAATAAAAAAATTTAATCGTTTTGATTAAATTTTATCAATACGTAAGAATGATTTTGTTAATTTCACAAGATTTATATACTTCTTAATGATTTTTTGTCAGTTTAGCAAAATATGCACTACAAATAATTTTGTCAGTTTAACAAACCAACTTTTGTTAATAAAACAAAATAAAGCAGACAATTTTTGTCATATCCAAAAACTTTTTTATGATGTAAACAAAATGTTTGTTGGATCTACAAAAAATCTGTTTTGTAAATGTTTGTCAATATCACAAAGTTTTTGTTAATTTTTTTTTTGTCAATTTAACAAAAAATGAAAACAGTTTTTTTAAATTGAAAAATATTTGTATTTTGAGGTTAAGTTATTTTATTATAGATAAAACAAAATTATCAGAAAGATAAAACTATTTTATAAGAAAAAGAAAAAATTCTACGAATTTTTTTTTGATCATGACAAATCTTTTATGTATGATATAGTTCACATTTGTTTTTTTTTTTTCAAAAAATCGATGTAAGATAAACTGAATTTAACAAAAATTGCGTATCGTCAATACGCCCTCATAGATGATTCGACGTGAGATCGCAGCGACGAAACGCCAATTTTTGTGAACTTAAAGGTCAACAAAACTATTTTGAAACAAGAAACATTTTTAAATTGAAAGTAACCATTTTTATTAAGCTGACAAATAAATTTTGTGGATTCAACAAAATAAATTTCTTAAATTGACAAAATTTTTCGTTGATTTAAAAAAATAATTTTGTTAATCCGATAATGAAAAAAAAAACAAATTTGTGACATTAACAAAAAAAATTTGTTGAGCAACAAAAGAATTGCTAATATGACAAATTAATTTTGTAAATTCTACAAAAATATAGTCACATTGACAAAATATTTTTGTTATTTCAACAAATCAATCTGTTAGCTCGAAAAATTACTTTTGTGGATATAACAAAATATTGTTTGTTACCTCAACAAATTTTTGTAATTTTTATGAATTTGTTGAAAAGTTTTGTTGAACGTATATTGACAAATGTTTTATCAGCTCAACCTACATTTTTCAATAGTTCGTAACTTTATGTATCTCAATGTGAGGGTTGTCATAACTAAAACTAACTTGAACTTTAGTAAAAAGAAAATGAAGACTGCTTTAACTGCGACAGAGTTAAATTTCGCATCATAGTGCCCATCCAAGTTTAAAGGAAAAGATTTCAAGTCAACAAAAGGTGGTTCTATGAGTGCGGCAGAGTCCAACAATTATAAATACAAATTATAATATTTAAACATTCAAAACCAATGTGCACCGGTATATTATTTAAAACACACACAAGTAAGAGGTACCAGGATCTGGTTTTTCGCATTTTTGTTTCTGAACAAATCTGCTACTCTTGGCCCAATTTAAACGCTTTTTTTTAAATGCGAGTAAACACTTTAAAGATTTTTCAACAACATTTTCGCGAGAAAAAAACAACTGCCATCAATATGAATAGCTTCCCTATATCTGTCTGTGCAATGGTGTGCAAACAAGTTTTGAGTTTTGCAACTACAGAAATTAACCCTTATTTGCTATGCAAGCACTTGTAGGGGCTTCGCACTATTGGAGCACTCAGGCTCATTGAAGAAAATTATTTAGTTCGAATCAGGTATTCGAACAGTTAGTCTCTTCGGGCTTTTCTTCGTTCGAGCAAACACAGCTGTTGTAATTACTAGTTTTGAGTTTTCTTTTTAGTGGTTTGTCTATTTTTTGCAAGCAAACATGGCGGAAGCAGCAAAAACACCAGCTCCCGAGGGCGAACAAATTATCAATTACATGAAAAATCGCATCCGTAAGGGTGCGATGAAGCGAAAAGGAATCGTTGTCATCCAAGGACATCGATTCCAGCCACGGTTTTTCAAACAGCCAACATTCTGTGGTCATTGTAAGGAGTTTATTTGGTAAGACCTTTCTGTTTGGACGACAAATGCAAACACAAATAAAACAAACCCTCTTAATTTTTGCAATCCTTAAGGGGCTTCGGCAAACAAGGTTTCCAATGTCAAGGTAAATATTAATCCCTCTTCCATTACACATAGAAGTGCCAGTTTGTTAGTGACGGTAAATATTGCTATTTGCAGCATGCAGATTTAATGTCCACGACCGGTGCTATGAGTACGTGGTCTTTAAGTGCGCTGGCAAGGATACGGAAATCGATTCGGTAAGTTCGTACGAATTCCGGCCTCACCACAATGATGCAACTATTACAATGTGTCTTCGTTTTCTTCTTGATTTTTTGGCCCTCTAAAGGATTGTCAGAAAGTTAAACACAATTTCGAGTCGACCACATACAAGGCTCCAACATTTTGTGACCATTGCGGTATGCTGCTCCATGGTATTGCTCATCAAGGATATTGTTGCAGTGGTAAGAATGGCAACTTAAGAGAAATTGTTGTGGCAATTAAGTGATGTAATTGCTAATATTTGTTTTTGTAAAGCATGTAAGCTTAATGTGCATCCTACGTGCAAGGATGAAATTCCCCAGTTGTGTGGTGCTGACATAACGGAAATTAGAGGACGAATCAATTTGCAGATATCGGTGAAGGGCGGTGTGCTTACTGTGGAGAGTAAGTTGATTGTGATTGTTCTTAGCAAATGTTTGCCCTTCGAATTCACATTCTACGATTGATTATATGTGTAGTCAAAGAAGGTGCTAATTTGGTGCCAATGGATACCAATGGGCTGAGTGATCCTTATGTCCGAGTTCAAATTCATCCGGACAAAGCTGATAAGACCAAGAAGAAGACAAAGACCATGAAGGCCACTCTTAATCCTGTCTATAATGAAACGTTTACTTAGTAAGTTGTTCGCGAACGAGGTTAGTTGTGATTTAATAAAATTGTTTGTTTTTTTTTTTCTTTCGAAAGTGATATAAAGCCAGAAGACAGGGAAAAACGACTTCTGGTAGAAGTTTGGGATTGGGACAGAACTTCTCGGAATGACTTCATGGGATCTCTCTCATTCAGTATTCAGGAAATTATCAAGGTAATTGTGGATTAAAAGTAAAAGGCCTGCAAAAGGTGGGTGATGTAATAAGCTTTAGACGGAATGTGTTCATTTGAACCCTCAGCTGCGAAAAAGTAAAGGGTATTTTTTTAGGTGGAAAAAGTTGAATTGCAATAAGACACATATTTTATGTCATTAATGAAATAAATTAAAATTTGGTGCTGCAACAGCTCCAAGCTAGCCGAGACCTAGTGACTTACAACTCTCAATCATTCCTGTGAGTGTGGTACCAGAAATGGAGGGGACCTACAATTTTCTGCCAATTCCGAACGACTTTTCATGACAAGAGATGCTCTTGGAGGATTTGTCAATTTCTCGCAAGAGGCAGCACATCCTTGAAAAAACTTTTTTGACTTTTTTGACTTTCTGACATGACATGTGTGAATATAGTCAGTCATATACTTACATGGATTAATCTGGATTTAAAATTTTCTTACACTTTAAATAGTAAATCAGACTTAATTTCGAGTTTTGACTTCCATGTGCTCAATTATTTCTGGTTTATCAGCGTAGATATGCGACTCTCCATATACCCAGAGAAAAAAATCTAATAATTTTAAATCGCGATCTTGCTGAAACCACATGTTGGCAGTATCAATTTCTTCCAATTGAGGTACGAACAAGTTTATAATAATGTCTCTATTAAACTTACTACTGACTGTAACGTTGTGACCATAATCATTTTTGAAGACAATGTACCTACCAATAATTAAGTCGGCCTATAAAGTTTAGCAAATTTTGAATTTTTCTAAATGTAATGGTGTTTTGATAATCTCTTGTGAATTATTATCACTCCAAAAGCGTGAAATTGTCTGTCAAAGAAAACAGTGTTGCCAATTTCAAGTTCTTCGCCCGCTTAAAAATCAATCACTTCATGATACACTGAGAGATTTATATCAAAAATAAAAAAATAGGTTGTTATTTTAAGAATAAAATATTTCCAATAAAAAAGATTAGTGACTTTTTGTTCTAAAAAGTGCTCCTTTCTAAAGATGTAAAGGATTTTTCAATAAGGGCAAATAGATGTTGAAACGAAAAAAAAAAACAAGTTGTGTTTGGGGTATTAACAAATTGTATTAACATGTCATTATGTATGCATCGTTCAAATACCAGCCCTGACTTCTTAAGACTAAGGTGGCATTGATCCGAGTGGTCCAATTTCCAATGACGACGACCTGTGTTATGTTTACATTAAGGGCATCGGTCAAATGTGGCTTATTCGCATAGACCTGCGACTTCATGAAACCCCATAAGAAATTGTCTAGCGGGGTCAAATCGCATGTCCTTAGTGGCCAATTCAAGTCACCTCAGCGAGGGATAAGCTTACTGTAAAATCGTTCATAAAGGCGTCCGGTGTCTGGAACGTAGCGCCGCCGCCGCAGCCATCCTGCCGGAATCACATATCGTCTAGGTTCATACGGTTCAATTTCAGGCCATAAGAAATTGGTTATTATTGTTCTGTAGCGCTCGCCATTCACGATGACCGCCCAACACCGTCGTTTTTGAAAAAGTACGAACCAATGGCGCCATCGGGCCAAAATCCACACCAAAGAGTATTTTTTTTAAGGGATGCATCGTAACCTGGTTGACCTACGTATTGTGGGTTGATGCCGTGCTATATACGGTAATTTTGCTTCTTTGCTTCATAACACGGCTATTTATCCCTAAAGATGATTTTTCAGCCATGATTGAAGTACTCTTCCAAACGTTCCGAAGCCCAGTCAGCGAACAAACGGCCTTACCTATGGTCATAAACTTTGAGCTCCTAGTTCAGGTGAATCTTGTACGAGTGTAGGCCTGAGACCTAACGAAAAATTCATCAATTTGAAGTGAAGTCTGCGAAAGGTCCAGAATGTGTGCACAGTGAGGAATCGACTGCTTCGGGTTCTGCTGTACACTTTTACGGGCTGCGGCGATATTAAAATGTTGTCTGATGAACCAGTTATTCCAAATTTGCCCACAATGAGTCGATTGTGAAGGGCCACCATGTCCATCGTAAAATGGGCGCAATGCGAAAACCTTTGTCATTTTTACTTGCAACTTATAGGTACTATAAGGCAAGTTATCAATTCGTAAAAAAAATCGAACTCGAGATTTTGATCAAAGTTGACATTACGATGAAGAGCGAAGACTAAAAAAGTGGGTCTCGCAATTCTGTCTGTCTGTCTGTCGGTCTGTCTGTCGGTTCGACTACAGCCTAAACAACTCGGCCGATTTTCTTTAAACTTGGTAGATATCACTTTAAATTTTCCCCCCCCACAGGTTTTTTTCATTTTTTTAAGACCAAAAATAACGGTACTTGTCATACGAATTTTTTTCGACATTTTGTAAATATTTTTTTTTTCTCAAAAACTGTTGGACAGATTTTAAAAATAAAAATACAAAAAAATTTCATTTAGTTAAAGCTAGGTAATGGTTAAAGCTCAAAAATCTGTGGAATCAGTGAAATCACTTTGGATGCCCATATTTCGATAACCAGACCACGCAGGATGGTTTAGCTTACATGTGTGTGTAGGTATTGAATAGACCTTTCGTTTGATGTACATCTCGGTGGGATTGGTGAACTTCGAAAAAATAATGATTTTGAAAGACAAGTGGTTAGTCCATGATTTTTCCCAAAATTTATAAAAAAATTAATTTTTGAGTTTGGCACATCCATGGAAAGGTCTGTCAATTCCATATTCAGAATTGAAAACTGCAACCCGTTACGAGCCTTGGTTGCGGAAATATCTCCATCCGCATCCGATGACTTTTTTAGATTTGGGTCAATTTTCAGTAAAATCACTTTGGATGGCCATATTTCGATAACCAGGCCTCGCAGAACCTTCTGGTTTTCACCCGTGAATAGCTCTTACAAAATTGACTAGAAATTTTGAAAACCGCAACCTTTTACAAGGCCTGGTTTTGATCATTTTTTTTTTGCTAAAGCTCTCTAAAAACATAAATAGAATTGTGTACTCAAATTTAAAAAAAAAAAAAGTTTGGATTTTTAAAAACACTTAAATTTTTTTTTCAAAACTCAATATTTCGAAAACCTCATGCTAATTTTTTTTTAAACTTGATAAATAAAAGTTTCTTAATATAATCTACAAGATGTGAGAAAAAAAAAATTATTTTACCTAAAAATAAAGGTACCTAGACCTACCATACAAATGCTAAAATATTAAAAAAAAATAGTTTTCAAAAATCGTATTTTTCTCGAAAACGGCATTTAGAATTTTGATAATTTTTTTTTCTTGCAATTAATTTTTACGATCTTTAATTTAATAAAAAAAAAATTAAATTAAGATATTACAGCTTGTACGAGCCCAAACGCAAAATAGTTGGACTACCTATGATAAAAAAACAAAAATCCTCTGATTCTTAAATTCCATCGGAAATAAAATCAATATTTTGGTATTTTTCTTAAGATATATTTATTTTGAATAGGAATAAGTAACAAAAACAAAATGACTTCAATTAAATAACGATATAGAGCAATAATCCTACTATCCTACTAATATTATAAATGTGAATGTTACGATGTATGGATGTTTGTTACTCAATAACGCTTGAACAACTGAATGGATCTTGATAAAATTTAACACACACAAAATTTATAGTCTGGATTACCGTATAGGCTACTTTTTTTTATTATCAGGGGAGGGGCATTGGGTGGTCGAAACACCCCAAAATTATTTATCTCTACTTCTATCTTCGTATTGCACTGAAATGTAGTACATATAAATAAGTAGTTGCATTGAAATGCCATACTTTGGTGGTGCGGGCCCAGAGGAGGGGCATTGTTTGATTAATTTACCTAAGCAGTAACGATAAAAACACTCAAAAAAGTTCAAAAAAAAAAATAAAACAACTAAAATTCTCCGAATTAAAAACAAAAAAAAATTGACAAATATTTGTGTGGCTTTGAATTTAAACTATTTTAAAGTAAGTTAAACTTTATGTGCCTACAGGTTTAACTACATACATACATTGTTATAGGATAGTTACATACGTATGTGATTTGCTCATTGTTTGTTAGTTTTTTCAAAACATCCTTCGCTTGGCTCCATTACCTTTAAGAAAAGGACTTGATTGGATTTATTGGTTTGCTGTTTTGTTTTAATCCAGGTACATGCATACGTTAAATAAAAATAATTCGTACGCTTTCAACTTCTCATGTTGAACAGGAGATCAGTTGTGACAGGCTAAGCTAAACGTGTTTATTATTTCAGTGGTAAGTCGTCTTTTTTCAAATAAAGCTGTTCAACGATGACACACAGAAGTAAAATAAACACCCAAAAACAACATTCCGTACTTCACACAAGATTTCCATTTACACAAGATTTCCAATGCAAGAAAAACTGAGCGAATCTACAGAAACTTTTAGACACATGATTTATTTTGAAAAACTTCAGTTCAAAAAAAAATTCGCTTGCGGGAGATCCCGCACGGGTACGCTAGTACAAAATAAAATAACGATTGATACTTTTTTTTAAGCGCAAAATAGTTGGCCTATGGGTCTTAATTTTTATTTTACCATGGTGTTACGTCGCCTTTGGCCTTGATAACTGCTTCTCTGCGTCGTGGCATTGTGTCAACTAATTTTTGACATTCTTCGGTGCCAAAAGATTCCCAAATATTTATGATTTTATCTTTAAGGTCTTGAAGAGGTCCGGCATGGTTCTTTTCGCGGTTTTTGTTTTATTTTATGATAGACAGTTTCGATTGATGAAAGGTCGGGGCTGCTGGAAGGCCATTCCAGTAAAGGAATAGCTTCAGCAGATAACCACGCCATTTTAGACCTTGCTGTATGGCAAGAAGCTCCATCCTGTTGGAAAATATAGTCTCGATCACTAGCTTGAAGTCGTGGTATTGATGGGAGAAGCTCATTTTCCAGAATATCCCTGTACTTGGCAGCATTGACACTTCCATTTACAAAATGTAAATTGCCCACACCCCGCCCCGACATGCATCCCCATATCATTAGAGATGCTGGAAACTTGACCGTTTTTTTAAGACAATCTTTGTGAAAAACCTATTTTGAATTTCTAATGACTCGTTTTCGTTCGTCGCCCACGCAAACTTCAAACCTGGACTCATCACTCCAAATAACGGACCGCCATTGACTTAAAGTCCAGTTTTTACGTTGTTTGGCCCACTCTAACCGCTTTTTCTTTTGTTTAGGTGTTAAAAGTGGTTTTTCTTTGGCCTATGTTTTTAACGAATTAAAATTGCTCTAATTTAAATAAAACTAAAACAAACCTTATAAAATTTGTATCCAATTTTTTTCATAGTCCGTTTGCAAGTGTCGACCGAAACACTTTTTTTTATTCTTTCCCTCCATTGAACAGTTATTGCAGCGGCCGTTTGACGTCGATTTTCTTTTATTATTTTTTTTTAAATTCGTCAATCTCGAGGTTTTGCAATTGGTGGGCGTCCCGTTTTTTTACCGATCTCCACATTTCCACTATTTTTGAACTTTGAGATAATGTTTGGAATTGATGAGCGCGGTAAATTGAATTGTTTTGCGATTTTATAGCTCGATAATCCCGTTTCGAAGGCTTTATTTATGGATTCCCTAAGGTCTCTTGATAATGCAACGATGATAGCGAAGACAAAAAAAGTGTCTGTCTGTTCGATTAAAGCTAAACGGCTCGGCCGATTTTCTTCAAACTTGGTAGATATGGGTTTTGATTTTTTACCCCCGGATGTTTTTCGATTTGATTTTTTATGACCAAAAACAACGGTACCTGCCATACAATTTTTTTCCGAAATTTTACAAATATTTTTTTTATAAAAAACTGTCGCTGCGATTTTCTTAAAAAAAATTCAAAAAAATTAATTTAGTTAAACCTAGGTAATGGTCGAAAAAAAATTTCAAAAAAATGAGTAGTTTTGGTACCCCCCTTGGGACCATTTTTTTTTGTTTTTGATTTTATCAAAAACGGTACCACCGATTTTGATCATTTTTTTTATGCTAAAGCTTCCTAGCAGTTTGAATATTACTGTGTATTCAAATTTTCCAAAACAAATTTTTTGGATTTTTAAAAAAACTTTCAAAATTTTTTTTTGAAAACTCAATATTTCGAAAACCCCATGCTCGATTTTTTCAAAACTTGATGAATAAAAGTTGGGAAAAATAATCTACAATATATGAGCAAAATAAATTCATTTTACCTAAAAATAACGGTACCCTCCATACAAATGTTAAAAAATGGTTTTTGAAAATCGTATTTTTCTCGAAAACGGTTCAGAGAATTTTGCTTAAATTTTTTTTCTTTCTATTATTTTTTAATATCTGTAATCTAATAAAAAAAAATTGAAAACAAGATATTACTGACTGTACCTACCATAGAACGATTTTTTAAAATTTTGAATTTCTCATTATTAGCACAACGGATTTTAATGAAATTTCGTAGAGGGAAGCTTCTGAAAAGTTTAAAAAACATTGCATTTCAAAACTTTAAGAAAAATATTTTTTTGAATTTTTTGAAAATTCGAAATCTCCGAAACGGCTAAATATTTTTTTTTTAATTTAACTTTTATTCGAACAATAATAAAAACTTTAAATTGGCGTACCAAAATTTTTTCTTAAGAACCTTTTAAAAAGTTTGTATATAAAAGCTTTTTTTAAGAAACCACTACATCGACTTATAATTTTTGTTCTTACATAAGTTCATATTTGCATAGCATTCTGTTTTTTTCTCCTACTACTAAAATAATTTAAAAAATTAATTTTGTCCTTATGAACAGTTTACTCTTATAACATATTCGTTTTTAAAATTAGTAGTCTATTACATAGGAGCAAGTTCGTGCGACACAGTCGTGCATTTTATTATAATAAAGTTCTATCGTTGGGATTTGCTGTTGAAGCGTGTTACTTGCTATGGTGATTAGATATCAGTGACTGAATAAGAAACAATAGATTTGACAGCTGTCACGAAAACAGCATGGCCGACACAGGACGCCAAAATCTACTCACTCCAATCAAAAAACCCTTTATGTATAATCATTTCTCACAAAGGAATCATACGAGTACATACATAAAAATCAAATTTCGTAAACCACAACTTTAATCTTATTTCCTCATAAACAGTCAACGAGATTATTGCATTATGTATTATTAGTAAAAGTTGAAAAAATATTTTTCAACTTCTAATTTGATTGGCTAAAATGCCTTATTGTATAAGTTTCTTACACAGATTGCCTCTCACGTTTTTCTCTAAAAATGTATAGGAGAAAGGAAAGTACGAGTATCACACCCTAAAAAGACGTCTACGGCTAGCCGCGCACTAGCAATTTTTAATTGCGAAACTGCTTGGTTCGAGTAACTAAAAAGTTTGTGTCTTGACACAAACTAAACGATTGCCTAAAATAAGTTCGCCATTTTATTGAACATATAATTATCTGCAAATTCACCGACATTCAACCAAACAGTTCATCTGTTTTCTATAAGTAACCAAACAGTTTCGCAACTAAAAATTGCTAGTGCGCGGCTAGCCTACCTCTCCTCAACTAAGTGATTATGTGACGACAGACATTTCTGCAATGACTTAGAAGTACCCTACGACATTTAAAGCTACGAGTATATCTTGCAGAAACTTATCAACACCCTTTACGGGCTTGAATGACATAAGATTATACTCGTAATTTAACAGGTTTCAATACATGCGAGTCACAATCCTTAGGGTATTACAACGGATCTTAATTGATCTAAGTTTAACCGTAAAAATATCAACTGTCAGCCCATTAACCTAACCTAACCTATGTACAGTTGTAGATTAATTTTGAAATAAGATCCTTGTGGAGAATATTTTAAAGAATTTGTTCACAAATATTTATCGTTCCCATTTTTATCATTTGACCAAAGAGTTATAAAATAATAGAATCTGTCGGAATTTAGCTCGAGAATAATGTGCAGAACAATTATTTCGTGCGCTTTTTTATTGACAGGTAAATGCTGTACAGTTAGAAATGAAAATTTAATTTTAAGGCTGGAGCTGAGTGAGTACCTCTTGTTTAAAATGCTTGGCTAAGTTTTATCTGGGCTAGGGTTTGGAAAAAAATTCAT
Source organism: Philhelius festivus (assembly GCA_963931855.1). Classification (NCBI taxonomy): domain Eukaryota; kingdom Metazoa; phylum Arthropoda; class Insecta; order Diptera; family Syrphidae; genus Philhelius; species Philhelius festivus. Next base: position 49,355,913 of record OZ007557.1, on the reverse strand, counting down.
CTGGGAGGTAAAATTAAGCGTAACTAAACTTATAGTTTTTGGAGAGTTTTTTATAAGGTTCGATGTTTTTTCCGTAAAAGTAACCCTTGAGGAGATATTCATTTTACAGTAATAATTTTTAAGAACTATTAACCCTATTTTATGTAACCCAAAATCCTTAAAGGCAACATTATATTTCTTTTTGTAGGAGAAATTAAATCAAAAGTTTATTCTTCACATTTCTTTGACAGAAAATGCTCATTATAAATTTTGATGTTTGATTTTATTCTTTTATTAAAATAGGAACCAGTTGAAGGTTGGTACAAACTGCTATCTCAAGAAGAAGGTGAACATTATAACATTCCATGCAGTGACCCAAGTAATGATATTGCAATGCTCAGGGATCAAGTAAGGGTAAGTATAACAAATATTTTAATATTCATTTTTATTCGATCTGAAAGGTAAGTTTCAATAATTAAACTTAACATTTCGGTGATAGATAATTACAACAAAGTGGTTGTCAGGCTGTTTGTCTGGCCGTCTGTGCATTGGTGCGTTTTTTTTTTTTTTTAATAATCTACTCACGCTCAAGGTTAATAGACTTTCATCAAACGCCTTCATTGATTCCGAATAAATTCAAAAAAAAAAAAAAAATAGATTTCCAAAATGATTAAAGGAATTTGAGTTTTTTTTAATAAAATAGTTTTTTTTTTATTTTACTCCTGTATTTTGTGTTTAGGTATCAATAAGTTTTGGTTCGAATTTGAATACAAAACACTTATGCTTACTATTTGGGTCTACATTTTGGTTAAACAAAATAAAAAAAACCTGTATGATTAGTATATAACCGTCTCCTGTTAAAAGCTGTACTGATTTCAATAAAAATGGAACTTGAAATAATACCTATTGCATACTTTTGTTTGAAAAAATTTATATTATAAAAAATATTATAAAAAATGGGAGCACGCTGTTTTTTGAAATTATGTTTACCCCGTAATACTTAAATCAATAACGTTTAGAAAATTTTTAGAAAAAAATTGTGTACAATAAAAATTAATCTACTTTAAAAATAAATAAATAAATATAAACTCCAAAACAGCTTGACTAATATTGATGACAATTTCAGGCTAAGCAGGTGATAATGTCAGTTTGGGAGAGTTTTTTTTGGCACTTTTGTGTCATATTTTCAAAAGAGATATATTTAAACATTTGTCTTAAATACATGTTTTGTTTTTGGGGCGTAGCAAGCCATTTTATCTACATATATACTCGTATATCTGCTTAAACTTTGTCAGCACCGCCCCCATCCAGAGTATTTACTCGTTAATACTTGAGAAGCAGAGAAGGTTTTCTATTCGAAATGAAACCAAACTTAAAATATCGGAAACATTTTAGAAATATTTTTTTGTTTCTGGACTTTTTTCAAATGTTTCTTTTGAGATACTAGGTGCGTTTTATTATTCACAAATCTATCTGGATCCGGATCTAGATTAAGTTTTAACATGTATTACAAAAACAATTTGGGATCCTGTTTTCTATCAGGATCTATTTCAAAGATCCAAAAATTAGTTATTACACTGGCGAGTAGATGGCTTTTTATGGTAAGGTAGTGTAAGCTATAGTGTAAAGAAAAAAGAAAAGATAAAAAGAGATGGGCTTATAACACTGCTGTCAGTAAGATCCGTATCGTTTTATTTTCAAGGGAAGATCCCGATCCGGATCCAGATAGATTTGTGGATAATAAAACGCACCTACTATAAAGGCTATTGGTAGTTTAGTTTAGTCTTTCCATCTGCCCTTAAAAGTGCTGATGTCGTACCAGTTCTGGTGGTGGTTCTGGTGGTGTTATATGCAATTATAGGCCTATTTCTCTTCTTTCAGTTTTCTTGTTAAAACTAGAATACAAATTTTTGTAGTCAAAACAAAGTTTTTTTTAATCCTTTCCAATTTAGCTTTCAAAAAGAGAAATCGATTGAAGATGCAATTTTACAATTTTTTGATCCAATAATGTCAAACCTTGACAAGAAAGAGTATACAGCTGGTTTATTTATAGATATCACAAAAACCTTTGATATGGTTAACCATTATTATTTGTAGAGGAAATTGGGAACGGCTAGTTTTCAAGGCCTTGTGCTGAACTTTTTTAGGTCATATCTTGGGAATAGGTGGCAGACGGTGAAAATGGACGAGATAATGAGTGAAATTAAATTCCTTAACTTAGGCGTACTTCAAGGTTCCGTTCTGGGACCAATTTTGTTCCTGATTTACATTGATTCACTATTGTTGGTTTTTCGTGTGGCTCTAAAAGTAGCTTGAATCTGGTTTCTGATATTAACTGTGATCTTTAGTTATTGAGAATTCGGTTTGCGGAACATAATTTTGATATTAGTTGTTCCAAGACTACAATTATTATATTTAACCTTTTTATTTTTCTTCATTTGAGTTCAATACAAAAATACCTATGTTTTTTTAGTTTGTCTTCCTTACAAAATTTTGAAGTTAACACCTGTTTTTTTGCTTCTGAATGTCAAAGATATAAGCTACCGAATTGTAACGGTGTGCATGGTAATTGTTTTCCTATTACTTCTTTCGACCAGTAAGTAACACTCTACAATTGATTGAAAAAGTTGAAGAATTTAAATATTTAGGGCTCACTATTGTATTTTTGTTGCACACTTAGACATTTTTACTTGCGACTTAGGTACTATAAGGCAAGTTATGCATTCGTAAAAAAAATCGAACTCGAGATTTTGATCAAAGTTGAAATTACGATGATAGCGAAGACTAAAAAAGTGGGTCTCGCAATTCTGTCTGTCTGTCTGTCCGACTACAGCCTAAGCCGCTGGGCCGATTTTCTTCAAACTTGGTAGATATGGGTCTTAATTTTTTCCCCCCGATGTTTTTTTCTTTGTTTTTTAAGACCAATAACGGTACCTCTGCCATACGATTTTTTTTCGAAATTTTATAAATATTTTTTTTTCTCAAAAACAAAAAAAAAATCATAAAATTTTTTTTAGTTAAAACTAGGAAATGGTTTAAAAAAAAAATTCCAAAAAATGGTTATTTTCGGTACCCCCATGGAACCATTTTTTTGTTTTTGATTTTCTCAAAAACTGTACACCCGATTTTAAAAAAATATTTCGAAAACACCATGCTCGATTTTGTTAAAATTATTTATAATTATATATAATTATTATAATCCACAAGATGTGAAAAAAAATTTATTTTACCTAAAATAAACCAAATGTTAAAAAATTAAAAGAAAATGGTTTTCAAAAATCGTATTTTTCTCAAAAAGTCGGCGCCTAGAATTTTGATAAAAAAATTTTTCTTTCAATTAATTTTTATCATCTTTAAATTAATAAAAAAAAAATTGAAATTAAGATATTACAGTTTGTACCTACCATACAACCATTTTTTCGAATTTTGAATTTCTCATTATCGACAGAACGGATCTTAATGAAATTTTTTATAGAGAAGCTTCTAAAAAGTCTAAAAAACATTGCATTTCAAAACTTTAAAATAAATATTTTTTGAATTAAAAAAAAAAAACTTTTTGTTTTTGAAAATTCGATATCTCTGAAACGACTCAATATTTTTTTCCGAACAATAATAAAAAATTTAAATTTAAATATCGTTTCAACCGATCTCTTAAAAACTATTTATCATGGAACTTTTCAGTCCAAGCTGCAATATGGAATTGCTTGTTGAGGTGGTGCATACTTGAACAAAATTGAACCTTTGTTAGTCTTGCAAAAATACGTTTTAAGAAAAATTTTCCATAAAGCGAGTAAACATCCGACCTTCACTTACTGAGCGCCATTTGTATTGTTTTAAGGTGCTTAAAACTTTCTTTATGAAGTCTGGTAACCGAAATTTTCTTTTAATTTCTAGTCACAGTTTGCCTGGAAACTCTTTGAACATTTACACGGTACCTTTCTTTCGTACGACTGCACTTCGGAACTCTTATTTAATTTGCTCTTTTCGCTTATTTAACTAGCTTCTACATTCTATATGAGTAATTTCATCATTTAGATTGTTTATAAAACATTCGAAAATTTGGTTTTTTAGGTTTAGTTATTCGGATTTGGAATCATTTAATTCTGACACTATGGAATTTATAAGAAATAAAAATTGAATCTTTATCTAATTTTTACTTGCGACTTATAGGTACTATAAGGCAAGTTATGCATTCGGAAAAAAAGTGAACTCGAGATTATGATCAAAGTTGACATTACGATGATAGCGAAGACTAAAAAAGTGGGTCTCGCAATTCTGTCTGTCTGTCTGTCTGTTCGACTACAGCCTACACGGCTCGGCCGATTTTCTTTAAACTTGGTTGATATCATTTTAAATTTTTCTCCCCCACACGTTTTTTTCTTTTTTTTTGAAGACCAAAAATAACGGTACCTACCATACGATTTTTTTTCGAATTCTTATAAATATTTTTTTTTCTCAAAAACTGTTCGACAGATTTTAAAAATAAAAATACAGAAAAATTTCATTTAGTTAAAGTTAGGTAATGGTTGAAAATTTTTTTCCGAAAAATGGTTATTGAGGGTACCCCCAATGGAACCATTTTTTGTTTTTGATTTTCTCAAGAACGGTACAACTGTTTTTGATAATTTTTTTTGCTCGAGCTCCCCAAAAACATTAATAGAATTGTGTACTCAAATTTTCAAAAAAAAATTTTTGGATTTTTAAAAAACTTAAATTTTTTTTTCAAAACTCAATATTTCGAAAACCCCATGATAGATTTTTCTTAAACTTGATAAATAAAAGTTTCTCAATATACTCTATAAGATGTGAGAAAAAGAAAATTTATTATACCTAAAAATTAAGGTAAATACGTACCATAAAAATGCTAAAAAATAAAAAAAAAATAAAAAAAAAAATGGTTTTCAAAAATCGTATTTTTCCCGAAAACCGCGCCTAGAATTTTGATAAAATTTTTTTTCTTTCAAATAATTTTTACGATCTTTAATTTAATAAAAAAAAATTTGAAACTAAGATATTACAGCTTGTACCTACCATAGAACCATTTTTTCGAATTTTGAATTTCTCATTATTCACTTAACGGATCTTAATGAAATTTTTATAGAGAAGTTTCTAAAAAGTTTAAAACACATTGCATTTCAAAACTTTAAAATAAATATTTTTTGAATTTTTGAAAAAAAAAAAAATATTTTTTCTTTTTTTGAAAATTCGATATCTCAGAAACGGCTCAATATTTTTTTTTTGTAAATTTAATTTTTATTCGAACAATAATAAAAACTTTTAATTGGCGTGCCAACATTTTTTCTTAAAAATCTCTTAAAAAGTTTGTACATAAAAGCTTTTTTTAAGAAACCACTACAACGACTTATAATTTTTGTTCTTACATAAATTCATATTTGCATAGCATTCTGTTTTTGTCTCTTACTATTAAAAGAATTTAAAAAATTAATTTCATCCTTATGATCAATTTTCTTTAATAACATTTGTTTTTAAAATTCCTAGTCTATTACATAGGAGCAAGTTCGTGCGACCCAGTCGTGCATTTTATTTTTATATATTTCTCTGGTGTGAACATACCTTTAGAATTATTAAAAATGTTACCATAGAACATAATAAAATAAACTTAAAATCGGGGCAAAAAATTTTTTTCTTAGACATGCTTTGAAAAATGTATAATACGCAAAATTTATTTTTAGCGATTGGTTTTATGACACACAACTATTACACAATTTTAATTTTCGAATATATGAATATTGATTGTTATTGGCTTAAGAATATTTTTTGGAAGTTTGCTTAAAATCGGTACAGCGATTTTCTAATATGGTGTAGTGATACACGCTGGTTACCCGTAAAGTAGCTTTGTTTGTTTTCTATTATTAGGGTGACATCGACTTAGCATAGAAATGGAATCTAATTTTAATTTAATAGTATAATAATATAATATACAATAGTATAATAGTTCGAGGTTAAAACCTGTTAGTTATAACCTTTTATGGTCTTTGCCGCATAGTGGTATGACTCTCTCTCCCTGTACTTGAGAGTGTAAATGTTACTATGGGACACATCTGTAAAATTTGTCACCCAATTTACTTGAATCTTCCCGGTTAAGGAAAACACAGTTATTTTAACAAAATAGCAATTTAATCAAGAGGTTTAATAGATTTAAGAAACAAGTAACTTTAGGGCAAGAAAAATGATGTACATTAGTGAAAGAAAGTTAAAAGTTAACTGAGCTTATTATCTCTGAAGAGTTGTCCTTCTACGCTGGCAAAACAGTTTCGTAGACTTTCCCATTTGTATTACTCTTCGGGACTCTTTTTGAGTACATGGAAAACGCCATTTGTTCATCCATCCAGAAAAAAAGGCGAATCTTCCTACCCCTCCAATTACCGACCAATTGGACTAACGTCCCTTCTTTCCAAGGCCATACAAACAATAGACTCGGAGAACGAAAGTTATTTAATAACTGGCAGTACGGCATTCGTAGCAAGCAAAAGATCCAGTAGTGATTTGATGGCATATCTCATCGAAACGAACCAAACTCTACACCAGTTGTAGCACTTGAAATTTCTTAAGAATTTGATAGGGTTTGGCATGAAGCTCTCTTATCGAAAATATGTGCATTTGTCATTTGATTCTTTTCTTCGTTGGATTGAAAATCCTCTTTCTAACCGGTCAATTCAAGTTGTTTTAGACGAGTTTGATAGTCTGATAGTCAAAAAGTAAATGCTGGTGTGCCCCAAGGCTCTGTTTTGTCCCCGACACTCTTCCTTATTTTCTTCAATGATCTCTTGTGTGAAACTTCTAATCCACTACATTGTTTTGCTGATGACACCACTCTCTGATTTTCATGTTCGTCGTAACGCCTCTTTAGGATGTAGAATTATTTGCCTCCTTTCCACGCTCTTACTGTGTTACAACATAACATTATAAGGCTAGTCATAACCCCTTGAATATGTGGAAATATTTTTTTCTAGCGCCAATCTCAACGTGAAGCAAAACGTCGCATGGACAACAAAGACATGCCCCATAATATGAGCAAACGCGATATGATTCGTGCATCCGACTTCAATTTCCTCAAAGTTCTTGGACGTGGTTCGTTTGCTAAAATCCTCTTGGCCGAACGTAGAGGTACAGATGAGCTGTATGCATGTAAAGTCCTTCGCAAGGACGTGATCATTCAAACAGATGATATGGAACTGCCAATGATTGAGAAACGTGTCTTGGCCTTGTCAGGCAAGCCACCATTCTTGGTTCAATTGCATTCCTGTTTCCAAACTATGGTGAGCATAAAATTTAATTTAGCCAGTTTCAATATTTCTATATGAACATTCTTTTGTTTAAAGGACCGATTGTTCTTTGTAATGGAATATTGCAAGGGTGGTGATTTAATGTACCAAATCCAGCAAGTTGGACGTTTTAAGGATAATGTTGCTTTGTATGACTTTTAATTTGATGCCAGCAAGTTCTTTTTGTATTGAGTTGCAAGAGGATTTTTGCTCTTCAAAACATATTTTCAAATACAAATTGTTGCTAGCAACAAATTGCTAGATGGTAGCTTAGGACTAAATACCAATATTTGTTTTCTTTTTAATAGATTCTATGCCTGTGAGATTGCAGTGGCATTGTTCTTTTTACATGAGAAGGGCATCATTTACCGGGATCTCAAATTGGATAACGTTCTATTAGATTTTGAAGGACATGTCAAGATAGCAGACTTCGGACTTTGCAAGGAGGGTATCAAAGATGACAAAACTACCAACACTTTTTGTGGCACCGCAAATTATATTGCTCCAGAAGTATGAATAGTCGTCAAGCTCATATTTCAAAAAGTCCTATAACGAATACCTTAATTTAGATTACTCAATATCTTCCATATTCTAATGCGGTTGATTGGTGGTCCTACGGAGTTCTTTTGTATGAAATGCTGGCAGGTCAGTCTCCATTCGAAGGCGATACTGATGAATTGATTTTCAAGGCAACCAAGGAGAACAAAGTTGTCTTCCCAAAACATTTCACACAGGAAGCCAAGGATGTTTGCTCTGGAGTAAGTTAAAGTCTTGAAATCAAAATAATTTGCAAATGCTTAAAGCCGCTTCTATAGTTCTTAGCTAAGAGACCAGAAAATCGTCTTGGGTCTGGATCGACTGGGCGTTATGATATAAGGACGCATGCATTCTACAAGGACATTGATTGGGATAAAGTTTCTGGACGTGACATGGAACCACCATTCACACCGAAGATTGTAAGACTGTTCAAAATAAATAAGGTTTTTCGGCAAAAAAAAAAAAAACACTCTTAATTTTTATTTAGAAACATCGCAAGGACATTTCGAACTTTGATAAAGATTTCACTGAAGAGAAAACCGATTTAACTCCAACTGATAAATTATTCATGATGAATATGGAGCAGAATGAGTTCATTGGATTTTCTTACCTTAATCCGGAGTTTATAACTTTGTTGTGAGCATTCTAAGAGGTTCCGGTTCTGCTTACCAAGTAGAGTCCATTCGATGTATCTGTTGATGAAATATTTTGATTTGTTAAATTAATTGTATTAAATAAAATTAATTTAATGTATTTGATTATTGTTAGAAATTATAACAGTCAAATATAACTATAACAAGATATCCTCATGAGTTCATTTTATTCCATAAGAAGAAGGTGGAGTGAGTTGAAAATGGTGAATAATGACTTGTCAAGAATAAAAAAATTCTTTAAGGTGGTGATGCTATGAAGTTATAATGGGACACTAATATTATTAAAATTAAAAATACAGATCTTCAAAAGACAAAATGAACAAATTAAAATGATTTTTCTAATACAAAAAAAAAATCTTTTTTCAATTTTTAACTTTCTGTTGTTTTCAAATTTCGAATAGAAAATAGTAAGATCATCGAGTATTTAGACCCAAATGCTTATTAATTTACATTAGCTTTTGAAGGTTTATAGGGTGAGTTTTGCGTTTAAAAATAATCGAAATTGAGATTTTGTCTCTTAATTCGTGCATAATATTTTATGCACGGTAAGGACCTATATCTAATCTGTGTATGACTGATTTAAGAAAAGTCTTACTTTGGTGTACTCTGACCAATGTTAACGGTAATTGTGTTGTTATTGCTAATGATGATAACCTTATTTAGGATTTTTAGAAAAAAATACAAGCTTTTATAATTGTTATTAAAAAAAATTGTATGTATATCTTATCTTAGTCTTGAGATATCCAGTATCTAGCATGTTCCATTTTTCCTGGTCTTGCTAATTTATTGACTTTGTGCTCAATTTACTCCAGAAAATGCGTTATTAACATAAGGTTTTGCTATTTTTTTTTAATGAACGTAACAATAATAAAAATGAAACTTAACGACAAGATTCCGGAAAAACCCATAGGTTTTACGATACTTGAGAAAACCTGGAATAGGTAAAATTAAAGAAAAAGGATGGTTTTTTGTTTTAAGCTCCAAAGGCTATGAATTTAGATTGATTTTGTGTGGGCTTGGATTTTTTTTTATTTTATGTGTGTTCAAAGTATCCTCCTTGGTCTTGTATGCATGCTAGAGCCAGTTTTTGGATTTCATGGCGAATATTTACTGATGATAACTACAGCTTCCCTTTTGATGGCGCTTCGAAAAGATTGTCTTCTAATTCACCTAAATTTGCTATTTCGGTTGAATATACAAGTTCTTTCATTCTTCCGCATACATAAAAATCCCATACTGTAAGGTCAGGAGATGTTGCAGGCCAGTGAACCGATCCATTTCTTCCTATCCAACGATTACAGTACTCTTCATCTAACCAATTCTTAGCCTCTCGACCCAAGTGATCTGGAGCAACATACTGTTGGAAATATGATGAGCTAGTTGGGATGTCCTCCAATAGTTCTGGTTAATCATTACCCAAAAACTCCAGATAGTTTGTAGAATTCAGCCTGGGATCTGATTAATTTGTTTCCAATTACGCCTGTTCAAATATTGAAACTGAATCTCTATTGAAATGATTTCTGTCTCCTTGGGTGTGGATTTTTGGCCGGCAGCCCATGTGTGAAGATTTTGAAAATTTGGGATTTCATCTCTTGTAAATTGATATTCATCTGTTCAAAAATGTCTGCTAATAAACTTGTTGTAATCCAAGCTCCACTCCAACAACCAGTTAGAGAACTCTAGTCTCTTTTCGAAATCAGCGGGAAGCAGCTGTTACACAGGTGTGAGGTGATAAGGATAAAGATTTACTCCATGAACTACATCAGAAATGTCTGGAAACACTGAATTGCTAACAATCTAATGCTGACTGATCGCTCATCTGAAACAGTTTTCAGTATTTTCTGATTAGTAAAATTTGTTCTTAATTGTAGAGCTCACATGTTAGTTCTTTTATTTGAAACTGCTCCCGCTTCCCGAAGCCTTCGATATGTATCTCCAAATACTCATAAAGTAGAAAGGATAAAGTTCCTGGTATCTTTGTCGCTCTCCAGTTGAAGTTTTATTGCACAGCCCATAAACGACTGCAGGTTCACCCCCCCCCCCCCCAAAAAAAAAACGTTTTTTTATTTTTTTCTCATGTTCCAGGTTTTTCCAAGTATCATAAACTCTATGGGTTTTTCCGCAAACTTGTAGCTTTCATACAACTTTTTTGCACGACTGAATCACACTAACTTGCTCTTATGTAAAAGATTAAAAATCTTTCTAAAAAAATATAATGCATAACTATAAAATTTATTTTTATTTGCGACCTACACTATAAGGCAAGTTATGCATTCGTAAAAAAAACCGAAATCGAGACTTTTTTTTTTTCCACTATCAGAATTGGTCGAAGAAAGCTTATAGCAAGCTCCGTCTTTCGACCAATGGTTTGCCAACACAGAGAACTGTGTTATACCACCGGCTCATCATTTAGTGCGCAGTGTTAGTTGTTAGTAGGCAAACTCTATTACAATTAACACTGACACAAGAAAACATGACAAATAAACAAATAATATTACGTAAGAACAAAACAATAACATAACATGAAACAAAGAACATTTAGAAGCGTGGATTACTGGTTTTGAGTAGGTTTTTTAATTTACTTTTATTTATATTAAAATCAAAAATATTTGAATTCCAATTTACAAGTCTACCCATACGTGTCAAGGGCTCATGCATGCCATAGTTGGTCCTATGTGTTGGGACCTTAATTATACCGAGGCCTCGAAGATTATAACCTCCTCCCCGATAATTAAAATAAACCGAACATAAAAGATCTGGTGCATCTGTGACGCCTGTTATTAATATCCAAAGTTTGCATCTGAAGAATAGATAATCGTTGGTCATAAGAGAGGACATACGAAGGATCACTCCATTGAAGTCCTTTCAAGGCAAAATGAGTAAAGTTTCTTTGCATAGATTCTAATCTCTCAATATGAATATCATAAAGAGGTGTCCAAACCTGCGATGCATACTCAAGATGGGGACGCACCAAGGAGTTGTATAAAACCCGGGTGACATTGGGATCAACAAATTCTTTAGACCAGCGCTTAATAAACTCTAACATTGAATTGGCCTTATTCACGATTTTATTAATACTAGCCGACCCAGCTCTCGAAATTCGAGTGCCAATTTATTTATTATTTATTATTTATATTATTGGCAGTGTTTTCAAGCAAATTTATTAAATTAAATTTTATTTTATGTAATATGCAAAGTGTTCGACAGTGCAAAAAAAAAATGACCCACAGTGTGTAAATGCGTGTCCCAAGTATATTCTGCACATCTCCGTAACTGTGGCTTTCCAACCATATAAAATTTATCGAAATCGGTTAAATACTTTTGGAGAAAAGTGTACCACAAAAAACATGTTTGCCGTTTTATTATATGATGAGCAGAAAAATCTAAATTGGGTGTAAAAAGAACTCCAAGGTCCCTTACAGTCATAACACGAGTTAAAATGTGCCGTGAGATAACATATTCAAGAGTGTAAGGAGAACGTTTTTTAGAAAAAGTCATAGTTTGACATTTTGTCGGGTTGAGGTTCAGACTGTTCTTTTCACACCACAAGGCAAAATGGTTAATATCATCTTGCAGTAAAGCCCGATCATTTGAAGATACTATATTTTTATAAATCTTCATATCATCTGCAAAGATTAGAATTTCGCTGTTGCGAACACACAGAGGAGCATCATTAATAGCCAATGTAAAGAGTAGTGGTCCCAGATGGCTTCCCTGCGGAACACCTGATTTGGCAATAAACTCTCTTGAGTATGAATTTCTGAATTTGACTTGATATAACCTATCTTCAAGATATGAAGATATCCACTTGATGAAAGGTGGTGGAAATCCGTATGAGTGAAGTTTAAACTTGATAATCTCATGAGACAGTTGATCAAAAGCTTTCGAGAAGTCAGTATATACACAATCAACTTTTTGACAACTTTCTAGAGAGTTTAAACATTTATTCAAAAAGACAACAAGATTAGTAACAGTAGAACGTTTTCGCATAAAACCATGTTGTTGGTTGCAGATAATAGTTTTACATATAAATGTCAAACTGTCACATACAACTTGTTCGAACAACTTCGGAATGCAAGAAAGTTTGGAAATTGGTCTATAGTTGGTAATAATGGCTTTATCTCCCTTTTTAAATACTATTGTTAAAAATGCTTTCTTCCAAACTGCAGGAAATTATCTAATTTAAAGGATAGAACAAAAATATTACTTAGAGGAAGAGCTAAAACAAACTTACATTTCTTCAATAAAGCGGGTGGTATTCCATCGGGTCCAATAGAATAGTCGTCTTTTAAATGTGACAGAAAGTCCAAAATTTTGGCATGATCTATTGTAATATTATTAAATGATAATTGAGGACAATTTCGTAAGAATTGAAAATAGTTATCGTCAACAACAAAAGGGGAATCAATGAAGGATTGGCTAAAATTATTTGCAAATCCCTCACAGATTTCTGTAGTAGTACTCAATCTTGAAGCTGAAAGATTTTCAATGGGCGGCAGTATGGCTGTCGTAGCAATAGGTCCACTGGTGATTCGGTTTCTTATCTTACCTGCCAGAGGTACAACTCTTTATATTGCTGTGAAGAGAGTAAGATATTTCAAAAGCCTTCGATAGAATTGGTCATCCATGGCACCCTGCTTCCAATCACCTAAAGGTCTGACGTGCTCTGGTATTTGCGATTGCTTAATCTTTAAAACTGAGGTTTTACATATGGCGGCTCCCTTTGCTGGGGCATTGTTTTCCGTTTGCTCGATGTGCACGTTTTAAACCAGGCACCAACAATTTATTTTTTCTTCCGAGAATGGAAGTACCTGAAAAATCGCTTGTACGGATGGGAGTGCAGAATTCACCTAACTGAATTATCGAAAAGGTCAAGGGCAGATGCAGTTTTTCGTATACAACACCGTGGGTATTAGAAGATTTAAGCTCATACTGCTTCAATATTCTTAGTAATCGAATAAGCCGAGAGACTCTATAGTTCTTATTTTCGGTCCGAGGCGGGACTAAATCGGGGTTACATTGAAGCACGCTGTGAACTAACCTTTTCCACACTGTATTTCACCTGTTTTATTTAATTTATTCAGAAACATTTCTGTCGATGTTTATGTCAAAAAAAAAATAAAGTTTTCATATTTTTGAAATGTATTGTCCGTTAGAAGGTCCTGATCCCGTGCCTAAAAGGAATACTACGAATTGGAATTTAAACGTAAAATATTTTTTATTGCATAAATGTACATTCCGAAAATTTTTTTACAAAGATTTTTATTTGGTTTAGATATTTGGTTTTGCTTTAGGATCTAGTGCGGCTTTGGCAATTTTTCTCCTGAATTAATATTCAATTTTTCTGAGAACCGTAAGATAACATGTTGTGCTCATAAAATTTGGAAAAATGCCCGAGAAAAAAATTCAAACCGATTTAAAATTTTGATCTCGAACAAATACAAAATGTATGCGAATACTAATTCAGCTATAGTTAGTAGGTCCGCTTGGCAATCGATATACATATGTACATATAAAGGATTATGCAAAATTATATAAAGGGGTAAGTTTGATTTTAAATTTGTGCTTTTGATTTATGTAGTTGAAAAAGGAAAGAGACATTTTTTTAACTATGGAAAAAGTGAAGGCTAACCAAATATTAATTTATAATTAATATACCTTATCTGTTCTTAAAACATGTCTAAAACACTACTTTCTAAGAAACTAGGTATAGGAACTAGTCAAATACAAAACGTTAGGGTTTTAGATGGCCAGCGACGAGAGTTTGTGTGTTGTTTGGAAATACATAAATATTAGTGTCTGAAGAAAACGTGGAAACATTTCAGTTTTCCAGCTTTGCTTACTGCCCACTGTGCATCTGCATGATTATATATTTGCCCAAATGTTAGCTATAACTTCGATGAAAAGCTTCCTTATGTAATTCCTTAATATTGGATTTTCATTTAGAATGGGTACCTTCTGTGTCGGAACATATTGGCATATCATAACTGTTACACGAGCCGGCTGTATCGACTTAGATAGCCCTGGTTATCAGTACTTCTGGTGGGGCCAGAAGACGAATTCCGGATTCAATGCAGATACTGACGATGATGATGATGATGAGACACCATGAGAAAGAAGTCAAAGGTGTTAACGAATATGACGTGATCAGCGTTGATGTTCTCTCGGCGATGAGGCTGTTGGTAATGTTATTGATTATGTGACCTCTTCTGGAATACCTGCTCGTTCTGTTACATCTCCCTCTCGACCTGCTCCAATAAGTTCGAAGCTGTTACCGAGTAGTTTTCCTGTCGGAGTTTCAATTATGTAAGATCGACGGCGGTTGGACATCTCTCGAACTGTAGCCCAAACTCGCTTGTCACGAACCCGAAATAATTAGATCAGCCTTCTGCACGTTGTCTTTGATTAAAATTTCATATTTGCTTGCTCATTCTATCATCCCCATTTCTTGTTAAGTTATTGCAATCGACGGCTTTTAAATCGTAGCGACTAGGAACCATGGACACGGACAGTATTGACCTGATTCGGCAGCCCATCAAAAGTTCTGCCGAGCCGTAACCGTTGGATAATGGCTGGCGGGATATTCCAAAAGGCCTTTGTTTAGACTAACGTCCTTCTTGAGCTAGAGTTTGGCAATTTTGACTGCAGTCCGATAAACCCGTTGATATGACGAAATCCATAGTCCCCTGCAAATTTGGAGAACTCTGAAGTGTGGAACTGGTTTAAGCTGGGTTCCATTGTCACTTCTCATCAGATCGGGTATTCTATAGCGAGCAAAAATCTATTTGCAATGGTGAATGACCACAGCAGTCATCAATCTTTTGAATAAAGACCTCACAAAATCTAGAAATGATCAAGTACCAGCGCCCCTCGCATTTGAAAAGATCCATAGCTACCTTTTGCCATGGACGTGTTGGGAAGTCCGATGGCAGACGTTTTTCTCGAACTCCTTTGGTTTTGTGGATGCAAGCACTACATCTGCTGATCATCTCGGCAATGTCTGGTGAAAGGTCAGTCCACCACTCAGATTCGTGTGCTCTGGGTCGATACTTTTTGATTCCTAGATGGCCAGCATGAAGTCTTCCGAGAATGTCTTGTCGCATGAATGTAAACAGTCAAAACCGTTCGCGTTGGCGATGTCATCTCAGACTGCATAGTATGGTTGCATAATTTTGACCAATTTCTCGTTTTCTGGCCACGTGTTGCTGCGTGGTCCAGATTTCTTACAACTTTGAATCGGAAGCAGGAATGTGTGCAGCCATCAGATCCTTGTTGCTATCCTTCACATGCAAAGGCTGACGACTGAGTGCATCTGCTGCAATCACAACCTTGCCTGGAGTGTACAAGATTGAAAAATCGTAGCGCATCATCATCATTCTCAAACTCTGAAGACATGGTGTTAGGTCGTCAAGATTCTTTGTTGTGCAAAATTGGTACAAGGGGTTTGTGATCCGTCTCCAATAATGAAGTCCTGGAATCGTTCACAAGCCCAAGCACTCGGTCACCGTCCAAGAAGCACAAGAAATTGTTTTTAACTTACCATTCTGTTGAAGTTGAGGAATGATAGCACCGATAAGGATGAACCGTCAGATGATACAACAGTTTCTGTGTTGGTATCATATATTTCCAGTACAAGCTCGTTGGTTATTATTTTCTTGACAGCCTGGAATAACTTTTCCTGCGTAAATCCCCATGTGAATGCTTGTTCCGTATTGAGCAGTTCGTTAAGAGATTGCAGGTTATCCAATAGCCTTGGCGTAAATTTTCCAAGGTAATTTATAAGTCCGATAACAATGCGAATTACGTAAACGTTCTTCGGTCGTTCCATGTTGACGATAGCCAAAATACGATTTGCGTCTGTATGCACGTCCTTTGATCAAAAAACATGTCCCAGGAGGTTAATGCGTTGAACACCGAACTAGCACTTAGTTTCGTTGAGTTTCACACTTGAGTTTTGAAGAAGCTGTAATACAAGACTTTTGTCGTGCTCTACGACTGAGCCGCCTAACACAAGAATATCGTCCATTTGACAAAGGATTCCTTCCAATCCTCGGACTATGTTGGACATTCTCTGTCCAAGGGTCTGCTCGACAGAAGGATAGGATGTTTTTTTTTTTAATTCGAAAACGGCTCGAACGATTTCGATATGTATGGTATGTAACGGCTTCAGGGAAGTTTTTAACCATAAAAAGCTACTTTAGAAATAAAAGTTCTTGGTTAAACTTAAAAGCTAATAAAATAACTTAATACCCAAACCTCAAAAAAGTTCCCATATTTGTGGCTTTTAAGCTTTGATATGGCCAGTTTATCTATACGCCAGTGACTCTGTTTCACTTTTTTTTTATTGCATTTATTCGACATATAACTGTTAATGAGTGCATGGAGAGTAGGTACCTTGGAAAATTGTTTTCAATTAAGAAAACGTTCTTAATTGAAAACTTGAGGCGTTGAATAATAATACTGCTGTTGGTGTTTTTATGATTAGAGCTGAAAGAAATAAAAAATTAATTCGCACCAACTTAGATACAATTTTTCACAACTTGAATTTAAAATTTACATCAATATACGTAGGTATACAAGTCGTGCAGACTTCGGATGGCCTGATAAATCATTGACGTCACTCTGTGCCTCGAATGACGCTGGATTTGTATCATGTCAAATGCATGACATAAAAAAAGCTTCGCATTTATTTCGATTGATTTTAATAGAAATAATAATGAGCGTTGCCGTTGATGATGAATTACCTGGTGTAGAACAGTATTAATTTTTGTTTTCAATAACTTCAGGAATTTTATCAATACTTTCATATCTCAATTTAAATTTTTTGAAATAAAATATTATTTTCCATTATATCCTTTGAATATTTTAAGAATTTTGAAAAAGCCTTAGACTGAGACGCACTACGGCTCAGACAAGACAGGTTTAAAACAAATCATTTCACTTGCTCTTTCAATTGAAATGCGTCTTACAAAAAAAAGTACGAGTGTGAAATTAGTGTGTAGAAATTTTCTAAGTAAATGCATGTTACTCGTATTAGAGAAAAATTTTCAAAAGCGTGAAATTAATTTTTTAAATTACCACAAAACAAATCTTTATGCTAATTTCAGCTGTTAAGAAAATGTTATATGAATTTATCCATGAACAAAAATTTAAAATTTTGTTGAGGCCATTTTAAAAAATAAGATCTTACATAAGTGTGGGGTTTTCAGAACATTTAAAAAAAAAGATTTGGGAAGTCGATTTTAAGTTGTTTGAGAAATTTAATGTTATTCAAACTATTTAGAAGCTTCTGTCTAAAAATTTGTTTTGAATACGTTATATCAATGGGAAAGTTAAAAATCAAAAAAAAAAAAATATATATATATAGTTCTATGGTAGATAACTTATTGTTATGGTTTTTTTGTTTTTAACATTTGTGTGGTGGGTACCGTCAGTTTTGGATGAAATAATAATTTGCATCTTTAAGATAGTGTTAACAAATATTTATTTGTGTATTTAAAAAAAAATGAGCATGTGATTTTCGAAATATTGAGTTTCAAAAGAAATGCTTGAAATTTGTTTTAAAAATGAAAAAAAAAAAATAATGTTTAAAATTTGAATACACAATATTCGTGGAGCTTTATTATACAAATAAAATGCACCACTGCATCTCACAAACTTGCTTTTATGTAGAACATAATTTTTAAAATTAAATTAATTAATTTAACATATCGAATTTCAAAATAAAAATAAATTGATTATTCTATCAAAAATCAAAGGTTTGAAGAAATGCTAAACTTCTTAGAAAAATTTCTATAAAACTTTTCATTAAAATCTGTTCTGCCGATTATGAAAAATTCAATATTCGAAAAAATGTTTCTAGGCGCGGTCAGTAAAATCCTAATTTCAAGTTTTGATAATGATCGTTAATTTTAATCAGAAGAAAAAAAATATCAAAATTCCAGGAGCTATTTTCGACAAATAATATTTGTATTTAGGGTGCCATTACTTTTAGATAAAATAAAATTTTGATCTCACGTAATGAATATTATATTGAAAAACTTTTAAATGTCAAGTTTTAAAGAAATCAATCATGGCCTTCTCGAAATATTGAGTTTTAAAAAAAGAAGAATTTTAAACAATTTTAAAAAATCAAAGAAAAAAAAAATATTGAAAATTTAAATACACAATAGTATCCAAAGTTTAAGGGAGCTTTAGAATACGAAAAATTAAAACCTTACTTAGCTTTAACTAAATGAAATTTTATGATTTTTTTAAAATCAATTAAACAGGTTTTGAAAAAAAAAGAACATTTTATAAAGTATGGAAAAAATTCGTGTACAGTGCACGAAATAAATATAGCGTACAACAGAACAAAATCCCTTTTTTAGTAATTCAATATTTTCCTTATTTTTTCTAGTGTTAATTAGGTACTAAATGAATAAACGACCGAAAAGTATTTATCTCTCCCTTTAACATTTCATTTGTGTACTGTTATCTTACATTTGTTGAGATTGTTTTCTGGCGTAGAACTATATAAAGTAGGACGATATAAATAAAGCGTACAACGAGTTTGATAGCCGTTAGTGGAGAATTTTTTGCAGATATTTTATTAAAAGTAATAAAAAGTTTTTCAGTGGTAAGATATTTTATTAATTATAAAACAAATGTTTAATAAAAGTATGATAGAAATTAGTTTAAAACAATTATTAGTTTAAAATGCCGCTAGGAAAAACCTTGACCATTGAAGAACGTGCCAAAATCGTTGCGTACAGAGATAGTGGAAAAACAATTCGGAAAATTGCTTCATTATTACACAGAAAGACGCCGATAATTATGGAAAAAACCAGAGATCTGGACGGCCACCTATTATTGATAACAGATATATCCGGGCAATAAAATGTTTGGCAGTCAGTAAAAGCATAAGTCCATCTCAAATAAGGCTACAATTGTCTCTTCCTATAACAACAACAAGAATTTAACAGATTTTAAGTAGCGATGGTAACCTAAAATACCAAAAAAGGATACACGAGCCTAAGCTTTTGCCACGGCATAAAGCGAAAATATTGGAATTTGCAGAACATCACAATTTTGGGGAAGAGCAATGGAAATCAATAATTTTTAGTGACGAAAAAAAATCAATTTGGATGGGCCTGACGGTTGCCAAAAATATTGGAGGGATTTGAGAACCGGGCGTGGAACACGTTATGCGAGAAATTTTCAGGGTGGCTCACTTATGGTATGGGCTGCATTCGAATACCATGGAAAGTCCCCAATGTGCTTTATCTCCCACAAAATGAATTCGAAAAAGTATGTTGAACTATTGGACGATGTACTGATTAATTTTGGAGAGAATATTTTGGGAGATAGTTGGACTCTTCAGCAGGATAATGCAGTCATACACAATGCTGCAATTACCAAAGAGTTCTTTAAATCCCAAAATGCCGGTCGGCATTTAGTCCCGATCTTAACCCAATGGAAAATCTTTGGGGCATCTTGGCGCAGAAAGTTTATGCCAATGGTCGTCAATTTGACACATTACTTCAACTTCGCAAAGCGATTACCGAGGAATGGGTAAAAATCGACGTTTTGAAGTTACAAAATCTATTTAATTCATTGCCCCGTCGTCGCATGAATTACATTATTCAAAAGAATGAAGGTCATATCAATTATTAAAATATTAAGATCTAGTTTTTATTTTATGAACTGAAAACTGTTTTTTTTTTTAGTTGAACGCTTTAATTATTTCTTTTTTAGTTATGTTTTATTATGATTTAAATGAATTTTAAAGTTTAATGTTTGTTTGCCTTTTTTGTATGTTTTATAAAGTTTATAAAAAATATGAAAAAGAAAAATAAAATTGCAAAAACTAATCATATTAAAATAAAAGTCTTGTATGCTATATTTATTTCGTGCACTGTATTTTGGTTTTAAAACGAAAAAAAACGTGTTTAGTGAAAAATTTTAAAATGCTATCTACCAAGTTTAAAAAAATCGTCCGAGCCGTTCAGGCTGTAGTCAGACAGAATTGCGTGAGCCATTTCATTTTTTACTTGCGATATAGGTACTATAGGGCAAGTTCTGCATTTGGAAAAAAAATCGAACTCGAGATTTTGATCAAAGTTGACATTACGATGATAGCGAAGACGAAAAAAGTGGGTCCGACATGTCTGTATGTCTGTATGTCTGTTTGTCTGTACCTCGAACTACAGCCTAAACTACCGGAGGTATTTTCTTCAAACTCGGTACTTAAGGGTCTTCGGTGATTCCCTAGAGGAGAAATTGAAATTTAGTTTTAGCTCCAAAGCTAACGGTAACCCCCATACACCCGTAATGCAAAATCTTATTTATATCGAAAACGCCTCTAACGATTTTGATAAAAAAAATTACGTGTGATATTATGAACATAAGCTACATTTTGGTCAAACAAAATTTTGGGGCAAAATGTTATTAGGGGTACCTTCCATAGACCCGTTTTTTTTATTTTCAACTTTCTCATTAACGGCTCTAAGGATTTTAACCCAAAATTTTCAGCAGGAGTCCCCTTAAGTTTAAAATAATATTGTATATAAAAATATTCGAAAAAATATTTGTTGGGTTTTTTTGAAAACATTTTTTTTTTTTTAAATCAATATCTTCAAAACCTATGAACGATTATTTTTTGAAATTATTTCCTAAAATCAATATTATTTAATACTTAAAATTCGCATCCCACATTTTTTTCTTGAAAAATTTTAGAGAAATTTCTTATATAAAAAATTTATTTAATAATAAAACGTTTTTTTAAGGTTTATTTGCATAAATTCATTCTTTTCCGGAAACCAGACGGCAATTTTATGCATTTGAACATTATTATCTCATTAAATCCATGTTTCGTATTTATAAAATGTATCTTAAATTCCAAAGTACTTTTACATAAGAGCAAGTTCGTGCGATCCAGTCGTGCATTTTATTTTCTTCCCTATTATCTTCATGTCAAGTCTTAACAAAATTTCGAGTTTGATTTTTTAACAAATGCATTACTTGTCATATAGTACCTTTGTCGCAAGTAAGAAAATATAATCAAAATCAGTTGTAGGGTTTTTGAGAAAATCGAAAACAAAAATTTTAACGAACAATAATAAATTACTTACATAGCTTCACAATGAGAAGGTTTTTGAAACTTTTAAAAACCTTTGGAACAGTTTTTGAAAAATTTTTTTTTTTCTTTTGGGCTTAAAAAATGAAAAAAAGGCTTGGAGCAATACTTAAAGAATGCTAACTACCAGTTTAAGGAAAATCCACAGAACATGAGCATACATATAGACAGACAGAACTTCGGGGCTCTTTTTCTTGTCTTCCATATCATTGCAATACCAAGTTCAAACAAAATCTAAAATTCAATTTTTTGCAAAAGCATAACTAATTCTTTTTGACCTTTATGTTTCGAATACTAAGATTTGGCAAGCTGTCTGATCTAAGATTGAAAAAATATTCTGTTGATGCCAAATGAAATTAAAGTACATAAACGCATTGTTTTAAAGTGACAAAAAAATAAAATTGAATTAGACAGATTTTAATGGAGGCAGATATTTAAGTACAAATATTTTGGAACGGCTCTTTGGAAAATTAGCCGTTATGCAAGACTTTTCAACTTGAGATCACAGAAATTATTTATACCTGCATATATTTTTTTTAATGCCTGCATTTTGATCTTGAGTCCATTAGCATAATGGTCGGCCCGTTGGACTGTCATGCAGAGGTCAGCACTTGCAAAAATGTGTTTAATGGGTGAAGTGCGTCTTGGGAGAGAGTGACAACTTCTCCAAGAGTATGTCTTCTCATAAAAACTGCTGCTAATCTTAGCTGTTCGGACTCAGAAGAAAATTATAGGAACCCTCCATTGCTGACAACCAAGCTCACAGAAATTATTGAAAGCTGTAGTGCACCATGCTTAAGGTATTTGTTTGATTCCAGCTGTAAAGATGTTACTAGCATCAGATAAGTATGTTATAAGGCCAATACTCCTGAGGAAAACCTAAATACTCGTAAGTTCAAACAAACTAAAAAGAACTGTAAGATAATATTCGTAAAACCAAATTTTCACACGACCGACAGTTTAGGAACCAAATACTACAATTTTCCCAAATATTCGGTTCCAACGCTCCCGCCTTCAATGACACTCTTTAAATCAGCTTCCAAAGAAAAGCGTATTTGCTTGCAACACAATTTGCTTTTAATGCTACGCAGCTAGAAGGTGTCATGACTCCTGTTGTACATGAAAGCGTAAACAATTTTATGGTACAAATTTTCTTTTGCACTCGTATAGCTGCAAGAGTTCTGAAAAGACGTGTTCTTCAAAGCTTACTGGTCTTTTTTCAAGTGGACGGAAACCAGCCTTTGTCCAGCCTGTCGCTAATCCTTCTCCCTTTCTAACTATCTTCCAATTGCATTTACCTCCCTTCTTTCCAAGAGGTTATGGAAACTCTGTTAAATTATCAGCTCAAGAAAGAAAAGATCCACCGGTTGATCTGATGGTATATCTTACCAAACACTGGCACAAATTTTTGCATCGTTTTGGAGAAATTAAAATTATTTCACTTGATAGAGCTTGGCATCAAGCTCTCTTATCGAAAGTAAGTGCATTTGGAATCTTTCGAACAGCACAATACAAGTTGGTTTAGACGGTTTTAAGCCTGAAGTTTACAAAATAAATGCCGATGTGCCACAGGGCTCTGTTTTATCTCCGACTCTCTTTCTCATATGGATCAATGATTTTTTGGCTGAAGCTTCTAAACTACTAAAATGTTTTGCTGAAGACAGTACTCAGAGCTTCTCATATTTGTTTCCAGATACACGTTCTTTTCCTCCAGATGTAGACTTTGAACGACAGTGTATGATAAGCTCATTAAATTCTAATCTCGATAGCATTGTCAAATGGGAAACCATATACCGTTTAGAATTTAATGCTTCAAGAACTCAATGCTGTCTTTTTTGCCATTAAGGCGCAACTCACCCCCTATGCCGCTATCCATGAGCGACACTACTCTACTCTTGTAAATTCCAATATTCAAGTCGAAATCTGAAAGTGAAATCAATGATTGCAATCTCTTAATCGATTTCAATGGATGACTGTGTGTATTGAATTCACAAAGGAGTGCACTCTTCTTACAACTCTGAGACTGGGGAAAAATATGCGATACATTACAGTCCTCCTCACCAAAATTTTTACGGCAAAAAAGAGAGTTCTTTTAGTAGATACATTGCAGGTAATCTTAATACCAATAGAACAAATAAATTTTAATGACTTTAGAAAAAATATGAATACAAAATTTTAGTTGTTTCTTGCCACATCTAACATGGCACCTTAGGCAAATGTCTCAATGAACAACTATTTTAGCAACATAAGCCAACCTAACGGTCAACATACAAAATTTATGCACACAAATTACTCGTCATTAACCATGCACAATCGAAACGAAAATGTTCCACATACGCCCCAGTGACCAACTAACCACACATTTCAAATAATTAATATCCATTAATACAAATTCTATTTTGCTTAGATATGAAATTACCCTCATATTGGCAACACTCTAATTCCATACATTAATCAGTGCTGCTGTTGCTGCCGCAGAACTTACACAAAAAAAAAAAACTACAAAAAAAGAATACAAATTCTAGGTTGCCTTCTGCATCATCACACTGAATACTAAAATCTGCTACTTTCAACGATTTTTTCCTTTCGTTTTATTCCAATCTTTTTCTCCACAAAACTATAGGTAGGTAGGTATCTACACAAAAAAAAAAATATACAATACAAAATCAACAACAACAAATATTATTATTATCGAGAGCACCGCATGTAGCAGCAGTAAATCAGCATCGTTTGTGCGAATTGAGTAGATACTTTTGGACCGTATGGATTGGGCCTCACACATTAAAATCGCCTCGTACTCTCATATATTCCTTTCCACGTTAATCTTTAAGATACAAAAATAAAATAAAATTCTGTCTATCTCGAGGAAAATACTACAAAAAAAAAATTAAATGTATTTTGTCGCGACTCGGTGTCTGCCTTTGCCAGATATAATCAATTTTTTGTTTATGTATTTATTCGGCTTTATAGTTTTTCATAAACGAGAAACAAATAATAATAAATAAAAAAGGTACTTTAGCCCGGAAAATTAATTGCGCAAACAATAGTGAAGCTCGAAAATGAATGGGAACATCTGTTGTACGGTTTGGGGGTAGTCGTACAATCGTAAATGCATTCCTAGAATTCAAAGATTGTTGTTTTCTTTTTCGGAAAAGTTTTTTTTTCGCGCATATTTGGAAGCCAAAAGAGCTAAGTTTTCTCGCCACCCAGTGAACTTTTCTGTCAACCCTCTCAGTCGCCTGCGACATTTTTACTAAAGAAAAAAAAAAAAAACAACAACAGAATTGCGCAAAAAAAAAACGAACGAAAATGTGTAAGAAAATTATATAAAAACAAAAGAAAATCAAAAAAAAAATTCTAGATTCATAGTAAAAATTATTTCGCTCGCGAAAAAAGAAAACTCAGAAAAGCAAAACAAAAAAGAGAAAGCTCACTATTTACCCCCAAATCAATGCACAGAGGGTTGATTCTGCGATGGCGCGCTCGATTTGTTGAACTTTCGCTCTGCTCTCATTTGAGGTCATCCACAGTAAAGGGGCAGCAGCTCCAGAAGCCCCATAAGCACACCGCAGATTGTTGTACTTACACCCGCACAACGAATGGGACGCGTTTCATTTTCAAAAGTGTCTTGCCGGGCTTTCGGCTTTTCCGTGTTCCGTTCGTTCATCCACCGCACTGCCATAGTTTAGGTAGTGTTTTGCGTTTTCCCGCCTGATAATGCTTTCAAAAAAAAAAAAAACACTAAACTTCGAAAACGTACCCCTACATAAATGAGAAAGAGAGAAATCGCAGGCTATACAGCAGGGTCCGTGAAAAAGGTTTTTCACTCCGTTTCGGTTTGTTGAGCGTGCCGGTCGACGACGCGAAAATTTACGCAACCAGCATAGTTCAAGTTTGGAAATAAAAAGTTACAAAAAAAAAAAAAACAGATACAAGTTGGTACCTAGAGAAGAAAAACAGCATTTACTAAACCTAGGAAAGATAGATATTGTATCTGTTGCATTTTGGGAAAGTATCGGTTTGGCATTTTGGGAAGTAAAAAAAGTCCCAGTTCTTGGAAAGTTCGGTAACTTTGAAGAAAAGAACAAGGAGCAAAAAAAAGCTTGCAAGTCATAAAATTCTAAAAAAAATCAGCTCTCTGCATTTCTTAGAGCCATCATACTTCGCTGCACTTCATCGTTCGATATAGTCGTTTAATACACATTAGCGTGAATTTGAACAAGTGTAAAACTCACCCTTACCCTCTGTGCTCTCTCGCCCTTATCGAACGCAACAACCTGTCGCACATTGGTCATCATTGTTCATAATTGTGGTTGCTTTGCTTCTGCACCTGGATTTTAACGATTTTTCTTATTTTTTTTTTGTGTTCGATTCAACAAAAGGAATTAAAACAAATGAAAAGTATCTAGATACAAGAGTTATTTGCGTGTGTGTTTGTTTTTGGAAATACGAGTAAAAGCGTTCTTTTGTGCGCCGCTTTCTAATGCATTTATGATTTTCTATAAGAAGGAAATATAATTGAAAAAGGTTCAAGTGTTCGCTAAAAATAAAAATACAAAATTCAAGTTCACTGGTGTGTGTGTAGTTGTGTGCTTAGCTGTTTTTCATCTATTTAAAAGAAAGTTTTTAAAAAATGTCGTCGTCGATTGAAAATGATAACAATATCGAGCGAATGAAGGAGGACGGCGCCAGCGGAGGTGCTGAGAATACGATGAAAAATCGTCTCAGGAAGGGCGCTCTCAAGAAGAAGAATGTCTTCAATGTTAAGGATCATTGCTTCATACCGAGATTCTTCAAGCAGCCGACCTTCTGTTCCCATTGCAAGGATTTTATATGGTAAGTGATACTCTTGGTTACAACAATAAACCTTCCCTCGAAATATCTCTAAGCATAGAAGATCATGGTGAGATTCTTAAGCAGAGCCTTAGAAACGTGTTGATTTTATGAATTAAATTCGATAGCGATCATGAGCGACATTCGGGTTTAAATGAGTTTTGGAAGTTGAACAAGTGCGACTGGTCTTGGCAGGTGTGTGCTAAATAAAATGACCTAGTTTAAGGATTTACCTACTTTTGTTGTGTCATGAAAACAATGTCATTATGGTGGGGGGTTTTTTTCCGGATACGGGTGCTGCGCATTTGTTTTGTAAAACATTATGCAGAGTGTTAGGCCGGGCCCCTAGGTGCTGCACTCGAGGGAAATTGTCAAGTGGAAAACTTGTCATCTCTGTGAATGGCGTCGGAAAATTAAAGGATGTAGCACCGAGTGTTATGAACTTAAGTGTGCGCATATTTAAAACGAAATTATTGTTAGACATGCCCATAAAGAGAAGAAGAATACATTTTTAAAAGTTTTACTTCATTGTTTAGGGATTTAAATAATATAGCAGAAGGTCTTCAGCTTAAGGACAGAATATTATTTGTAATTTATCAAGAAAACTTACTCTAGAATTGAAATCTTCATAAAAATTCGGCACCAAAGAATTTGACTGCTTAGCTAGCTATTTAAAAAAGAAAGGTATGTCTTGTCATGTCGGGAAATCAAAATCTTAAATTGGGGATATGACAGCGAATGTTGAAATGAAAATTTTGAGATCTAATAATATAGGTACTTGGTCACGTACTTTTATAAACTGATACATAGTGAAGTAAACGACGTTTTAAGATTTTTTTTGCGACTTAAAGCTACTATAAGGCAATTTATGCGTTCCTAAAAAAATCGAACTAGGTATTTTGATCAAAGTTGAAATTACGATGATAGCGAAGATGAAAAAAATGGATCTCACAATTCTGTCTGTCTGTCTGTTCAACTATAGCCTAAGCTAAGCTAACATGATAGATATGGTTTTTAGTTCACCCCCCCCCACACGTTGTTTTCTTTTTTTTTTTAAGACCAAATATAATGGTACCTGCCATACGAATGTTTTTCGAAATTTTATAAATACTTTTTTTCTCAAAAACTGTCACAGATTGAAAAAAAAATTCAAAAAATTTCATTTTGGTAGGTAATTGTTGAAAAAATGTTTCCGAAAAATGGTTTTTGATTTTCTCAAGAATGGTACGACGGATTTTGATCATTTTTTTCAGTTTCAATATTATTGTGTATTCAAATTTAAAAAATTTTTTTTTTGGATTTAAAAAAATATGCAAATTCTTTTTTGATAATTCAATATTTCGAAAAATCCATGCTTCGATTTTATTAAAACTTGATATATTTAAGTTTCTCAATATAATCTAAAAGATATAAAAAAAAAATATATTTTACCTAAAAATAACGGTACCCTTCATACAATTGTTAACAAATGGTTTTCGAAAATCGTATTTTTCTAGAAAACGGCTCCGAGAATTTCGCTAAAATTTTTTTCCTTTCGATTAATTTTTACGATCCTTAATTAAATAAAAAAAAGAGGCTGGGTGCGACCCACACTGATAACTTCCCATTTGTTTAAAACAAAAAAAAACTATTAATTCAATATTTGTCAACATTTTACCAATTGTACAAAATTATACTATGTATAAAATAAACTAAATTAGAAGTCAATATCACTACTAGTTCTCGAGAAATTTGAGTCGAAAAACAATTTTTACCAATTTTCAATAGAATTTTATATAGTTTTTTATTTTTTGTAAAAAAAACTGTAAGCTAATTTTTTTTTAAATTTTCACCAGTTGTCAAACACATTATTTTCCGTAAAATAAAATTATTTTGAGTTTCAAATTGTTTTCCGTTCTTAAAATATCTGGGTTATGAAATTTTTTTTTTCATTTTTTTTTATTAAAAAAAATAACGGTATGTTCATTTTTTTTCAAATTTATACCAAATCTGAATGACTTTATAATGAGTACATTAAATTTTATTTGAATTCAATAGCATTTTTTTCGTGAGATATTTGAAACTAACCAAAATTTTTTTAAACCGTTATAGTGAAAAAACTACTCACTGAATTTTAATAAACGCCTTTTCAGCCTCTTTCGAAGTTATTATCTATTAAACGAAATTTATTTGAAGTCGATCTTTTTACTCGTTCTTGAGATATCGACGACGAAAAATGGTACCAGAACGTACGGACGTACGAACGTACATACACACACACACAGACATCTCTCTAAAAATGATTGATATAGCCTCTAGGGACCTTGAAACGTCGAGAAATGTCAAAAATTCCAATTTGACAAATCAGACCGATTACAATAACTCCCCATGGGAAGTTAAAAATTTGAAATCAAGATATTACGGACAGTGCCTACCATAGAACGAACTTTGAATTTCTCATTATTTGCATAATGGATTTTGATGAAATTTTTTATGGAGAAGCTCCTAAATATTTTGAAGAACATTGCATTCCAAATTTTTTTTTTTTAAATTTTTGAAAAAAAAAAAAATGTATCCTTATGAACAGTTTTCTCTAATAACATTCATTTTTAAAATCCTAGTCTATTACATAGGAGCAAGTTCGTGCGACTCAGTCATGCATTTTATTTAAGAAGTTTCACATCCAGTTTCGAGCAATTAGGAAAGTAGGATATGAAAGAACGGAGATACTGATGCACATTGGTTTTGAAGGTCTGCACATTGAAATGAGTGTTAAATAATGAGCCGGGTAGAGCATTCCACATTCTTGTTGTGCGGCTAAAAAAAGAAACTCTGTACTTGACAGTACGTCCGAAATTGGGCTTAACGGTAAACTGATGAGCATTCCTAGAAACGAATATTACGGTTGAATTGTTTAAGGAGAGGAATGCAACTGGCTATTTATGAGAAATATTGTTGTTTTTGCGTTGGAAGATCAAACTATGCTAATAGACTGGGGAGATGTATGATGTAATAAGCAATTATCGAGGGAACAAATAAATTTCTAAAATAAACTAGTTACATAATGTTCATGTTCCATTTCAGGAATGTACTATCTCTTGCGAGGAATTGACAAAAGTGCTGCTCATTAGCCGTTCGGAATTGACAGAAAATTATAGGTGCCTTCCATTTCTTCAAACAGATACACAGAAATGGTTGAGAGTTGTAACTCAGTACGTTAAGGCTATCTATGTATTCTAATTCTAATTTCTTCATTGTTCCAATAAAAACAAAAAAAAAATAATTGTCGTAGACCACCGTGGTGTATTGCTCAAATACACACTCTTATTCATGCAAAAACGTGATAAAGGCTACAAAGTTTGCAAACGATTTCGATTGGATGAACTGACAAACAATTTACAGTTATTTTTGCAACAAAGTTGTATTGGAGATAAGAAATAGTAAAAACCGAAAATATTCTAATATGATTTGTTCATCTTTAAGTTGTGGAAAAATTTAGGAGATATATGTACATACATAGGTATTTGAAAGCTGTAGAATAATTTCATTGATAACCTCGACAGTAACGTCTTACATCGTAAATTAGTTTCGTTGCCATTCTTACCTGCTGTTCCTAATATAGAAACACTGAACGGACCAGTATTTACCCAAAGAGTAACAACTTCTGTTTCCAGTTTTGACTTCACGACTATAAACAACATAGACATTAGCAGAGAGTTTTCTATCAGTGAAGTCTAATGCGGAATGAATCGATGTAATGCATCATTTTGAAAAATAATTCTGCGGCTCTTTTTCATCATATATCACTAATGTTTTAAGTTTTATTTTAACAACAAGCCTACTCAATGGAAACTTGCAAAAGTTCTTCCTGTTTCAAAAACTTCTTAAAATGAAAATTTTGGACCCATATCCATCCTATATTTCCATTTCAAAGTATTTGAAAATATTGTACAGAAAAAATTGTATGCATTCTTGATTCCGTAAGAAACACAGTCGATGGATTATAATAAAATCACATTTTTAGTTTTGCTGGACTTTTCTAAGGCTTTTGAATTGCCCTAATTACTCCATGGGCCTATTGCACCAACTACAAATTACAAGTACAAATTTGTGATTAAAAAAAATTACATATAAAAAAAAACTCGATTTTTACAAATTTGTTAAAAAAATGCTTGTAATCACAATTTTGTAAGATGCTGCAATAGGCCCCATATTGTGGAACGAGCTTCTCTAAGAGTTTAGTTTCTCATCTAGTGCCGTGAAATTGTTTAAATCTAAGTGATATGGATGAATGCAAGCTGTTAAAACTATCATATTATCCGAATTTTTCATGACCACAATAGGGGTTCCGCAAGGATCCATTTCGGGTCCTCTTTTATTTCACATAAATGCACTTCGCACGATATATGTAAATGTATGCTGATGATGTGCAATTGTACTTGAGTTGTCAACTCGATCTTACCAAACAGTATATACTTTGTCTAAATGAAAATTTGAAAAGAATTTCGAGCTTGTCGATTCACAGTCGATTGTTCAATGTTTGATTGCCAACATTCGAATGTCCAAGAAACTAAAGATCGGCCAAGAAAATCACCACTGTGATAGTGCACAGCAGATTAGATTCCTCGCCGGTGACGTGAATTAGCTATCGAGGTCATACGATTTGACCCTGCTAGACTTATGGAGTTTTCAAAACTCCCAGGTCTATGCGAATAAACCCAAATTGATCACTGCCATTAAGGTGAACCCTACACACAATAGCCATTCCATTCAAGGAATTGTTTTGCCAAACGATATATCAGCACAAACACTACTACTACTATACTCATCGAATTTAAGAGCTTTATGGAGCAAACAATCTGCTAGCACAGAAGGCGATATAGACGTTTTCTCAGACAACGATATTTGTGTGGACCTCTTCGTGAGTTTTAAGAATATTAAATTTCTCTTCGGTCCTCTGTACCGTTCATGAAACTCTATTGTTCCGCTAAGCGTATTTTCAGGTAGGCGAAAATGTCTAATTGAATTTCTGTTTTTCTAAGAAGTGTAATAATAATTCTGGTACTTTTAAAGGTGGAAAGGTGGAATTCACAAATTTTGAAAGATTCACAATTATGAAGGTAGAAATGGCCGCCACGAGCAGTTTTGATGCCATAAACTCTTTTAGTTTAGTGGGATATAATTGAATCAATAATTGGAAGAAGGGAATAAATCCAGCTGATCTAATTGTTGGGAAAACGCAAAAAACTGAATAATTTCTGTATGTGACTGTTCTAAGATGCTTTTTTAAAATAACCTATATTTCTATTAGAAAAACGGGTTTTTGTTTCTTTCTTCGGCCTTACCGATGGGTCTAGGTATAGAGATGACATTTGCATCAAAATGTCATTTTTGGAAATTTTGACCTTTATTCCCTTCTCCCAATTGGTGATTCAATTAGGAATTCATTCGCTCCCCTGTCTTAAGACCAAGGAGTATCCGATACGGAAGTTATCTAGCTGCGTATCAGAGCCACTTTGTCGTGCTAAGAAAAGAGGTCAAGTCTTTGCTCTTCAGTTCAGGTAGTTCGTTAAAGACGTCGAGGAATAATTATTTGAAAAGTTGGGCCCTCATTTTGGTCAGTACAGGACATTTACAGAGGAAATGAATGACTGTTTACTCTTGATCCACACAACTACGACAGTAAGTATTGTAAAAAATGCCCAACTCACTGCATATTTCCATATTGGCCAGTGCGTATTACGCCATTTGTTGGCACTTACTGTAGATCAACCATATATTTCTAGATATAATACAGTAGGTTCAAATGCTACACTTACGTTTGGATTCTGATTCTTTCCTGACTAGCGCGTCAATCTATGCCTATATTCAGGCTCGTAAGCTCATCCCGGCATTCAGAGGATAAAAAAGCTGAATCAATGGCTTAAACAACCACCTAACTCTCTGTTATAATAGGCGTATTCGGGTTTTGATGTGGCTCTTGTTTTAAAATTAAAAATTTTGGCAGCCTTCCTTATTACCAGCAACTCACTTTGAAAGACACAGACAAAATCAGATAGCCGAGAAGACCTAGAGAAATTTAAAGACACTTACTCCATATTTTAGTCTCTCATTGTTATCCTCCCAGTGTCCCAGTCCTTCCTAGATGGGAGTCAAAAAAATTCACACTAGCTTAAAGGCTTATTGAGAGATCCTTAT
The DNA here is from genome assembly GCA_963931855.1 of Philhelius festivus. NCBI lineage: Eukaryota > Metazoa > Arthropoda > Insecta > Diptera > Syrphidae > Philhelius > Philhelius festivus. Next base: position 49,323,331 of record OZ007557.1, on the reverse strand, counting down.
ACTGTTATAAAAAGCACGAGAGATGGGGAAATTAGGGGTGAAGAGAAAGAGGTGTCGATGAACATTGGTCTTGAATGTTTGCAAATTCAAATGGCAAGGGAACGTACGATTAAAACTATGCTCGAGGGTGAACAGATAAGCATTTCTAGCCAAACAGGTATCACGGGTAAACTTATTGAGAGTGGAATTCAACTGGCTACTCCGTGTGAACATTGCTTGTGAAAGAAGCGATAAAACGAGGAAAGGCATACAACATTCCGAAGGTGTTCAAGAATGACTCCATGATAATTCTGTTTTCTATCAGTTCTTAATGCTCTTTTGTAAATAATATACTGCTGAACCTGCCCAAAGATGTATTACACTCGAGTTTTGGACGTATAAACACCTTATAAATTGTAGCCAGATCAGAAGCGGTGAAAAATTTCTTTTACTGATACAGAAATCTTACGCATTTAGAAGGGTTTTGGAAGTCTCGAGAATGCTACATTAAATCGAGTGAAAAAAGATGAAGAAAAACGATCCGTTGTGCAGGGTTGTAGTGCCCTCGTAGTGCCAACGTTAGCTGTTCTTTGAACCTTCTTAAGTATATTAACGTTATATGCTTTGTTGAGTGGAAGCCACTGTATAATCGAACCACACGCTACGATGGGACGAGTCACGGCTGTAAACATCCACCAATTGAGAGATATTCACTTACAGTTAAATAAATTCCAGTGCACAGTAACTTTCCGTGGAATTATTTATCTTCACTAAAAAATGTACCCTATGTCATTAGCTCAGTCTCAGATCTGTTATCAGAAATTACATCATCTTGCGCAATATTTCTAATTGCCTAAATTTTTCTTCATGTGAATATTGGAGAGAAGAAAAAGTTATTGCGTATTTTTCACGGCACTTTTTCCACTACACGCATTAAGCTGTCATCTGAACCTTGGAGTGGAAAAGTTGACAGAAGAATTTTGTGAAATGGAGTAAGCCTAATTTTTGAGTTTAATTGAATAATCGAAACATGTCATGACTAATAGAAGAGGCTGTATATTTTTCTTGCATTTAAGAGGTCTATCAATTCGATGCGAATTGACCTCTTTGATTAATACAATTTACCCCGCGAAAATTTCAAATTTCAAAAAAAAAAAAAAACCCTACATTAGAAAAGTCTAAATATAAATGTCCATTTTATGTGATTAGTTCTTATATTTTCTAAGATCGACCATGTAAGCTGGGTGCCGAAACAATTGAATAAACTTCGAAAAGTTTAACCAGTCTTAACAGACAGCCACTTTTCATGTTGTCTAACATAGAACGCAGTTTGTAACTTGATGTTTCATTTAAGTGCACACAACTGTACATCACCAGTATCGTCCTTTTAATTAGAAGAGGAAAATGCGATAAGTACGAGTATCCCTCGTACCATGTGACTGATATTTTTATTCTTGACGATGACACCCATGTCCTATTCATCCGTCTTATTTTGTATATATTTTCGCTGGATGTGTGACCGCATAGATAATTCTATTAAATGATGAAATCATATCCACGTGTTCTGTCATCATCCACGTAATAAAACACCAACTATCGACACAGCCAACGTCCAGAATCTACTTCTCATAACAACACCCATCACAGAAATTATCCCCAGAGCTCCATGTAACTAAAATTGAAGTGGGTACTCGAAATAGACTCTCCCCCCCCATACGGGTAGTTGTTGTTTGTTTTATACACATAGGTACAGACCGGTTGGTGTACGTTAGAGGTTTCCTATTAATATTACTTAAGCTACCTGAGTCCGCAGAGAGCTCTATAAGGGAACACTCATACTCATATGTGGTGGATGCCATAAGTCAAACACACTTCTAACACGGCGTTTCAGATTTCTTTGAAAACTGAAAGAAGGATCTGAACTTTGCTGCTAATCCATTGTGGTTAGTGATGAAGGTGATGTTATTTTATTTTTTTGTTTTTGAAAAATTTGAAAAATATCCTTCTCGGCAAACACAACATGAACGGTTACATAAGAGTGTAATTGGATTATCTCAGCTAGTTGATGGTCTTCGGTGACGGAGGAGATGGAAATTTTACCAATTTAATTTTTTTTTAATGATTACATCATACACAAAAAATTTGTAAAGCTTCGTAAATTAATTAAAAAAAAAAAAAAAACATTTTATGATAATTAGGGTGGGTCAGATAAAATGAACTCGGTCTCACTTCTCGGAGCTATGAATAAAACGTACCTACTGTTGGGATCCTAAGATAAACCCTAAATATTTACAGTCTTTGACTTTTGAGTCATTCTGTTTTTTTTGCTTACAATAAAATTTATGAACTAAAATGGTTGAAGCTTTGAAATTTTTCAACACTGACCATCACCTGGAAGGGCCTTGGTGAAAACAAAAGTTTGCAACGGAATTCATAAAAAATTCCCATTAAAAAAAAGCAACAATCTAACTTCAAAACTTAATTAAAATTTTATTAAAATTTGCAGTGTACCATATTTATTTTGTTGGTTTTCATTTCTTGTTGAAATTTTTAATCTGGGCGGGAATTACAAGGATTTTTTTTTTACATAACTATTAACTCAAAATTAAACAAGACGAACAAGTTATAAAGGAAATGAGGAAAAAATATAATTAACAACAAAAACCTACAACACGACATTTAGTTTACCTATTCGGATTCTTTTGGGAAGGCTTCTTGGGAATGAGTTTGAGTTTTTTTTCCACGTTAGAGAGGTTCTAAGGTTGTAGAGTTGTTTTTTGTTTGTCCTTCTTCTAGATGGAAATTTAGGTCAGCATCAAACTTAAAGTTTCTTATGGGGGTTTCTTTTTATAGTTTTCTCTAATATTAACTTTTTTTTTCAGAGAAATAACTTTGCCCCGTTATGCATAAAAATTCACAATTAAGATTGTGGGTCAACGGTTCCAAAATTGTATCAAAAATTCCAAATATATCCACAGAAAAATGTTAATCAAGTTTTTAATTTAAACTGTTGGCTTCCAGAACTTCCATGTCGTTGACGAGCAAGTTGCTTAGGTTTAAGGTCTGTTTTCTTGAAATTATGGAATTAGTTAGCTTTATTTTTAGTAACAGCAATGAGCTTGAAGAACTGCAGATGATTTGACAAAATATTAAACTTCTTTATTATTTTTTTACTGAAACTTGAGAGACACTGAGTTAAGTAACTAAGTGTTATATATTGTGATGCTTTTTATCTATAGCTGAGGTAAGTCAGCGGATCCAGGGCTATTCCGAAGACAGTAAGATAACTCTCAATTTTACAATTTATTTATAGCTTAAAAAAAGAACATGTTAATAAAATATTCCATATGGTATAAATTCAATAAACCTGGTAGAAACTTAGACACAAATGCGGTTGGATCGGTCGGATGGGATAGTGACCCCGACCCTTCTCGAAACTAAGGAACAAATGCGATCCAAGTAGTCTGATGGAATCCATAGAGTCGCTGACCATCTTTGAAACTAGGTCACGAACGCGTTTTAAGCAGTCGGATAGGATACACTCCCTGTCGAAACTAAGGTACAAACATACATATTTCGGAGAGGATAAATAATATAGAGTATCCAGACCTTGTCGAAACTTTGGCCCTAATGCGGTAGCAGCAGTCTGATGGGATCCATAGAGTCCCTGACCTTCGTCGAAACTTAGTTACAAACATCTGTCGGAGTGCATAAATAGGAAAGAGTATCCAGCCATTGTCGAAACTATGGCACAAAAATACGGTAGGGGTGGTCTGATGAGATAGTAAGAATTTCCGGTCATCGTCCAAACTAGGGCACAACACCCGGCCTGAAGTTGGGAGCAATTCCCAGGCAGGGCTGCCACTTTACTCCTTTAGCAGTAGATCTACTGCGTTTTGGCCCAAATGAATATCTGCTGCGCAGCAAAACTAATCTACACCTCTTTCAAAAATGTTAATAGTACTTAACCAAAGTTTGTTCTCAACCATGTTCACTCACTCTGAATGCATTCAGTGAAAAATTCAAATTCATTTTGGAAGAATTTCCACATTCATCTGAAAATGCGGAAGTGCTCAATATGCAATGGAGGTTCTTGTTAGACAATAATGATTTTGTTTAAAAATACAATGACCCTTCAGACATAACAAAGTTTTGGTCAAAAGGCAGAATATTTAAAAACTCGGTAGGTGAATTTGCATTGGTGGAGCTAGCAGAATTTATACTTTTGTTATGCTCTTTACCGCATAGCAGCGCAGCTGCTGAAAGGAAATTTTCGTCATGAAAACCGTCATGTTGAAGCAACGGTTGCTTCGTGTGTAGCTGTGTTGCCGATTAATTTTGAGTTGCTGCAACCGTTGCCAGAAATACCAAAATGTTTTGATATTTTCGGTCGGTTGCCCCAATTGTACTGTGGTTGCGGCAACAGTTGCCTCGTGTGTAGTAAACAAACGAAACACGTTGCTGCATCACGTTGCTTCAACGGTTGCCTCGTGTGTAGCTAGCATAAGAATTCTCAAAATGAAATGTGATTTTTTGTTTAGTAGTTTAAGAAATTTGTTTATTTTTTTTTTAATTGTTGAGTTAATTTTTTTAAGTTCTGTTGCTTTTATTCATAAATAAAATGTATTTCTATGATTTGAATTTTGTTTTGCATATTTTTAAATCTACTGCGGTGTATTGCAATCTACTGCGCTTTTTTCTGAAAAATACTTCGCTTGATTATCTTTAGGGTGGCAGCGCTGTTCCCAGGGCCTAGTCGAAACGAAAGCAAAAAAGAAGTGGAATAGAGTCCCCGGCCTTATTCGGATTAAAGCCGAGGTCACAAACACGCCCCGGGGTTGGTTATATCTACGTTTTGTACACTCTCTTGATTGGTACACTCACAGGCACTCTAGAAGACAAAATATTACCGAAATTACAACTTCCATTGTCAAATTTACGGAAATCCGTAAGTGTGAACTAAGAAGTGTAAACAAAATTTATCCAATAAAATATCATGGTGTATTGCAATTGTGTGTTGCATACCCGGCGGCGCAGCTGTTCATGGATGTTGGTATTTATATTTGAACTGAAGCGGACGTCAATATTTGAAATTTTAGATGAAGCGGCATCATGCGATGTATTGTGAAATTTGGACTAGCAGTTAGGTGGTAGGCAAAAAGGTGTAACTTCGTTAAAAATGTGTAAAATATCCGGGCAATGTCCATTACTAGACTTTTTGGATTTTAACCTAAAAGAATTTAAGAACTCACCATGGGCAAATTTTTAGATTTGAATAATATATTTTCCCCACGTTGGGCGCTAATTATTATTAAATTTATTTCCACAATCATAAACATTTTTTTTATATTTTTTTTATAATTGCAATACAATAAATGTAAACCTCTGTCACAGCATGAGTGGTCAAACTAAGTTTTGGAGTAAGTTACTTCTCTACTTCCAATCTTATTACATATTTTAATATATAAAATACTATTTTTTATAACTAAATAAATAAATAGAGATAACTTTATGTGTTTTTTTTTTTTTAATTTGGGAAAAATAGTCATAGAAATAGAAATCCCTATATTGATCATATTCGACGACCAAAGTTTTTGCATGACCAACAATTAGGGCAAAAATTAATACGTAGTCCCAAAGGTAGTAAAAATGTTTGGTTATCAGTAAGAAATGTACAAAATATATGAAATAATACTTCGTCTTCGGCTCCGACGCTGGTCTTCAATGATTTTCATTATGTCAGTAAACAAAAAAGAATCGATTTTGCTTGCAGCACAGTTTTCTATTAATTCGACGTTGCCAAGAGGTGTCATGCTCATGACTCCTCTTGCACTTGAGATCGTAGACGATTTTATGGGACAAATCTTTTTTCGCACTTGTACAGTTGCAGGAAACGTCTCGATATACATAAATTCGCTGCCCCGGGTAGTATCCCCCCTATTTATTGTTCTGGAAAGGTTCTCTTCGACGCTGAAAAAAAACCATTGCCCAGGCCTTTTCACCTTTCCAAGTCTACAGGTCTCTTTCCGAGTGGATGAAAAACAGCATTTTTCCAGCCTGTACTCCAAAAAGGCAAATCCTCTTCTCTTACCATCGTCCAGTTGCTTCTCTCACTGACCAGCATTATGGCTTTCGAAGCGAAAGTTCTACTGGTTATCTTATTGTTTATCTCATCAAGCCGTGGAACCAATCTTTTCATCAATTTGGAGAAAGTAATATTATTGCGCTTGATATCTCGAAAGCATTTGATAGAGTTTAACATGGAAATCTCTTATCGAAAATGCGTGCATTTGGCTTTGCTGAATCCGTTCTTCGTTGGATTTGAAACTATCTTTCGAACCACTCAATACAAGTTGTGCTGGACCGTTTTATATCTTAAATTCTTAAATTAATGCTGGTGTGCCGAAGGGCTGCGTTTTGTCTCCGACTCTCTTTCTCATACTAATCAATGATCTTTTGTCTGAATTTTTTTATTGACGACAGTACTCATAGCTTCTTACATTCTTCCAGATTCTCGTCTTGTCCCCTTGGGGATTTAGAACAGCAGCGTATTAACTCCTTATCTCAAGAACATTGTTAATTGGGGAACCAAAACCGCATAGAATGTAATGCTTCAAAAACTCAAAGCTGTCTTCTGTCGATAACACAACACAAATGTTTTAGGGAAGGGAGCTAAGTATTCGATGTTTTCCTGAATTCCAAATGCATATTTGAGGACAGGGTATAGATGTTTCTCTGGTTTTATCTAATCTGGAGCATTCACAAGGGAAGTTAGATGAGCCCTCCTTCGCCTTATTAACTTAACCCTTGACGCATGTCCAACTACTTGCTTGTCTTGATTTAATATTCTGATTTTTGTTTTCCTCGAAATATTCGGCCATAGGTTGCTTTAAATCCGGCAAGTATCAGTTGTTGAACATCTGACATCCGCAGCCTCTGCTCCAGTGGCTAGGTATCGGTTTGGTTCCAATCAAGGGATGAATTGTTTTTGGCCACTTGATCTGCCATTTCGTTCCCGCATATATCACGATCTCTCGGAACCCATCTAAGGGTAACGATGTTGGTTGCACTGAGAAATAACAACTTATTTCGCCAACAATCTATTAGTTTCGACTAAATTATGATAATGGGTTAAGATGAAGTATATTTTGGATTGGCCACACACTGACTTAACTCTTGATTGATTCTTTCCACAGGGCTATTTACAAGTGGCTTTAGAAAAGTGATGTTTATTTGCACATTGTCAGCATAGTTGTGGTATTTGCAATCGGAGAAACATTCACATACTCGTATATAATTTACAAAACTTTTGAATAATAGGGGCCTCAAAACAGAACTTTGAGGAACGCCAGATTGATATTTCGTTTGTAAATTCTTTTTTACCAGATACATACATCTTTATTTACTTAATTAGAACTGCTTCCAAGAACTTGATGATTCTTTTTCACTTCTAACAAAATGAGACTTTGGAAGAGGGATCATTTTTGTGATTTCCCAGCTATCAGGAAAAACTGATGTTCTAAGATCAATATTGAAAATATGTGTTGTAAAAGAACAGAAAGAAGGATTTTAATGAAGTCTGGGTTTATTTTATCAGAACCTTATATCGTGTTTTTCAATAAGAGCGCTACAAAAGTTTTTTTAAATAATACAAAAACGGTTTTGGAAAACAATGAAATTCTTTATTCCTGTGAAAGTACGTTTGACGCTAAGCCCAATTTTCGACGGTTTTCAAGCATAAATCGGCCGATACTGCTGCAATTTCACGTTCGATATTCGTACGAAGTTCATCAATCGTCGCTGGCTTGTTGGCATAGACCATAGACTTGACGTAGCCCCACAGGAAATAGTCTAACGGCGTCAAATCGCACGACCGAGGCGCCCAAGCGACTGGACCATTTCGTGAGATAACACGTTCTCCAAACTTGGTTTCCAATAAATTGATTGTGACATTCGCTGTGTGGCTTGTGGCGCCGTCCTGTTGGAACCACATGTCCTCCAAGTCCATATCATCCAATTGGGGCCAAAAATAATCGGTTATCATTGAACGGTAGCGATCCCCATTCACAGTAACGTGCCGGTCTTGATCATCACGGAAGAAGTACGGCCCAATGACGCCGCCGGCCCATAAACCACACCATACCGTAATTTTTTCGGGATGCAATGATGACTCATGGAGTACGTGTGAATTGCTGCCTGACCAATACCGCATATTTTGTTTATTGACGAAGCCATTCAGCCAGAAATGAGCCTCATCGCTGAAGATGATTTTTCGATGAAAATCCGAATCATTTTCAAGTTGTTGCTCAGCCCAATTCACGAACATACGACGCTTCTGGTGGTCAAGCGGTTTCAGTTCTTGCGTCAATTTAATCTTGTAAGGATGTAGGCCAAGATCTTTTCGCAAAATTCGCCACAACGACGTCACAGAGATGCCCAACGCTTGAGAACGACGTGTGAGAGACACATTTGGGCTTTCTGCAACTGAAGCCTCGGCGGCAGCAATATTCTCGAGACTACGGGCACTTCTTTGTCTCACTGGCACGGGAACATTTTGTACTGTGCCTGTGGATTCCAATTTTTCCACTAGACGCTCAATTGTTGATCTGCTAGGACGATTATGACGACCATAAATTGAACGTAGCGCTCTTAACGTTGAGGTCACTGACTCCGAATTTCGGTAGTAAATTTTAATAATTTTGACTCTTTGTTGGCTCGTATATCTTTCCATCATGAAATGGCAAACCTTACTGAAGAGAAATGTCAAAAGAGCGGAAAGAAATATGGCGTCGTTTGCTGTCCCTGTCGCTCTACTTTTGTAGCGTCCCTGTTGAAAAAGCCTTTAGCTGTGCCTCCGAAATTTGGTCATTGGATGGCAACTGTGTCTGATGACTAGATAAAGCCTTATTTTATTTTTTCAAGGTTAATGTCAGCAGTTATGGATTGCTTTTGCGAATTGAGATCAACTTGGCGAACTTGATTTCAAAAATCAGATCTTCACTAACAACAAGAAAATTTATGTTCACAAAAGGTTCTTTTGTTTTTCCCAATCAGAGAAGTTACGCCATTATGAAACACCCATGTTATTTCTTACATTGCGCAAATTGGTCTGTTCTCTTCACATTTCATTTACATATGTATATAGGGCATCTTTAAAGGTAGTCATAATTGCTTTGTTCTCCACCCTCAATATTTATTACAGATAAGATATGAGGTGGGTTCTAGAAGCTTAAAGATTCTATTTCATTATGTAACGAACACGTTTTCCCTAAATGCATTCTCTTTTTGGAAGACCCTTTACCTAATGCTCAGTTTAAGTTTAGTTACATTCTTTCCTCTAGAGTTCATTAAGTAACTTGTCAAAACGAAAATATGATGGCATATCAGTCGACTGTCAAATCGGTCTGTTCAAAACAGTTTTCGTATTTAGCCTCCACATCAGCATCTGCTTATCGTATTGTGTTCCTCAATCTCATTCGTGATGGATGGATGAATTTTGTGACAGTGTCAGAACTAATTTTAAACCTGTCACACTATTGTGAGATCACACGCCGAAATTGCTTTCAAACGCAGATGTGAATATTATATCAGTTATAACTATTTAAACAGCCTTAATTATCCAAATAAACTTTTTCACACTTTATATCTAACACAGTAATCATTTCCATGAATTGCTCAATTAATGTAACAAAATTGTATTAGTTCTTATCAATACTGACAATTATTAATATTTTTGTATGCGTCTACCCCATACTAAAATAATAAAAAAATCAATTTTGTACCTTTTACCACCACTTCGCCTTTCACAGCTATTCGCTAAATTAATTACATGAGCAAACAAAATATATTAATTGTTGACTCTCGTTCGGGTAGGGGTAGGGGGTAGTAGAAAACTATTGCGATTTTTTATTCAAACTCGTACTTCGTGCAATTTCCATTCGAGCATGAAATTTTATTAAACAAAACAAAAATAAAGATTACAACCCTTATAAATTTTTTTTTTTTATATTTTCAACTTCGTCATCAACTAGATAAACAAAATAATTTTCTGCCATCCCTTGGCTAAACATACTCCGTGCCATGGGTGCGCAAGAGTAATGCTAAAGTGGATGAAAAAAGTAAACATAAGCAACCTACCTAACCAACACCCACCACCTTTTTCTCCGCTGACGCCATCATCGTTGTCACCCCCACAACTAAGCCACTATACACATATACATATATGCTCTACGGCAGGGTTACGGCTGTGTACACAAACAAACATTTACGTCCAGCAGTAGCTGAGCAGCAAAGTATGCTCGGGACGGAATGAATTACGCAATGATTTGGTTTGAGTTCTGGGGAAAATATTTCCGTGTGCAGAGAGAGTGTAATGCTGGCGTTTATCCAGTGTTACCACATGCAGAATTTAATCCGAAAAAATATTATTTATGTACTTACAAGAAATTTAATTAAAGCCATGTTGTTTTTTTTTTTGAGGGCTTTGAATAAAAGTGCGCACGAAAAACATCACCGTTTAAGAAAATATTTAATAAATTTCACAGACCATGTATGTTTTGTTTGTAGGCCTTATTAAGGAGTTACGAACACATTGCCACTCCAATTTATTTGTATTTTGGAATTAAGTTAGTTATTTGATGTGGATTTAGGGAACTTGATTGTGAAATTTTTTAGCCTCTTACTGAAACCTTACCGACTTTGTTTGCAGTTTTTAATTATTTGACTTTCAAGACGTCCACCATCATTAGAGGAGAATTGTGGCATCAACTCTGCAAAGTATTGGTTTTCAAAATGTCCGAAACGGTCACATTTTTCTGACTTGACTCTGACTGACTCTTTAGGGCAAGCATTGTTCTTAATAAGAATCAAAGGTTTTAATCAAACCTAATACTAAATTCATGGAGAAGTTCAACAAAGTGGTTTTCGTCATAGCGTCTGTCAGTCTATGCGTTCTTGCGTCTCTGGTTCCGTGTTTCTCCAATGTCAAGGTATTTTGAATCGCCAAACCTTATGATGGCCACAGCAATATGACGGAGTTGATTTTAATAGAGATTTTTTTCAAGTCCAAGTGAAAGGACTGGAATGAAGATATCGTGACGAAAGACTTCGACACAAATATCTTTACTGATGGCTCAAAGATGGAATATGACGCTGATTCAAGAATAATTTCTGAGACTTTGAATATATCTCGGTCGTTTAGGCTACCCAACTTTGCTAGTGTTTTTCAAGTTGAATTACTATCAGGCCCGAATGGCTATCAGGCTATCAAGCATGGAAGGTACTCAAATAAGATCCAAACCAGAACCAGAAACCAGATGTTAAAGCCATTAATTCTAGTCCACCATCCTCCAAATTGATCCAACAATGCCGGAATAAACTTGCTAGCCTCAATATTAACCTCAATGTTGCTCGTATCTGGGTTCCAGATGATTGTGCATTGGCAAGGATAACTCACTTGCAGAAAGAGTCAACATTCCGCTCGGAGGTATGAAGGGCAATATTCTTGATATTTTTCTTAGCGAATCAAACCGTAGGTGGAGCAGTTTAACTAAAGACTAGAAGGATTTGGCCCACCTATAATACATAAGTCCCGAACGCTTTTTCTGATATGCAGAACCAGGCAAGATATAGCCAGAATCGTTGGTACCTCTAGTGAACATTAGCCAACAAGAGAGCCTCTAGCAAAATAAAGCATTCCTCACAAGATTAAATGTCCAAGCGGTGGAGACTAATCCTCCATTACCTCTGCAAATGACCTGATTTGACAAAATTTAGAGCAAAATCATTATAGGAAGGGCGTTTTTTGATGACATTGACGATTTTAAGAAAATGAAGATTAAAGACTTGATCTCTTTTCTCAACTTCGGTTACTTCTGAGCCGTGACCCCTGTTTGATTCTTCAGATTTCGAGCTAGAGGACTGAGGACTTTGATGGAAGTTTACGGTGCGGAGCCGGATGATCACTCAATTGGATTTGCCACTGTTTCGGCACCAGTTAACAAGCTACCTAGCTTGGTAGATGGTGTCGGATGTGTGTGGTGGTCGGATTGTGTGGGTAATCCAACTTCTGGACGATTGCCATCTATCCACATGTAAAGATTTATTAATTAAATTCTTTACTTCTTAACGGAAGTAAGATCGTTTAGAAATTAAGCCTAAAGCCGTTTCTGTCTATATATTTTGTTTTCTAAAGTAGAAATGATAAAATTATTATTTAATAATGAATTGTAGAGGCTTAGAAAAAATCCATATTTATGCCCCTGTTCCACTGAAAATTGAGTTTACATTCCTAAAAAACTGACGTTAAATATGTAAAAATCAATATAATTTTTTTCAAAACAGTGATTGGTGAAAGAAGAACATCTTCATTCTGTGTTAGTCTTTAGAGACTTTGAGAAGCTAATTTTAAATTAAAAAAAAAACTGATATTAAACCTAATTTTCTGAGTTATCGGCTACAAGGGAAAGATACACCAAGTTTGAGTTGTACCCAAACCTGGATCTAAATAAGTTGGTGAAACTAAACGAACTGTCTCGGTTGGCAGTTAAAAGGTACTCCAAATTCATGGGTCTGAATAAACAGACTTTTTTCACCAAAGCGCAGAACAAAAACTTCGCCGTCCTTATTGCCCACGTGGTGAGTAAATATGTCCAAAGAAATCTGTAAGAAAATGAATCCGATTTAGCTCGAAAATCAAAGGCAGTTGGGCAGTTGATGTCCCTATAAATTTTTGGCTTTGTTCAAAAATATTGTAGATCCGGGCCTCGTTCTAGCTAACAAAAATACAAAACATATAATTTTGAGGCGTTACACCTCGTACAGAAGTCGGGACTAGTGACTTTCGAATTTCAACCATTTTCGTGTGCAGGAACGAAGTGGACCTAAAATCTTCTTATATTAAAAAGGTCCAAAATGTAAAGTTACAAACTATCCTCCAATTGCTAAGCTTTCACATACTCCGAAAATCTTTGAAAATTTTGTACGTAATTATAAGTTTTTGTTGTAAGACTCTCATTTTCTCTAGACAAATTGGCTTTGTCAAAGGTAAGATCCAGGACGACTAACCTTATTGACTTCAAATCCCCTAGCCTCTCAGTCTTATGCTAGATACACACGAGGCAACCGTATATATATTTTTTTTTATATTTCTGGCAACGGTTGCGGCAACACAAAATCAATGCACAACACAGCTACACACGAAGCAACGGTTACTTCAACATGACTGTGTTGCAGCAACGGTTGTTGACTCGTGTGAATCTAGCATTGGAGAAAGGAAAAAAGTCGACATTGCCTCAACCTATTTCAGTAGAGCCTTTGACAAAATTTCAAATAGGCTTATTTTATGCAAACTGTCTATCCTTGGGCTTGAACCTACCTACCTTACCTATGGATTTTTTCTGAGCTCAAAAACAGTTACTACAAAATTCTATACAGTTCAATTTCCTCTGATAATTGCTAAGCTACCTTCGGGGTACCAGAAAGGCAGCCACATATGACATCTCTTTTTACTTGCGACTTATAGGTACGAGTACTATAAGGCAAGTTATGCATTCGTAAAAAAATCGAAATCGAGATTTTGATCAAAGTTGACATTACAATGATAGCGAAGACTAAAAAAGTGGGTCTAGCAATTCTGTCTGTCAGTCCGTCTGTCTGTTCGACTACAGCCTAAACGGCTCGGCCGATTTTCTTCAAACTTGGTAAATATCATTTTTAATTTTTTCCTCCAACACGTGTTGACACAAAAAATTTCATTTAGTTAAAGCTAGGTACTGGTTGAAAAAAATTTCCGAAAAATGGTTATTGAACCAAAAGAACCATTTTTTTTTTGTTTCTGATTTTCTCAAAATCGGTACGACCGATTTTGATCATTTTTTTTTTGCTTAAGCTCACCAAAAATTTGAATTGAATTCAAATTTTGAAAAAAAATTTGTTTTGATTTAAAAAAACAAAAATAATTTTTTTTTTCAGAACTCAATATTTCGAAAACTTTATGCTAGATTTTTTTTAAACTTGATAAATAAAGTTTCTCAACATAATCTAAAAAGTTTTATTTTACCTAAAAATAAAGCTACCATACAAATGTTAAAAAAATTGTTTTCAAAAATTGTATTTTTATCGAAAACGGCGCCTAGAATTTTGACAAAAATATTTTTGTTCCAATTAATTTTAACGATTCTTAATTTAATAAAAATAAAATGCACGACTGGGTCGCACGAACTTGCTCCTATGTAACAGACTAGGAATTTTAAAAACGAATGTTATTAGAGAAAACTGTTCATAAGGATAAAATGAATTTTTTAATCTCTTTTAGTAGTAAGAGATAAAAACAGAAGGCTATGCAAATATGAATTTATGCAGGAACAAAAATTATAAGTCGTTGTAGTGGTTCCTTAAAAAAATAAGCTTTTATGCACAAAATTTTTAAAACATTTTTAAGAAAAAATTTTGGTACGCCAACCTTAAGTTTTAATTATTGTACGAATAAAAGTCTAATTTCCAAAAAAAATACTGAGCCGTTCTTGAGATATCGAATTTTTTTAAAAAAAAAAAGACTTTTTTTCTAAAAATTGAAAAAATATTTTTTCTTAAGTTTTTAAATGCAATGTTTTTTCAACTTTTTAGTAGCTTCTTTATAAAAAATTTCATTAAAATCCGTTATGTCGATAATAAGAAATTCAAAATTCGAAAAAATCGTTATGTGGTAGGTACAGTCAGTAATATCTAGATTTAATTTTTTTTTATTAAATTATAGATCGTAAAGATTAATCAAAAGAAAACAAATTTTAGCAAAATTCTCGGAACCGTTTTCGAGAAAAATACGATTTTCGAAAACCATTTTTTAAAATTTGTATGGAAGGTACCGCTAGTTTTAGATAAAACAAAATTTTTTTTCTCAAATCTTGTAGATCATGTTAAGAAACTTTTATTTGTCAAGTTTGAAAAAAAATCGAGCATGGGGTTTTCGAAATATTGAGTTTCCAAAAAAAAAAATTTTGATTTTTTTTTTAAATCCAAAAAATTTAAAATTGAAAATTTGAATATATAATAATAATGGAACTCTTTGGGACGTCTGCAAGCAAGCTGATTGAATTAGAAGAATTATTGCCAATTTTAATCTTTTGAGTTCGATGGCTTAAATAGTATTGTATAAGACGAATCGAACTGTCACTGAAGCCAAAGTAAAGTTTTAGATTCTTGCACAGATTACTGTGATTAACTCGGTCAAATGCTTTTGTAAGATCCAGCAAACAGAGAAGCGTTAACATGCTTTGGCAGCTGTGAACCGCTCGAAATACTGACTGCACCGGAAAAAATAACTTACGAGTCCGCATTTGGTTTGAAATCAGGTTTGAAAAACTTTTTCTAAGATTTTAGACACGCAAGACAGTATACTTATAGGCTGAAAATCAGATGCAATTGAAGGATTGTTTTTCTTAGGCTCAGGAATTACCTTTGCACGCTTCCAACATTTTGGAAAAGAAGAGGTCGTGATACAAAAATTTACTATATGAGTAAAAGTGGGTATAATTTGTGGTAATATCATTTTAATAAAATCTATATATGAACTCCATCTTCACCCACTGATTTGGATGGAAGAGAAAGGATATGCATGACCAATTCATTCTCAGAAACGACTTCAAATTCAAATTCAGAAGGAGGTTCATAAATGGCTGAGTTGTTAACTGTAAAGCTACATGTCTGTAACTTGTTATCCACAAAGCCTTTATAAAGATCATTTTGTACTACAGTTCTTTAAGAGATGTTGTTAGATCAGCCATGAGACTACTCTCGAGTTCACGGAGATAAAGAGGTGCTGTAACAGGTGTCGAGGATTTTTTGCCACTATAATGATGCTGGTGATGACATCTTCCCCGCCCGATACCAAGTTTTTCAAGACAATTTATTCCAAATAAGAGTGCCTGGTGCCAAACTCTGTCAAATGCCTTAAAAATATCAAGCGCAATAATCTTACTTTCTCCAACACAATGTACAGATCTGTTCCACTCTTCGGTGAGATATGCCATTAGATCACCAATGGAACCATTGCTGCGAAAGCCGTATTGCCGGTCATTAAGAAGCTTTCGATCTTCGAGATATTTCTTGAGCTGATAATTTATCAGCGATTCCATGAGCTTGGGAAGAAGGGACGTAAGTGCATTTGGTCGACAGCAGGAGGGTAGTAGGAAGGGTAACCTTTTTTACGAACAGGCTGAACTCTGGCAAGCAATATGTCTATCGTAGACCGGAGTTCAGTTATTCGAAGTAGTTTGTTTGAAAAAAATCTCTAAAATGTACCGTTATTGATTTTTCAGTGCTGATAACTGAGTGCATTTAGGCGGAATTGGCTGTATAAACATAATGACAAAATTGTTATATTAACTTTTGGAATCTTCTCTAGCAAGACTGTGCTTGGCTAAAATCATTCCAGGTTCGTTTTGCAGTACTTTCCTATAAGTAAATCCAATCATCATCCAAACCCAGATAGTAGACATAATTGGATTCTGCAAATTTGCATATTTACATGTGTATTATTTTTCGACAAGACCATAAATACTGAAAGAAATGGTCAGCTTAATCCAGATTTAAATGCAAAACCAAATCATGAATTTTCCAATGTTCCAACCTCATAACTTTCGATTTAAATTAGAACCAGAAATAAAGGTCACTTCGTAGATGAAGGCTATTCAAGGCTCTACTCTGGTGAGACGTTTGCTTGCCAAAATAAATGATAAACATAGTTTGGAAGGGCTCTAAGCTGGCCTCCCTAGCAGACATTTTGACAAGGTGAATTGGTATTTGTTTTGCATAAAATAAAATTAACTAACACCAAGCAAAACAAAGTCCACATACTTCGGTATCTATACATTCGAAACCCCAGATAACTCGATACGAGTAAACCAACCGATATTTACTTGAGTGCCCATGCAATTTCTGTTCCAGTAACCCTAGGGTTTAAGAAGGAAGGTTAACCAGAAACACTCTTCATTCTCAGTCACCATCAGTAAAATGCTTGGTGACATTAAAGACTCTTGAGTAACAGGTTGCCAAATATCTGAGCTTCCTCCTCTGCAACCGATAGTGTGGAGCAGGTACCTCTACACAAAATTTACTATGTATGCAACAGAATATGAAATGTAATTGCTGAAGAGGACCTTCTAAGGACTTGGTAATACCCTGTTCCTTACCCTCCCGTCCTTCACTCAACTCCCTTCACAGGTTAACATGGAATACATTTTCTGTTGTTTCGAGAAACAAGAAGAGGAGCTTCACAACCTACCCTAATGGAAAACGGCAGCAAAGGTGAATCTCTGAAAGGATATTTATATATATTACCCTGAGGTTGTTTATCCTTGTTCTTCTGTTTTTTTTCTGCCCCAAAATAAGTACATTTCTATGTAAGTATACCTCTACATAGACATGCATAAGAAATACCTTTGAGTGATTTTCAGCACAATAGCAGCACAGCGTATAATGAAAAATAAAAAGGATACTCAATTTTATATCCTGCTCATGACGGTCCTGATTTTTTGTTTTGTTATTCATCATACAGTCAGTCAGCATAACATTATGCATTAAACTAGACACAAAAGTGGATCCACTCTCTCTCCGTGAGTGATTACTTTTTGTTGTTCTTCTGATATCCCTTTGAATAAATTTCCACAACGTGTCGGTTGTAGTAAAAGGCTATTTGATGTGAGTACATAATATACCCTTGGCAGGATTATCCTGTGAGTGCGATAATTAGAACTGAAAGGCAGCTAATTATCCATTTCTTGGCATCTTCTCGGAAATGAAAGGTCAGTAGGGTGGATTAGATAGTGAGACGCTCCTTGGATCTTCCATGGTCCTTTTTTTTTTATGTTTCTTTCAACCACACTATTCGATTTGGGTATTTTTCCAGAGATAATAACACTCATACTGGGAATAATTAGAAGTTTATAGAAGAGTGCCCAATAATCTTTACAAAGGATACACTTCCTCCAGGTTACTAGTGTTGCTTATTTCCAATTAAGAAATCGATTGGATTGATAGTTAGATCCAGGGAGATAGTGAGGAACAGTTTTACACTGGGTTTTGTTATTTGAGCTACGATTTGCTGTATTGAAGGCCGTAGATTGAAATTGCTTTAAATATGATCGGAAGTTCAATTTTCGGCACTAACCATGTGGAAAATGACAGTCAAAGAAAATAAGGATTAAATTTATAAAAAACAAAATGGAGCTAAAAAAGGCTCCATCCCAAGCAAGTGCCTACTTGTGTGGTAGTTTAAGCTCTTGTTAGTGGCAACTGTGAATCAAGAAACGCTATGAGAAAACGTCGTACATGTTGAGTTCAGTCAAGAATTTCAAATAAATTTACTAAGGGCTTCATTTCCAAAGGCAAACGTTGATTCTGACAATTTCCTTGTTTCGGGAAAATTCTGAGGTCAACCTTCAAAAGAGAACAGCTTAGCGAGAATGTCCCTGGAGTGCATTGACTTACCACATTGGTTCCAGTGTTGCGACTTCGAAAAAATAGTCGAAGCCATCGGAGGCTACAACTCAAACCAGAGAAAAAACCCGTGCTAAAATGATGGACGTGTGTAGAAGATATTCCATAGAAAGTAGAGGACGTACGTGATCTCCTAAATTAAATGGATCAAAGACCAATCGAAAAAACACACTCGAGGATTTGTGATGCTTTCTTGTTTCCAGCTGAGGTAGGTCAGCGTGGTCCAGGGTCAACCGAAGAAAGCAGTAAAACTCGGCCAATAGAGAGTTCAAAGCTCCAGTTCCAATTTGTATTTATTCAATGTAAGTAGGTTAACACAATATTTCATAACCTTACAATATTTACGATCTTACAATAAGCTAGCAACAATAAGATAACAAAGTATTTCATATACACTAACGGCGGAATCGGAGAGGAGACTCAGACAGCGAAGATTTGGATAGAGTCCCTAGTCTTTCCTACGGCGGCGGATGCTTAGATAGCGAAGGTTGGGCTTGGAATAGAGCCCCTAATCTAAGGCTTTCGGAGAGGGTTAAGACAGCGAAGATTGGGATAGAGTCCCTAGTCTTTATTACGGCGGCGGATGCTTAGATAGCGAAGGTTGGGCTTGGGATAGAGCCCCTAGTCTAAGGCTTTCGGAGAGGGTTAAGACAGCGAAGATTGGAATAGAGTCCCTAGTCTTAACTACGGCGGCGGCGGAGGAGAGGAGATTCAGACAGCGAATATTGGGATAGAGTCCCTAGTCTAAGTGGTGGAAGAGAGCGGAGGGGGGTATTAACGGCGGAAGCCAAAAGTTTCGAAGCTACTACCTGGTATGAGCGACCAGCAGTGTGCTTCTTATTGAGATGATCTTTACCTTGTACACTTAATTGGTACAAAAGACACGGTGGCAAGAAAAATTTGATTTTCGATGAATTTCTCACTCTTACTTGTCGACCTGGCGGCCAAAACCAAATGTGGATTGTAAAACTGACGAACGAAATTTATTTGCTGACGTGCGTCGCCAACCATCTGTGTGTGTCCTCTTTTGCATATTTGCGTGGGCGCCTTGAGGTATGCAATACTTTCTTGCTCATTTCATCCGGAATGGTAATTAAAGTAGAATTTCGGCGTTCTGTCGTCTTTGGGTGGTAAACGGTGTAATTCGGTTAAAAGTTGTAACTTCGTTACAGTTTAATAAAAAAAATTACAAGAATCCGTGTGCTGGTTTCAAACCAAGCCACCCAAAGACGGAATAGGAGATGTTTTCAAGCATAATTTCCAGCCACTGAAATTGATGCCCATGTTAGAGCGATTAATAGGGCAGGGCAAGAAGAAAATGAGGAATTATTTTCACCACCAAGTAAGTAAAAAATAGGGAAAGTGTTAAATAAGAATATCAAGGCCGTAGGATATTATGATTTACCTGCAGAGTTCTTCAAATACACATGCGTTGTTTTGGTAGAATGTATGCATATGCATATCAAATCATGAACCGAAAATGGGTAGAAAGAAGTACACATATGTCTTATTCCTGGACTACACACCCCCAAATGCACCATCATAATTATGTCAAAAACACTAGCCGGGCTTCAGGCCCGGCAGATCATTTATAAATAAAATCTTCCTACTGAGCCAAATCCTGATAAAAGACCTCCTTTACTTGGGAATCTTCATTATCACTCTCTTAGTCGCAAGAGCTCTTTAAGATTTTGAAGTACAGAAATCAGCTGGTCCATATTGTATATCTCTTTTAGCTACGGAGAATTGTTCTTCTGCTCTTGGAAAACCATTGCGTTAGGTTTTCCATTTATGTAAACATGCGAATCTTCTGCGCCTCTAATTATCGGTCCAATTATACTAACGGCCCTTCCTTCCAAGGACATGAGCACATCAACAATCACCCAAAGAAATGTCTTTAAGTCATTCTTCAATGACTGGCAGTACGGCTTTCAAAGCAATACTCGTAGATCTACTAGGGGTCTGATAGCATATTTCAATTATAAGCAACCAATCCTTACATTGATTTTAAGCATGTTGATAGAGTTTGGCACGAAGCTCTCATATCGAAGCACTTTGGGTTCGATGAGTTCGTGCTAAATTGTTAGAAATTACGTTTACGAATCTTGCAAAACAAATTTTGGTATGCCCCAAGGCTCCGTTTTGACTCATACACTCTTCCTTATCATTCATAATGATTAGTTGTCTGAAACTTCTACTCCACTTCTGTGTTTCGCTGATGAGGGCAACCAAATTCAGAACTCTGTGCTTGGGTTGTTGAACTGAAATGGCTTATTACGAGTCGATCTAGATAAGTTCATACAAGAGCGTGGAATTCAATACTTCGAAAACACTGTCTTGGCAAAGAGCAATATACTGCCTATTGCCTATGCAATTAACAATAGCCAAAAACGCAGCGAAATACTTTTTTTTATAAAAGATACACGAATTTATTGTTCGCTTCTAATCTGGCTACAATCTTCAGTAAAGTTCTGATATCTGGGCAGGTGTTGCTTTAATAGCCCATGTTGGATAAAATTCAGAACAGAGACCTTTGTATCTCTTGAGTACCGTCGTTAAGTCTCCAACCTTTCATTATTTATCAACATGTTTCTATCAACAATACTCTGGTGAAAAAATTCAGTATAATTCCTCTTCTCGAAGAATTCCGCCAGTATACTCGTCTTGTAATGAATGCTCATCAGTTAAGCCTTCGCACGGCAGTCTCCTTACCGCGGTGCGGAGGCTTAAGTTTCAAAGATTCATCTGACTTGCAGGTTTGGAAAAACCTAATCCGGTAGAGATGTTGAGGAATTACGAACTAAGAACTGCTCCCCTTATCCAGGGTTTTACGTGATCCGTGCCTATTGGATGGTTTGCAGCCAGGGGTATGCCGACTGTATTCTAACGGAACCTCTTCGATAGCAGGTCGAATCGAAGAGTAACCAAGACCTTACTATATCATGTGGAGCTCTGATATGGCGGACCTACCCTTCTCTAGCTACTCGTGGGAACAAAACTTAAAAAAATGCCAAAAAACAAAAAAATTAAAAACAACACAAACTACAAAAAATTCAACATTCCGCGGGATGTCACCGCGAATGAGTATGCGATTCGTATGAAGACTAACCTCCGTGGAGACGATTCGAGACCAAACATTAGTCACTTCGTAAAGAGAAAATCTCATGGTCAGGTGCAAAACCGGGCAGCTCAATGTGAATCGTCTGCAACGAGTCAGGGAAAAATATAATACCACCCAGGCGAGCTACAGATGATACTCCTGGCACATCTGGAGCAGGCATGAGGAGAATACCTCCCAAGCCGGTGAAGGATCCTGTCAAAGTAATAAGTGATGGGAAGATTCCACCACCACAAGCTGCCTCCGATTCTGCAAAATGGTTGTACCAAGAGAAAGAAAGTGTTCACACCAGGAGAAACAACGGTCCGCTTCCGAAAATGGGCGAGCCGGGTGGCCGGGATGACCCAAATAGAAAAGGGCTTAGCGGTGCGGGCTCGAGATGGTACATCCGGTTCCTTGCCGAGGGCATGTCCCCCCCAGAAAGCCAGGAAAAATGTAGATGAGAAGAAGGCGGATGCAAATAAAGAACCTGCAAAAAGCCTAGACCAGTGTAAGAGGAAGAGCCACCATATAACCCCTCCCCAACGGCAAGAAGCCAAAAAACCCAGAACGTCGCCAGCAACCACAGCGGGAACAAGCACTGCTAAAGTCGGAGCCGACGGCGACGTACAGCAGCACTCATATGCGAGCGCGGCCAGGACTTTGAGGATTGCGGTTCTACCAAAGGAGTACCCTCAGGTCTCCCTCAGTGCTGACGAATTGTCAGTATTGGAGGAGGCCATTATTGAGAAAGTCTCCCTTGGATGGACGCACAAAATCGAATTTAATGGCATGCACTTCAGGGCGGGACTGTTGTTAGTCGACTGCGCTCATATGATATCATTCATCATTAGAAGCTCTATATATGCCGATGACCGATGGAATCCCATCCAGCTATTTCACATGACATTAATAAATCAGCGCTTCAATATGTCGCTAGGGGAAAGCCTCTTCAGACTATTCCGAACATGCACAAAATTTTTCTTGAACAGATGGCGCTAAAGGCAAGCACAGAAAACACTTTTTTACAATAAATCCGTCTAAGTACAGGGGTATATGGATGAAATTGACATGATATTGAACTTCAGAAGTTTTATCAAAGAGTTCTTCTCAGCTATTGAAGATCAGGTGAATAAGTGAAGGCTATCAACAAAGAAACAGACATTTATTTACCGGCTAGAACAAAAAGCCCTTATTGACAGGATGTGTATTTGAGGTAGTTAAAGAATTCATTTACCTTCATTAAATAAATGAAGAGTAACCCTTCCGTTTGGCGAATCCAATGGTTCAAAACTCCTCACACTGCCAAGATGAGAACCCACGTCAAGTTTAAGAACCTAGTCATTGCGGAAGAAAGAGTAATTGGTCTGGTTGACTGAAAACTGACTGATAATACTCCAGAAAATTAAACATGGTTGATTTATCCCAGTGTTA
The DNA here is from genome assembly GCA_963931855.1 of Philhelius festivus. Lineage (NCBI taxonomy): Eukaryota > Metazoa > Arthropoda > Insecta > Diptera > Syrphidae > Philhelius > Philhelius festivus. Next base: position 49,300,326 of record OZ007557.1, on the reverse strand, counting down.
AAATTTGCCCCGATTTAAAGAACTGTAGATCTGGGGCTGTTTATACTTAAAAGTTATATATATTTGAAGCGCAACATCTCATAGAGAATCAGGGACCTGTGGGTTACAAACCTTTTTCATTCCTGTGTGTTTGTTTTGGTAGGAATGTAAGATACCTAAAATTTTCCTCCGAGTTTTAAAGGCTAAGAAGAAATGCACTTTTTACGACAAGAGATACGAGAGTCTTGTAGGTCTGGTATGTTTTTCGCGAGAGGCAGTACCCCTAAAAAAGCTTTCTTGTTTTTAGGCAGCAGTGGCTAGGAATCGACAGTTCGACGCTCTATGTATATATTCCAACTACATTCATGGTTGAAAATTCCTCCAACCAAAAATGTATTGTTAGAATTTTTATTGATTTGTAGGTTTCACTCTAGACATAGATGCCTACGATATACAACTCGTACTAATTAGCCCATCATCAAATATAACCGCCATTTGTGTTTATACTCAAAATGATTTATGAACTTTTTCGCTTTCCACCCCCTGAAACGAAGTCTTCTTCCTAACCCAACAACCAGAGCTATTAAATTCACTCCTTGCCCTATTCCCTTAAGGCAAAGTGTGAATAGCGAATTCTGGTGAATATATATAAATAATATCCCACTGACTTTTGGTTTTGCAGTTGAAAAGCGATTAAATCGCAAAACTATTCCATGCTCAGCCCATAAATTTTAAGTTTGCAGACATTTGCATGTTCAATGCACGATGTGGCATAGGGCTATTAGGTAAGTGGTGAAGTCTATCTCCTCTTTGGGCTATCAATCTATCAGAAACGTCAGCTCAGCTGTCGCATGCCTTTAATGTTATTTTTTTTAACTCTGATTTGATTTTTCACGTTATTCACCAGAAGAGAAGGGAAATAATTAATTTTATGGAAATATTTGTATAAACTTATTAAAGTTCGAAAGCGAATTACAACTCGAGGTAAATACCTTAACTGCGTTCCCCTCGTTAGAGTGTGTTGTTTTTGGAATGTCTGGAAATGGTTTAATGATTTGATATTTTTAATTTCCAAGAAAATTTTAAATAACATTGGACCTATGTAGTTAACCTTGGAAATATAATTTTCTTTTGTACCTATGACAGAGGCACTTTAGGATAAGTTTTGTAAATTTAATTAAGCTTAACATTATTCTTATTAAGAACTTGCCTGGCTGCAACTCGAGCCATAAACACAGTCGTTAAAGTCTACTTGCAATTTACGTTAGAATAAAGAATCGACATTAGGATAAACGACCTCAAAGCAGGTGATCAAGGGTAGAATCAGACTTTTAACAAGCCTTCACCTATTATAAGGAGGAATGAAGTTTGCAGGACCCAGGATTGATGCTTGCGCAATGTTGCAGCTCAATCTGCCAACACTCTAGACTTCCTCACCTCTGACTCTGACAAATACACCATTAGTATATTATCGTCTCTAGACATATCAGACCATTGTGTCATATCTGCAATAAACAACAAACCTCTGTTAAAGAAAAAAAAACCCTGTAAGAACCGTTTGGCTGTACGAGAAAGCCAACTGGGACGGTCTTAGCTATTTCTTCAGGAAATTTAACTGGTCACTATGCTTCCTCGATAGTCAAACCAAAAGAAAACTCCTGGTTTGATTCAAGCTATAAAGAGGCCATCAGGGGTAGAGAAGTAAGTTTCCGTAGTTTTAAAGCCAATCCTACAAAGGAAAACCGAATCCTGTACTTGAGAGTGTAAACGATCTTATTGGACGAATCTTCTTTCGCGCTCGTGCAGTGTTGCTAGAGTACTAAAACATCTTGACATTCACAAATCCAATGGCTATCCCTGCTATTGTTCTGAAGAGGTGTTCTTCAACGCTGGCAAGACCACTGCATAAGCTTTTCCATCTGTCCAGCCTGTCCCTAAAAAAGGCGAACCTCCTATCCCTATCGTTTATTTGATAGATTTTGGCATCAAGCTTTCTTATCGAAAATGCGTGCATTTAGTAGATAACGATGAAACTCATCTTCGTTGGACTAGAAATTATCTTTCAAGACATTCACTACAATTAGTTTTGTACAGTTTCAAATCTGATATCCACAAAATAAACTATGGTGTGTCGCAGGGTTCCGTTTTGTCTCCGATACTTTTCCGTATGTTCATAAATGATCTTTTGTCTGAAACTTTAAATCCTTCGGGTGTGGACTTCAAACGGATCATTAAATTCTGATTTTAACAGAATTGTAGAATGGCGACATAAGACTGTTTGGTAGTTTTGTAGTTCCGTTTCAACAATGAAAAAGAATATACAACAACGAATTCAAGAACGAAGTCAACTTAGACGAAAGATTTAAAGTAAAAAGAACCAAGTGCTTCGATAGACTATCCCTGACTTATGTGGTATAAGCTTCATAGTTCTCTTTTTTGATGTCTAAAAGATAGATGCAATATTATAAGTTTTAGGCGAATGCAAGTCTAAAAATAGCTCTGGCCATAGTAGAGTGGTTAATGTGTTGGATAGTTATGCAGAAGGTACTGTGGTCGATTCTCAGGCACTGAAAAAATGTTTTTCAGGGATATACTGTCTTTTGTGGAAGTGAGAAATCCTCCAAGAGTATATCTTATCATGAAAAGTGCTGCTAATTAGCCATTCGAAATCGGCAGAAAATTGAAGGCCCTCTGCATTTCTGTAAACACGCACAGAGGAATGAGTGACAGTTTTTAGTCAATAGGCTTAAGCTACTGCGAGCTAGTAATGGCCATCTAATTTTTTTACGTGCAAAAAATCATATCCAGATGTGAGAAAGAAAAAACTTTACTGCATTTTCTAAGAGAGCCTTTTCAACAGCATCGGGATCCCTACATAAAGCTTTGGTTAGTGGAGGACATATTGATCATGAAAAAAACCGAGTTTTACATGCATTACATTTGAATTTGATGAGCTGCCATTTCAGTTTCGTATCCGAAGGACAGGGCTACAAATTTGGAAACGCATGTGAAAACCTTATGTTTGCTGACGTTTGCGAAACAGTTAAAGGGATTTGATCTTTTAGAGTGCAGGTCATTAATACAGATAACGAAGTGATTGGGAAACAAAACGGAACCCTGGGGTATACCTGTATTTATTTTGTGCGAGAATGCTAATCTAATAGTCTGTTAATAAATTTCGAATGCACAGAATAAGAGGTTTGTCGAAATAGGTTAGGTTAGGTTAACGTGGCTGTCGTTTAAAACATCTGACACACTTAGAAAAAGAGAGGTCCATTGTGATACCACTATCTATAGGGATCAAAAGGTTCCCTACTAGTTAAAACCATTTGGAGATTCTGATGAAGCGAAGGAGACTTTTAATGACTGTGTTCATGAGATCGCTTGGTTCATTATAGAAATAGTCTCCTAAATAAAGTTTGTGTCTGTAAGAGTTAGCGGGGCATGTACAAAGAAGGTGTGAGCCTATTTCCTCTTCCTAATCGTCCAAGAAATTTCTGCAGAAATCATTTGATAGTACACCGAGCCGTGCGGCGCGCGTGTCAACCTATAAGCAGTGTAAAGTTAGGACACCTATTACGGAGTTGATCTGAGATCTACTGAGATCTAGATGCCTAGGGCCAGATTCGTTTGGTCGCCAAGCAAGTAATATTGTGAAGCCATCTTGTACTTGTCAAAGAGCGATTCGCTTCAGCATAAGTTTATAGTAGCTATGGGCTGGGCATACCTATATTTACTCTGTCGGGCAAAATAGGTATTAGCGTTCCAATTTTGGGGAGTCCCTATGTCCCGGCACCCAGAATAAGTGAATATTAAACTGTTTGATCATCTCCAATCAGAGACGATCGACAGTCTTGGGCTGTAATGGAGTTGCGATAAAGTAACTTGATGCAAAGTTCTATCGAAAGCTTTTTGAAATATCCAGTACAGCTGTCACACTTTAGTCAAAACGGTATACAGATAAGCCGTGATAGCTAGTGGAAAACCAAGGACCTAATTAAATACTATACTCTCAGCGATATATTGTGTGTGTGTTTTATTTCGAAATGGATTGAGACAACATACAATTTTCTGCCGAATCCGAACTGATAGATGAGAGGCACTTAATCATGAAGAAGATTTTTACTTTCTTGCTAGAGGTGGTACTATTAAAAAAAAAAAAAAAAAAAAAAAAAAAAAAGTCAACGGCCTTGGCTTTGATGAAAGCATCGCTTCCCATCGATCAGCGAAATCAAGCATCATTGCGCATGGTTAGTACTTGGATGGGGGACCGTTCTAATACCAACCGTGTGCTGTTGACATGTGTTTCTTCTGTTGTTCTTTCTTTCTGTCTGTCTCTCTCTGTTGTGTTGTCTAAGCCGATGGCCTCAGTTGCCAGTGCTTTAAGTGTCTCTACTTCGTAGATTTATATGTAATGTAATGTAATGTAAAAAAAAAACCTTTAAGGTGAATTCAGCTGAGTTCTAACCCAGACCTCCCACCTTATAGCCCTTAGCACTTACCATACCGCTAGGGGGATTATATTAGTATTATAGTAATTCAAAAATGGTGCCATATTCCGCCTTCTCTATCCGATTAAAGCCTTATCATCTCAAGAAATCTTAACATCATCCTTGAACGTAAATCTTGCCTCCAGTAAATAGCCACTGGACGAATGCTTAAATTGAAATTCCGATTTTTATAAATTTAATAGAATATTATGAGTAAGTCCCTAAAGACACTCTTCAACTTAATAAGGTGTAACAAGTAGGTACTCGCGAAGTCACTCCATAATAATACCATTTAAATGTCGTTCCCATAAAATGACACAAATTCTTCAGCAAAAAAAAAAAAAAAAGCGGTTAAAAGCAGCTTTGTTCCTTTTTCAGCTTTTGTTGAAATATTTTTTTTTTATTTTCTCACTTCTTGGTCGGGAAATTGCTATTTTGTTTTTTTTTTTACTTTTCCCTTAAACCATGAACGTGAACGAACGACTCTCTTCTATTTATAAGTAACTAAAACCGAAATCGATATTTCGGTTTTGTTGGCATGTCTGCCAACGAAGTGGTTATTTTCCGCCCTTCGACATGCCAAGGCAAGATACTCGTGTGAACGTATTAAAATAAATGGCTGACTGTCATGTCGGCGGCTTGAGAAGGACGGTGCGGTTTCCTTCAAGTGGTAAAAAGGCAAAAAAAAAGTAAAATCGTTGCATAGATTATGTTCTTGTGTCCACTTCAATAGCGGTGTGGCCCACTCTCTACCTACTTTCTTTACCCTTAACAAAGTTGTAGTCGTGACAGGGCAGCAGCGACAGAAACAAAACGGTTGCGGTAAGGGCTGGCCATATGGGGCGAACTTAAATCCATTTCTTGTAATTCAATTACAGTTGTACATAGGTTGGTACCTAAATCGTTTCGATTCTTAAATTCTATAAAACTGCGATAGCATGACGTGTTGTTGCTGTAACAGAAAATTCGTCTCGTAGGCCCCGTGTTGACGTGGACAGGACATTGTGGTTCTTTAACTTTTGGTCCCGTTTTGATTTTGCTGTTAGTAAAAATTGAAACGGTATCTAAAAATAGAATATCGCAACTGAGCATTATTGTTGTTCGAAACAATTTGCTTCCTTTTCTTTTCAACACGTCTTAGTTTCGGGGGCGTTTTGTAGAATTTTTCTTGCGTCATAACAAACCCCAGCTTAGGTAGACTTTATGCTTTCAAATTGATTGATGGAATTAATGTTCATCCCCATGTTTTCATGGAACAAAGAGAACTAAAGGAACAATAAGCAACTAGTGTTAATAGAATTGATTTTGTGTTCTTCTGTGTATGCATTCAGACTTGGTCAATAAATCATAATTAAATTTGATCAATGAAATGGGTCTTATAAAGATATTAAGGATGAGTTTGATAGTGTGTACTGTGTACAGAGGGTGATTCGCATAAGATGCGACAAAAAGCAATAACGTGTAGGGTGTATGTTAGGTCAAGACTTTATACGAAACAAGAAAAAAATTGTATTTTTTTTAAATGGATCTGTTTCCCTTCGCATTCGCAGGAGGGATGATTTTTTACTACCAAAATGTGAGGGGACTACGGTCGAAAACTCAAAAATTTCTTTTAGCATCTCATGCATCTGATTTTGATGTAATTGTGTTAAAAGAAACTTGGCTAAATTCAACATTTCTAAATAATGAACTATTTTCCACCGATTTTGTGGTGTACCGTAAAAATAGATATTCTGATCCCTTAGCTTCCGTGGGTGGTGGAATTATCATTGCTGTGCGAAGCGAAATATGTTTAATGCCCACCAACATCTCTTCGCCGCAGGAAGCTTTGTTTGTTGACAACGTGATATCTTGGGACTTACAGCAAGTGAGCTGTATAAAAATAGTATTTCTTGATATTCGTTACTAACCCTTGTAATTGTGTTGTTGAACTATGTCCAATTCCCCACTTTTTGTTTTTATTTCCCATGCTCACGCAACTAATTCTGATTTTGATAGTGGCTCTCTTGAATTTGATTTTAAGAAAACTAGCTCCCCTTTACTCAATGAACTAATTACAAACATTGACTTTGACCTACTTTTGAATGGGAGCATTGATCTGATGGTTTCCAATTTCTACTTAAGTATCTTTGAATGTTTCATTGCATCTGTACACCTATAAAAAAATCGACACACTCGGCCCTAACAACACCCCGCTGGTACACCCATGAGCTTCGTAGTCTACGTAACTTTAGAAATAGAACATGGAAAAAGTATTTAATATCTAATAAATTAGAATGTGAAGAGTTCCAATCATTATGCAGAATCCTCTATGATTGTTATATGTTAAAAATGCGGTCTTCATTTTTTGTTGACCCGAAACTTTTTAGGAAATTTGTTAATAAGAAGAAAAAATCTGACGGATATCCATCTACTTTGAAGTACTTGGATGAAACCTGCAACAACCCTGTTGTTATTTGCAATATGTTTTCTTCCTTCTTTAAACTTTCTTTTTGTGATGATTATTTTGAACCTGGTGAGAGTAATTTTACTCATTTACTCAAAGCTCAATGAGTGATTTTGTTATCACAGTTGAGGATGTATTAGACCATCTTTCGGGCTTAGACCACGACACGACACGCCCAGTGGACTAGATGGAATTCCGGCCTATATTTTAAAAAAATGTTGCAAACCTCTGGCAAGACCCCTAACGTTTTTATTTCAAAATTCCCTTAAACAAGCTGTTTTCCCTAAAATTTGGAAAAATTCATTCATTATACCTATTCACAAAAAAGGAAATCGAGGTGATATTTCTAATTATAGACCAATAGCCAAACTTTCTTGCTTACCGAAACTATTTGAAGCTATCACATTTAAGAATTTTTGTTTCAGCTGCAAACCTTTCCTTGCAAGCGAGCAACATAATTTTATGAAAAAGAAATCTACCACTACTAATCTTGTTGAATTCACGTTGACTGTATTTATACAGATTTCAGTAAGGCCTTCGACGAGTTGTCTCATAGTCTAATTTTATTTAAGCTTTCATCTCTTCGATTCCCTTATGCTTTCGTTCAATTGATCAGGTCTTATTATTTGAAGGGAAGGACATACTAAGTTCTTTTTAGAAGAATCGTTTCTGATCCAATTAATGCTGACTCTGGTGTTCCACAAGGTAGTCACCTTGGTCCACTTCTTTTCATAGTATCAATCAATGATGTTGTTTCAATTGTAAAATCATGTAGGGTTCTTATCTACGCCGATGATATTAAACTATTTAAAATCATCAGAAACCAATCCGATTCTGTTTCTCTTTAAAATTACATAAATATGTTTTCTGAATGGTGTTCATATAACAATCTCTTTCTAAATGTTTCAAAGTGCTAATCAATGTGCTTCTTTAGAAGAAAAAACCCAATATGTTACAATTGCAGCATAAATCAAGCCATTCTAAGTAAGGTAGAAACAGCATTCGACCTGGGCGTTCACTTCTCGCAAAATCTAGACTTTTCACTCCAAATTGAGAAAATTGTCAGTAAAGCAAAGCATTTTCGTGTAGTCTTGTAACATCATCGTTGTACAACACCTTTTTTTCGTCTCCAATTAGAATGTATGCTAGTTCTGTATGGTCGCCACTTTACTCAATACATATTGATCGAATCAAATCTGCCCAACGTAAATATGCACACTTCGCATTTCGCATTAAGTCATCTTAATTGGAGTGACCCAAATCATCTTCCTCCATACATCATCTTCCTCCATCGCCTTCTTCTTTTAAACATGAATTCTCTAGAAAAACGCCGGAAAGTTAGCGATGTTATGTTTTTACACCGGCCTTTGGTTGATTCCATAGATTCACCGGTTCTTCTAGAACAAATTTGTTTTAAAACTAGAAGCCACAGTTCTCGGAACTCTGAAATTTTTCCTTTGACACGTATGAAACATGAGGCTAATGCAAACAATGATGTTTTCGATTTGAGTTACTCAAAGCTTACACTTAAGCACAGGTTGTATGGGTGTTCTCATTAAGGCTGATATTCACCGAGCGCTATTAAACGGCTCTTAACTTTACGAGACTCTTAACTTGAAATTTCTTTGGGGTATTCACCAACCACTCACAAGTGTTTTTCGAAGTTCGAAAATGAGAGCCACTCTCTCTTGTTCAGGCATACCCAAACTGTGAAATCAAACTGTTTTCGAACTTGAATGACAGCTGGCAGCAGTGGTACCACTTTACTTCAATTGAAGTAGATCTACTTCTTTTTTTCAAAATATTTTAAAATCTACTTCCTACTTCGCACCATCAGCAAAATACTGAAATCTACTTCTTTTTAAAAATCTCTGTTTCAACCTACTTCAATTTTACAAAAAAAAAACCAAAACTACTTCATTTTCTCTATTTTCATTATAGGTAGCATGTAAGCCCAGATTTTCCATACAAAAATATGAGCGTCAACACAAGTACAAATACATAATTTATCCTCTAGACGGTAGCTTGTGTAACAGATCTACAGACAGACTGAATCACCACTTTTTCGTTTTGTAATAACTGATGAAAATCTTGAGTCCAATTTTTTTCTAAATGCAAATAAAAAGTCATTTTGAAATCTACTTCGATTTTTCACAATTTACTTCACTTTTTTCTTCAAATCTACTTCGACTTTTTTTCTGGAAGTGGTAACGCTGGCTGGCAGTGTATTTTGCTTGGGGAGCGCTGCTGGTGACGATAACTGGTTTTGGTTTTGCACTCACCGTCGCGTCGTTTGTTTAGTTTTCGAATTTTCGAACAAACTTTCAAAAAGAGCGCTCGTAAGTTTGGGAGTGGTCGGGATCGGGACCACTCCTAACTTTTAAGAGCGCTTTTAGATCTTCACTAATATTGCTTGGTGAATAGGTTTATGAGCTTCTTAAGTTATGAGCGCTCGGTGAATACCAGCCTGAGTATTCGAAACTCACGCATTATAAGTTTTTGTTAAAAAAAAGTTGTTTAATTCCTAATAATTTATTGTTTTTATAGCAAGTAGTATTTGACTTGTAGCTATTTTTGTAGCTACAGATAGTAGATAAATATTTATTATTTGTTTGTTTGTCATATTTGTTCGTTTTTTAGTAGAGTGTTAGGCTATATGTATATTTATTTACTAACAACTAACACCACGCTAAATGATGACTGTGACAAGCTGATGTTTCCCAGTATCTAAAGGTGAAAAAACCCGAAGTGAAAAGAAATATTGTTACAAACGCTTGCATTAAGCAGTACTGATGACGTAATAAAAAAATAGGGGCCCAACGTTTTCCTTTTGGCTCATGTAAGTGCTATTTCCTAACAATATCATAATTTTCCGAAATTGACTCATGATCGTTCGGGCGTATTAATACTTGTCACTAGGCTCTAGTTCATGCTGGAAGAGTTGTGGCACTTCTGAGTTGGGATGATCTTTCAGGTTCCCGATGATTTTTCCGGAGGGCTCCAGCAGATATTAATCGAATGGTATTGATTTTGATACCTGGTAATGCTTCTTTCTTGGTATATATATTTCTTCTTTAGTGGGTCTTCATTTCAAAATGCTTCATCTTCTACATTGCTGTAGGTGATATATTGAGCCAGATGGGAAAGGCGTAGGTCAGAATGGGCGCGATAAGATTTTTCACTTCTTGAGCAGCGGGTGGACTAAGTGCAGAGAATAGTTGGGTCTCTTCAACTTCAAGTCCGCATGCTTCTTGAATTTCAGTTTGTTGGAAAAGTTGATTTCCAAGTACTTTGTTTGATCTCATCAACTCTTGCCTTCGAATGGTCACTGGTATTCGGAAGCAGATGAGTTCGGTCTTTTCACTGTTTGTCTTCAGTCCCCATTCGATATAGTATTCCCATAGGTTTTTAATGTGATCTTGCATTCTCTTTGTAGCAATATCTGGTCTGGTATGCATAAAGCTTCGTCTTTGAATGTTGGCAGGCTGATCAGCAGTTTAAATGTTGAACAGCAGCGTTCCAAGCTTTGGTCCTTGTGGGACTCCAGCGTTGATTCCCTTGGTTGATGATACGTGTTTTGCTACCCTTTTATAAAAAAAAGTCGATGAATGAGGAAATTTATGATAATTCTTACCAAGTACTTAGAAAGTCCACGTTTCGAGAGTTTAATTAGTAGTCATTTTATCCAAACGCTGTCGAAAGATTTTCCAATGTCCAGCAAGCACGTTATAGTCGTGTCATTTTTGTTGAGTCCAAGTGTAACATCACTTTAAAGTTCCATCAATGGATGTACGGTAGAATGTTTATTCCGAAAGCCATGCTGAAACTCAGCGAAAAAGTTGTTTTCCTTCAATATTAACACCTCAAGCATCTTGCTTATACAGCAGAGCAGCGAAAACGGTCAAAATCCTTCCATGTTTAATTCTTCTTGGGATGGGGACAACTTTTGCATGTTTTCCAGGCTACAGGAAAATACCTTTTGTTAAGACTGTTACTGAAGATTATGGTTAGCTAGGAGAACACCAAGATTTGGTAAATTTTTAAGTACGTTAACATAAATCTTGTGACTTCCTGCTGATTTTTTGGAATTTCCGGTGATGATAATGTCGGTCACTTCTTGAGGAGAAGTAAAAACAACTGTCAGTGGCAGCTCCAAAGAGGAGTTTTCTTCGTTGAACAAGGTCACGGTTTTTGATGGTAGCTGATATATCCTCTAAGCGAGTGTGTACTTCTTCGATAATGTCGGGAAGGTAAATGGGAAGATGGTCTTTTAAATTTAATAAAAATGATTGGAAATCTCTTGAGGTATTTTAGCAGAAGTAGATGAAACTTCTTGTTTGTCAAGGGTAGTGTCTGGAACTGAGTTCGCTGTTGCAACAGCAGGTTAAACTTTTTAAAAGTGCCTAGGCTAGGTTTGATATTTAAGACTCTCTTCTTGATGATTTTTGCTCCCCGGTTGAACCTTGAGAGGGTTTACTGAAGTTCTTAAAACAGTCGCCAATATGTATTTTGGTGAAGGTCCTGTCCTGTGGTAGATTCTTTAGAGGGTTTCGCGGAGTCTTTGCCAGTGAGGATATATTGCATGTGTATATTATAATGGGGCAAGTTTGCGTACCTGTCTCTGCTGGTGCGGAGACTTTGCTGCCTGTCCAAACCATTGTTGACCATTGCTTCAAATTGATCAATAGTGTTATCGATCTAATAATTGTTGTTGAATGTTATTGACACTGGAGACTTCTGGGAGACGTTCTTCCACTTCTGAATGCAATCTTCTCACGTTCATTTTGTCATATCGGATTTGGAATTCAGGAATACCCCGTTCAGTAATTCAACCTGACACTCAACTCAACATCCAGATGGTCCAAGTCGATATCGTTTGCCACACAAGAAAATTATGGAACTCAGGAATGATGTTCGCAAAGTTGGACGTTACTAAGAAGAAGTCCAAGATAGACGGAGTTCTTTGAAATGTGGGCCTCTGTTACGATATAACCATAAAACCGCTATTGAGTGAAGCTCGGGATTGTCTTGTAGCCAATCTATGAATGCTTAACCTTCAGAAGGGATGCGGTGCATTTAAGTCACCCCCAATTGCGCAGTACGTATGATGGCATTGTGGTCACTTAGAAGCACTAACCATTATGTTAAGGGTTTCAACAAGCTTAATTCTATTCTAACGCAGTATAAAAAAGATATAATAACTACCCTCGAAAAGATATGATCGGCGATAAAATGTTGGACCTATGAAATACGTAGACCAAAAAGCAAACTTATTAAGTTTCAGCCTAGAAGTGATCACCTGGTTGTGATTCATGCCAAAGCATATTTCCAAATTATAATTATAATAGGTATGTAGACACGCCCCTACCGATGAACTTAAGAACCCATCGAACGGAAGTCTTATGACCTAAGACCATGTGTTAATTTCAAGGGGCAAAGGTAGATTCTTACAATTTTCTTGTTTTAGTGAAATTCAAAGCTCTGGACTCTGGAACGAATCAAGTTTTCCAATCGCCCAGAATAAAACAAATAGACGATTGGTGCAAATCTGGAGTAGCTAGAGTTTATACAGAGCACCTTAACCAGTACGTCGCTGCCGTGCATTCTATAGGAAACACCTGAGCAAGTGGTACACATGCCAACAATCCCTGGCCCCAGTATCACGATACCAAGAAACGAGAAGAAGATCCTCCATACAAATATACAAATTAGAGGGAGTTCCCAACCTACCAGCTTAAGGAGATCCACTAGTCTCGTGGTCAAATTTAGCTGAAGATTTTATCAAAAAGCCAATATGCTCCGTTTAAGATTCGATACAGCAAAAATAAGTGGGAATAATGTTAGAGAGAGTAATAGGGCAAGAATATATGGTATAACACTGGACCAACTAATAGTCTTAGTGTGTCGGCTTTTCTGCTGAAATCCACGTCAACCTAACCTAATAGTGCAAGGAGATAACATAAGATTATTAAGGCATACAAGATCCCTTGCAACGTGATGCATGAACGTCTTAAACCGTTTTCCAACAATGTATTAAGCAATAATCAATGTGGCTTCTAAGCCCGGCAGATCGATCATAGATCCTGAATATTTCCAAAGAATTTCAAATCGAGGTTCACCACTGCATATGTTACTAAAAATCATCGTCAGAGAATTTATATGGCGATGGGCGAACTCGGTATTCCGAGCAAACTGATCCAGCTGTGTCGCATGACATTGGATTGGTAGAAAAATTTGTTGCTAGAGAACAGCTTTTCCGAACCTTTTCAAACATGCATACAGTTTCGGCAACGATATACACTCACTTCTGACTTCTTCAATCTCGTCGTACAGTGGGCCGGCATGGAGGATCTAGTCCAAAACACCTAAGCCCACCCATTAAATTGGCTAAGCCACATCGATTGAATGGACAACAATGGTCAAGCCAAGAGTTTTTAAATCCCAGCCCACGGTGCAAGGAAACAAAGAAAACCAATATTCCAGTTTGAGCCAGACCTGGCCATATGAGATGCCAGAGCGCTTGGCTTAGCTGAATGGAAGCAGAAAGTTGGGAATGGAAAAGCTTCGTGTCTCGAACAACGACCTTTCGAGGAGTAAGTATCTAAGATAAGTAGGTCTTAAAGAATATTTAACTTTCTCTGAAATGAAAAAATTATAGATATCGATTTATAATCATAAAGGTCAATTTAAGCCGCACTGTGTCTTCAATTCTAGTAGTTTCTTTTGTCAACCATTTTATTTATTTATGATCACTCGCTCGTCCGATTATATTAATCGTTTCAATCGATTGATTTCTGTACTACTCATCCCCAAGGATCAATAATAGATAATAATATACATACGTTGAGGGTTAAAGTGTAAAAAAAATATGAATGGGCTTGGGTATGAGAAACAAGCCTTTGAGAGTGCTTCTTTCTCTGGTAAGCAGCATTCAAGGGCGAAATATTGTTTTATTGTTAATATTCCGAACCTACATATGTGGCTGGCTTTCTCGTCGTTATCCTTGGATATTTGTTTGTTTTTCAAAAGAAAAACATTTGCATTACAACAAAAAAAAAAAAACAATAGAACGGGGAAAACTAAACACTTAAGATTGAGAACTTTCTATGGGCTTATGAATTCACTTGGCAATGAAATAAAAAAAAATAAAAGTTTGACATTGGGATTGCTTGAATTTATTGCATACTACCAGGCACGTGCGTTACAGAGCAAAAATATGTTTTGTGCGAATTTTAATTAAATTTCTATGTAAAGTTTAGTTTTCAACTCAAAACAAGAATTATACGATTTTAATAATCCCCAATTTGAAACCCTACAACGACTAATACTGATTATATCAGGACATGAAAATCAATAGAAAGTTTCACCTGTGTCAAATATTCAACACGTGTCGAATATTAAACAAACAACCTCTGTTATCCCTTCGTGTTAACCTCTGTAGAAGCTGTTATACCTCCCTTGGTAAATGTGACGACTGGGTGATACTTGTATAGAAAGGGTTAAATATTTAAGGTTGATTTTTGATCCTTAAAAAAATGTTAACAGTATTTTTGTTGGAATTTGTTAGGCCAGACCTTAGAAGTGGACATCAAAGAGGTAAGCAATTCATGGAGAAAACATTGTCATGCCACAAAAATAGAAAGACGAAAGTGGACAAAACACGTGCTTAAGGACCATTTGGACAGATCGATTGATTTGGTAATACTATTTTGACCTACCTCAGTTTACAGAGTAAAAATATGTTCAAAGGAAACTCTCCACACAATGTGGCTCTTTAAATAAATTTTACTCGAGTTCTAAAATACCAAATTGATACTCAATATGTCAGGCACACTGAAAGTATGGGATAGATATTTTTATTGAAATGGATATTACGACTATGTTTTCGCAGGGAAATAATTTAACATCAAAACCTAAGCTAACCCCTATTATGTTAATGGCTTTTCTCTGTCTTAACTTTGTGTTCGATTTTATTAACCTTCAGTAGAAGTAGAAATATTTTGTTGCATTTGAACTATGAAACAACCTTTCACACGTGCTGCTCTTTTGAAACCAACCCTTCCAAGCTCTGTTGTGAACGTAAAAAAAAACATAAATAAATAATAAATAAACAGACAGAAAAAATCGTTAAAAGTATTAAAGCCCATAACAAAAAAAAAAAAAAAAGGGAACAGAATTTACCTCCATGAAGAAATGCTTCCATTTGGTATTGTTTGGCCAACTGGGCCCTTGAACAAGCCCTTTAATCCAACACCGAAGGGTCATAATTCTAGTACTGGCCAATCTAAGGGGAGGAAAATGTGGGTTTGCGAGTGTTTGTTTTTTTTGTTGTTGTTCATTTTTTAGGGAAAGTGCAATGAAAATCCGATATTTTATTCTTCATGCATTGGCTCTAGTTCACATATTTTAGCAGCTGATGCGGATACTATAGTTTTCATTTTGTTAATTATTGATTTATTATTGGTAGTTGTATCGTTTTCACAGTGGGGTAGAACGTTCGAAATAGAGTCTAAATCAACAAATACTGAGTTTATAGCTAGAATTCAGAGAAATATTTCTTGCATAATAGCTTTCTACTATGATAGATTTCTACCATGATAATTTTCTCCCATGTTAGTTTTCTCGCAAGACAGTCTTCTCCAATTATAGTTTTGCGAATAATAGATAGTTTCTCGCATGACAGATTTCTCCTATGGCTTTTTTCTCGTATGAAATTGTCATCTAAATGCACCTAGTCCTAATCATTATATTTTGTTTATTATTTTACGCGCACTCAAGGGGTTATGAATACACTTTTAATGTGCAAGCAATTATTAAAGTATGAAGGATTAGAAAGGAAATTGGTTTTGAATGATTTGGCACATTGCAATATGTGAGAAACATTGAGCCGGGTAAGGCCTTGCACATTCGTGTAGTGCGGCTGAAAAAAGAATCTCTGTACTTGACAGTACGTCCAAAATTGAGCTCAAGGGTAAGCCGATGAACATTCCTAGAAGTACGAGTGTTACGGTTGAAATGTTTGAGGGGAGGAATGCAACTGGCTATTTCACTAGAGCACTGTTTATAAAAATAGTGGCAAAATAATAATAGACATAAAACATTGCTATTTTCTGAATTTTTCCCAAGAGACTCAAGTAGGTTTTTGGAACACCTGCCCAGCTATGAGAATTCTACGCGAGTTTCGGAAAATAAAGGTTTCAAATACAGATAACAGCCAGAAATGTTTTATTTCTTTAAAACCCTTCAAGTACCTTGCCAAACTTTTACTTTAGAACTTTTTCTAAAGGCTTGTAATCGGTGATTTTTTTGCTATTTTCTTTTTAGCAACACTGGTTTTGACAGCTCACGCACGTTTCGTGTTTTGTGACACTGTCAAACATCTTCAGTTTGGTCTATACTTTAACCATGAATCGTCTTACAAGCGAACAACGCTTGCGAATTATTGAATTTTATTATCAAAATGCGTGCTCTGTTGAGGAATTTCATCGCACGCTTCTTCCATTTTATGGTCAGTTTAATCGACCTTCTGAGGCGACTATTCGTGCTATTGTGACTAAATTTTGTACCAAATTTACATTGTTGGACATTAAACCGCCTCTAGTACTACACTAGGTGGAAAATTTTGGGGAAGAATTTAGGTGTGAAGCCTTTTAAAATAAAGCTGGTGCAAGAATTGAAGCTGCAGGACCTACTACAACACACACAGAATTTTTGGTGAATGGGCTCTTGAAAAGTTGGCCGAAGATCCACTTTTTTATCGAAAAACTGTGTTCAGCAACGAAGCTCATTTCTGGTTGAATGGATATGTGAACAAGCAAAACTGCCATATTTGGAGTGAAGAGCAGCCAGAAGCATTGCAAGAGCTACCAATGCACCCGGAAATTTTTCCCTGTTTGGTGCGGATTATGAGGCCGTATTTGTTCAAAGATGATGCGAATCGCAACGTTGCTGTGAATGGTGAGCGCTACCGTGCGATGATAACAAACTTTTTTTTCCGCAAAATGGAAGAACTTAACTTGCATGACATGTGGTTTTTACAAGACGGTGCAACATGCCACACAGCACGCGTAACAATGGACCAATTGAGAGGCGAGTTCGGTGAAAAACTTATTTCACGTTTGGGGCCGGTCAATTAGCCGCCTAGATCGTGCGATTTAACGCCTCTAGCATATTTTTTGTGGGGCTATTTTAAGGCTCATGTCTATAGCGACAAGCCCGCTTCGATTGACGCACTGGAAGCCAACATTGAAGCATTTATTCGTGAGATACCGGCCGGAATGTTAGAAAGAGTATGCCAGAATTTGACTAAGCGGATGGAGGCGCAGTCGCGGCCAACATTTGCATGAAATAATCTTCAAACATTAAATTAAATCGACCGTACTATCGATTCAAATAAGGATTTCATGAATTTTTCTGAATTTTATGTGTTTTTTTTTTTTTTAATTTCCGATAGTTCTTAAAAAATCACTCGTTACTAAGTTCTTTTGTACAAATCTGGAAATAAATAGATCGAGCTATTATAGAAATAAACTACCACAAATCCAAAGTAAAATGCACGACTGGATCGCACGAACTTGCTCTTATCTAAAAGTGCTTTGGAATTTAAGATACATTTTATAAATATAAAACATATATTTAATGAGATAATAATGCTCAAATGCATAAAATGGCCGTCTGATTTCTAGAAAAGTATGAATTTATGCAAACAAACTTTAAAAATCGTTTTATTATTAAATATATTTTTTATATAAGAAATTTCTTTAAAATTTTACAGAAAAAAAAAATGTGGGATGCGAATTTTAAGTATTTAATAATACTGACTTTAGAAAATAATTTCAAAAAATAATCGTTCATAGGTTTTGAAGATATTGATTTAAAAAAAAAAAATTTTTCAAAGAAAAAAAAAACAAATATTTTTTTCGAATATTTTTATATACAATATTATTTTAAACTTAAGTGGAATGCTGCTGAAAATTGTTGGTAAAAATCCTTAGAGCCGTTAGTGAGAAAGTTGAAAATCAAAAAAATACCGTTCTATGACAGGTACCGTTAATAACATTTTGCCCCAAAATTTTGTTTGACCAACATATAGCACATGTCCATAATTTCACACTTAATTTTTACTTGCGACTTATAGGTACTATAAGGCAAGTTATGCATTCGTAAAAAAATCGAACTCGAGATTTTGATCAAAGTTGACATTACGATGATAGCGAAGACCAAAAAAGTGGGTCTCGAAATTCTGTCTGTCTGTCGGCTCGACTACAGCCTAAACGGCTCGGCCGATTTTCTTCAAACTTGGTAGATATGTGTTTTAATTTTTTTTTTTGCAAAAGCTCCTCCAAAGTTTGAATATTATAACATATTCAAATTATCAATTTTTTTTTTTTTGGGTTTTTAAAAAAAAATTCAAAATTTTTTTTTGGAAACTCAATATTTCGAAAACCTTATCCTCGATTTTTTTCAAACTTGACAAATAAAAGTTTCTTAACATAATCTACAAGATTTGAGAAAAAAAAAATTTGTTTTATCTAAAACTAACGATACCTTCCATACAAATTTTAAAAAATGGTTTTCGAAAATCGTACTTTTCTCGAAAACGGTTCCGAGAATTTCCATAAAATTTTTTTTCTTTTGATCAATCTTTACGATCTATAATTTAATAAAAAAAATTTGAAATCTAGATATTACTGACTGTACCTACCATAGAACGGTTTTTTCGAATTTTTGATTACTCATTATCAGCATAACGGATTTTAACGAAATTTTTTATAAAGAAGCTCCTAAAAAGTTTAAAAAACATTGCATTTAAAAACTTAAGAAAAAATATTTTTTCAATTTAAAAAAAAAAGAAGTAATTTTTTTTTTAAAAATTCGATATCTCAAGAAGGGCTTAGTATTTTTTTGGAACTTAGACTTTTATTCGTACAATAATAAAAACTTAAGGTTGGCGTTCCAAAATTTTTTCTTAAAAATGTTTTAAAAATTTTGTACATAAAAGCTTATTTTTTTAAGGAACCACTGCAACGACTTATAATTTTTGTTCCTGCATAAATTCATATTTGCATAGCATTCTGTTTTTATCTCTTACTACTAAAAGAATTTAAAAAATTCATTTTATCCTTATGAACAGTTTTCTTTAATAACATCCGTTTTTAAAATTCCTAGTCTATTACATAGGAGCAAGTTCGTGCGACCCAGTCGTGCATTTTATTTTTTTCGAAATCGTTAGAGCCGTTTTCAAGATAAATGAGATTTTTCATTACGTGTGTATGGGGGGTTTCAATTTTTCCTCTAGGGAATCACCGATGACCCTTAACTACCGAGATTGAAGAAAATAGAGCCAGTAGTTTAGGCTGTATGGAGAGGTTTTAGTGTACTAAATTTTTCTTAAATTTTTTTCAAAAAAAGTTGATACGTAAATGGTTAGTATTTACTAAAATACATTCTAAAATGTAATTTAAAAATTTAGTCATGTATCCATTTTCAAGATATTGAATTTTCAAAAAAACATTTGTTATTTTTTTTTTTCTTAATCCAAAAACTATTTTTTCGAAAAATATTTTAAATTTTAATGTTTAAAATGCAAAGGAGCTCCTGCATAAAAATTTTGGCTGAAATCGCTTGAGCCGTTGATGAGATATTCGAAAATCAAAAAAACCGTTCTATGACAGGTACCCCTAATAACATTTCCCCCCAAATTTTTTTTTTACCAAACCATAGTCCATGTCCATAATTTCACACTTAATTTTTTTATCGAAATCAGTAGAGCCGTTTTCGGGATAAATGAGATTTTGCATTACGGGTGTATGGGGGTACCGTTAGTTTTGGAGCTAAAAGAAATTTCAATTGTTTCTCTAGGGAATCACCGAAGACCCTTAAGTACCGAATTTGAAGCAAATAGGTCCAGTGGCTTAGGCTGTAGATCAAGGTACAGACACACAGACTGACAGACGGAATTGCCGGACCCACTTTTTTCGTCTTCGCTATATTATCGTACTTTGATCAAAATCTCGAGTTCGTTTTTTTTTCCAAATGCAGAACTTGCCCTATAGTACCTACATACATATATCGCAAGTGAAAAGTAAATTTTCTCAAAGAAGTAAAACTCATATTTCTATTTTAATGAAATTTTTAGCGAACAACTGCAAACATTTTCCTTAAATCACTTGTAAAAAGTTTAAGCAAAATCTCTAGACTCGATTTCGAGGATATTGGAAAACACAAAATCGTTTAACAACAGCTAGCAGTTCTTGATGAGCTAAAAGAAAATTCACATTTTTATTTTGGGAATGACAAATCGTAGAAAATTTGAATCAAGTCGGTTAAGCCTCTTCGGCTCTAGCTCGGTGTAAGGACCGGCTTGCGGATGCTTTGAAGGAAATCACTTTGTCTCATGAACTTCTCAACCATAGTAGCAGTCGTTAAGTTTGATTAAATTCAATTCTTGCACTTAAGATGAAGTAAAAAACATAATATGATAAAAAAAATCATGCGAACCTTATTATTTTCTCTCCTAAAACTTCTCCCCCATTGAAAGGTCAACAAAAAAAGGTCTCGTAAATGTTGTGTGATTCGACAGAATGTTGTACGCTTCAAGTAATTTCCGCCTTCAAATCATAAACTTTCAGGCGCACAAAACTCCAAATAAAAATAACAAAGTTTGCAAAAACAAAAAAGTGAAAAAAAAATTCTTCACATTTTTCATTTTGCCTTCGTCCGGTTAAAAGAAATAAAAACAAATCAATTTTCATTTTTCATGCCGTGAACACATTTTTCCAAATGATTTAATTTTTCACAGAACGAATAACAAATTTTATGTATAAGTTATGAGGAAAAGAAAAAACTAATAAAGGAAAACAAACAGTCCTTACGGAGAAAAAGGTCAAAGTGTAATTTATTCCTTAGAATTTCGAAGGAATAAGTGGTTGCATAAGAAAGGGAAGTGTTGATTTTATTTGAAGATATGTGAACTTCTAGAGGAAAGGTTAAGGTGTGTCATGATAAAATTGACAAAATAAATATAAAACAAATACAAACACTAGAACAGAGCAAAGGTTGGTAGAACTAGCTGATAACTACTCGAGACTTTGGAGAAAAAAAAATTAAAAAATATTTTAACAAATAACATACAACGGAAACTGTTCTAAGTCTTCAAACCTTCAACGCAGTGTTATTAGAGTTTCTTTGAATCTTCAAAATCCACCATATTATATAGTACTACGAGTTTCACCAAAATCGTTTAAGTGATTTTCGATAAACAAAACAAAATATTCGAGAGTTAAGAGTCACTTTTTTTTTATAATTTGCGAGTCCTTGAAATGCGAGCGTTTAGGAAAGTTGGAGAGTACGAGTATTTAAAAGAAGATGCCGATGCACATTGGATTTGAATATCTGAACATCGCAAAGGGAGGGAAATATTGGACCTGATAAAGCATTAAGGAAAGACTCACCGAATTCAATAGAACGTGTGGAATCGGGCTCAAGGGTAAACTCATGTGCATTCCCTGAAGCGCGAGTGTTACGGGGAAATGGTTTAAAGAGAAGAATGCAACTGGCTATTTTACTGGAACACTGCACATGAAGATGGCCGTGATAAAGGGTATTTGAATAAGGGCGGCTAGATGTTTCAATGGAGTAAAACAAGGTATGAACAAATTTCCTTGTTTTTATTTCATAAGCTCATGTATGCCATTATGTATGGAATGTGACAAAGCCTAAGTGCCCTGTTCGGCTTCTTACAGTAGCACGAATCCATGTGGTCAAATTTTGAATGACTCTTCCGCATAGATCCTTCTTAATTCGAGCGATGGCCTGTGATATGTTCACGTCGATTGTTACTTACTCGCATACATCTGTGACTTCAGGTAACTTAACCCCGCGGATTAAAATAGCATAACCTTGGTGGCCATTTCACGTCAACCTTTGTAAGAGATAAACTTACTCTGCTGTATGGTACGTAGTTTAGGTTCATATGGTTCAATTGGGGCCACAAGAAATTGGATATCATCGTTCTATAGCGCTCGCTATTGACAGATACCCCCTCACCAACGAACCTATGATGCTGTCGGCCCAAAAACTACATCAAACGGTTACTATTTGAGGATGCGTTGTTACATATTGGTGAGCCTTGTGTGGGTTGGTGTCGTCCCATATACGGAAATTTTGCTTATCAACGTAGCCATTCTTCCAAAAATGCGGCACATCTCGCTAAAGATGATTTTTCGGAAAGAAATTAGAACCTCTTCGAAACGCTCTGAAGACCTATCAACGAACCAACGGCGTTGTCTATGGTCATGAATTTTAAGCTCCTGGGTCAGTTGGATCTTATATTGGTGTGGGCTCAAGTCTCGATGCGAAATTCGGCAAGTTGAAGTCTGAGAAAGCCGAGTTCTTGTGCACGACGATGAAACGACTGCCTCGAGTAATACACTGCACATGTACACTCTTGCACGGACTTCGGCGATTTTCTCGCCCGATCTTGCATTCCTTTGACGTACGAATGTTGGTTTTGTTATAGTTCTATCGTCAATCATTTTTAAAGCCATTTTTTTGGTTTCTATCCAAGAGACTCAAGTGGATTCTTGCGGAGCACGGTGCAACACTTTGTTTCATCGGAGTAAACATAAACACTAGGCTCTAAATCCAAATGCTTTTCACATCCATATCATCCGAATTGGAGCAAAAGCATTGGTAGTGGGAATCCTTGTTTGTCAATTTCCAAGAAGAACAGTTCACATAAAAATAAAATGCACGACTGGATTGCACGAACTTGCTCTTATGTAAAAGACTAAGAATTTCAAAAATGAATGTTACCAGAGAAAAACTGCTCATAAGCATAAAATTC
Source organism: Philhelius festivus (assembly GCA_963931855.1). NCBI lineage: Eukaryota > Metazoa > Arthropoda > Insecta > Diptera > Syrphidae > Philhelius > Philhelius festivus. Next base: position 49,277,564 of record OZ007557.1, on the reverse strand, counting down.
ATTTTTAAATGACTAAAACAACTCCTTTAGTAGTTGGAGCTAAAAACAGGATGCCATGTGATTCAAGCAAATATAAGCTTATTCAAGAACAACAATTATAATTCTTTCTAGTGGTTTCTTAAAAAATAAGCTTTTAAATGCAAAATTTTTAAAACATTTTTAAGACAAATTTTGGTACGCCAATTTAAAGTGTTGATTATTGTTCGAATAAAAATTAAATTTACAAAAAATAATTTGAAATATCAAAGTTTCCAAAAAAAAAATTTACAGTTTTGAAATGCAATGTTTTATAAACTGTTTAGAAGATTCTCTATAAGAAAATTTCATTAAAATCAGTTATACAATCAGTTATATCCTGATTAAAAATTTTTGTTTTATTAAATTATAGGTCGTAAAAATTAATAAAAAAAAAATATTTTAGCAAAATTCTCGGAACCGTTTTCGAGAAAAATACGATTTTCGAAAACCATTTTTTAACATTTGTATGGAGGGTAACGTTATTTTTAGGTAAAATACATTTTTTACTCTCACATCTTGTTACTTATGTATAGAAACTTTTATTTTTCAAGTTTTAAAAAAATCGAGCATGGGGTTTTTGAAGAAAAAAGTTTGAATTTTTTTTTAAATCCAAAAAAAATTGTTTGAAAATTTGAATACGCAATAATATTCAAACAAACCGAAAATAACTGATTTTTTGAAATTTGTTTTCAATCATTTCTTAGCTTTAACTAAATGATTTGTTTTGAATTTTTTTTTTAAATCTGTAAGACAGTTTTTGATTAAAAAATATTTATAAAATTAAAAAAAAAAAAAATCCTATGGCAAGTACCGTTATTTTTGGTCTTAAAAAAAAAGAAAAAAACTTATGTGGGGGTATTTAAAAACGATATTGACCAAGTTTAACAAATGAAAATCGGCCGAGCCGTTTAGGCTTTAGTCAGACAGATAGTAGAAGGAAGTTTAGGAAAATTCAGGCAATGCAACTCCATTGCACCATTAATATTAGGGTATGTTCATTGTTCAATCCTCCGGCATGCACCTACGGCAACAGTTTTCTTGGGCAACAGAATAAAGCCAGATCGAAAACTGTACGATATTTTCAGATTTATGTTTTAACAAAATTATTATCTGGTTTCCGGTTTGCTTGCATTCACAATGACATTTGATAAATTGGCCAATTGTCGGAAGTGTGTTGATTAAACCGTGAACTGCCGTATTTTTCTTTTGCTCAGTTGAATGTGAGGTGTTAGAGTATCTGCTAACCATTAGTGTTAATGTAGGCCACAGACTAAACTTAAAATAGGGACATGAAGTTTACCCGGGCAATGTCGGTCGTGGACAAGTAGTATTAATTAAATTACAAAATTTAAAATCAGACAAAAAACATGTTTTTTTTTACGGACAATTTGCTGAGTGGTTTTAAAAGTTTTGAGCCGCTTGAACACCTTTTGGTTTCATTTGAATTAGATATACCTTGCTTCAGTTCCGACATCTGGCGGTCATTTAAAAAAAATACCATCAGCCATTTTAAGAAGTACAAAAATTCTTAAAATTAAAATAATAGCTGAACGATTTTTTTTTTCAGTTTTAAACTGCGATGCAAGATGCCTGACGCATATTTTAAAAATTTAAAAAAAAAATCTTAAAATTATTAAATAAGAATGGGTTTATTATAAAAGTGGATGTCATAGTACCCTGATTGCCAAGCAAATCACATATAACAAACTTTTCTTTATCAAGTGAGATAAATAGGGACAAAACTCAAAGACTAAACAAGTGGGCGTGGCCGTGGGCGAATTTAACTGAAAACCACTTTATACCCTATTCCGCCACAATCAACAACAAACTCTGAGTTGTCACCCATTCGTTATTTCTCCGGAGACATATGTATTAATCAGCACAATTGGTTGAGCGACTTGAAAGAGGATGAGACTCTTTGGTACAGAGGAGTTTTTTTGCGGAACAAACAGAACTATAAAGATAAAAAGTTCGAATAGACATATAATAAACTTGGCAAAATATTTACGTCTACCTGCTCGTAAGAATTTGTATATCTTCGCGAATACTAAACACACGCCATGTGTCCGCGCCTGATTTTTAAAACACACCTACTTAAGACTTACAAAATGAGTTGATTCCTTAATTGCATCTCTTAAAACTGATTGATTTAATAATAGATTTATGTACTCGTATATTGAATTGTGAATTTAACCGTATCCGCAAACCATGCCATTAATTAATCAAGTACAGAAAATCAAAATCCCAACTTGTATATTTTCTATGCCCAAGGTATATGATTCAAAATTTATTATCTGATGGTCAATATTGCTTGTTTCAATTAAATTCGAATAAGAAAATAATCATAAACACTCAAAATATTCATTCTACAAACATTTTACATCGTAAAATGAGATATTTATTTAGATACCTTAAGGCAGATAAACATCTTATTTCTATCCCATAACACAGGATTTAAATGCAATTTATCATTATTTTATGGCATGTTGAGCTCTCAAATAAATTGATTGCGATATAGATACTCGTAAATTGCTTGGCGATTTTGTGCGACTTGAGCAGATCAATTCTTCAAGTGTTTTGCCAACTTTGACTGGATATAAATCTTTGATGGTATTAAACCATAATTTATTCAATGTAGAATTTTTATATTAATAAAATGTGTGTTTCATAGTAAATTGACCAGTTTTTATGATATTGCGAACGAATGGAGAAAAAAATATCAAGAATTAATAATATTTGTGCTTGAGATATTGGTGAAGTACTGGTTTCGGGATGAAAACAAATTCGTATTAAGGATGTCTCAAGAGATTTTAATGGAATTGGATTTTCGTTAATTGGCGAAAAATTCAAATAACAGAAACAAGTTTTTGACTATATTGGAGCGAATTTCCTTAGATTTTTTTATAATGTGAGTGAACTAAAGGGGTTTTGACTACCCTTGAAATGTTAAACACATTGCAAGCGTTAGAAAAATAGATTTAAGAGGAGCCAGATCAAAACCGATGACAGTTTTGGCGACGTCTTACGAGGGCAGCCCAATAAGTGCTTAGCCTCACCGCCCGATGGTGCCAGTATCGCAAGAGAGATTTACTATCGTCTGGTACATTCTCTTAGATGGCTACTGTCAAAATTTCAGTCGAATCGGACTCGTAGTTTTGTTTTGACCATGTGTGGAAGCAGGCTTGTCTGCGAATTTTAGAAAAATGGAAAAAGATCAATATCGGTCGGTGATTCGATTTTTGTTTTTAGAAGAGAAATCGCGAAGCCAAATAAAAGAGCGCTTGGATGCTGTGTACGATGACTCTTCTCCTTCGATGGCGACCGTCAAAAATTGGTATAACGAGTTTCAACGTGGTCGCACATCGATTTTTGATGAGTCCCGCCCAGGTGCCCCGAAAACGGCTTCAGGATAACGTGTCAAAAATCCACGATCTCGTATCGGCAGATCGCCGAGTGCAGGTACCTACGTGAGATAGCTGGTCATGTTCTGCATGAAATGTTGGGCACGAGAAGGTTGCCGGCGCGATGGCTGCCGCATTTGCTCACTCTAGACAACAAGCGCAACCGTAAGACCAAAGGCCAAATTGGTCGAATTGCACTACGAACTCTAGCCCCATTCACGGTATTCTCAAGATTTGGCCCCGTGCGACTTGTTTTTGCTTGCAAGCTTGAAAAAATCATTCGGCAGACAGAAGTATGAGTCGAATGAAAAGGTCATCGCGAGCCGCCACGGAGGCCTATTTTGCAAACCTAGAGAAAACCTATTTTTCGGATGGGTTAAAGAAGTTGGAGTGCATCGAGCTAAGAGGAGACTACTCGTATGTTGCGAAATAAATCGCCACTTTGCCGCATTTGAAAAAAAAATCGAACTCGAGATTTTGATCAAAGTTGACATTATGATGATAGCGAAGACGAAAAAGGTGGGTTCGGCATTTCCGTCTGTCTGTCCGTCTGAAGTCTTTTCATCAAACTCGGTATTCAAGGGCCTTTGTGATTCCCTAGAGGAAAAATTGAATTTTTTGTTTTTAGCTCCAAAACTAACGATATCCCCCATACACCCATAATACAAAATCTGATTTAACTCGAAAACGGCTCTAACGATTTTGATACAATTGATTTGAAAAAATGTTATTAACGGTACCTGTCATAGAACCGATTGTTTGATTTTCGACTTTCTCATTAAAGGCTCTAAAGATCTTAAAAATGTTTTTTTAGCAGGAGCCCCCTTAAGTTTAAATTAATATTGTTTATGTATAAAAATATTCAAAAAAATATTTGTTGGGTTTTTTGAAAAAAAAAAAAAACATTCTCAAGCTTTTTGAAAATTGAGCTAAAAATAAAATCGAGTTCTTCACTAAAGAATGTTTGTCAGAGTCCCAACATGATTTCATATTAGGATGGTCTACTGTCACAAATTTAAGTAGTTGTTTCTTCGTCATATGTCGTGAATACAATTGAAGATAGATGTCAAGTTGATGTAATTTATACTGACTTTAGCAAGGTATTTAATTCGGTTGATCACAATATTTTATTAAAAAAGTTTGGCATCAGCTATGAAGCTCGCACGGACCTTGTTGTGTTCGATAGAGACAGTGTGAACGCTTAGGGCGCCTAGCACGTAACTTGATACGATCGAGTTAGGTCGATACAATCTATGTCTATATGCGACTTTCAAAAGGAATTCCATTCATCTGTACATATAGTATTTACAGCTGCCACAGTGCGCCGCTTATAAAGCGATAAGGTGAGAAGCAAGAACTTTGAGGGCCGATGTTGAATGTGAACCACACCTAAACGTCAAGTTTTTTTCTGCATTTCATTTGACATTTCTCGATTTCAGACTAACTCAATTTGAACCATGGAAAAATACACAATCGAGCAACGCGTTAAAGTTATTCAGGCTTATTATGAAAACGGGTGTTCAAATCAAAATTTCAAATCGTGCAAAAATTTGAGCAAACCGCGTTTGTAGGAGATGTGAAAACACCAGTGCATGCTGGTACAGCTCGTACTGCAGAAAATATTGCTGCTGTTCGCGATAGTGTGGCTGAAGAGCCGTCCACCTGAACTGGTCGTCGGGCCCAACAATTGCACCTCTCACGCTCGTCGTTGATGAACATTATGCATAAGGACTTGCATTTACACGCTTACAAGATGCAATTGACTCAAGAACTAAAGCCTCTTGACAATTTCAAGCGTCGTCAATGGTCAGAATGGTGGCAAGAAACGGCAACAGTGGATGATCAATTTACGAAGAAAATCATCTTCAGTGATGAGGCACATTTTCACCTCATTGGATTCGTCAATAAGCAGAATTGCCGCATTTGGGCGAATGATAAAATCCAAGACTGATTGTCCAAACAAATGCACCCACAAAGAGTGACTGTTTGGTGCGGTTTATGGGCTGGCGGCATCATCGGGCCGTATTATTTCCAAAATGAGGCCGGTCAGGCAGTTACTGTGAATGGTGTTCGCTATCGTGAGATGATAACGAACTTTTTATGGCCCGAATTGGAAGATATGGATGTGGACGATATGTGGTTTCAACAGGACGGTGTCACTTGCCACACATCTAACGAAATAATGGCTCTTTTGCGCGACAAATTCAATGGCCGTGTTATCTCACGTGGTGGCGATGTCAATTGGCCGCCAAGTTTATGTAATTTGACTTACCGTTGGACTTATTTCTTTGGGGTTATTTGAAAGAAAAGGTGTACGTCGATAAGCCAGCAACAATTCAAGAGCTTAAGGATGAGATAATTCGGCATATTAACGGCATAGAATCTCAATTATGCCTCAGCGTCATCAAAAATTTGGACCATCGGATGGAGGTGTGCCGCCGAGGTCGTGGCGGCCATTTGGCAGATATTATTATTACCAATATTATCATAATAAAAAGGAATGACAATTATTTCCTAAATAATTTGTCTTTTATTCAAAATCAACATCGGCCCTTAAAATTTAACCAACCCTTTAGATACCCTAAAATTATACTGGGAGGAAAGCAAAAAAAACTTTTAGTTTTTCGTTCGTTATCGATTTTTTGTGTCAAATACACAACTCGCATGTAATCCCATTTTAAGCTATCTTCCTAATGGAACTACAAGCTGGTCTTACTCTAATGCAATGCACATCGAATCTAATTATAACGACATTACTAAAATTCCCAAACGACTCCCGCACTAATCACCCAAAATGGTTTTCATCGATTAAATAATTATTTCAATAATTCATCATCAGATTTCCAATTATATTTATTTGTATTGATCTATTGGAGAAGTCTCTCCGTAAAAATTGGAAGCATTATATTCCAATCCTCCCCAAAGGTTCATCTAATTGACAAAGCCTTGTGCATTTGATTGAATTCCATTCACAATGCGAAATACCTAGAAAGCTTATAACTGCTACAATATGGCTCGAACATCAACACTATCCTGCCAACAAGTCATCACAACGGTAACCGCATCATGCAGACAGGCGTTTTCTATAAGCGTACTCAATTATACAAACGAAATTATTGTTCTAATTTTATTTTCATTAATTCATCCCCACAATACAAAACAACAAAAATCCAAAAAACACACAAATTAATATGTGGAGGCGAAAACAGTTTTGTTGATTTTATTATAATTGTTTTGTCTTTGTGAAATCATTCTGCGGGGAATCAATAAAATTTGATTGCTTCATTAAGCATTTTTTCTGTCTGTGGTTTTAATAATAATTCTTAGAAATAGAAATGTGTTCCTATAGCTAATCCAAAGCTGTATTATTTTCTTTTATTATTTTTGAGGGGTTGTTTATTTTAAAATTTGTTTATTCTGTTCATGGATCAATGATCGCAAAATTGACAAGAAAACACAATATTTTTGAGTTAAGGGTACACGATTGGACAGAAGCCATGAATCTGTTTGTTTCGGACTTTGATATTATTTTTATTTTTTTTTATCTCACAGTAAACATGGATTTGTAAGAGTGGAACGATTTAAGTTTCATGGTTTCTTATAGCTTCTAGAAGAAAAGATGGTTGTTGCTTTGGATTATTGACAACAACAAAAATACTAACTTGTAGTTCCTTGTGATTTGCAAGAGACATGCAGGCAAGCCATAGGGCTGCACATCGAACATGTTTAGTATGATGGTAAGACCCACCATTACCGAACTGTCGATATCTAGGAAAATCCAAGAAAGAGTGCAAGGACTCACGGAAGCATTGGGAGCCTGACCTACCGCAGCTATGGAAGTTGTCCTCCATCTATCCTCTCTCCACGATGTCATCGGAAGTTCGGCAATGGAAGCTATCATGAGATTCTGAAAGGAACTGGGACGGGCAAAATTTATTGGTCAAAGGGAAAAAGACTCAACCAGCAGGTCCACAGTACCAAATCTTCTTGGCAACCCAAGAGATGGTATAATTAAAAAACTTTTTTATTGAGCTGAGCTACAAAAAAGATTGGGTAGGAGAGGAAATACTCGTAAATTACACCCTTGAAACAAAACCATAAAGTGGTACAATGATGGATCGCGAACAAGCGAAAGGACTGGTGCAGAATCTTTGGGCTTAGAACTAAACTTTCCATGCTGATGGGGCAGTCCACCAGTATTTTTCAAGCGGAGCTACACGCCATAGGGAAATGCATAGATGGTAATCTCGAAAGAAGCCCCATAACCCGAACTTTGCCATCATGTCAGATAGCCAAGCGGCACTCGAGGCACTGCGGTCCTAGGCCATCTGCATAAACAGTCTGAACGAACTTGGAAAACAGAACATGGTCCTACTTCATTGAGTTCCTGGTCACGTATGTGTTAAGGAAAACGAGGAAGCAGACTTCTTAGCAAAAATTCCTTTAAAAGGGCCTGAGCCTTTTTGCGGGATAAGAGAATACGTAATCAAAAACAAAATCAACCAAAAAGAGGAGGCAAGAATATCCAAGAACTGGTAAAAACACCCAAGGCTAAAGGCAAGCGAAACTCCTACTGTGCGATTACAACCAAAAAGGTTCCACCAACTACATCAGATTAAATAGGAACAACCTAAGAATAATAGATGTTAAAATCCTAATTCACCTATGAAGCTATGAGAGACATTATGGAGGCTTCCCTTAGCCTTACAACTGGAATGACTAAAGTTGCCGATCAAAAAAGTCAACGTGATTCATTCCCTATATCCCGAATCACGTTGACGTTATTTGGCACTTTAGTCTGTCTTCAGTAAAGATCGGCACTTTAGCAATTCCAGTTGTTAGATTTAGGGAAGCCCTCATAATATCCCTCATAGCTTCAAAGGTGAGATAGAAACTTTACATGGCGATCTTGTCAAATTAACATGACCTACAACAAAGGAGAATTAGATGAACTCTTTGAGAATTTGAATAGCTCTTACTATCCGGGGCAACCATCACTAGAAGTCCCCGTTTATAATCCTACACCGAAAAACGCTGCTCCTCGACAATTATCAATAGAAGATTACAAGAACAGGCAGCAGCTTTGTCAACAAAGCCGAGGAACATTAGAGACACAAAAACAAAAAAAAGAGAGAAAGAGGTGGCCGTAAGGACAGAATATCTGGATTTCACCCAGAAGGCCCGGGTAAGAGGTGGATGTGGATGAAAACTGAGAGTATTATACTAAAGGTTGTTGGCTATTGCAATAGAATATATTGTACCAACGGCCTGGGATATAAACAGAATGCGAAATATAGGGTCTTGTGAATAAGAAAAAGTTAAAAGTTTTTTGGAGGAAGCTAAAGCCAACTAGTCATACCTTTTACTAGCAGCTAAAGCTTGACAGTTCTAGCTTAATCTTTGTTTTATGTGAATAAAAAAATGATAACGCAAAATAGCTTATGCTAGAAAATTCTAGCTTAAGCTGTTCGTTTTTTATTCACATGTTTCGACTAGGTAGCTTTACCTAGAACTGTACATGTATGACCGAAAGGAAGGTTGTTTGGCACAATTTGTTATCTGTTCTATAGGGCAAGTATTGGTTTCGGGCAAAAATGTTTTTATCATATATATTTAATTAACAACCTGCACAAGTTTTTAGTACCTGCTTCATAGAATACTGAAAATAAGATCTGGTCAAAACTTTCTAGACAGGTCGAAAAAATCTTGAAATTTTTGTAGCTTGAACTATAATATTCTAGTTTAAGCTATTTTTATTCACACAAATTTAAGCTTAAGCTTGAAAAACAAGCTAAGACTAAATGAATTTAGCGTTGGCTATTACTAGAAAACATCTTTAACTAGCTAGCTTAAGCTTTTTTTTTATTCACAAAGCCCAATGTTAGGTAAGTATTGCATATGCACTCATAGGTTCTCTCGCTGGAAATGGAAATTTAGATGACACCTAGGTTTTCTTGGTGTAGTAACCAGTGCCACTTGTAGATTATACAATTTCTATAAGAAACACCAGACCACATACTAGGAAAATGTTGTCAACTCATCCACCAAAGGAAAATCTATCTGGGATGATATTAGTAAGAAGAGGACGACCTACCCTCAGTGAAGTTGCCCCAAATGCTCGAATTTCTGGGATCAATAGATTTGGAAGAATAAGCATAAGATCAGCAAGTTCATCCAGATTTGGGTTAGGGTACAATAGATCTCTAGGACGCAGTGTAGGACCCCCAATGTAATTCATTCATATAAATATTTTGTAGTCGGTCTTCTTGATCTACATAAAGAGTGGAGTTCCCGTTGAAGTTGTGGTAATACCTTTGGACTATCACACCGGAATGCAATGTTTGATTACCAAGGATTGCTACCTTAAATGTGCTTGCTCTCTTAACGGTTAGTGCCAGTGGCGTAGCATGGGTGGGGCGGAGGGGGCGACCCGCCCCGGGCGGCAAAATGTTGCCGGTGAATTGGATAGAGTAGAGATCATATGTACACCAGACATCTCCCACAAAGACCAAATGAGCCAGGTTCTGCGATACGTACATACCGAAGGAGAAAAGGTCGCCGTGGTAGAATCTTTCATCGAACCAAAAGGAAAAAATGCAGAAGATCTCAGTACCCATATAATCGCAAAGATAACATCAGACTGACTGGACATATAGAACTTGACAGGCTTATAACAATGCTGCCACAATGTCAGGGATCCATAATGGAGTTCAAGCCCGGATTAAAGCACTGAATCCGAAAGCTACATTCGTTGCATGCACAAACCACTCACCCAACTTGGCTGGGGTACGCGCTGCTTCTGAATCAGTGAATTCCGTGACGTTTTTTGGACCTCTGGAGAAGCTATTTGCCTTCTTTTATGCATCAACTGCTCGGTGGAACGCTTTGGTTGCCGTCCCATGTCAAGAAGCGAAACGCGTCACTGAAACGCGCTGGAGCGCTAGACATGAAGCTGTAAAGACGCTTAAAAATAAGTTTGAGGAAGTTCTTGAGGTACTGGAAGAATTGACGGATTCATCTCAGACTTCCGAAATAAGATCGGGAGCCAGTCTTCTTCTGACAGCCATGCAGTCATTCAACTCTCTCACTTTTTTGGCTTTTGGGCTGCAGTGCTACCTGAAGTAGATGACGCACAGATTTACCTGCAGCAACGAGGACTGAGTGTGGGTAAGTGTGCTCAGAAATTCTGTGCTTTAAAAGCTGTCCTAGTGGAGATCAGAGACCGTTTCGTCCAAGCCGCAATCGACTTTGCTAAGACTCTCTGCGAAAAACTCGGAATCGAACGAGAAGAATTCGCAGGAAAAAACGCATGCATGGCGATGAATCCGCAGATGCAGCTTTGTCTCACGAGCAGGAACTCCGTCGAGACAATTTAATATTTGATAAGATCATTCAAGAAATGACGACTCTATTCCAGCAAGTTCAAGAAATAGCGGACAAGTTCGGATTTTTGACGCCACCGAAACTTCTGGACAGCACGTACGATTGTGATCTTTCCCATGTATTAGAAGACATCGACAAGGACGAGTTTCAGATGGAGCGAAGGCGTCTATATAGGGGCAAAGGACTACTGGAGCTCCTCCAGTTCATTCAAAAACTGGATCTGGAAATTTCGGTTCCAAATATAGTTATCTCGATTCGTATATATTTGACTTTGGCAATTAGTGTCGCTAGTTGTGAGAGAAATTTTTCGAAGTTGAAGCTAATCAAAAATTATCTCAGATCCACTATGAGCTCCACTACACTATCAAACTTGGCTATATTGTCGATTGAACAAGAATTCAAATATTGATTTTGACAAAGTTATTTTTTACTTCTTTGCTCGTAAGGCCCGTAGAATGCGTTTGTGAAACCGCTGATCCTATTTTACCTTCAACAAAAGATACCTCATTGCCTGTGAAATGATGTAACGAAATTAATTTTAGTTAAGTATTGAATGTGGGCGGCAAAATGGGTCTCCCGCCCCGAGCTCCGAGATGGCACGCTACGCCATTGGGTAGTGCTTCTTGCAAGGAGGTGACAAATCCTCCAAGAATATTTTTTGTCGCAAACAAAGGAAATATTAAAGTAACTGGGAACAAGACATCTGCATATCCCCTCCAAGCTACGATACATTACTTTTTACAACCAGTCAACATTTAATTCCACTCCGCCCTTTATCACACTGTGGTTAGAATTTCAAATTAAACTATTAGCTAAGTATAGGCCCTTCAGATTTTACATAAGGTTGTGTTATTTTGGCATAGATTTTACCGATACATTCATGACTTAACGAGTCTATGTTGCGATTTTACTTTGCTTCGGTTACGATTTCACAGAATTCCTCCCTTATTTAAGCAGCTTTAGCTGCAATTTTACTTGGTTTTTTCATTGATTTTAACAACTTCGCGTGCGATTCTATAGGATTCTTCCGTGATTTTACTAACTTCGGCTGGGAATTTACCGGATTTATTCAAAATTTACCAGTTTCAGCTGCGATTTTACCGCTTTCGTCTGTGCTCTTTTCACCTGCGATTTTACCGAATATTTCCGTTGATCTTATCAACTTAGGATGCGATTTAACCTGATTTTTCCGATGCTTTTACTAACTTCGAGTGCAATTTTACCGAATACTTCCGTGATTCAATGAGCTAAGCTTGTGGTTTTACCAGATTTTGTTGCGATTTTACTGGATTCCTCCGCTGCTTTGAGTAATTGCGGGTCCGATTTTAACGAATTGTCCGCGATTTTACCAGCTTTGACTACAATTTTACCAGATTCGTTACAAGTTTAGCTGCAATCATACCTGATTGAACCGTGATTACCAGTTTCAGTTGGGATTACTCCAATCATTGGTGATTACCAAGAGTATCATATTCAGCAGTAATTAAGAAAACCATGGTTCGATCCCGAAAACCAAGAGTTTGTTTTACTTTCTTACCTTAATTAAACAAAAGACTATATATAACATAAATTACCTTAAATTCAAATAGTTGCAGAAAGGGTAAAATTATCTGAAAAGGGAGGTATTAATGCTATTTTTGCATTACTTGCTAAAAGCTGATGAACAATGACAGTATCAGCCAAACGGCGGCGTTGTAGGAAGTATGTATTAAGTATACACATAAGAAAAAAACCAAGGAAACTAACTGAATAACTTCCAGAGTTTCTTTGCATATTCGAGAAGAGTTAACACAAGAGTCCAGTAATTCCTTAGACCCCATAGTTTCACAAATCCGACTGGAGAGTGAAAATAAAAATGTGATTCCATATCAGAGATGACTTCGAGATCCCGCATCGAACCAACCGAGAACAAATAAGATACTCGTAGGAGAGAGTTGAAAGCATTTATAAGAATAGGTGATTTGCCGTTAAGTTCAAGCACCATGTTGAAAATCGGTTTTAAACTCGTTTCGAATTAGAAAATACTTGGAGGATGATATGCAGCTAAAGATTTTTAAATAAATGGCGAGACCATATAAAGGGGTCATTTATAATATAGTTGACGTAATTGATTCTCAAAATAAAAAAAAATAGTGGCTCAAGATGGGTTCCCTGTGGGACACCAGATGTTGCAGGGATCATATAAAGTAAATTTAAAAATTAAAAATTGCTTTTAATTCGGATCCATTACGTATGATTGAATCGATGAACGTATGAGGGTTGTGATGTGAGCCTGGGGTTATTATCTTGATCAGAAAAAGCGAGATCTTATGAAAGGCTTGGTTCCAACTAATCACTTTCCATACCATCTTCGGGGGCGAATAAATTTGATAGGAGAGAAGTTCTAATAAATTAGTAGTTGTAGATCTGGGGTGGAATCGCGTAAGATGATAGTTTGATTATCAATTTTTTGATTGTCATTTTGGCTATAGCTATCTCTATCATATCAATAAAGAAATATAGATAGAGTGATTTTCAAAACGACAATCAACTAATTTATTGATCACTTTACTCTTACGCGATACGGACCCTGTCTTTACGAGTAAAGGACCCATGTTGGTTGTGTGAGACAATTTATTTATACTTTGAAACAGCATTGTGATATAGACGATAATTCCAAAAAGCTTAGGAATGCAATCAATAAACCCGTAGTTGGAGATTTATTTCTTTAGGTATTCGTAGACTGGTATTATAAAAGGGGCTTGACAAAAATGAAATGGAAAATTGTAGTCGGCAACAATCAAAATCACATCCGAAGGACTTACAGCATCAAAAATAAAATAGTTAGCGTCGACAGTTAGCTAATAAATAGGATTGCATAGCCTGGGGAAAGGATGTGATACAACAGCAGAATCATGACTTGACAGTGACAAACTTAAAAGAGCTAGAAATGTATAGGTTTTAATGAAAATTGAGTCAAAGTGATGGTGTATTGTCAATCGAATGCCACTGACAGAAGGCTCTCTATGTCAATCGAGTATCCGTCAAACTGAAAGATATTAAAATGCGAGCACAAAATCCCGATGTCATCTATGTACATTGTCAATCAGAGGGACAGATAATTTCATGATTGAGTTTATATGATTTGAAAAACAAAAAAAAAAATAAAAAAACCGTTTTAGAGAGTGGTATAGGGATAGAGGATGTATTATTGAAGCGTTTGGTGCGTGGTGGCAAATCTATTTTTTTCAAAACTGTATTCTATTTGGCGTGTAATCAGTAGATCAGAGAGAAAGATTAAACTCCGAAGTCTAAGATAGCTCCCCAGCGGCATATTCGGACGTAAAGGAGAGGAAAAAAAACAGATAATCTATTGTATCTTCGCAATAAAGGCAACATTTAGTTTACGTTTGCTAACATAATTACAGTGTCAGTAGATTTCACAGCCATGTATCAAAATCGGAATTATCAAACTCTTATCAAGAAGTAAACGTTTTTTTTCTTGAGTAAAAGACAGAGTCACTCATAATGCACAATATAAGACGTAAACTTTGCCAATAAGTCTGTTCATATGGTTGTGCCACGTTAAGAACCGATTAAAAGTCACTCCGAGATTTTTAGCAGTTTTAACATATGCGATTGGAAAATTGAAAAAATCTGATTCAAGATCAAGATTCTTTCCTGATGTATGGAAAATAAAATACACGACTGGGTCGCACGAACTTGCTCCTTTGTAATAGACTAGGAATTTTAAAAACGAATGTTATGAGAGAAAACTGTTCTTAAGGATAAAATTAATTTTTAATTCTTTTAGTAGTAAGAGACAAAAACAGAATGCTATCCAAATATGAATTTATGCTAGAAAAATAATAAGTCGTAGTAGTGGTTTCTTAAAAAAAAAGCTTTTATAAACAAACTTTTTAAAAGCTTTTTAAGAAAAAATTTTGGTACGCCAATTTGAAATGTTTGTTATTGTTGGAATAAAAATTAAATTTCCAAAAAACATATTGAATCGTTTCTGAGATATCGAATTTTCAAAAAAAAAAAATAGATTTTTTTTTCAAAAATTGTAAAAAATATTTATTTTAAAGTTTTGAAATGCAATGTATTTTAGACTTTTTAGAAGATTCTCCATAAACATTTTCATTAAGATCCGTTATGTGGATAATGAGAAATTCAAAATTAGAAAAATGGTTCTATGGTAGGTACAAGCTGTAATATCTTAATTTCAATTTTTTTTATTAAATTGAAGATCGTTAAAATTAATTGAAAGAAAAAAAAATATCAAAATTCTAGGCACCGTTTTCGAGAAAAATACGATTTTTGAAAACCATTTCTTTTTTAATTTTTTAGCATTTGTATCGTATTTTATTTTTAGGTAAAATAAAATTTTTTTTATCACATCTTGTCGATTATATTGAGAAACTTTTATTTATTAAGTTTAAAAAAAATCTAGCATAGGGTTCTCGAAATATTGAGTTTTGAAAAAAAAAAATTGAAGTTTTTTTTAAAAATTCAAACAAAATTTTTGGAAAATTTGAGTACACAATTCTATTTGTGTTTTTCGGGAGCCTTAGCAAACTCAAAATCGATTGTACCGTTTTTGAGAAAATCAAAAACAAAGAAAAAATGATTCCATGGGGGTTACCCTCAATAACCATTTTTCGGAAAAGTTTTTTCAACCATTACCTAGTTTTAACTAAATGAAATTTTTCTGTATTTTTATTTTTAAAATCTGTCGAGCAGTTTCTGAAAAAAAAAAAAAAAATATTTATAAAATTTCGAAAAAAATTCGTATGGCAGGTACCGTTATTTTTGGTCTTAAAAAAAAGAAAAAAACGTGTTAGGGGGAAAAAATTAAAAATGATATCAACCAAGTTTAAAGAAAATCGGCCAAGCCGTTTAGCCTGTAGTCGAACAGACAGACAGACAGACAGAATTGCCAGACCCACTTTTTTAGTCTTCGCTATCATCGTAATGTCAACTTTGATCAAAATCTCGAGTTTGATTTTTTTTTCCGAATACATAACTTTCCTTATAGTACCTATAACTCGCAAGTAAAAATATTGAACGGTTTTTGATATCGAATTTCCAAAATAAAATTCATTATTTTTTAGGCTTTGTAATGCAATATTTTCAAACCTATTAGAAGCTTCTCTATACAAAATTTTGTACTAGATATATTTATTTTATTGAATATTGATGGTAAGAATGTATCGAAAAAAATATTTATCATAACACTAGCAGCCGTTTTCGAGATAGATACAAATTTCGAAAACCATTTTTTGACATTTGTATGGAACCCACCATGCATACCATATATACCATTATTAGTTTTAGATAAAATAAAATTTTGTTTTTCAAACCTTGTAGATTATATTAACAAACTTGTAATTGTCAAGTATTAAAAAAATTGAGCATGTGGTTTTCTAAATACTAGCCGACCCAGCTCTCGAAATTCGAGTGCCAATTTAGATAGATAGATAGATAGATAAGATAAGATCTTTATTTACTAATATAATTACAATACAATTGCTATAATGACAATAATCTACATACACTGCATCAAAAAATTGCACGTACAGCAATTGAAAATAGACGTGTTTCCTTTATATTATGAATTTACCACCAAAGATCCTAAGCTTATCGACTTTATTCGATAAAATTATTATGTATAATAGTATATGCAACAAAACTGCAACAAAATATTAGAGTTTTGCTTCATATGTTTTTTTTTACTGTTAGTAGAATTATTCCAGGAATGCCAAAAAATTGTTCGTACATCAAACAAATGTACGTACACTGCTCTCTTCTCTAACAAAATAGAAATAACGGTTCTTTTTGAAATGTAAAATGATTACCTAAATGAAATTGGAACATGATATTGAGATATCTAAAATCTAAGCTCAGTCCGTTGTGGTGTATTGACCTATTTAATAGATTTTTTTAGTTTTGTGAAGTTTTTTTTTTAATGGAAGCTAAACATAAAAAAGTTCCTCTTGAGGTAAAAAAAAACTTATTCTTAAACTTAGAAACAATGGAAAAAGTTACGCTGAAATATCAGCAACTATTGGTAGACCACGATCAACAGTTCAATATGTTTTAAAAAATTATTTGAAAAATAAAAGTTTTGAAGTGGCTCCAGGAAGAGGTCGAAGGAAAATTTTGGATGATCATATGGAGCGGAAAATTGAAAGAATGGTAAAGGCTGATCCCAAATTAAGTGCTCCAAAAATAGCTGCTGACATTAAAGCAAATCATGGAATATCGCTTAACCATCAAACTGTTCGGAACTTTTTGCATTCAAAGGGATATAATGGTCGCACGGTTAAAAAAAAACCTTATATTTCAAAGGCAAACGTTTCAAAACGTTTGAACTATGCAAAAGCATAGGTTTTGAAAACAGATAATTTCTGGAAGAATGTTTTATTTTTCGACGAGTGCAAGTTTAACGTATTCGGGTCCGACGGTCGCAGATTTGTGTGGAGGAAACCAAACACAGCATTAGATGTGAAGAATTTGCAATCAACGGTGAAACATGGAGGCGGAAATGTTATGGTCTGGGGAGTTATGGGGTGCAATGGTGTGGGAAATTTGGTTTTTATGGATACAACAATGGATAAAAACAAATATTTACAAATTTTAAGGGAAAAATTGAAAGCCAGCGCTTTAAAAATTGGGTTAAAAGACGACTTTTTGTTAGTGCAGGACAATGATCCCAAACATTCGTCAAGGATAGTAAAAGAGTGGCTACTCTATAATATTAAATCAACATTGCCTCATCCTCCCCAATCCCCAGACCTTAATCCCATTGAGCATCTTTGGGATTATTTGGGGAAAAGGGTCCGAGAATCAAAAATTACCAATAAAAACCAACTCAAAGCCCTTATCTTGGAAGAATGGAACAAAATTTCTCCGGAAGTCACTTCAAAACTTGTTCTCTCTATGAAGAATCGCCTTCAGGATGTGATAAAAGCGAAAAGTTATCACACTCGCTACTAAAAATATGAATATAATTAAGTTTTATATCACTGTACGTGCAATTTTTTGACCTATGATTTACTATTTTGTCTAATTTTTTGTAGTTTTTTCTTTTCTATGAAGTTGTATTAATTAAGTTTGTTTTATTTTGAGTTCTACAATAATAAACAATATAAAAAAATGAAAAAAAGAATGCTTCAAAAGCTGTTTTTTTAAATAATTTAATCTTTCCTTTTGAAGAATCACCTGTACGTACAATTTTTTGATGCAGTGTATATAGCATGGCATAGCCGTCTGCCAGATTGACAATTATAATATTAAATATCTTAAGTAATTTGTAAAAAGCGTTCCTTAAATTACAATGCAATTTTCATGTAATAATTAATAACTTTTTTGGGATTGGCAACTCTGGATTGTTGACGTTTGAAAGTTTTTGTAAATAAGTGCCTTTAAATTTGTGAATATTTATAGTGTGCCAATTTATTTATTATTTATTATTTATATTTTATTGGCAGTGTTTTCAAGCAAATTTATTAAATTAAATTTTATTTTATGTAATATGCAAAGTGTTCGACAGTGCAAAAACAAAAATGACCCACAGTGTGTAAATGCGTGTCTCAAGTATATTCTGCACATCTCCGTAACTGTGGCTTTCCAACCATATAAAATTTATCGAAATCGGTTAAATACTTTTGGAGAAAAGTGTACCACAAAAAACATGTTTGCCGTTTTATTATATGATTAAGTATTGAAAAAAAAGAAAATTTTGAAATCCAAAACAAATTTTTTTTGAAATGTGATCACACAATACTATGTAAGCTTTTAGGGAGCTTTAGCATAAGAAAAATTACTAAAATCGGTGGTACCGTTTTTGATAAAATCAAAATAATATAAAAATGGGTATCATAAATATGCATTGTTTAGAGAAAAAAAAATTCAAGCTTTAACTTGATGAGATCTTTTGAATTGTTTAACTTGTGGAACAGTTTTTGAAAAAAAAAAAAAAAATATTTATAAAATTTGGAAAAAAAAATTCTTATGGTATTTACCGTTATTTTTGGTCCTAAAAAAATCCTGTGGTACGAAAATTTACAAAAATAGTTTTTACTAAGTTTAAAGACATTTCGCAGAATTGCAAAACCTACTTTATTTGTCTTCTCTAACATTGTTATGTCAAGTCTGATTAAAATCTCGAGTTACAGATATTTCACAAATGCATTACTTGCCTTATAGTATTTATAAGTCGCAAGAAAAAATGCTTTTAAGAATATCTTGTGATAAACGACACAAAATCAGACACGCACAATATATCCGTTTTATTTATTTCTTGATTAGGTCTTCGATTTTTATTATTTCTACCGATTTTTTTGCTCCTAAAATCACTTCCTCAAAACTTTCCTCGGTAAACTTTTTGGTTTTTTTTCGATTTTTATTCGTTCTGCAACTTTTTTGATATCTTTTTCCAAATTCAACTTCACACTTTACACTTGATAAGCTTTCTTGAGAAGGTACTTGTTCAGATCCAAATATTTCCTCCCTGTATGTCTGTATGTATGTATGTATGGCTATGTATATGTCTGTACTTCGATCTACAGGCTAAACTACTGGAGATGTTTTCTTCAAACTCGGTACTTAAGGGTGAATCCCTAGAGGGGAAATTGAAATTTTTTTTTTAGCTCCAAAACTCCGAAAACGATACCCCTCATATACCTGTAATGCAAAATCTTATATATCTCGAAAACAGCTCTAACAATTTTGATAAATTTAAGAAAATGTAATAAAAACTAAATGTGCTATTATATAGACATGAACTACATTTTGGCCAAAGAAAAATTTTTTAAAAAGATGTTATTAACAGTATCTACCTGTCATAGAATCATTTTTTTGATTTTTGACTTTCTCATTAACGAACGGCTCTAACGATTTTAACCAAAATTTTTATGCAGAAGCTCCTTTGTATTTGAAAAAATATGGTTAATATAGAGCAAGTTCGTGCGATCCAGTTGTTCATTTTATTTGTCTTACAGAACACCGGGGTTGTTGAATCTCAATGAAGCTCTAAAACTCACATTCAAGATTTCAAGAAGTTGGTGGTGTATTTTTTATAAATTTACCGATTTTGAATGACCGAGTTCAGGCTTCTCTCAAACTAAATTTTCAAGAAAAATTAATAAAAGAATCAAACCGAGAAAAGCCTTTCGCTAGGTTTCTTCCTACCTACCATAACATGTTCACGAATGATTCGAAGTGTGAAATAACATATTCCGAAACGAGGAAAGAAGCCATATTTTAAAAAGTCCGAAATCAAATACATTTATGTTCATAATTAGAATTCATATTTTAGGGACCTGTTTCCATACAAAATGATTATTAGTTGATTTAATGTAAGGTTGATGTTGTGTTAATGCATTTAGAGTAGAAAGGTGACCGCCTATCTCGTTGCTATTTTAGCTCGTTCGTAGGCATTTTCTTCGAGTACAGTAAAGCCCGCTTAAGAGAAACCCGCTTAAGAGAAAAACCCGCTTACCTGAAACACTTTTTTCATCCCCAAGTATTTTCCGACCAATTTCCCTTAAAACACTCCGCTTAAGTGAAACTCGCCTAAGTGAAAAACCTGGCTAACTGAAACATATTTTCAGTTAATTTTTAATATTTTTCAATGAAAAAAAACTGTTAAGTGAAAAAAAAAATTGAATCGAACAGAATAAAAATTTGCTAGTTTTCATTTTTCAATAAATTATTTTTGTTATTTAATCGTTGTTTTATTAAACTACTTTCAGGGCAAGTCCAAAAGATAAAAGCAATACTGTTTCTAGCATTAAATCTCCGCTTAATGGAATTTTTAAATCACAAACTTAGTTTTCGATATAAATTCTCAAGCAACATGTTTGATTACTTTTCCACTTACTACAAAAGTCACAATGAAATAAAAACCCTGCCACTAAAAGCCAAACGCTTTACCTCTCCTCCATATCCATAACTTTTATTTCCAAAAGTAAATTCAAGCCTCACGAGCATAAAGAATCCTAATATTTTTGCTTTTTGATGGATATTTTATCTTTACTAAAACAACATAGGTATCGCTTGGAAAGTCAAACATTTCAAATTATTGTCTCCTCATAAAAGGTTTGTTTGTATTGTTCCAACTTTCGAAATGCCCAACAAGAGAATGCAAGGATCTTGAAAGGAAAAACAAGATTATCACAAAAGTTTGTTGGTGTTTATAATTTTTTGTTCATAAAAACTTTATTACAATCTCGTAAAAAGTTTACATGTCAAAAAAAAAAAAATTTGCTGGAAGCTGCACACATTCTTCGCAAATTAAACGTATAAATTCGGACATTAAGTCTCAAGAAATGTAACGATATGACAAATTTACTAATACTTAAATCCAATCATTCCATTCCATACAATGTGAGCTCTTTTAATTCCTCTGTTGAAGAAAAAGTTTCCCTGTGAGATTAATTAGGCAGAAAAGTTACTTTCTTACTCGCCACATATACCTAGTACAGGGTGCGCTTTATGCTCCAGGTCGATTTTATTTGAATGCCGCTTGTGCCTCTTGTAGGAATAAAATTCGTGAGTTAGAATATGACAGTCGAAGAGAATGGTAAATAATTTATTATGAAGCATCTAACGGAGCAACAACTCTTTTAAGTTACTTAAATATTTTATTTATTATATTTAAATAATTGTTCTATTGAAAATTCCGTGACTTTTTTGGTGTTCATCATCATGTGTCGAACAAGTGAACCCTTCAACTATTGGATCACTCAAAACCCTCGATTGATACATCAAAGACCATTGCGGCATTTGGACCATATTTGTCTGAGTGTGCTAAAGGCTGCTGACCACTATCGGGCCATGTTTCAAAACTTTCTTGTTTCCGAATTTGATTAAGTAGACCTTCAAAACATGTTCTTCCAACAAGATAGTGACACACAACATACATAGCTCGTGCTGCAACATTTACCAGCCAGCCCTCCACGGCCCTCTGATTTGATACTTTCCGATATCTTCTTATGCGGATACTTAAAGGAAAAGTTGTACAACCAACCACAACCTCGATGTTTAAGGACAACAAAACGAAATTGTTGAAAGTCCACAGAAACGATCCTTTATGAGGTATACTGGGTACAATTGAGAAAACTACTAAATTAAAAAAAATACTCTTGCTACCTTGCCAAGACCATTTTCGAATCACTCATCAAGTTTGGAGTAGAAGACTACATCAGGAAGTGGATTATATCCATGCTCAGCGACAGAAGGTTTCTAGGTACGAAAGATAATTTAAACTAGACCAAGCACATTATTAGAGGAACGCCTCAGGGTGGAGTTCTGTCTCCTCTATTAATCATGAATTCAATTTTAGTTGAGTTAAAGATCACACGGTTCTACTAGTGTCAGGAAAGTTTACCACTGTGTTCGCTCTACTCCGACTCAACGACCAAATACTTTTGCTCTCTTCCAGTGCAAAATATCTAGGTGTTGGTGTTATTCTAGACCCTAAGTTGAACTGGAAACTGGGTTAAGAAGGCCTGCATATCTTTCTACGCCTGCAGTAAAACCTTTGTTAAAAAGTGGGGTCTTCAATTTAAAATGATTTTGTAGACATAAACAACCGTGCTGCGCCTGCGACCGAGTCTCACGTAAGGTTCGATTGTATGTTGGTCCGCGTTTCCAAAGCATATAACACCAATGAAGATGGTATAAGGAACTGTTAGCGTTGGCACCACAGGTGCTCTAAGATCCTGTCCAAGTGGTGGCTTAAGTGTTTTTCTGTGCCTTTTACCACTCGATTTACACATTGAGTATCTAGTAACTTGCTGTCTTAATTAAAGGAATCGAACTCTTGGATTGCCGAACCTTATGGCCACAGTAATATTAATAGAGATTTTTTAAACTCCCACTCACTACTGCACCTATAAAATGGGCATCAGTAAGGATTTTAAGGTTATGTTCCTACCAGAAAAGGACTGGGATGATGACGTCGACACAAGTATGGTATCTTTTCTCATGGCTCAAAGACGGAGTGTGGTGTTTGTTCTTTTCGCAACTTTTGAATAAATCCAGGTTGTTTAGGCTACCCTTCTTTGCTAGTATTTTTTACTGGCTAGCAGCAAAGCATGAAAGGTACTCACACAAGATCTAAATCAGAACCGGAATACGGCATTTATCACAGGTCACTGTTAAAGTCATTCATTCTATAGTACATCATCTTCCAAATTGGCCCAGCAATGCTGGAATGAACTTAACTTGCTAGCCTCAATATAAAACTTACTCTCATCTGGGTTTCGGATCATTGCGCCTTTGATGGGAATGGCCAGACCAGATTCAGCCCTTCATAACTCACTTGCGGAAAGAGTCAACAATGCCCTCGGAGTTATGAAGGGCAATATTCTCTAAATTAACGAATCAAACCTTAACACTTTAACTTACTATGTACATGGTGTGTATCTAGAACGATTTTGCCCACCTATAATTAATCCCGAACACTTGATCTGGTATGCAGACCCAGGCAAGACATATCCAGAATCGTAGGTACCTGTAGCGGACACTGGCCAATAGGAAGGAGAGCATGCAGCGAATCTAGGTATTCCTCGTAACACTCACTGTTATAGCTGTGGGGACCAGTGGGAAAAGTTAACAGTCCTTCATTTCCTCTGTAAATGCCCTGTTCTGGCCAAATTTAGAGCACGATCATTAGCAAGGACATTTTTTGACAACATTAGCGAACTTCCGGAAATGAAGTTCGAAAACTCGATCTCATGTCTCAACGCTACGAAATGGATCTAGGACGAACTTCGGTTAATTCTGTGCCATGCCCTCCGTTTTATTCCGTAGAACTTGAGCTAGGGAACTGAGGTGCGGGGTGCTGAATGATCACTCAATCGAATTGACTACTTTTTCAGCACCAGTGCCAAGCTAGTCAAGCAGAGTGTAGATGATGTCGGTTGAGTGTGGTGGTCCGGTTGAGTGAGTGATCCAAGTTTAGGATAACTTTGGAAAAATAATCACACAATAAGAGACATTTATTATTATTATTTTTGAACTCAATCCGAATTGGGTGACTCCATGAGAATGTCCTCAACTCAGGGGCGAACGCAGAACCAAAAATATAAGGATTCATTTTGTTAAAGAAAAAAAAAACAAAGTGTTATTTTTGTGCCATAAATTCTTCTCGTACTGTTGTTTTTTTCTTACGACTTATGGGTATCCATAAGTAAGTAAGGGAAGTAATGCATTTGTAAAAAAAATCGAACTCAAGATTTTTTTCAAAGTTGACATTACGATGATAGCGAAGACGAAAAAAGTGGGTCCCAAAATTCTGCCTGTCTGTCTGTCTGTTCGACTACGGTCTAAAAGACTGGGCCGATTTTCGTTAAACTTGGTAGATATCGTGTGGGGTGGACACGTTTTTTCCCTTTTTTTAAGATCAAAAATAACGGTACCTGCCATACGTGTTTTTTTCGAAATTTTATAAATATTTGTTTCTCAAAAACTGTCTCACAGAATTAAAAAAAAAAATTCATAAAATTTCATTTAGTTAAAACTAGGTAATGGTTGAAAAAAATTTTCCAAAAAATGGTTAGTATTCTTGAAAGCCCCTTGAAACCAGTTTTTTGGTTTTTGATTTTCTCGAAAACAGTAAAACCGATTTTAATCATTATGAAGCCACTCCAAGGTTTAAATATTATTGCGCATACAAATTTTAAAAGTTTTTTTTTGGATTCTTAAAAAAATTTCAAATTTTTTTTTTTTGGGAACTCAATATTTCGAAAACCGATTTTTTTAAGCTTGATAAATAAAAGTTTCTTAATAAAAGACAAAAAAAATTGTTTTACCTAAAAATAAAGGTACCCACTATACAAATGTTAAAAAATGGTTTTCGAAAATCGTATTTTTGTCAAAAACGGCTCCGAGAATTTGCTAATTTTTGTTTGTTTCGATTAATCTTTACTTTTAGAGAAGCTTCTAAAACGTTTAAAAAAACATTGCATTTGAAGACTTAAAAAAATATTTTTTGAATTTTTGAAAAAAAAATCTATTTTCTTTTTTTTGAAAATTCGATATCTCAAAAACGGCTCAATGTTTTTTTGTAAATAAAATTTTTATTCGAACAATAATGAAAAGTTTAAATATGCGTACCAAAGTTTTTTCTAAAATATGTTTTTAAAAATTTTGTATACAAAAGCTTATTTTTTTAAGAAACCACTAAAACGAATTACAGTTTTGTTCTTGTATAAACTTATATTTGCTCAAAACACATGGAATCCTGTGTTTAGCTCCAACTACTAAAGGAGTTTTAGTCATTTAAAAAACGAATTTTATGCTTTTTTTCTAATAACATTAATTTTCGAAATTTAGTCTTTTACATAAGAGCAAGTTCGTGCGACCCAGTCGTGCATTTGATTTTTTGTGTCTAAATTTGAATTGATGATTAACAAATAGACACGAAGCGAACAGCAGGTTCACACGGGTTATTGTATAAAAATGGCGCACTTCAAGCCTAAATGGGCCACAGAGCTAGACTGCCAGTGGTTGCCATTTCTACACACCTACCTTTTGTTTTCAAATAAAAAAAAAATTTTTTTTTTGGATTTAAGTAAATATGCTCGATTTTTTTGAAACTTGATTATTGTAGATGTAGGAAAAAAAATATTTTTTTTTTAAATCAGTATCCTCTGTACCTAGAATTTTGAATACAAAATTTACTCTTTCGCTTAATTTTTACGATCTAAAGATCAATAAGGAAAAAAATTGAAATGAAGACATTACGGAAATCGAATTTTAATGAATTTTAGTTTATTTAAAAAAAACAGTCCATATTAAAACAAAAAAAAAAATGCACGACTGGATCGTACGTACTTGCTCTTATGTTAAAGTATATTGGAATTTAAAAACTTTGTATAAATAAATATAAAACGAGATAAAAATGTTCAAATGCATAAAATCGCCGTTTAATTTCTAGAAAAGTATGAATTTATGCAAGCAAAGTTTAAAAATCGTTTTAATATTAATTTAATTTTTTATATAAGAAATTTCTTAAACATTTTTCAAGAAAAAAATTCGAAATGCCAATTTTAAGTATTTAATAATATAGATTTTAAGAAATAATTTCAAAAAATAATCTTTAACACGTTTTAAAGATATTGATTTTTCAAAACAAACTTGGAATTTTTTGTTTTTTTTTTTCAAAAAACCCAAAAAATATTTTTTCGGATATTTTTATATACAATATTATTTTTAAATTAAGGGGGCTCCTGCTTAAAAAGTTTGGTTAAAATCGTTAGAGCCGTTGATGAGAAATTCGAAAATCATAAAAACGGTTCTATGACAGATACCGTTAATAACATTTCACCCCAAATTTTTTTTTTCACCAAAATGTAGTCCATGTCCATAATACGAGTATCACACCTAATTTCCCCTCTAAGAATCACCGAAGACCCCTAAGGACCGAGTTTGAAGAAAATAGCTCCAGTGGCTTAGGGTGTAGATCGAGGTACAGACAGACAGACGGAATTGTCAGACCCACTTTATTCGTCTTCGCTATCATCGTAATGTCAACTTTGATCAAAATCTCGAGTTCGATTTTTTTTCCAAATGCAGAACCTGTCCTATAGTACCTCCATATCGCAAGTAAAAATACTTTTTGAATTTAAAAAAAAAATAATTTTTTTTTTTAAATTCCAAATCTCTTTAGTTTTTTAACAATAAAAACGTAAAATTGGAATACCAAATTTTTCATACGAATTTTATTAAAAAAAAAAATGTTTTAACGATTTAAAATTCTTATTCTTGTATAAATTCATATTTGCTCACAAGAATTCCATGTTTTAATCTTCAACTACTTAAAAATCTGCTCTGGCATTTTAAAAACTAATTTCGTGCTTCTGAACATTTTTCACTGATAACATACATTTTTAAAATTCTAGTTATATCCTTAACATAAGAGCAAGTTCGTGCGATCCAGTCGTGCATTTTATTTTTAAGCAAAGTTATGCTTCTGGCGATGTTTTTAATTATAATAAGTTTTTAACATCAAAAATCGATATTCAATTTATGTTCTTCTGTGGATCAAAAACTAAGCACCAAAAGTCCCTTTTTGGCCACAAATATAAGTATTCGATTAAATTTCAGTTATTACTTCTGTCAAAAAAAGAAACCAAATCAAATATGTGACATCAGATTCTGATTTAACTAAATTCCGAATCCATTGGCATTGTTGAGGATACACAAATCTACAACCGTTTGCGGCGGGCGTCTCGTCGCGACACCACCGTCTTCGGTTTTGCTGTCTGTCCCGAATCCAATTTAAAATGAAATATTTCCCTTTAAAAGAATAGGCAGGCAGGCATGTACCCATTTCCTATTCGCTGGGCTTAATATCTCAGCTGGATTCAAGATATCCATTGCCAAAAGCAATTAAGTTGTGATAGGAGGAGATGGCCCTTGACAATCTACTTTCTTTTCTGTTGTTGTTATTTTATTGGGAAAGATATATATTTTTAACGACCAGAATCTTCTGTGACAAAGTATAGCCGAAGAACCATTTTTCACTGACGATGACATTCAAGACAAAAGGACACCAAACTATTTGCAATTATCACTTTGGTGAGGTTTTATTATTTTGTGTCTATCTGGGGTAAAACAATCCATTAAATTTATTCTTTCGGGCCACCCTCATTTCAGCGCGGCGCCCGGACAGTTTTTTGGACGAAGAACCAATGACCATTTTTCGCTATCAATGATTTTCTCCATTTTCATTTTCTTGAAAATAATGGCTTTTGACAATGAGCTTTGTTTCACTCAGGATATCCGAATACTTTTATTGTCTCTTATAATTAGGATCGTTGTGAGAGGAAAAAAATTAAGATAAGATTTCGTCTAAAATATATTTAAGGAAGTATTTTGTGCAGAGAAGTCAATAAAACACCAAATCGGTCCATAAAACAAAATAAAGATTTAATTTTGGATTAAAATTAATTTTCCCTCAAGTTTGGGGAAGTCATTTTTTTTTTTCGAAATATAGCATTTGATTGATGGCCTCAATCTGTATCTTAAAATAGGCTCCAAAATATACAAATTCAGTTACATTTTGGGAAGTGAAGAAAGATCACCCAAAACCCATTAGGAAAATATATCCCGAGAATAGTCACTGATATAATTTAGGAGCACTGAAGGCATCTACATATTATGTCTTCGAAATGAACTGTCATTGTTTAGACGTGTTCACAGGCGTTGAGCCATTTTTAACACAGATATTCGTGACCATTGTAGACGAAAACTCGGTCATTCTGAATTTTGACCAACACAAAAACAACCATAATACAAATTCTGACAATTTGATCTTCCGAAAGCTTAGCCGATCATACAAGTTTTTTTCTACGGCTGACAATATTTTCCACCTTAGAACGTTATTTTGTATCAATGGAAAAATAGTCCATTTAATCTTCTCAGACACTCAACTTAAACATAAGTATCTACAGGGTATTCTGCATTAGATAGGGTGGTTGGATTTGGCCAAGACAAAAGAGAAAACATATGGGAGGGAATAAAGACCGTTTCACCGTTTCTTCTTCTCTAAAAAAATATGGTCCCGTAATTACGTAATTATTTTCTAATTTCAAATGTTATTACTAAAATTTCACAAGATTCAATATGGAATTTTTTGAGATATACATTTTTACTTGCGACTGATAAATACTATAAGGCAAGTTATGCATTCGTTAACAAACTCGAACTCAAGATTTTGATCAAAGTTGACATTACGATGATAGCGAAGACGAAAAAAGTGTGTCTGGCAATTCTGTCTGTCTGTCTGTTCGATTACAGCTAAACGGCTCGGCCGATTTTCTTCAAACTTGGAAGATATGGGTTTTGATTGTTTACCACCCGATGTTTTTTGATTTGATTTTTTATGACCAAAAATAACGGTACCTGCCATACGATTTTTTTCCGAAATTTTATAAACATCTTTTTTTTCTCAAAAACTGTCCCTGCGATTTTCTTAAAAAAATTCAAAAAATTTAATTGAGTTAAACCTAGGTAATGGTCGAAAATTTTTTTCAAAAAATGAGTAGTTTTGGTACCCCCCTTGGGACCATTTTTTTTTTGTTTTTGATTTTCTCAAAAACGGTATCACCGATTTTTATCATTTTTTTATGCTAAAGCTTCCCAGCAGTTTGAATATTATTGTGTATTCAAATTTTCCAAAACAATTTTTTTGGATTTTTAAAAAAACTTTCAAAAATTGTGTTTTTAAAACTCAATATTTCGAAAACCCCATGCTCGATTTCGTCAAAACTTGATAAATAAAAGTTTGGAAAAATAATCTACAATATATGAGAAAAATAAATTAATTTTATTTAAAAATAATGGTACCCTCCATACAAATGTTAAAAAATGGTTTTCAAAAATCGTATTTTTCTCGAAAACGGTTCCGAGAATTTTGCTTAAATTTTTTTTCTTTCTATTATTTTTTAATATCTGTAATTTTATAAAAAAAAAATTTGAAAACAAGATATTACTGACTGTACCTACCATAGAACGATTTTTTAAAATTTTGAATTTCTCATTATTAGCACAACGGATTTTAATGAAATTTGGTAGAGGGAAGCTTCTAAAAAGTTTAAAAAACATTGCATTTTAAAACTTTAAGAAAAATATTTTTTTGAATTTTGAATAAAAAAATTATTTTTTGTTCTTTGAAAATTCAATGTCTCGAAAACGGCTCAATACTTTTTTTGTAAATTTAATTTTTATTCATACAATAATAAAAACTTCAAATTGGCGTACCAACATTTTTTCTTAAAAATGTTTTAAAATTTTCTCATATAAAACGTTATTTTTTAAGAAACCACTACAAAGACTTATAATTTTTGTTCTTGCATAAATCTTTATTTGCTTGAATCACATGGCATCCTATTCTTACCTTTAACTACGTTTTAATTTTTTTTAGTCATTTAAAAAATTAATTTTATGCTTATAAACAGTTTCTCTAATTACATTCATTTTTGAAATTCTTAGTCTTTTACATAGGAACAAGTTGGTGCGACCCAGTCGTGCATTTTTTTTTTTAACATTTCCAGCCCACTAGGATCAAAAATTTAATTTGATGACCTAAATCAGAAATTGGTCCAGATAAATTTAAATTGATTAATTTTCCGTCAATTGCATGGCAAGCGAATAGTTTTCTTGAGAAGCAAAGTAATTAAAAATCCGCAACCCTTTATCAACATTTCCAATTATAAAAAAGCAAAATTATGACATAAATATCCGTCAATTTTTTTTTTTTAATATTTTGCCGACATCCTTGTCTTTCACTTTCGACTGTTTTCTAGAAGAAATTCAGAATAAATCCCATTAATTGCGTTCTCTAGTATTACAGCCCTATTTTCTTTTCCGCTCACAACGCAAACAAAAAATAAAATTAAAAATTAATTTTTCAAATCATCTTGCTTTTATTACAGCAACGAACAAAACATCCTTTGAATGATTGGTCATTATTAATGTTCTCTCGCATAACATCCAAAACCTCTTCACAAGAGCTTCACAGGATATTGCAATAAATAATCGATCAACCTCTTCCTTTTTGAATGGCAGGATTTTGATTTCCATAAAATATGAAGCAAACGATTTGCATGTTGCCTCGCAAAACATCCTTTACCGCTATCATCGACCCGATGACGACGCACGTCGCACAGTGGCGGAAAATCCCAAAAACGTGGCCAAAACTATTAAAAACAAAAATCAGAATTGTTGTTGTTTTTGTATGCCTGATTAATTTCGTTATTTTTTTTTGCATCTATTGAGCCTTGTGAATAAAAAAAAAGCTAAAGCTAAAACTTGGATTTTTAAGTAAAAGCTTGATTTTTAGTGAATAAAAATAAGCTTAAGCTAGCTAGTTAAAGATGTTTTCTAGTAATAGCTATTTTAAAATAGCCAAAGCTAAATTCATTTAGTTTTAGCTTGTTTTCCTAGCTTAAGCTTCAATTTGTGTGATTTTTTCGACCTGTCTAGAAAGCTTTGACTAGTTCTTATTTTCAGTATTAACTTGTGCGAGTTGTTAATTAAACATAAGGGAATATCTCAAAAAATAGGACTGTGAACGTATAGACCCAGAAACTGACATACGAAATGTTAAAAACATTTTTTAGCCGAAACCAATAGTTGCCCTGTAGAACAGATAACAGATGTGAATAAAAAAACGAACACCTTAAATTA
Organism: Philhelius festivus; assembly: GCA_963931855.1. Classification (NCBI taxonomy): domain Eukaryota; kingdom Metazoa; phylum Arthropoda; class Insecta; order Diptera; family Syrphidae; genus Philhelius; species Philhelius festivus. The sequence continues at coordinate 49,246,575 of OZ007557.1, read as the reverse complement.
CGAAGCTTAAGCTAGAATTTTCCAGCATAAGCTATTTAGCGTTATCATTTTTTTATTCACATAAAACAAAGCTTAAGCTAGTACTGTCTAGCTTTAGCTGCTAGTAAAAGCTATGACTAGTTGGCTTTAGCTTCCTCCAAAAAAAGCTTTAACTTTTTCTTTATTCACAAGACCCATTTAGTCAGGCGATGCGACTAAAGTGGGAACATTTTAATAAGCCGCAGTTAAAGATTTTGTTTGTGAGAGAAGGTAGGTTTTCTTGATCTTTTTTTTCGCTGTGTAAATATTTTGTTCATAAAACAATATGGAATCTATTGCTGGTGGTATGTTTAGTGAAATGAATAAAAAATAGTTAAATAATTTCATGTTATATGTTGATGTATAACATTTACAAAAAACGTCCTTTTGTGACTAAAAAAAAAATTTTCAACTTTGTATAGTAATGGAAAAGTTTATGTTTCCCGTGAGATCCCGTGATGAAATGTAGCTCTTAATTTACCTTGATATCTCCTTTATAAGTTATTAACAAAAAATGTTGCGATATTTTGCGATGTTAAGAGCTATTGTAGATGAAATCTGTTGAACACACTGAAAATGCAAGTTCGCCTCAGTAAATAGTTTTTGATTTTCTTATTTTTTGATATAGGATCACAATTAAACTTAATTTTTTTATCAAGAAATCAGCTAAGTGAGGTTTTAAGAACTTGTTCATCACATGATTCGGAAGAAAAAATTGAGTTTTTGTCAGAAAAAGTTGAAAACTTCACCCACATTGATACATCTGATGAAACAAAGAAAATATTGCCTAAATTTGAAAATGGATATAAGGATCGATGGTTATCTTCATCTAGAAATTACCGAGCTTTCCAAAATACATTCAAAACCTGGTTGGAGTTCGAAATACCGTTTCCATGCCGAACCCATAGAGTAGCTGGCCACAAATTGACGACGGAAAACGCCGGAGAATTAAGCTATGCGGCCTAAATGCAACTTCGGCAAAAAGGGAAAATTGATTCTTCCACCGTAATAAAAGATGTATGCTTTTCAACTCCATCGCGCGCCGGAAAATACCAAAAAGCTATATAAAAAATTAAATTGCGAAATTATTCCATTCACTAAAGATGAGACTTTGTCAACATTTGTTCAGGCCAAATTAACAAAGTTTCAAAAATACAATATTATTAGGTTGCGATGAAACTTCGGGCATGAGCGTGTTTTTTGTTTATTTAAATTTAAATTCTATATTTTAAAATTTTGGGGCAAAATTTTAAGCGATTTAGTAATATGTTAAAGCCATTTTAGTAAGTTACTAAGGATTTTGCTAATTTTACGATTTTAACATCTTACTATCTCTTAACATTTTACTAAAGTTAAAATCACGAACTGGCTACTTTAACTTTCTAAAAATTTATATGATATCTGTGAATTTCTGCAAAAAAATTTATTGGCAATTTTATATGAAAGAGTTAAATTGTGTTTTTTTTATGATTCATTAGCTAATTGTTCCTAAAAGTAAATAAAAATATACAAAATGTTTTCGGAAGACAAAGATTTTGGTATACATACATATATGTTTGAACACTAAGTTTTATGCAGTAAAAAGTTCCTAATGGAAAACAAAGGATATATCTATGTTCACCAATTAATCTTATAGGAGCATTACATCGAATGGTCCAGTCCACAATAGGGAAAATGATAAAAAAACATTTCGAAAAAAGGTTTTAACAAATAAACAAATAACAAAATAAATGGTAGGTTGTCCCTTTGACTTTTGAGTTTCCAAATTATTAGGTCTGTTCCCCAGATTTGATCTTGTTTTTTTTTGTTAATTTTCAAGAACTGTCATAATTTAAACGTATTCAGATGCACCGTTTTTAATAAAAGGTAATTAGAATTTACTAGTTAGTAAAACAAAAAATAGGTTGAACATTTTCGAAGAGCTAGTAAATTACTAAAAGTTTAACAAATTGCTAGCTAGTAAGATGCTAAGCCCTTAATAATAGGTTTTTTTAAAATTTTGCCCCATTGTCGTTATTATTTTTTTTTTAACCAAATATAATCAAAAACTGTTCCTTTTGCATTCGTAATAGTTTAATCTGATAAATAAAAGCATGTCTTACATTGCAAACACAAAAAATAATTTTGGCCACGTTTTTGGGATTTTCCGCCACTGTGGCGTCGCGTAGTTCGTCTTTTTTTGTTTTGTATTTTCGTTGTGCTCGAACGCACATGATATACTGTTTTAATCTGTGTAGCTTTGGAAATAGAACGCAGAGCGTGAGCTGGAGAAGACCTCAGCTCGACATCCTGCAGAATACCGATTCCATTTTAAAATAAAGTACACATTCTTTGATCCATTTTTAATCGAGCCCATGCCCAGAGTTTGCTATAATTTCGTCCTGACGCTCTCTGTGGAATTTGTGGGTGTTCCTGTTCGTGTGTGTGTGTGTATTGGAATGTGAGGACACATAGACGCATAGGGAAATTCATTAGATACATTTTCTAAATTTATATTCAAGGATGTTTTATTTAGTCTAATGCCGTTGTTCTGCAAAAAGGATGCAAATCAATATTTGATGAATTTGTAGGTTAACGTCGAATTGATATTTTTTTTTAATTCAATTTTTTAAAACATCCAAAGCAATTATATGCAGATAAAAATGTTAATTAATTTTTTTTTGGATAAATATCACATGATGATTACTCGTGCATTTTGTATGACAATTTTAATGGCCCAAAGAATTTCAATTGACGTTGTTAGAAGCGATAAAAATTAATAGTAAATTCTGACCTTTGGAATGAACATAATATTTTAATGAAGATTTTTTTTTTTGTGGCATAATGAGTTATAATGTTGTTTTTAATTAAAATGTTTGAGGTTTATTTATTTTTGTCTTTGACAAAGTTCACTTGTGGATTGAATATTTTGAAATCATTTTTATTCAATTATACCCGTTTTAAAATGTTTTGGTTTTTATTTGTTGCAAAGGGTACAAAGGTTAAAGGTTCTTGGGATTGTAAGACCACGTTAAAAGCATTCTAGTATTTTTTTTGATAAATGATAAAGACACAGCTCTAAAAATATTTATTGGATATTTGTAGATCTCCATGATATGGTTGTATTTTCATGTAGGAAGGCAAGATTGGTCTGATTGCCAGTCTTCAATAGAAAGAATTAAATTCAGAGACGGTAGTGTATTGGTACGCCTTATGTAATGAGAAAAAAAGGATATCTCCGCCAAACCCTAGAAAAATGTCTATCTTGTAGCACCACTCGATCAATTCTAAAATGAAATGGAGGTCGCTATAGGGCATGACGAGTTTAAAGGGTGGTTAACTTTTAAGGGCCGATGTTGAATGTGAACCACACATAAACGTCAAGTTTTTTTCTGCATTTCATTTGACATTTCTCAATTTCAGACTAACTCAATTTGAACCATGGAAAGAAACACAATCGAGCAACGCGTTAAAGTTATTCAGGCTTATTATAAAAATGGCTACAGTAAAAAATTTAGGTTTTATTTTTAACAAAACTCTCACCTGGAATGATCATGTAAAAACTGTAATAAGAAAGATTTACGGAGGTCTTAGACGCTTGTGGAGAATTTCATTCTACATTCCGAAAACTACAAGATTGATGCTGGTCAAAACATTGTTGGCCCCAATAATAACATACGGTTCTCCTATTTATGGTGGGATGGATTCAATAAGCAAACAAAAATTAAATGTAGCTTTCAACTCATGCATTCGTTTCATTCATTCGTTAAGAAGGTTTGACCATGTATCACATCTGTCGCACTGTGTTTTTGGTGTTTCATTAATGTCACATTTCACCATCGAAATTTGCAAATTCATCTTTAAATTAATAAGAACTCAAACCCCCACCTATTTATACGAGAAACTTGTATTTTCAACTTCTTCGCCTACAAATAATATTAATATTCCAGGCAGTTCAACATTGCAGACACGCAGGTCGTTCTTCATAATTGGTGCCAGAATTTGGAACAATTTACCTACTCCTTATAAAACAATTATAAATATTAACAATTTTATCTCCTCTATAAGAAACCATCTACAGAACCCAGACGAAGCGTTGCATTTTCACTCTTTATTTGTTCAATAATTAGTTAAATTTTTTTCTCTTTTAATTTTCTTTACTTTTTTCTTTTAAAAATTTTAAAATTATTTAAAATTTAAAATTATTTAATTTCTGAAAAACGATTGTTATAAAATGTTTGATTTTGTATTAATATCTTTTTTATATTTTGAATTTTTTAATACATACATATAAATATGTATGTTAAATGTAATTCCTAAATGTACATATGTATATATTTTTAAGCCACAAATGAGATCCTATCTCAAGGCTTGTTAAATAAATAAAAATGAAATGAAATGAAATGAAAACAGGACGGTGCCACTTGCCACACAGCTAGCTAACGAAACAATGGCTCTTTTGCGTGACAAATTCAATGGCCGTGTTATCTCACGTTGGACGTCTTTCTTTGGGGCTATTTGAAAGAAAAGGTGTACGTCGATAAGCCAGCAACAATTCAAGAGCTAAAGGATGAGATAATTCGGCACATTAACGGCATAGAACCTGAATTATGCCTCAGCGGCATCGAAATTTGGATAATCGGATGGCCGAGGTCGCGGCGGCCATTTGGCCGATATTTTGTTTCATACATAATTGAATCATACCAATATTATCACAATAAAAAGAAATGACAATAATTTTCTAAATAATTTGTGTTTTATTCAAAATCAACATCGGCCTTTTCGGTCATATAACTTCACTGACTGGAGCAATCATCATTTGCAACTTAAGTGTAGCTTAGGGCAGTTTTCCGCAAGTATACTTAATTGTACTGATGTTATACCTTTGATTAAGAAAGGAGACAAGAAAAATATTTCTATCTAGGTACAGACATATTCTTTTTCGTCCCATAATTTCCAATAATTAAATGTGTGCATATCTTTCGAAAGGTACACGCCAAAATTTCATCCATTTTCGATGCGCAGTTGTTGTTTGAAAATTTTGGTGAAAATTTAAAACAAATCCAATATCAGAACTGTCTTTAAATATTTGTTATTCAATAAGTCCACCAAAAACAAAGGAGAGTTTTGGATTCGGGAATTCTGCATCATCATTTACCACCGTGAAATTTCTGACAGCTGAATTTAAACGTGAGCGCAGCAAATTGTTCGGGATGTACAAAAATTGCAACCACTAAAATTAACATCGCTCAACTTGCCCCAATGGTCTTAGCAGAAGTGAAGTTCAGACAAGACAGATAGCATCAGAAGCTTTGAGTATGTCCAAAAATTATGATTGTCATGTATTGGGTAAAGACTTAGGGTACAAACAGAGTGGAGCGGAGAGCAAAGCTGCGAAATTCATCAGAGCAAAGAGCAAAGAGCTCGAGCAGCGAGCAAGGATGATGACTAGCCAGAGTGAGGAGCAAGGAGCAAGAGCAAAGTAGAAGAAAACAAGCAAGAGATTATTCTTTTTCATTTAAATATTTGTAGGTATTTTTCAAATAAAAATGGATTCTAATAATTTGAATCTGTACTTTATTGAAAACCCATTTTTAAGCATATGATATTTTCTGAAACGCGGAAACAGAAAATCATGTTAAGTTTCAAGCATATTTCCGAATGACCATGAAAATATTCGGTTATTTAATTGACAAAATTCAAAACAAGCTTACGAAGAAATGGACAGATTTCGTAGCAAACCCGATTCTCGTCAATAAAACATCTTGCAGTAACTTTAAATACAAAAAACAGTTCAAAATTTAACCACTTCTAGTTAAAAATCGCAGCGATGAGAGCGGAGAAATCAAACATGTTTGAAATCGCCGCTTTGCTCTCCTGACGGCTCTTTGCTCTATCTTCGAACTACGCTGCACTCTGTGTGCTACCCTTTCAATGCACGTGTTTGATTTCTCCGCTTTACTCTTTGCTCGCTGCTTTTGCTCACTCGCTGCTCCACTCTGTTTGTACACTAAGCAGCGAGCAAAGAGCAAGGCGGAGAAATCAAACACGTGCATTGAAAGGGTAGCACACAGAGTGCAGCGTATTTCGAAGATAGAGCAAAGAGCCGTCAAGAGAGCAAAGCGGCGATTTCAAACATGTTTGATTTCTCCGCTCTCATCGCTGCGATTTTTAATTAGAAGTGGTGAAATTTTGAACTGTTTTTTGTATTTAAGGTTACTGCAAGATGTTTTATTGACTTGAATCGGGTTTGCTACGAAATCTGTCCACTTCTTCGTAAGCTTGTTTGAATTTTGTCAAGTAAATAACCGAATATTTTCATGGTCATTTGGAAATATGCTTGAAACTTAACATGATTTTCTGTTTCCGCGTTTCAGAAAATATCATATGCTTAAAAATGGGTTTTCAATAAATTATACAGATTCAAATTATAAGAATCCATTTTTATTTGAAAAATACAAATATTTAAATGAAAAAGAATAATCTCTTGCTTGCTTTCTTCTACTTTGCTCTTGCTCTTTGCTCCTCACTCTGGCTAGTCATCATCCTTGCTCGCTGCTCGAGCTCTTTGCTCTTTGCTCTGATGAATTTCGCAGCTTTGCTCTCCGCTCCACTCTGTTTGTACCTTTAGGCATTTTTTTTAATAAATCACGCGCGCTCAAGGGTATGTTAAGAGACCCTTATAATGTTGAACACAGCACGGGCGATAGAGAAAGGAGTTCATCGACACGATGAACATTGGTTTTGAGTGTTTGCAAACTGAAATGGCAAGGGAAAACCATGTCAGGTAAGTTATTCGATAAACGTGTTGTGCGCCTAAAAAACGAATCTCTATATTTGACGGTACGACCAAAGTTAGATTCGAGGGTGAACTGATGAGCATTCCTAGCGAAGCTGGTATTACGGGTGAACTGATAAAGCGGAGAAATGCAACAACGTGAATTTGGGAACGAGTAGAATCGTCGGCAAAACAATAAAGTGGATTAGAAGTTTCAAACAAGAGATCATTTATAAAAATGAGGAAGAGAGTCGGAGACAAAACGGAGCCCTGTGGAACACCAGCATTTATTTTGTGAAGACAAAGCTGACGGAGTTGGGTGTCACGTTGGTTCATCTAAGGCCAAAAAAGTGTTGGAACGAATATTTTTATCGATTTGTTGGGGCAGATTTATTTATTCTCGTGTGCTAGCCTGTCAACCTCATGATTACAGGTTCGATCCCTGCCGTCGTCTATGTCTTCTTTAATTCTATTAAAACCTTCTAAGCAAAATTGTCATCAATGGGTTGCTGGTTTACTCATTACATGTTGTTTAGGCATAACACTAACAACATGTGATTGAGAAAAGCTATTATGCCCAACAATGATGAATACGAATAAAATAATGCGAATTAAAAGGGACATAGAAATAAGACACGGCATTTCTCCGCTTTAGTTCAGCCGCCATCCCTGGAGATAAAAAAATCTGAGACACAAACCTTCAGTCTCAGAACATCGTGCCACACATCTTTCCTATCCTTCTTTCTCTTCCGTAACTTCACGCCCGCGCTGTGTTGAAACATTAAAAGGGTAATCATAATCCCTTGAGCGCGAGTAGATTAAAAAAAAAAAAAACAAAAAAAACCGCTGATACACCATTATACGATTGTAAAGAAAAATCTCGACAATATTCACTGGGAAATAAATCTATTATTTTTTATTGGTGGGAAATTCTTAGGACCAAAGAAATTAATACTTTGAATGGTACAAGGATAGATTTCGTTCCAGTATATGGATGAAATTGTTACGCTACTACTAATGGCTACAACAACTCGTCAGGGGAGGCAGTTCTTCACATTTTGATCTACGCTGTTGACACTGGAAAGTTCAATGGAATTCTGAATTTTCGGGTTAATATTCGGTATAAAACCGAATCTGCCCAACTACCGTCAAGGAATGCAGCTAAAATCAAATTCAATAACGACCCTTTAAACTATTTCAACATAAGTCAAAAATTCAAAGCCACCCTAAGTGACAGAATCTTGACAATAGATAGAAATGTATTATGTGCTATTGACATAATGTCGGAAGAATTAAAAGGATTTGCTGCAAGCTGGGTCTGAAAATGAGACGGATGAGAGAGAGATACTCCTGGATATCCCAAGGAAGCTGTGATGAAGTTGCACATCGCAAATCATTGAAGATGAAAATAAATCCTTAGATAAACGCTGAACCTACAGACTAAATTCTGAAGCAATTACTAGATAGCGGCTCTGAAAGGCTATAGCTACGTAAGATATGGGAGACAGGACTACGTGAATGTTAGTCGATCACACCGCATCATGTAATATACATACTATTATCGCTGATAAAATCAGTTTGGGAAAGGAGTTATTGGGATGGAGTTATTGTTAAGTTACCCAAGATCCGTGACTTAAAAAACTACCTGGTAATACCTGGCGTAACTAGTATTACCATTAAGTCTTTTTTTCCAAAATTAAAGGCAACTACCGTTTTTGAGCTAATAAGAGTCAGAATTGAGTCTAAGCTCAAGATACATCAAGTGGTTTTTCAAAGTGGTCGATCGTGAATCGACTATTTGAATACCATGCATATAATTCTGAAGAAGTCCACCGAATGTCAATCTGCGCTCTACCTTTTTTGTTGTGGATTTTGAGAAGGCCTTTTGCTAAGTTAATTGTGAATTTATAAATTATTGTTTATTGTAAAGGAGTCCTAAAACAACGGGAGCTGCTACGTTTTGCACAATAGGCAGCTCTCAGAACCTTTAGAAGATCAGCAGGGACAGAGACAGGGAATAAGTCTTTCTTTACTGGACGTAGTTGATGTACTGATATACTACCGCATGCATGATAGACAAGGTATTCAATTGGGACCATTTCAAACTCTGAAAAATTTGGACTATGCCCTTGATATACATAAGACTCCCCTAACAAGTAACCTCAATGGGCTCAACGAGATGTGTCAGTCGCAGCAAGTGAGAGAAATATTGATCGTTCTAAATATAAATGGTTAAAACAATTACCACAGGCCGGTCCAAGCATAAGCGTATTATTCTGTAGAAAATGCCAATCTTAAAGTTCGAAAAGTGTTGTATCCAACTAATGGCAGTATAGGGATACATAAAGATCCTTCGATACTCAGTCCTCTTTGTAGAAATCTAGTAAAATCTTCTTGCGTACTAAGCTGAAAATTTTGAATTTAACATTAGCTCTGTTCCCTTCTGTTTCCGAAGCTTGGAAAGTCTCAACTTACACAATGCATATAGAACTATAGAACTGTGGGGTTTAGTCGAGTGAAATCAGCAAGGTGCAAGGCTTGTTGGAAGACCAACAAAATAATTAAATCGATTTCGCTAAAATTCTTAGAAGTTGCTGTTTTAGTCACAGAAAGGTTATTTTTTTTAGTAATTGACACGCGCTCAAGAGTTTGTTGTAAGACCACGAGAAATGGGAAAATTAAAGAGGTATCGATGAAAAATGGTCATGAATGTTTCCAGGTTGATATGGCAGGGAAAACCGTGCCGGGTCAATAATTCCATAATTGTGGTGTGCGACCAAAAAACAAATTTTTTTATTTGACGGTAGATACATGGAATTCCTAGCGAACCGGGTATCACGGGTGACCTGAATGAGGGGAGGTATGCGACTGGCTACTTCGACTGAGCATTGCTTGTGAAAGAAGCGATTAAATATGGCAACACATGAAACATTCCCAGGGTGTTCAAGAGATGTTAATGATTTCATGATAGTTCTGTTTCTTATCAAAATTAACGCTCTGTTTTGGATTTAATCCAAGATGTGGGTTATACTCGAGTTATGGAAGTATAAACGACTTATAAACTATAGAAACGTCAGAAGGGGTGAAAAATTTCTTACACCGATATAGAAACCTTGAGCGTTTAGCTGCGTTTTTGGCGGTCGCGAGAATGTGCTCATTCAAAGGAAGATTGTCTTTGACATACGACACTGAGTATTGACAGCTTTTCGGCTTCTTCAATGCAAGTACTATTCAAGGACAATACCATAAGAGGTATTTTTTGCTTCAACCACAATAGACAGCATTGAGGTTTTGAAACTTTAAACTGCAAACGATTTTTATACCCCCCTTAGCAATGTTATTAAGTTCGGAGTTTAATGAGCTTATTATACGATACCGTTGAAATAGCACTTCCGAAGAAAATGGACGTGAATTTAGGAATGAGTATAGAAAGCTAAGAGAAGATTCGACAATGATCTGGATTAGATGTTTCAGGCAAGAAATCATTTATAAAACTGAGGAAGAGAGTCGGAGATAAAACGGAGCCCTGTGGAACACCAGTATTAGCTGTAGCAAAGCATACAATCAGACGTGAAACCATCCAATACAACATGTTTTGAACGACCCAGAAGGAAATAAGTGATTTTAATAAAATCCGTCCAAGGCCACGCCCATTTTCATTCTATTTGAGTTTTTTCTTTAGTAAAAACATTTAGAAATTTGCAAATTTGTAGCTTAGCTATCTTTAACTTGGAGAATAAAGTGAATTGTTTTCTTTGGGGAATCCACCTACAACCACGCCCATCTTTCTAATTAATTAGTAATCGGCTTAGCTATCATCTTATGAAGGTCGAAATTCTGACGTTTGAAGGTCGAAATTCTGACGTTCAGATCTATTGAAGAAAAGCTTGAAGGAGTTTAAAGTCGTTTGGGCAATCTTTAAGTAGTTATTCTTTTTTAAATTGTGGTGCACTCTGATTATTTTGTTTTGACTACAACAACGTATGTACCTGTCCCACAGGCATAGAACATTTCATCAGGACACCTTCTATTATTTTCGGTTTAAAATAAATTTTTGGAGAATGTTTGTTTTGCCATGGTGAACATTTTGCAATTTTGTGCTTGTGTCATTTCTTAAATATGCGTCTGGCTGTTCATGTTCATGTGTTTTGTTCAAATATTTGTTTAACAAAAAAAGCAGACACAAAAATCCCCCTAACCGGACTATCTAGTTATTTACACATGCACTCATAGCTATCTGAACCCTTTTTTCTTCTATGCAACAAAAACGTTCTTCTAAAAGCATTCCGAGATTCATCTTGGTCTCGAAAGGAATGAGTTCATGGTGTGTGGCATTTAGCAGAGAGTCTACCAGAAAAAGGTGCACATTCCAGGACATCAAAATGTTTAAAGAGAGGGTTAAAAGATATAAATAGGGGGTTGGGGGCTAAGCTTAGGAAACATTCATATTATTCTCCCTCATTTTGCCGGAGAAAAAACTCAATGGCGGCAAGGAGTGAGACAGTAGACCGAGACACATATTTATCTAGCAGGCAGGTGATGGTATTTTGAAACTGTCATGAATAAGTAAGGGATTGTTTTGTGATGTATGGTTTTTTGGTAAACACAGACAGTTCTGATGGATTATAGAGATTGCTGGTGTTGAACATTGAACAAGAGGACTTTCAAAACAGATTTTAAAACTCTATTGAAAAAATGCCAATATTCAAAAGCTTTTCACACAAAAGTTAAAATTTAATTATAAAAGTTCTTTTTTCTGGTTCAGAAGTGGGATTTACCGCAATGATTTTTCAAGTTTGAGTTACTCGAACAATTAAGCAGCTTACCACATGAAAACTTGTTCAGTATTGTTTTCATGAGTTGTAGCAGAACTTTCAATCAATAGCATTTGAACATACAATCACACCATCTATACCTTGAGCATGTTCATTCAAATCATACCTAACATTGGATGTGTTGAGTTCTCAATAGATAGATTCCTTAAAATTCCCACAAATGTTGTATAAACCTCTCAGTCTCTCTTCTAAACCACACGGTCAAATATATACTATAGATCCCCACACACACACACATGCTACTTCATTTTGAAAACCTATACACAGATACAGATACAACTCAATCGGAATACTTTCCTTTCAGTCAAAGAAGATTCCTGTGTTATAAATTGCTTCATTACGGATATATCATTTGACCACAAAATGGCTGTCATCCGTGTAACTGGTCCATTGGGGGATCTTAAGAATTAGTTTTTTGCTCCTTGGCAAAAGTTTTGCTTAAGTTGGTCTCCATGTCTATTCCATTATTCTTACACCTTTAGAGAATTGAAACGATTCGAAATGAAATAGAAGACGAAAGAGTGATGGGACTTTTTACCTTTCATGATGCAAATAGCCTTGAAGGTGAAAAGAGAAGTCATTTATGTGTCAAACTTTTCTTAGCGAAAATAGAGGTTTGGATTTTTTGGTTTCGGGTATTTGAAGAAAATTAATGAAAGTTTTGTCACTTTTCGGTTGAAAAGTTTGATTTGAAAAGTTTGCTCAAAGTTGACACAAAATTTTACGATGTCGAATTCATACACATCTAGCTCTAATATTAGGAATTTTCTTGGGAACATTTTCAGTGAAATAAGTAGATAAGAAGTTGTTTTTATATTGAATTTCAAGTTGAAATCATGAAGGCTGTCTTAGACTCATAAGTATTTTTCTTAATTTCTTTTAATTATGTTTCGTATTCTTACCATATTTTTTAATGTTTTCAGAAATCTCATTATCAATTTTTTTTTATACTTACAGGTAAGACAGATGATTCGAACAAACAAGTCAAGTCAGGTATTTATAGAATTAAAATATTTGTATAAGTTTTCCCCTGCAGTAACCGCAAAGAAATGTCGTTAAATTTTACTAATGCACTACTAACGTTATCACTAACTATTGCAGCCCCACCAAGAGCATTAGTATCTAAAGATTTTAAAGTTAAGCTTCCATTCAGAATTGGGATGATGACACTAGAGACGAAAGACTTCGACATGACTTGCTTTACTGATGACTCAACGAGTCTTTTCTGAGTCTCTAAATATTTTTTGATATCAAACTTTTCTAGTGTCTTTCAAGATAAATTACTGGCAATCAGGGCATCTTCCTAAGTATTCAACCAAGAGTCATTGATTCGGCGGAAATTAGCTTGCGAGCCTGAGCCTTAACCCGGAAGGCATTTTTATGTGGGTTCTTTGTCATAGCTGGGAAGGCATGAATCAGCCTTTTATTAGTCACTTGCGGATATAGTCTCTCAATTTTTCTTCAGGAATTAAACTACATTGTACCTAGAAAGATTAAGCTCACCTATAATAAACCCCAAACAATTGATAAGATACAAGGAACCAGGCAAGCAGACAAGACATGGCCAAGATCGTTGCAGAAAATTTAGGTATTCCTCACAATGCCCACGGCTGTTGCTGTGGGGACCAGTACACAAATTAAGAGGCTCTGCTCTGGACAAAATTAGAGCACAATATTGACGAACTTTTTTAAATGTAGATCAAAAACTTGACATCTTGTCTGAACGCGACGAAATGGCTCTAGGATTAAGTTCGTTGGATTACTTTTGGACCGTGAAATAACGAACAGTTAAATATTCCCTCCACCAGCTTTTAACTACGGAATTCGCTCTTAGCAATGTCGACACATCTGCAAACGCATCTGCACTGTTATATCTGAAGGTAGATGGGTCGTTTGGTGACTTGAATAACCAAATGTTGACAAGCAGGGTTATCAATTCAAAACTGGGCGGCTTTTCTGCTAGAAGAACTGTTATTAGAGGTACGCCGCGCCGTTAAAATGGTGTTCTTTCTTTTCTTTGTAATTGGTAGTATCGGGTTTTTCAATAAGAGCACTACAAAAGTTTTTTTTTAAATAAAACAAAAACGGCTTTGGATATCAATGAAATTCTTTATTCCTGTGAAAGTACGTTCGATGCCATTATGTATGGAACTCGATTTCTTATGCATGGCCACCACGGGCACGCTTGCAGAAGTCCAGACGCTGAACCCAATTTTCGACGGTTTTCAAGCATAAGCCGATACTGCTGCAATTTCAAGTTAGATATTCGTACGAAGTACATCAATCGTCGCTGGCTTGTTGGCATAGACCATAGACTTGACGTAGCCCCACAGGAAATAGTCTAACGGCGTCAAATCGCACGACCGAGGCACCCAAGCGACTGGACTATTTCGTGAGATAACACGTTGTCCAAACTTGGTTTCCAATGAATTGATTGTGACATTCGCTGTGTGGCTTGTGGCGCCGTCCTGTTGGAACCACATGTCCTCCAAGTCCATATCATCCAATTGGGGCCAAAAATATTCGGTTATCATTGAAAGGTAGCGATCCCCATTCACAGTAACGTGCCGGTCTTGATCATCACCGAAGAAGTACGGCCCAATGACGCCGCCGGCCCATAAACCACACAAAACCGTTATTTTTTGACTCATGGAGTACGTGTGGATTGCTGCCTGACCAATACCGCATATTTTGTTTATTGACGAAGCCATTCAGCCAGAAATGAGCCTCATCGCTGAAGATGATTTTTCGATGAAAATCCGAAACATTTTCAAGTTGTTGCTCAGCCCAGTTCACTAACTTGCGACGCTTCTGGTGGTCAAGCGGCTTCAGTTCTTGCGTCAATTTTATCTTGTAAGGATGTAGGCTAAGATCTTTTCGCAAAATTCGCCACAACGACGTCACAGAGATGCCCAACACTTGAGAACGACGTGTGAAAGACACATTTGGGCTTTCTGCATCTGAAGCCTCAACGGCAGCAATATTCTCGGCACTACGGGCACTCCTTTGTCTCACTGGCACGGTAACATTTTGTACTGGGCCTGTGGATTCAAATTTTTCCACTAGACGCTCAATTGTTGATCTGCTAGGACGATTATGACGACCATAAATTGGACGTAGCGCTCCGTAGCCACTGACTCCGAATTTCGGTAGTAAATTTTAATAATTTCAACTTGTTGTTGACTCGTATATCTTTCCACCATGAAATGACAAACCTTAATGAAGAGAAATGTCAAAAAAGCGGCAAGAAATATGGCGTCGTTTGCTGTCCCTGTCGCTCTACTTTTGTAGCGTCGCTGTTGAAAAACCCTTTAAATGACGGGCTGGAATGCCTGGAAGCGGAGAACTGCAGAGTGATGGCTCATGCAGACAATTGTTATTGCCGTATCAGAAAAGTATCCTCACATCTCAAAAGAACTCTTAGGAAACGCTCTAAGCAAGCTAACAAACTGGACTGAGCGGTGTGGCCTGGGACTCAACTCTTACAAAACAGAACTTGTCCTATTCACTAGGAGGTAAAACATTCCCCATGTAAGTCCGCCATTTTCAACGAGCTTTTTCAGAGATACAAAAATAAGCTGGAAAACTAATATTCAAGAAGAAGTCAAAAAGTCCACAGTGGAACTCTTCTTATGGGAAAAACCTCTGGGAAAAAATGGAGCATTTAACCCCGCATAACTCACTGGATTTATACTTATATAATTATAATAATCCTCACTTTATGTTGTAGCAGTATGGTGGACTGCTTCTACCTGAGCGTCGAACTTGTCGAGTTGTAGAAGCTGAGTAGGGTCAATGATTCTCGAGATGTCATCTCCAGAAGAGTCCTGAAACCAAAGGACGCTCATCATCCTCTTACACATCCTTGTATCCCTCCATCTCCCACATTGGAAATGCGAAAAGCTATCCAAAGTTACCAGCTCCTCTATTACCCTTAACGTCCTTCTTTTCAGAACGGTGCTTACTGTCTGATTCCCCGCCCACTCTCTCCTTTTCCTATTTTTGCAACTTCCCAATTGGGCTGGATTCAAGGTGTTATACGACCCGTGCCGATGATCAGCCTGGCTGAGGGCCCAATCAAAAAACTAGCTCAGTCGCTAACGGAGTATCCGGATACCAGGCGACCTCCGGATTAACTAGCCTTATCTGCATATACGGATCTCTGTGCAGATGGACCACCCTTTCTCCGTTACTCGTGGGATCTTTTATGGAAAATTTAAATAAAAAAGATGGTGGAAAGTCCTGGTCTTTGAGACAGGCCAGCAGTGCGACTGAAAAGCCGTCTGCTGTTTCTCCGGCTTGCGCTGGAAGTAGTAGTACTGTGGATTCTCACAGTCCTATTGCCGAAAGCAAAAGCAGGAGTAAAATGGTAGAAATACCCCCTTCCAGTAACAGGGGGGCTGTGAAGCATGGCCCTTCTATTACTACTTCAGAGAGTAAACCTCTCCAAACTTCGACACCGCGGTTCAGTGGTAGTAAGATTGTGAAGCATGATCCTGCTACCACTAAGGAGAGTAAACCTCCCCGAACTTCTTTGCCTCATTCCAGCGGTGGTAGGACTGTGAAGCATGGTCCCTCCACCTCTAACAACTCCACAAATCCTAAAGAAGGCCCTAGGGGGAGCGGACGTAAGCCCAACCCTTCTAGGACACTCTACAAGGACATTCGCAATGCTAAGAGGATACTCAGGGTGTATGGTGAACAACCTGGCGCCGGGGGGAACTCTCAGCATGATGCAAAAATCAAGTGGGCTAAAAGCTTTTTAGCTAATAATAGCGTCCAGGCCAGCGGAGACTCCACGTCGAAGCGTCAAAGGTCTATGGAGGGCACAATTTCAGTACCCAAACGCCCCAAAGTGCACAACATCAGCGCTCCATCACATCCCTGTGGAGGGAATAAGACCTTCAGTGATGTGGTTAAAAACAAAATCGTGGTCGCGATCATTGACGGGAACGACGTCGATGGCACGATCTCTGCGGAAAATTGGCAGGTGGTCAAGGGGAAGCTCCAGTTGAGCTTCATGAGTATCATGATGGAGAACCCTGGACCACCTCCAATCACAAACGATGGAGGCTGGCATCAAGGACATGTTAAGCTCATGGTTTGTGACGATCAGAGATCGTGTGATCTTCTATCGTTGGCCGTTAGCCGGTTAGGGGAAGTCTGGCCTGGTGCTAAGCTCGAGGTTGTTGCTAAGGAGAAAATCCCGTGCAGACCAAGAGCTCGCGCCATGGTTACAGCCGAACTCTCCAGCATGGATGTAATACTCCAGATGATCCGGCTATCGAACCCATCCCTTCCTACTCACAACTGGAAAGTTGCGAAACTGGAGGAGAAAAAGGGACCCTACAGAGGTGCAATTATTGTACTAAATAAGGAGTCCCTTGCTCCTCTGGCGCAGACCAAAGGTGTGATTAGGTTTGGGTTTGAGACCATCACACTGAAGGTGTATAAAAAGGACGCGGATGTTACTGGTGCATCCACTTCCTCCAACGTAGTCGAAACTGCTGCTGCAGACCCTGGTGCATCTATCACCTTCCCATCACTGGAAGAGGAAGAGGCATCCAGGTCATCTTCGGCAACAGTGGAGACAATAAAAACAGTCAGCGACATGGAGATCGATGACCACAGCAATGAAGATCTTCTGAGTGAGGACGCTCTTCTGGGCTCAACCTCGGAATCGGAAGACTCCAACGTCACCGTGTTGGAGGTTGATCGGGAGGGTTGTAGCAAAGATGCTGCGATTTCTTCAGATTAATCTCCAACACTCTATCAAGGCCTCGGCCTCCCTGCTTCTTCGTCTATCCAGCAGCGGAGAAGACATCGTCCTAATCCAAGAACCCTGGATTGTGAAATCCATCGTTCGGGGACTAAGGACTCCAAACTACTACTTGCTGTATGCATTAGATAAAGGTGAACCCAGATCTTGCATACTAGTTAAAAGTAGCCTAAATGTATTTTTACTACCTAATTTCAGTGATCGAGATGTAACCGTCGCAAGACTGGAAACAGCCAAAGGAACTTTCTGGCTGGCGTCGGCATATCTAGGCCATGACCACCTTGGCCCTCTCCCAGGAGACACTCTGAGGAGGCTTATCACTGATGCAGATAGGCAGAAGACTGACCTCATTATTGGAAGTGATGCTAACGCCCATCATACAGTGTGGGGTAGCACGAATATAAACGACAGAGGTGAGTCTCTTTTCGATTATATTTTGAACACTAACCTAACAATATGTAACGTTGGAAATGAACCCACATTTGTTACTAAAAACAGACAGGAAGTACTTGACATAACTCTTGTCTCAGATAAAATTTATCATACTATCTCGAATTGGAAAGTATCAAATGATCATTCTTTCTCTGATCATAGATACATACAATTCGAAATAATGGACGAACCTCCTAGCCAACCTTCCTTCCGTAACCATCGGAAAACAGATTGGCTTCTATATAGGGCAACTCTATTAAGGTCAATCAGGCCTGAGTTATATAGCATACCCTTCAACACTGAGGATCTTGATATTAAAGTCAATGACCTCACAGCAGCCCTCAACAAATCTCTGGAAACTGCCTGCCCTCTTATACAAATAAGAGGTAAAAAGAAACCACACTGGTGGTACTCGGGGCTGGATCCACTAAGAAAAGAATGCAGGAAACTCTTTAATAGAGCGAAAACCTCCAGAGAAGCTTCTGATTGGGATTCATATAAAGACTCCCTCAAGTTATATAAAAAAGAACTGAGGAAAACCAAGCGTATGTCCTGGAGAACTTTCTGTAACAATATAGAAGGCAACTCAGAGGCATCAAGGTTAAGAAAAATCCTCTCCAAAAATCCAGTAATGCCAAGTTGCCTAAAAAACAATGACGGTTCCTGGACAAACTCAAGCGAAGAATCGCTCAATCTGCTCCTGGATGTACATTTTCCAGACAGCTCTCCTTACGTTAATAGCACTGATCCTGATCCTAACAACATACTCAGTAGCATAACTCCTCCACAAGGTCTGATTACAGAGGAAAAATTAAAATGGGCAATAAACAGCTTCAATCCATACAAATCTCCTGGGCCAGATGGAATAATTCCAGCGGAATTACAGGAAAATTCCGATATTCTGATACCCATTCTGGTAAACATCTTAAATGGTTGTATCGCTCTGGCTCACATTCCTTTGTCATGGAGAGAAGTAAATGTTATTTTCATCCCCAAAGCTGGCAAACCTAGCCATGTTAATCCTAAAGATCTAAGACCTATTAGCCTTTCATCATTCCTACTTAAAACATTTGAACGTCTGATTGAAATCCATTTGAGGGCAAACATTGATAAGTCCTTACTATCCAATGCTCAACATGCTTATAACAAAGGGAAATCTGTAGAAACCGCTCTACATACGCTGGTTCGTACTATCGAACACTCCCTTCATCATAAGGAGTTCACCTTAGTCGCTTTCCTGGATATAGAAGGAGCTTTTAACAATGTCGACGCATCCGCAATCACATCTGCGCTGTCATCTCTAAAGGTGGATAAGTCAATCAGTAATTTGATAAATCATATGCTGATAAGCAGGATTATTAATTCAAAACTGGGCGATTTTACTACTCGAAGGACTGTCAGTAGGGGTACGCCGCAAGGCGGCGTCCTCTCTCCTCTCCTTTGGAACCTAGTCGTAAATGAACTACTAGTGATTCTTGAAGGGGAGGGGCACAGGGTGATTGCCTATGCGGACGATGTTGCGATAGCGATATCTGGTAAGCATCCTAATACTCTGAAGGAACTCCTACAAAATGCTCTAAACAAGCTTACTAACTGGGCAGATCAATGTGGACTCGGTGTCAACCCCCACAAAACTGAACTTGTCCTATTTACCAGGAAATATAAAATCCCACACATAGACCCTCCCCTCATCAAAGGTATACCGCTTAAATTCTCAGACAAAGCAAAATATCTGGGTCTTATTTTGGACAAGAAATTAAGCTGGAAGCCCAATATCCAAGAGAGAGTCAACAAAGCCAACATAGCTCTTTTCTCTTGCAAAAAAGCCGTAGGTAATAAATGGGGTCTACAAACTCATATAACACACTGGCTATACATCTCAGTCATTAGACCGATACTTACATATGGAGTGACAGTATGGTGGACTGCGCTGGAAACAGCAACTAACCGCGATAAGCTCAGCAAAGTCCAACGAACAGCCTGTTTAATCATGGGTGGAACTCTCCGCTCAACTCCTTCTGCTGCACTTGATGTTCTTTTTCATCTCATACCGCTAGATATTTTTAGCAAACAATCGGCCGCTAACATAGCCATTCGACTTAAAGCCTCCTCGCAGTGGATCAATAATGATATTGGTCACTCTACTATACTGAACTCGTTCAGTAGTCTACCTAGTAACGTCGATTACACCACCCCTCATCCAAAATTTGATAAAAATTTTCAAGTATCCATCCCTTCCAGGTCTTCATGGGAAAATGAGTCGTTTTTGATAGACGAAGCAATTCATTTCTATACAGATGGATCTAAAACCGATGACGGGGTCGGTGGAGGCGTATACTCCGAAAAATTAAATCTTTGTCTATCTTTTCGTCTTCCCAATCACTGTAGCGTGTTCCAGGCAGAGCTTTTAGCAATAAAAGAAGTCCTCTCTTGGCTAAAAGAAAACGTTATATCGACAACCGATATACGTATCTTCTCAGACAGTCAAGCTGCCTTAAAGTCACTGGACTCTGTCTCCATTAACTCACAAACAGCCCAAAATTGTCGATCATCTCTGGTGGAGATGTCAAAACAGTTCAACATTCACCTTACATGGGTGCCGGGGCATAGAGACATTCCAGGAAATTGTAAAGCTGACGAACTTGCAAAAAACGGAACAATATTACCTTTGTTGGATAGCAAATCTAACATCGGTATACCCCTAGCTACTTGTAAACTTATGCTAAAGCAAGATACCATAAAGAAAGCCAACCACAGGTGGACCAGCACCCCAACTTGCCGGTCTACTAAACTGATTTGGCCATTGTTTGATGCCAAACGCTCAAAACAACTAATTTCTATTGGTAGATTGCATATTAGCTCCATTATAGGTGTCCTTACTGGGCACTGCCTAATAGGAAGACATGCTTCTCGTCTTGGAGTTCCTGCAAATGACTTTTGCAGAAGCTGCATGGATGAAGAAGAAGAGGAGTCAATTCCCCACCTTCTATGCTCTTGTCCTGCCCTAGCGCAAAGACGTAGACTCCACTTGGGAGACTACTACTATAACGATCCTAGTGATCTAAATAATTCCGACATTCACTGTCTCAAACGCTTCATTATTAGCTCAAAATGGTTTAACGAGTAAGGGGGATTTTTGAAATCCTTGTGGTATCACAACGGACCAAATATTGGTCTAAGTGTGCTGTCCTTTTCCGGTCAGCAGCCACTTTAACCTAACCTAACCTATGGTGGACTGCTCTAGAAAAGTCTAGAAATCGTGACAAGCTAAGCAAAGTCCACCGATCATCTTGACTGTGCATAAGCGGAACACTAAAAACGATCCCCTCCGCCGCACTAGTCGGTTCGGTTCCATTTGCCAACCCTCGATATTTTCAGCACCCACAGCCACACGTCTAAAAGCTTCTTTTGCTCTGAACTCATTCGGATCACATCCAAGACACATGGATTACGCTATACCAAAACTACAGTTTGGAAAAAAGAACTTCCAAGTCACCATGAGAGGGCCTTTAAACTGATGATGGGCTCTTATGTCTCTCTTTCCGTCTTCTTAATGAATTTAGCGTGTTCCAAGCGGAACCTGCCTTGGCTCAAAGAAAATTTGTTATCAACTACTGAAGAAGATGTATGGACGAGGAAAAGGTAGAATCATAATTTATGTACAAGCCCTGCTCTATCCCATAAACGTAGACTCCATCTTGGAGGGTTTTTCTTTGAGGAACCTAGTGATTTATTCATTTATTATAGACATTTATAGTCTTTCCGGTTTCATAAGGAGCTCCTAATGGTTCAAGAAGTAGGGAGGTTAAATTATGTTAGCTGCGACGTTGTCAGCGACTTCGATCTTAACTAACCTAACCTGGACTGTGCCCTCCGTGGGAATCCTAACTGTGCGTGCTAGCAGACTGGGGGTTTTGGCGGAGGTTCATGGTGTATAATGGCTGGATGGTCGGAAAGTCAACAAGATGGCTAGCATTGCATATGATTGCATATGGTACAGTTTCGAATGTGGGTAAGTGATCCGGTTTCGCAATCATCAGTATCCGCTTCCTGAAGATTGTGCTAAAGCAAACACACGTCATACTGCAACCATAATATACAATGAAAAGCTATTTTATATGCTTTGTCGAATTCTTTCGAAGCTGGGAAATCCCCTGTTCAAACGAGTTACGGTTTCAAAATTGCGCACTTCAGCACTAATTGGACCACATGGCTAGGCTGCCCATGGTCGCGATTTCTACCCAACTTCCTCAGGCAAAAGCTTGCAGAAAACTAGGTACTAGTGATTTAAAACTCTAAGCCATTTCCGAGTGCATGTTTTCGGAGATGAGAAATACAATTTCCTGCCGAGTCCAAACGGCGAAGATGAGACGCACTTTCCATAACAAGAGGATACTCTTGGAATAATTGTCCACTTTATCTAACTTTGGTAAACTAGTGAGAATTGTACTTCACCGCAGCAGGTGGGGGTGATGGCGTGCTTGAGTAGTCTAAGGCTTGTCCGGGGCTCTGTTGAACTCTACCGGTGTTGCTGCGGATGCACAATCCATGCACTAACGTTTATGGGTGCTGAAGCGGTAATACTGGTTTGATGTTCTGATGGGCTCGTCCATCGATTTATCGGTGGGCCGGTATTACTACCTCAAACAAAGCTGTCATTCCCGGTTCCTGTCGACCTCCTTTGCGGTGCCTGTGGATAGGTTACTGTAATAGTAACTGAACTAACTTGATAGGAACTGCCTGGATGGTGTCCTTAAGGTAGGAATCCGCTAAGGAGTGTGTAACAACTCACCAGGGGGGGTGCACATTCTTGGTTGTGGTTTCTACCTCGACTGTAGCTGGGTGAGTGTACATCTGGGGTTGACAGGCCCCGAGTTTTGCAGGAACTCTGTAAGTGATCATAATGGTGGCGAAGCTCGACCGAATACTATATTCTGGTACCACGGGAGATAGTGCCCAGGAGTCTGAGGGCTATAGCGTACGTCTTCTGGCTCTCCTATTCTATCTTCGGATAGAGAGGTGCAGCTGTCGCGTGCGTGCTCTCTTTCTCAGACTATCTAGGCCAAAACCAAAAGACGATTCTGTACTTCACCGCATTTAATTCACGCGCACCATGGGTACATGGTGTCACAGGAAAATCTACAACATTATTATTTTTTGTTCATCATTTATACAGTTCACATTCAGTGTTTACTTAAACTGTAACATGAGCACCTACTTGGATGAACCACCAGTTGTAAGGGGTTTCGTGGAAAGACAAATTTAGATAGGAGAGATTGCCCAGCTTTTTCTTAGTAAGGCTTCCCCGCACTAGTGATAAGGGATCTCAGTTCGAATTCAAAGGTCCTAATTGCTAACAGGGGCTTTGGTACCTGCTGATCTACCAGAGGAGTTCTAGTCTGCTGTTTTCAGTGCCACCAGAGGCGTATTACCGTTCGATCCCGTCATAGTCCCGATATCAGAATAATAAGACCAGTTCTGAAAGCCTAATTACCAGAAGCCAGATTACCCGAAACTAAGTACAGAATCCATCAAATTCCAAAGACTGCGAGTAACAGAACTACAAGTTTTTTTTAGAGGAACTCATGGTGCACGCTCTTCTTGTTCAGTACCAGTTAACAAGCTGCCATGTATCGTATATTGTGCATAGTCTTGGGTTCAATAAGGGATCTAATTGAGGTTGTGTCCTAGGATCCGTCAAATAATTGTTGGTAGAAAACATACACCATACGACAATCAACCACCAAATAAATATCTATCAAGTATTAAATATGTTTGGAAGTAGATGGAGACCCCTATTGGATTTCTCATATCATGCGGAGAGCACACTAAGGACCACTCGAATATCACAGTCAAGTCAAGCATATTTCTGATGGGTGAAAAACTCCTGGAGAAATCCATCGTATGGGTCTCTGAACCATCTAACAAACAACCTAACTTTCCATATTGCTGCGAACTCAATGCTGATCTGATGATCTGCGAAGATGATCTCCAACACATTTTCATCCACAGACCAAACGAGTTATAGTGTCAAAATGCTGCACTCTATCTCTAATTAGTTACCCGAGCTAGACTGCTCGTGACCGCCACTTCTGACTACCTAGGTATCATTGCTAAGCCATCCGGGCTAAAATGGCTTTATAATTCGCACTGCTATCTCTCGAACAATATCTACTTAATAAACCACTTAACATCCCATGTGTCTACCTCCGTCATAGGAGCATTCATCAACTACATTATAGTTTTCGCTTCCCACCACTTTCGAGGTGCATTTGCACCGCCAGCCGCAACCTAACGATCGCCTAACATGTCCGAAGTGTTTACTTACACTTTTGATCTAATTTTCCAATTTACACCACATGCATCCGCGGAGAGTGGCGGCATCAATAGAGAACAAGTATTGGCGGGTCGGATAGCCCGTCGCGTCAGACTGTAGCAATTTGCGGCTGCCACAGCAACAACAACCACATCAGAGCACGTCGAACGCAATGGTTTGCACAATTGATATCACCTTGAATAAAATCGCAGCCTGATGTTAAATTGCTGGTTGCATGCACCACCACACGATCGCGTTGCAAATAGACGACACACATATACATTTAGTAGAGTAATAGTTGTTGATCGATTTGACGCCACTTTTGTCGCAGACGAATTAATTCACCGAGGGAGTCGAGAACAGCTTGCATAGACACACAGCCTCTGCATTTTGATTTATCGGATCTGCCCCTCGACGCGCCATAGTTTTCACAATAAACGATCGTTGTTTTGGTTGCGAAATTAATAGATTGTCCATGATTTCAGTTGGCGAAGTGATGCTATTCTTGATTCCGCTATGGCGGGGCTAATGGGGCTGCGGGTTGGTTTTGAATGGCTTGATTTAAATAAATTGAATTAAATTAGCACAGTAAGGAACAAACACTTTGTTATTTTGCATGGGGTTGAATTTATTGTTCGCGCCATACCGCACAACCGCACCCTTCAATCTGATGACGGGAGTTAGTTTAGCTGACAATCGACACATTTTCTATTTTAATTGCTTGAGTTCGAACACCATAAGCAGACCAATGACGTATTTTGATGGCCTGAAAGTGTGGCTAAATGTTTGTCAGAAAACATTTTTTTACTTGATTCAACACATTTCAATGGAACTCATCGCCTTGCGTAATTATTTGGGATTTCAAATGTACGAACGCGAGATAAATCAAAAATTATATTTTTAGAATTTTTGAATTCAAAAGAATTGAATTGCGTAAACATTGGGGAAGTATTGCTCATCGAGGAAGTCGTAGATCTCTGTAGTAACTATTCTGTAGTGAAAAGGCTACTTTAGAAATGAGTTGATCTTTGGTTATGGTATTGATATTCCCTCGGTACATAATAATTAGTCAAGGTCTGTGACCGTTTATATTCTAGAACTCATTGTTGAATATGATTTGTGGCTATTGGATGCTTAGGAAACATTGCAAGCACATTTTATAGCAAAGCCTCGAACTTGTCTGATAGGAATTTATATGTGGGCATTTAGGTTTTGATGAGAACTTTATTAAAACTTGATTATATAGTTTTATTTTGCTGAAAAAACAAAAGAAAGGAGATTCCATTTCTGTTTTGTATGGGTTTTGAAAAGACCCTGTTTTTGGATTTCATTACGAGTGTTTTTAGTGAATAAGAAATGATAGATCTACCGTCACTATTGGGGATGGTGTTGCACTCTATTACAAAGCTTCTCTTTCTTGTAGAGATTTAAAAAAGTCTGAAAATAGTGGTATAGACTTTCTGTTTGTGGAGATAGCCGACGGGAATACTAAGTGCCTCTTAGGTGTTGGTTACAGCCCAAATAAAAGATTTTCTGCTCAACCCTTATTCACAGCGCTTCATGAATTTTCTGTGTCATATGAACATTTCATTATCTGTGGAGATTTCAATGCAGATCTGCTGCTTTACGATTCTCGTGCTAATCAACTTAGAGATGAGATCGCAACAGCAGCACTTTCTGTATGCAATTCTTATGCTACCCGTTTTGCTCCTAATTCTACTCCTAGTCTCCTTGATTTAATGATTGTTTCAGATCCATCATATGTTCTTCTACAAGACCATTTGTCCTTGGATGGTATATCTGATCATGATTTGTTGTTTTGCACCTACAATATCACATTTTTGAAAGTCCCTACATCTTCAACTTTCCAATTTAGAGACCTTAAATCTATAAATAACCTTGATCTGCAAAATGATGCCATCAACTACCCCTAGAGTCGATGTCATTCTTTTTCAAGTGCCAATGAAAAAATAAACTACTTCCAATCTTTAGTTCTTGAGTTGTTCGAAAAGCATGTTCCTATTAAAACTGTTTTAGGTCATAGTAGGAACTGTCCTTGGTTCACCTCGGAGGTTTTTGCTGCGATCAAAAATCAAAGAAAAATGTACGCAAAATGGAAAAGTAATCCATCGAATTTGAATTCGGAGCTTTTTTGCCGTTCTCTTAACAAAGCTACGTTATTACTCACAGAGCCAAAAAAAGATAGTTTTAATCAAATCTGGATACAAACCAATCTTCTTGTCGACTCTGCAATAACCTTCGCTCTATTGGAATAGGGAGAAAGCAAGTAGTTCATTCCTTTCCTGACCCAGATACCCTTAATCGGAGTTTTATACCAACTGAATCTCCCCAATATATATTTTTACCCAACCATGAAGCACTTAATGTAGTAACTACGGAGCTCGAATTTGAAGTTGTATCTGAGTATGAGGTATTTGAAAGCTTAAAATCAATTAAGTCTGATGCTGCTGGAGAAGATGGGGTCCCGTTAAGCTTTATAAAAATGATTTTGTGTCATATTTTACCATCATTCACTCAGCTGATAATTTTTTTTTATTACATCATCATTTCATGATTGCTGGAAGTTAGCTAAGATTATCCCCGTTGCGAAAAACACCAACCCAACTTCTTGCTCAGATTTCCAACCGATTAGTATCCTACCCTGTTTGTCAAAGGTTTTTGAAAAAAATTCTAGCAGTTCAGATCTCTAGTCACATTGATAGGTTTAATTTACTCTCCCCATTTCAATCTGGATTCCGTGCTCATCACAGTTGCCAGACTGTAATGACCAAGGTGCTTGATGATATACGAGTTCAATATGACCTGGGTAATGTGACTGCTCTCTGCTTGCTGGATTTTTCAAAGGCCTTTGACAAAGTTAATCATGAAATTCTCTGCATGAAATTGAAGCGCTGCTTTGGCTTTCATGATAGAGCGGTGAATCTTACTAAAAACTATTTGACAAATAGGTGCCAGAGGGTAAAAGCTAATCAAATGATTTCCGAATTTATGAATCTGCGGATGGGTGATCCACAAGGCTCTATTTTGGGACCGATTTTATTTTGCCTTTTTATCAAAGATTTGCCAAATGTTTGTTCCAATGCATCAATTCATTTGTATGCAGACGATGTGCAAATTTATTTGTCTCGTCCAATTGGTTTACAAGAGGATTTCATCTGTAGAATGAATGACGACCTTCAGGATACTATGATTGGTCCCTTAACAATGGCCTAACCCCCAACCCGATCTGTGATTAATCTTGGTTTAAGGATCAACACTTCTCTTTCGCCTAAAAAACAGGTTAACCATACCATTGGAAGAATTTACGGTGGGTTGCGTAAGCTTTGGCTATTTTGCAATGTAACTCCTGTTAATACCAAATTAAGACTTGTTAAAACACTACTAATTCCTCTAATTGACTATGCCAATGTTATATATTGTAAACTTGATTCACATTCCCAGCATAAGCTTCTTGTAGCATTCAGCGACATGTTAAGATACATTTATGGGCTTAGAAGATATGAGCACATATCACATTTTCATAAACTGGTTCTTGGGTGCTCTTTTCAACAATTCCTTGATTCAAGATGCTGATGTTTATGCACAAAATCATTCAAAATAGAAAACCATCGTACATTTATGAAAAACTGCAGTTTACCTAATCTAATAGAATACTCAATCTTTTAACACCTTCTTACAACTTTTTGAATTCTTCACGGCTGTTTTTCGTTCATGCAACTAAGTTATGGAACTCTCTGCCTGTTACTATTAAAAAAATCATTTCTACCGCTTATTTTAAGAAAGAAATAATACTTCACTTTAGCCAATAAAATAACATGGAAATAATGAAGTAAAGGGGAGGGATGGGAGGTGACGGAAAGGGAGAAATGTATAGGGATCAAATGGCAAAAATCTGTAAAACAAGGTATAATTTATTATTAAAAAGTGAATAACACATTCTTTTTTTTTTATTTATTTAGATGTATTCTTAGTATTAATTTTTATTATTATTATTTCTTAATTTTTGATTGTAATTTTCCTAGTTTTGTCGAAACATGTAACCAGTTCTTACGTACTATAAAAGACTAAGGCCCATTTGCTGATACAGAACATAAATACTTATGTTCCACATAAACTCTTATGTGACAGTTTACGTAGAGGAAAAAGTAGAACATAAGCGCTTAAGTTGAACATAAATATTTAAGTTTTGTTTCAGCAAATGGCCCTAAGTCTTACTTGTACACCCTTTTTGAAAATAAATTGAATTGAATTGAATTGATACTGCTGCCTCACTTTTGATTGACCTTCGAGAAGATGCTCATTCAAATCATTGGTGTACATATTTATGAATTTGGTAGAGAGAGTAGAGAGACTTGAGTACTGAGTTAGCTGCAATAGCCTTCTAGATCTGCAGTAGAATGTTTGACAAGAAATGGGAACCCAGCTCCCAAACTATTCATTGAACCTTCTTTGACGTACGCCTGTTTGGTGACAAAAATTCGTAAACTGGCATGTGTTGGTACAACAAGTGCCATGAGAACCACGCCATTCGTAGCCCTAAAAACTTTCCTCTTACTAGCCTCAGTTGATCTATTCACGAAGGAGTTTTCATCCAAAAGTGCCTTGCGACTTAAAGAGTGTTCAAATTGGAAAAGTGGACACTGTGGTCACAGAACCATTTTAAACCCAGTCACATTAGTAAATATTCCAACAAAGAACATATGCATGGAAAACAGGGTCGTAACCGAAAATCATGTTTTGGTCTCTATAGACGGTTCCAAATAAGAAGGGTCAGGCACCTTCTCAGACAACCCACTCGTAAATAGATTATTGAATCTCTCAAACGTTTGCAGTGTTTTCCAAGCGGAATTAATTGAGTTTGCGAGGCCGCAAAATATATTTCCACATGTAAACTAACAAACAAGAACATGATACCTTCATAGATAGCCAGGGGGCAATCAGAGCTATTTTGTCAATTTTCACGAGGTCAAAACTCTTTGCTCGTTGCCGTAGTGAATTATTATTGCTCAGAGTACCAAATTCAGTCACCTTTCGATGGGTCTCGGAAGCCGAGATAATTATGGAAAGGAAATGGCTGATGAAACGGCTCATCACTTGAACCTAGCCGAATTGTACCCTTGGTACTTATTCCAGTGGAGTAGGAAAGTTATAGAATTCAACAAAGTTTCCTCAATATCGCAAATGATAGATAGTCAACAATTGAAACCTGTCAAGTTTCAAGGAATCTTTGGTCAGATATGTCAAATAAGAAAACAGAGTTTCAATTGAAGCTTAGCAGACCTCAATTGTCTCTTTTGGTTAAAATCCTTACGGGTCACAACTCAATGCGAACCCACATGAGCAGAATGGGCATCAACACATTTGACTTATGCAGAGTGTGTCAGCTTACCCTTCCCATCCTTACATTACATACCGTGGGAGCAGTACGAATCCATTGAGATCCAACAGAGGAGATACGGCTTTCCACAGTAACACCTCCCTTCACCTAATCTAACCAAGCCCAATTAGTTACTAGAGCTCTGTAGAGGAGCTTACATGAGAACTAATTTATTAGAAGATTCAATCAATTAGCATCACAAAATTTCAAATTGTTCGGACAACGTCTGCCGACACAGAGATAGCTATTATTTCAACACAAGTTCAGCGTTCGATACAGTTTAACAGGTGCCTTTAAAACTGCCACTACAAGATATCTGGAGTTAATCACAAACAATTTACCAGAACTATTGGAGGGGATTTCACTGAATTAACTAGCTTACTCATAGTACCAATGGAATAGCACTGTGCGATTAAGAAATGGCTCGATAAAGAATAAGGCAATCATTGCGTTAAAAGAAAAAAGACCAGTTCAATGGGCTACATACAAGCCTATCCTGACATCAATGCACCGATATTAAATAAATAAATAAATTTGGTGAGTCAACAGCTCGAAGTGAACCAGGACCTAGTGACTTACAAATCCCAACCATTTCTGTGTGCGTGTTACCAGGAACGGAGGGGACTTACATTTTTCAGCCGATTTCGAATGGTTAGTGAGCAGCACTTTTCATAACAAGAGATACTCTTGAAGGATATGGCAATTCCTCGCAAGAGGAAGTAGACCCCTGAAAAACTTTTTTCCATCTGCTGAGAATCGAACACGAGATCTTCCGCATGACAGTCCAACGCACTACCATTATGCCAAGGGGTACTACATATCAGTGGCGTGGCGTTGATAATTTTAAATGGGAACCCGTTATAAAATTTTGTCACCTGTAAAAATAAAAAAAAAAATCTTAGAACCTCAAAAACAACATTTCTAGTAGGGATATGTTATCTACAAATGCATTCCACATTGACTTAGCAAAAAATGTGTAGCTATATTTTTTATACTTCAAGACATTAATATTTCAATCAACAATGAGCTTGAAACATAATAAAAAAGGACCTCCTTTTAGACACCACCCCCTTCGTCGGACATAACTGCAGCACCTTCCTAGGAATGTTCTATTAACTTTTCCTTGCAATCATATGTGTCAAGAATATAAAATCTATGATGGAACAACTCATCTGCATTAAGACTCGCCCTAACGTCAAAAAATACAAGATATCTTTCTTGTATTCCATTCTCGGACAAGAACCGACATATGGCACTCAGTTGTCCCCTATGACTCAAACCTGATGTTTCGTCGATCGTAATCGACACGAACCGAGCTTCTATGATTTCTGTTTTAATTTCAGATTTAATAACAGCTACGATACTATGTATCAAGTCATTTTGAATATCGTTGTCCTATAACACTAATCTAAATAGGATTCCAATAAAGTGTCATAGGTAGATACTTATTTATATTGATTTCCTTTACACATAAGAAATCAATTTCTTTGTGAAGATTTTGATCCCTCGCTAGATTTTGCATTCCTAAGCACCCAACAAAAATTTATTTTTCTTTGACAGGGATCAAAATCTTTAAATCCATATTTAAAGAGGGATTACATGTATACATGAAACACGCGCACCAAACAAAAAATTTCTATCTGGGATCGAAATCCCTGGTGTGTAAACGAAAAAAGGATAAAATAAACTATCAACTATACTTACTAAAATTATTTGGTTTCTCCGAAAGGTAATCTGTTAAACAGCAATCAACATTTTTATCCAAGACAAAATCTAGAACTGCACTAAAATTAAGAAGCTAATTTTTTTTATCACTATAGTGGGTAATAAAAGTAATTAAATCTTCACTTTAACATCTAACTTTTCACTATTTTTAATTAAGTTCAAATTGGCTTTTCAAAGCACTAGATTTATTTGAAGTTATTGAACCTGTGCAACACAGTCTTTTATTGAATGCCAATTGAATCTAAATTTAAATTCCTGTTAAAAAAAAAGCAAATGCATTTTATTTGTCCAGAGTAGCGATATGCTAAATTTGCACTGCTGACAAATTGCCATATATTCTACCATGATTTATTTCATAATTCAAAATTATCACAGTAAATTTGCAAAAATATCAATCGTGCATTTTACATTAGCATGCAAATCAACATCAAATTCAAAATCAAGAATCAACAATACGCACATGCCATATTTATATATACAGGGTGATTGGCATAAGGTGTGACAAAAAGCTAGGGCGTGTAGGTTGGACTTAGACAAGAAAAAAATCGTATGGGAGGGGGGGGTCTATTTCCCCCCATTTAGGCGGGAGGGGCAATTTAAGAAAAAAATCACTTAAAACAGAAAAAAAATTATTAGGAAATAACGGTGATACCTACAGAGTAATGCTATGGCATTTTGAAAAGCCAGAAATACATTCTTTAATTTTGTTTTTAAATAAAGTTGTTCGAGTGAATAGTTTTTGAGAAATTAATTTTCAAAATCAAAATTTTGAAAAAAAAAATGAAATTTTTTTTTTTAAACAATTTTTTTTCAAAATTTTACGTAATTAAGTATTATTTTTTTATTCAATATTCAATGCTCTTTTTAATTTTTGATCAAACACAAAAAACCGGATGTCAAAATGTTTTGTAGTTTTTGAGAAAATCAAAAATAACAAAAACTACTTTTGTTCTAAGAAAAGCCTTTTATTTTAGTTTTTACGTTTTTGGATTCTTATGTAGGTGAATTTACGATTGAAAGGATTAACTTTCTTTTTACTATTCTTTTAATTATCGTCTTATAAGCATACAATAATGTGACAAAGTACTGGATTAACCATATTTCACACATTTTTTCATTGAGAACACCTGCGTGAGAGCATTGGTTTAAAATTGACCTGCCACTTTTTTATTATGGTGGGGTCGGCTTGGCTTAGGTGCATTTACGAAAGAAAGGATTAACTTTAAATAAACAGTAATTATGTATTTTATCTAAATATGCATGTATTTATTATTTAAATTCATTTCAAGATTCAGGAACATTTTTGTTCTTATTTCGCAATTGCATTTTTCTGTCACTAGTTAGGGCGTGTAACGCTGCATTATTTAAAAAACATTCGCAGATCAATATTAATCCAATGCTCTCACGCAGGTGTTCTCAATGAAAAAATGTGTTATTGTACGCTTATAAGACTGATAATAAAAAAAATTTACAAAAAAAGTTAATCCTTTCTTTCGTAAATGCACCTAAGCCAAGCCGACCCCACCATAATAAAAAAGTGGCAGGTCAATTTTAAACCAATGCTCTCACGCAGGTGTTCTCAATGAAAAAATGTGTGAAATATGGTTAATCCGGTACTTTGTCACATTATTGTATGCTTATAAGACGATAATTAAAAGAATAGTAAAAAGAAAGTTAATCCTTTCAATCGTAAATTCACCTACATAAGAATCCAAAAACGTAAAAACTAAAATAAAAGGCTTTTCTTAGAACAAAAGTAGTTTTTGTTATTTTTGATTTTCTCAAAAACTACAAAACATTTTGACATCCGGTTTTTTGTGTTTGATCAAAAATTAAAAAGAGCATTGAATATTGAATAAAAAAATAATACTTAATTACGTAAAATTTTGAAAAAAAAATTGTTTAAAAAAAAAAATTTCATTTTTTTTTTCAAAATTTTGATTTTGAAAATTAATTTCTCAAAAACTATTCACTCGAACAACTTTATTTAAAAACAAAATTAAAGAATGTATTTCTGGCTTTTCAAAATGCCATAGCATTACTCTGTAGGTATCACCGTTATTTTCTAATAATTTTTTTTCTGTTTTAAGTGATTTTTTTCTTAAATTGCCCCACCCGCCTAAACGGGGGGAAATAGACCCCCCCCTCCCATACGATTTTTTTCTTGTCTAAGTCCAACCTACACGCCCTAGCTTTTTGTCACACCTTATGCCAATCACCCTGTATATGACATATTAAAGAAAAAAAAACAAATAAGTCGAAGACACCGTCTTATTTCTTACATAAGGTTGAGAAAAGGCGAGCACCTGAACTCCTGCAATGTATTATCTTCCTACTGAAATGCAATGCTAATTGCTAAAGGGAGAATAAAATACAAATAATTCCAACTCCTACTGGTATACATCGAAAATTTTATAAGACGGAATGTAGCGTCTTATTTTTTGAATATAAAAGCGGGTGTTGAACAAAGAGGATCCGAAACACAATGCTTGGGGAAGAAAGGGATATAAAACAAATAAATAAGACGGTAATTATTGAAAAGTTTAAGTCAGAGATCAGAGTCAGAGTATTTTTGTGACTCTCTTGATTAATGTTGGTTGTGGATTGTGGAATGTATTTGGATAAAGTATAAGATACAAACGAGAGGCAGAATGGATACCTTAAACTTATTCGATGTTTATTTGGTAGATTGTGTTATTTGTGAATTTTCTAAAAGGGAAGACGATAGGAATCGTGTTATTATTAATTTTTTTTAATTTTATTTATAATGATTGAAGAAGAACAAAAGAACATACTCATATTACTGAAAAAAAAAACAAAAACAACTTTAAGTGATTTGGCAAAGCGTATTCTAGCAACTTCAACACAAGTGAGGTAGAAACAAGTTAGTTTGAACAAATATTCCCAATAAAATTCGAAACCTGGCAGAAGGTAGTAACTAGGGCTGATGATTCTACCCGGGTAATTTACTACCCGGGTTTCTTGCCACTGAGCTATTGTTGTTAATATCGTTGATTAAATTACATTGTTTACATAATAGACAAGCTTAAAGTTGCCTCTGAGCTAATGTAAAAGTAAATTGTAGTTGTTCTCAATGGTGAATATGTTCAAGTGTTTGAATTAAATCTTGATTCTGTTTTCTTTATTTTGTTAATAAAGATAAAATGTTGTTATTGCATAATAACAAAATTGGTTTTGTTTTAGATTCTGGAACGATTTAAAATCAAACTGGGAATGCGAATCATTGTGATGATTATACCTGAAGTCAATTTATTTTTTTTAAATTGATTAAAATTGCTGAAAAAATTATAATTTTTATCTTTTTTTCTTTTAATTGTTAAATGGTTAATTTTTTTTTGTTATAAATTGATGTTTAAAATTACATATAATCCTTAATGTTGATTCAATATAACTTTTTTGAGATATTAAATCGAATTCAAATACATAAATTTGAAATGATTTGTTTTGTTTATAAGAACTAAAACTTATAAAATGCATCGAGAGTGCTGCATATTGCAGGATGGCCGTGATAGATAATGATATTTACAAATTGAATCTTAGTTATTAGGAGATCTATAAGCTTTGAAAACGTCGTTAAGGATTGTTTGAAAACGAAACAAAAACAAAATTTCCGTCTAGTGAAAAGTGAAACGATGAAAATAGGGGCATTCTCATCGTAGCTTTTCTAGAATCAAGTCGTTGAAATTGAAATACAACCTAGACATTTTCAACAGCCCTTTTGATTCGAATTTATTATAAAGGTCCTTCTAGGCCCTTTAATTTGACAAATATATAATTCAAACACAACTACACAAAAAAATAAAAAGAACAGAAAACTTCGAACCAAAGTTTTTGTCGCAGAACAAAGTGCATTTAATATACTACCTCGGTACAGATTTGTATTGTTTATAAGTTATTTACATTATTTTAGATGGAAATAAAGTATAGTTACAAAGCTAATTCATCAATTTTATTGTTGCAAGGTACAATTAATTTGGCTATACTCGTCTCGGCATGCATACATAACATATGTACATTTGTATGTACAGATTTGTTTGTCCATCCCCAATATTACAAAATTAAAGATCGTAGAGCACTTTTGTACGATTGTTTCGAATTTTTGATATTCAGTTATTCTGCCTATTCACAAAGTACACTTTTTAAAAAATCGAATAAAACATCAGTTAACATTTTTACTTCGATTTGCTGATATGAAATGACCATTGTCAACATGGATAAATGATACTTTTAATATATAAACTAGCTATTTGCTATTTGTTAGCTTTTAAAAGATAAACTAGCTTTTTGCTGCTGTTAAAGTTAGACGAGCTCTTTAACGTTAAAGTATAGTTTATGTCGTTTGTCTCGTTTTATACACAATATTTAGAGTCGAAACCCATTCTAAAATTGATTAAGAGCAGGCTTTAATTGTTTAAAATTTTGCGTCAGTAAATTAAAAAAAAAATACTGAAAACGGTATAAGAGCCGTTTTAGAGGAAAATAACAAATAAGCTTTTTCAAATAATTTCGTATATTGTACAGACAAAATTGTGAGACACACTTTTTTCACATTCTTATGTTTTATTATCTCAAATTAGAATTTGTTTTAACGAATGCA
Organism: Philhelius festivus; assembly: GCA_963931855.1. NCBI lineage: Eukaryota > Metazoa > Arthropoda > Insecta > Diptera > Syrphidae > Philhelius > Philhelius festivus. Next base: position 49,210,697 of record OZ007557.1, on the reverse strand, counting down.
GTTTCAACTTACAATAGCCGAAATATGTATGCAATGTAAACTTGAATACTCACTTGTCTTGCGATGGACTTAGTCGGTGTTTAATTCCAACAATAAGACTACTTCATTCACAAATCTTACCAAACAGAGGTCAGTTTTATAATTGTAGCATGTTTAAGTGCAAAACATGTGTTAACAAATAAACAACATAGGGACTTAACGGTAATAATCCAAACCAATTTGTATTCTCTCTTCTTGAGTTGAATCATTTTGCGAACTTTTACAAATCTCTTGCAAAACATTATGAAAACAAGTTCAGGTTTCCACTTGTAACACATACCTAAGCCTAACCGTTGTATCTGTACTTCTATCAGTGCATTTCATCCTCCTCTTTATCTAAACCATCCTAGAAACAAATAGCGGTATTGACTCGGATATATATTTAATTTAATAGAGTTTAATCTAATCTTTTATTTTGCTGTACCCGGGTACCCGGGTAGTCGAGTAATCGAGTAATCGGGTAATCGGGTACCCGGGTAATACCCGGGTACCCGGGTATTACCCGAATTACTCGGGTACCCGGGTATTACTCGGGTACTCGGGTACTCGGGTAGCCGGGTATCATCAGCCCTAGTAGAAACTTCAAGTACCTTATAAGGGATTTCCTATGAGGATTTCTTAGCTTTGACAATTGATTTTAGACATATTGTTCAAGCTATTGGAATGAAACACAAGTTCTTGCAAAAATATTGTTACTGTGGTTGAGAGTGTGCAGAAGAATTACAGGCAGTCAATTCTGCGGTGCACACAAGAACTCGGCCTTTTGCAGACTTCAAGTAGGTATTAGGACTTGGGCCTACATCCATAAACAATTCAACTGACTCAGCAGCTCAAAGTCCATGACCATAAACAGGGGCGTTTGTTCGTCAACTAGGCTCAGGAGCTTTTGGAAGATGATCCCAATTTTGGCTGAAAACTCATCTTTAGCGACGGAGCGCATTTTTGAATGAATGGCTGTGTTAACAAGCAAAATTGCCGTTTATGGGCAACAATACTCTAGCAGAGGTCTAACAATGGATAAATGCAGAGTCTTAAGGGTGTTAGGATCTTCAAAACACTTTGAATTTCTTATTATGAAGCCCAACATCGAATTTGCTCTGGAGATAACTTGGTCAATATGAAGCGATAAATTCATTTTAGAATCAAAGATAACTCTAAGGTCTTTTTGACTCCTTAATCTTTTTAGGTATTGACCATCAATTTTGTAATCAAAACAAATAGTATTGAGTATTCTTGCATAAGTTACAACACTAAATTTATTATTGTTGAAATATAATGCATTTAGATTACACCACTGAACTATATTATTAAGATTATTTTGAACTTTACATGCATCTAGTGGAGATTTAATGCAACTAAAAATCTTGAGAATAAGAACTTTGAATATGAAATGTAACTATACTTTGTCCAACAAAAATTGTCAGTACAGGCCTTATGGGAGAGCTATTTCTAAAGCAGTGGCGCCTGATGCACCCTCACTACAATGCGTTAGGAAAAATGCCACTAAAAAAAGAGCAAGCCAATGACTTTTCTTAAGGAATTGTTGTTGTAATTCTTTGCAAAAAGTTGTACACCCCAACATGACCGTCGTATCCCACTGCTGATGAGTGTCAAGATCAAGAGTGTCAAGTGTCACTCAATACGATCGTGCGCTCTTTATCTACATCAAAACAGAGTTACCATTATCATTCTCAATTGCAAGCAAGGCGCTTTTTCAGTGGTTTTTATCAAGGAGCTTTTGGGATTTGAAGCTTTTGAGAACACATTTTAAGAAGATGAGTATGTTGAGTGTTGTCGTATTGCTTTTCAACTTAAACAAAACGCGCCTATTATCTTACCGCTTGGCGTTGTGGGAAAATGTAAATTGAATATTGTTTTCAGTCGTTTTGAATCTGCAGACGGTAGCCCTACGCGTTTTTTACTCTCATTTGCTGCGATTTATAATGTAAACTACGGAATCCCTGTGAGAGCTTTAAAAGGCGACACACTTATACATGGCAATGCAACCAGAATGCGAGACAAACGTCCTATCTTCCCTGTACTGACAATTTTTGTTGGACAGAGTATAGACAAATCATTTATGAAAAGAATGAAAAGGAGCGGTCCAAGATGCCTGCCCTGAGGTACACCGGAAAAATTTTTGATTTCATTTGACTGCATATTTACCAATTTTGACGTATTGTTTTCGTTCAATTAAATAACTATGCATCCATTTAAGAAGTGAGGAGTGAAATCGAAATAATCAGTGTAAATTACGTCAACTTGATAACGGTTGATAACCCTTATAATTTCATTTCATTTATTTCGAAGATCACAGCATCACAATAAGGGAAGAAAATCGTGATGAGCACATTATTCGACATTCTAGTAGTGCGGCTAAGAAAAGAACCTCTATATTTTTCAGGACGTCCAAAGTTAGGCTCAAGGGTAAGCTAATGAGCATTCCCAACTAGACAAGTATTAGGACGGAATTATTTGAGGGAGAAATGCAACTGGATAGTTCAATTGAACATTGGTGATAGACCCAAAAAACAAAGAAAAAAAAAGTATGTGCAACGAATGTGTCTCCTATAAGCTTTAGGGCTCTATACTGAATTCAATCGGACAGTGTTTTCAATTTACAATGATTAAGGTTCCAAGCAAAAGTTAAGACATAGAAAAAGAATGTCAAAAAATTTGACATAGATATCAAAAAAAAAAAAAAACTGATTGGCCACTTTGTCCTTCGCACCAACAAGAAGGACTGAGATAACATACTGGTACGTCAAAATACATAATGTCGTTCGAACCTCTTATCTATCTCTCTTGCATCCAATTGTGTAGCAAGTAGGAAAGAAAAAATATTCGAATTATTTATACATAATCATTTTATTTCCAAAAAGAATACAAAAATTTTATTTTAAAGGGCTTCAAATGCTAACTCTGCTGCATCGACTAATCTTTGAATGAAAGCAATTTTTCCATACTTTCCGCTCTCTTCTGCAGCACTTAAAGTAGCATTACGTTCTTTGTCTTCAAGTAACAGACCAAAAAGTGTCAAATGCTTAGCAAATTTATTCCCGACAGTCACATCAACATTGCCGTGTGTTATAAGTACAAGAGCACTTTCTAATTGCTTCCTCGTTGAACTGTTAGATTTGACTGCTGCAGCTCCCAAGTCCAAAGTAATATAAGCATATATTTCTTGGACGCTCTTGCAAACACCTTTAGACTCCTTCAAATAAATAGTCTTTGCTCTTGATGGATCAGATTCAGCTAGTTTTGAAATTAATGTGAAGTAATCTCTTACATGGGCTGCTGATTGACCAATTTCAGCCAGTGCTTTTACGAACGCTTTTCTTAACTGCTCGACCTTAGAGGGGTTTGAACCACTTTTTATTGATTCTGAAGCTGCTTCATTCACTTTTGAAATGGCGGCATTAGCGTCAGTATCATTTGTTCCATTTTGACTTTCTACTCCGACTGGCATTGTCTTAGGCTGATTCTGAGCACCTGAAAGTGCATCATTTGCCTTTGCGAAGGATTCTTCAAGCTGGTTATATATTACACCAAAGCCAGCTTCAATAGCTTTACGGGCAAATATAATTGATTGTTTCCCTGCATCTCCTCCAGCTATGATTGCCTGAGTTGTTACAGCTACCAAACTCTGCATTTGATCGAAAACTTCTAATCCAAGCAAATGAATTTCTTGATTAACCTCTGCCATTTCTTGCCTTGCTGTATCATTGGACAGTTTCGAAGCTTCTCCAAGGGCGATAAACACAATAGCACCAGCGCCAAGATATTTTTCTCCGGCGTCCTTAACGGCGTTCTCAAATACCTTTGCAGCAATATTTGGTAAGATCTTTGACAATTTACTAGCGGTTGAAAGTCCATCCAGTATTTCTTTTTCAGCAGCGACTACAGAATTGTTACAATTCATAAATCCATTTTTAAGTACAAGTTTTGCTTCAGCGTTATCACTTCCTGATGAGTTACTCCTATCGACCACAGGCTTTTTGATACTATGACACCCATCACCTATGACGTCCTCTAAGCAAAGTGCTAATTCTAAGCCACTTGATTGGCGAGTGCAGAAAACCAAAACTGCAACTGCAGTGAAAATGAAATAACCCCAAGACTTCATACCGAAACTGAATAACCGAATTCTTTAAACCAAATAACTTTACTGATGACTTCTAGAGAAATATCGTGGTCTTTTATACATATGCTCGAAAGTTATATGAGCCCAAGACACGCTTATTTGGTTAATTTAAACTTTATTGTTGTTTGTTTCAGATAGTGATACCTACATAGATAAACGTAGATTTGAACAAATAAACACAACATGTGCCAAAGATTTATGTCCAGAATCAAGGTTTTTTTAATGTAATATCTAACAAACATCTTTTATACGAGTAAATAAACTATTCCTCAAATTTGCAAAAAAATATTTATTCAGAAACCTCATCAAGGTTTATTAGAGATAGTGAGGGCTGAATTTCGGCAAAGACATGATGGATATAATGTGTTTTCTTTTGTTTGCCTTTCCTGTGTGCTTAGTTTAAACTTCTGTAGACGATTTGAAATTGACCTTCATAAAATTTTATACACTTTAGCTGAAAAAGATCCTCAATTAGAAGCAATGCTAGTAATTTTTAGGCTTATCAAAGCGTTCGGTTTGTTGGAAATCTGTGCAAAGTGGAAGTTTTCTTTACTGAAACTATTTGACTGCCCAAGCTGCTATAAGCCATATATGCAATATGAAACCTTTATGATTTGCTTTTGGCTCCTCAAGTATCTTTCAAAGCTCGTAATTTAACGTGGAGAGAAAGTGGAAAGTTTACCGAACAACGCGACACAACTCGTATTACCTTACCTAAGATAAAAGCTGACGTTTATCCATAACCGGTTAATCCGGTATCAGCAACCTGACTGGTAATTAATATTTTAATGGCCTTAGCTGTAAATATGTCAGAGTAACTCACGCAGTGGAGACATACACCATTTTTGATTTTTTCCGCTACGGTCTTTTTTAGAGTGCCTTGGTGCGAATACATTTTCGTAACTACTCGTATCAACGGTATCACTCAGCACAAAAAAGAGGGCGTTGAAGCTGTTAAGTACGTTAATAATAAAAATACAGTTTTTAATATTATTTGACTTAACTATAAACTTTATTAACTTTAATTTTTAAAACGCGTGATAATATAAGATTATATTCTGAGAGGTGTGTGTCTCTTGCCTTGCCGTGGAAGAAGAAAGCAGAATCGCCAAACGCGGAAAAAGGCAATGTATAATGGCTGATCAAAATGGTGTTTGACGTGACGTGGCTCTGTTTGATAGGTGTTTACAGCGGTTCGAGTTGACTCTGTTTGATTATTGTTGTAGCTGAAGCAGAATCACTACAATACTCCCCCCTTACGGTATATTGAAGCGAATAGGAGTTTTAATGAACCGACCTCGCCTTGTAATCCTTAAGGATTCATGCCGTGTAGATGATGCTGACGGTGATACTGGCGGTGGAAATACAATGTCTTGTTCCTTTAATTGGTAGGATGGTTTTAAACGCTGCACAGACATATATTATGCTTCTTTATTAGGCATGGCTAGTTTGTAGGCGTGCGGGCGTCGTTCTAGCACTGCATATGGTCCGTTGTAAGCTGGTTGCAACGGTCGTTGGACGCTATCGGTGCGAAAATTGATTTCGTTTGGGGTGCGACAAAATTAGGCGATATTTGCTGAAGTGCCTCCCTCAGATCTTGAAGAAAAGCAATATGTTCTTGAATGTTATTCGGCGTCTCCAGGTAGTCGAAATTCTGTTCCGTATATACCAAGTGGGAAGGTGACGTATTTGAATCATTTATCATTGAGCGCAGTCCTAATAGAACAGATGGAAGCGCCCAGTTCTCTGACAAGTGAGCGGTAAGAGCTGTTTTTAGAGTCCACTATACCGTTCGCTTGTGGATGGTAGGCGGTAGTGTGTATACGACTGCATCCCAAGAGTTGAACAAACCTTTGAAATAAGGCAGACTCGAACTGACGCCCTTGATCAGTTGTCAGACGCTGTGGACAGCCAAAGCGAGCGACCCAGTGTCGGAAAAATGCGTCAGCGACGGTGGTTGCTCCTATATCCTCTACCGGTATGGCTTCTGGCCATCGAGTTGCTCGGTCAATAATGGTCTCTAGGTAATTATATTCTAAGCACTGCGGTAATGGACCCACTATGTCCATGTGGACATGCTCGAATCGTTCAGCGGCGGGAAAGGTTCCGAGAGGTGGTCTGGTGTGTCTATGGATCTTGCTTCGTTGACATGCTGCACAAGCGCGTAAACATTGGCTGATGTCTGTGTTCATCGACGGCCAAAAAAATCGAAGTGTTACTGCCTTACGTGAGGCTCGGGAGCCTGGATGGCTGAGATTATGTATTGACTCGTAGGCTTCCCGTCTAAAATTTTTTGTTATGTATGGCCGAGCTCGACCCGAGGAATTTTTCACAAGTAATAGGTGTCTGTGATAGTGTGATCCAGGAAGAACAAGATCAATAAACGTAAGATTTTTACTTCCCGTTTTCATTTTCTGTAGTTCTGGATCGTTGCCTTGTTCCTTTGCGATTGTGGAGTAGTCCAAGGATTCTGGAGTTGCAATAGCTTCTATCCGGGACAGAGCGTGTGCAGGAGCGTTTTCCTCCCCTTTGACATGCCGAACATCTGTAGAAAATTGGGCTACGTAGTCCAGGTGAAGTTGGCGCCGAGGTGTCTCTGTGGGCGTCGGTTTGTTACGAAAGGCAAAGGTAAGTGGTTTGTGGTCGCTGAAGATGGTGAACAAACGACCTTCCACAAAACGACGAAAGTGTTCAATTGCTTGCTTGATGGCCAATAATTCACGAATGTGCTGAATTTTTGTTGTGCGGCAGACAATACTTTTGAATAGTATCCCAGTAATTCAGCTTTGCCCTGTACCGTCTGAAGTAAAAAAGCTCCAACTGCAGTGTTGGATGAGTCACACATCAGTGATAACTGTGCATCAGGCACAGGGTGTGCTAATTAAGCCGCTTCTGCTAGTGCATGGCGGCAGCGTTGGAATGCTGCTTGTGCTGTTGTCGACCATGTGAGCGATGAACGATCCTTTTCCTTTCTGCCTTGGAGCATCTGTGTCAGCGGTGCTTGATCAGCAGCGGCGTGTGGAAGACATCGGCGGAAAAAATTAAGAGCTCCCAAGAAACGGCGTAGTTCACAGGCTGTAGAAGGTTGTGGAAATTCTGCTATTGCTTTGACAGTGTCATCTGGTGGCTTTATTAACAGCGAACTTTTGAAAAATTCGCATTTTTCCATGTTCATCGTCATACCGTTGGCTTGAAGACGCCTAAAAATTTCCTCTAGATGCTTCATATGTTCCAATGGTGTGCAAGATGCGATGAGCAGATCGTCTATGTACGTAAATGCGAAATTCAGGTCTCCGAAAATACTGAGTTAACGAAACGTTGTTGAGTGTACACTTTACGGCTCGCGTACACCTAGTCCGTCATCGGCCGAAGTATACTCGGGCCTTATCACCCGAACTCGGCCGATCGAACCAAACGTATAGAAAGAAAAGAGAGCGGTACACCACTGAAAGCGACATCCTCTGATTACGCCCGATAATAAGCGATCAACCAGCATATTCCAATATGTTTAGATTTTTCGTCTGTTTTTCGGTTGATTCTTGCGATAAAGTTCATACAAAAATAAAATGCACGACTGGGTCGCACGAACTTGCTCTTATGTAAAAGACTAAGAATTTCAAATATGAATGTTATTAGAGAAAAACTGCTCATATGCATAAAACAACTTCTTTAGTAGTTGGAAGTAAAAATAGGATGCCATGTGATTCGAGCAAACATAGGTTTATGCAAGAACAAAAATTATAAGTCTTTGTAGTGGTTTCTTTAAAAAAATAACCTTTTATATACAAAATTTTTAAAGCATTTTTAAGAAAAAAATTTGGTACGCCAATTTAAAGTTTTTATTATTGTTCGAATAAAAATATTGAGTCGTTTTTAAGATATTGAAATTTCCAAAAAAAAAATAAATTTTTTTTCAAAATTCATTTGTATGGAGGGTGCCGTTATTTTTAGGTAAAAAACATTTTTTTTCTTATCTTGTAGATTATTTTAAGAAACTTTTATTTATCAATTTTTAAAAAAAATCGAGGATGGGGAATTGCATTAAGAAAACATTGCATTTAAAAACTTAAAAAAAAAATTGACTCAAAAACAAAGAAATCATTTTTTTTTTGGAAAATTCGATATCTCAAAAACGACTCAATATTTTTTTTTTGTAAAATTAATTTTTATTCGAACAATACTTAAAACTTTAAATTGGTGTACCAAAATTTTTTCCTAAAAATGTTTTAAAAAATTTGTAAATAAAAGCTTATTTTTTTAAGAAACCACTACAACGAATTATAATTTTTTTCTTGCATACACTAATATTTGCTTCAAACACATGGCATCCTGTGCTTAGCTCCAACTACTAAAGAAGTTGTTTTAGTCATTTAAAAAATGAATTTTATGCTTATGAACAGTTTTTCTCCAATAACATTCATTTTTTGAAATTCTTAGTCTTTGAGATAAGAGCAAGTTTGTGAGACCCAGTCGTGCATTTTATTTTTTTTCTCCTCTTTTTTATATAAAAATATAATATTCAAATTTGTTCTCTCAAATTTATATTGAATTTAACCAATCAAATAGCTTTTAGAAGGTTAATAATTAAGTTTTTGTTATTAGTCGTAAACTTGTTTTAATAAAATAAAATAAAAAAAATATCTATCTAATGTGGTACAAATTAGGCGCACTTGTAGACACAAAGTAATCCGTTTAAATCGAAAATAAAAAAGTTTTAATGATTTTCACTTTCGACTTACTCAATCGATTTTTTGATTTTTTTTGACGTGGCTTCAATGGAGACCTAGATAGGGTAGTATTTTGGTCCGAATCCAATAGTCTTACCTTAATTCCAAAAAAATTCAAAGTGTTTAGCTATTGCTACTTTACTTCTAATTTTTAAAGCAAAGTCCCAATCAAATGCGTCAAAACTGAAAACAAAATATTGGGATGACGTTTAATAGCTATATAACTTCGAATAACCATGAAAATTTACACTTCGGTAAGCATTGCCTTGTAAATAGATAAATCTGAATCTAAAATCAAAATCATTTGAGGTCATATTGAGATAAATTTAAACCTAAGATTTTACCCAGTGTCGATTCTCCTTCAGTGATAATTGGGAACGAGTCAAGCTTTACCTTCAAAATAAACAATTTACATAGGTTGAAAATCTTTTTTCTTTAGTTAGAAAAAAAATGTAATTGAACCATCATATCTTTTCGTTATCCAATGCCCTCCATTTCTCATTCCCCTCAATTTGCACTTTGTATCCTCCGTTAAACCCAATATAAAATATAACAACAATTCTTCGACATAAAATCAATAAATATTGAAAGGCACCTGGATATAATAAAAGTCGGCATATGAACTTTTTCCAAATGGCTGCAATCGATTTTGATTCCTTGAAATGTCCCAACAACAACAAAAGAACACAATTTTAAAATAACGAACAACAATTGTGCACAACTCCACCATGCACGAATATAATCCTTCCTTTTGTGTACTTATTAGTTCATCCCCTAAATCACCCACCTGCAAGGTTAAAGCTAAACTTTTTGTATCTTTGAAAAGCCTCCTGTGTATTCTTAGGAAATGAAAAAAAAAGTTCAATACAAATTGATCAGAATAATTGAAAAAGAAAATACATTGGTTGAAAAGGACAATTTTCTTCTCAATGGCTGCCTGTTATATTCCTTAATCTTCAACTTCCTGTTGTTAGGGTTGCAGTTGGGGTATAGAATAGGGCGTACTTGAAAAGTAAATTAAATCGCATAGTCGGTTAGCATGAATCTATCTGGAGAGCGATTCACTGATTTTGTTCCTTTCAATTTTTCTTTTTCTCAAAGTGGGATGTTGCTATATCGGTAAGTTAGAGATTTAGGGAAATAAAATAACTTTGAGTTTTGATCAATCTTAAAAGTTTGTGTATAAGCCTCAAAACTTTGGTCTTGAAAGTTTAAAAACAGGATTACCTATATATGGGTGTAGCAGGAACCTCACAGAACCAAAAAATCCTTACGTGAATGAAAATTCAGTCAATGATGGATTTCGTTGGACCAATGAATGCAGGTTCAACAAAAATGTTCGTTGATTCAATTAGTTTATTTCATTAACTACTGAAAAATTCGTTGATGAAATCTAATAATTCCGTGACTAAATCTTCTGCTTCATTCACCCTCCTCGCACAAAGGACCAAATATCCGTCGAAAAGTCCAGTATCAGGCCTTCTACTTCACTTTTTTACTTGCGATATAGGTACTATAGGTACGGTGACCATCCGTTCATTATTATAATGAAGAGTTCATGATTGGAGAAAATGTGCATTATGAATTATTTAGTTTTCAAAAACATAAAAATGTTCATTATTGCAAAAGTTGTTTATTATATGTTCATTTTTTTATATAATTCGTAAAAAGTCAAACTTGAAACTAGCCAACTCAAAATTCTTTCAACAACGTGATGATGTGAACGTGCCTTAGTTTCTTAGTGCAAAAATGGTAATGTAGTACAAATTTTCTTAATCATTCATACTTAAAAAAAAAACTGATTGAATACTTATAATTTCTTCTAAAGTATTTTCAATGAAGAACTTCAGCGAGAATTTGAGTTCTTAAAAAAAACTGATGAAGGTGATGTAAAGTGCAATAAGTGCATGGCCATATTCTCCCTTGCAAATAATGGAAAAAAGAACATTGAACAGCATTTGAAAACGGCCAAACACAAGAGTGCAAATCTAGCTGCCGCATCAACTAAAAATCTAACATCATTCTTCAGAAAGCACTCGTTAGACGATGCAGACAAAATAAGCAGCGAAAACGAAGGTATCTGGGCTTTTCACACCATTAGACATATTCACTCGTTTCATTCAAATGACTGCACTTCAAAATTAATAAAAAAATGTTTTGACGAAAAATATTCGTGCGCGAGAACGAAGTGTGAATCAATTGTGTGTTATGTGCTCTCACCACACTCAAGGAAATCGCTGTCAGTTTTGTTACAACTTATTGTGTTACTTCAAATCATGGAAGTACGAAAATACAGCCCTTACCAGTGGTCACAAGCCATAACCGCTTAAGTCGAATTAGGTCGAAATTGACTTTTTATGATATTCCTGTTCGGGATATCGATTTCTAGCTCCACTCAATTTTTTAGGACTGTATCTTTCTTAGAACGGAAGTTATAGCCAAAAAACCTAATAGCCTAAGTCAGTTTTTTAAAATAATGATTTGGAAAAACAACTTAACTCAGAAGAATTTTTTTTTTTTAACGTTGGTTTCATAACTTAAGTTAAATCTTTTAGTTTACTATTGTGTGATTTTTCATACTGACCTTTCTTGAGTTAAGCTTAAATCATTGTTCATTATGGAAAAAAATGTAATTTGGAATAAAAGCTTAAGTCGAATTAAACAAATTTTTGCCCAAGAATTATTTTAAATTGTCATTTTAAATTTTTCCAAAGTCTACTTAGGCGGTTATTCCTAATTATAGAGAAAATATTAAAATTTCTTAACTTGAGTTAGGCTGTTATTCCAAACCACAGTTTTGGTTTTGAATAAACTTTTCTCCACTTAAGTTCTTTTTCCAAACGAAGTTATAATTTTTCTAAAATCATATATCCAGTTAAGCGGTTATTCCATATTTGAGATTAAATATTTTGAAATCTAAGTAGACTTTGGTTTCTTTTCCAAAACGTATGTATTTGATATTTCGGGAAAAATTGATTCATAAGTTGATTTAAGCGGTTGTGAAAAGTCGCATGTGAAGTGAGATTTTAAAAGTGATAGTAATTAAATAATAAAGATTGTGCATTTAAAATGTATCTTAGAGGATTAAATATGGTAAAATTGGCTAAGGTGCTCGCGGAACGTGCCAAGGCCAAAAGTATGAACGTTTGTTTTATTATTTATTGTACAATATAGTTTTGTGCAACTGTTTTTAAGTCTATTACTCCGAAATTAGAAAAATATGTTTACTTAACAATTTGTCTTATCGAAAAGAAGTTTTGATTATTGAAAATTTCGTTTACAGTGCGGTGTACTACGTTAACTGGCTTCAGAAGCTTTGATTCCTCCATTTATTGTTTTTTGCTTAGTGAATAAATTTAACGCCCACTATTGCAGCAATCAATATGATATGAATTAAATTGAAAGAGTAGGTTTTTATATCAATAATTTTCATTATTTTCCATTTGTTGTCATACATAATAAGCAAAACTGAAAAGAAAACGTATTTAAACAAATTAAAACGCTATTGTATTTTACACTAGTGCTCTAAAAATATTTTTAGTAAGACAAACATACCAAAGTCATGATTTATTTTATATTATTAAGAAGATATTCAAATTTTTTTTTAATGTCGACCGTGCGTCGGTCGAGTAAAAATTTAAAGATAGCTTTAATTGAGGAGTGTAGGAACAAAAGTTGCCATCTACACTTCGTCATTAGGATTTTTTTTATTTTTGTTTTTCTTTTGTGAGCCAATTAAGCACACTGTTGTATTTTTTAGTTTTTCAAGATTTTGGAATAGGGCAAATATTTAATAAAATACTTTGGAAATGTCACCTTTTGATCCAAGACCAAGTAAATATAACTTTTTGAAACGCGAAAAGCTCTTCATTCAAATGTTTTGCTAGCAGCAAAGATGTAGGACATTTTAATGAAAAAATATACCTTTTGCATATAACCCTTTTATATGAACGAATGCAAAATGTAAGCCTTTCTTCCAAAAGTGCCTTTTAAGGTTGAATTTTCATCGAAACAAGCTGATATTTTTATCTTAATCTTTTTTTACAATCTATAGAATTCACTTGTATTCGCAAAAAACAAACAAAAGTGGTCATGCCACTTTCCTCAATTAGAAATTCTACTTATATCCATAGCCAATAAAACCTTAAAAACTTGACCGATCAATGCTTTTTTAGAAGTTTACCACAAAATTTTTGATTGATTTTATGTGTAATCTTACGATCACCTTTCTATAGACAACCTTATAATAATTATAAAACTATTTTTGTTTTATTAGAAAACGTTCGGGGTTTTGAAAACGGAACGTTTCAGGGTGAAGATGATGAGCAAGGTAAAAAAAACCGTTAACATGCGTTATCACAATAATTAATATACCTACATAATCTTTTAAAACGTAGGAAAAACCCACGAAACGGAAGTTCATGATAGAGTCGATTTAAATAATAAAAATAAATTAATCGACGAATATTTTCCAACTTTTGAGCCAAGTGTAATACACGAAACACAGTCATCAATGAATGGGCACAATATTGACATTGAGTTACTTAAAATTAAGAAAAGTTTTATAGTAAATTTAAATTTTACAATATAACTATTATGAGGTCTTTACAAATATATTATATTATAAATATATTTTTCTTTAGCTGTACAGCAGGTTACTGAAATTCCTGAAAATGATGACGATTTTGAGAATATTTTAAGTGATAAGCCCGCATGGATGGACTCTGATGATTCGGAAAAAGATCCAGATTATTTATATAGCCAGTCTAATTCTTCTTCTGAGAATGTTGAGGAGATAGTTAACATGGGAGCTCAAATAGAGGCTGCACTTGCCACACCAAAGCTCCAGAATATGAAAAAGCTTCGTTCTAAACTTAGAAATAGTGGTAAATCTTATCAATCGGTTAGCGGTAAGACTATCAAGGCTAGAGCTTACAAGCCGTTTGAAGCTTGTAGAAACAAATGTAACGAGACGGTTGGAATTGAAAAAATTGAGTTGCTGTTCAACCACTACTGGTCCTTAGGAAGCTATGACCAAAGAATTCTGTACATTGCTTCTTTAATAGGTATAGAAGATAAGAAATGTAACACATTGTTTAATTCAGCTAATAGGAAGCGCAAACGTGAACATACTATGAAATATTCGCTTGAAGTTGACGGAATCGTTCTGAATGTATGCAAGAAACATTTTCAACGGTGCTTTAATGAAACTGACAGCTTCATAAAAACAGTCATCCAAAAAAAAATTGGCTGTCCCTCGACACCATTTAAAAACATGAGAGGAAAATGTACTCCTGCGAATAAGATTGACTTTATGGAAGAAGATGAAGTAAAGAAACACATATCAAAATTTCCGGCATATGAGAGCCATTACAGTCGAAGAGATACAAGCAAAAAGTATTTGCCAGCGAGTCTAAATATTTCCTTAATGCACCGACTCTATGCGTCAGAATCTTCAAATCCTGTAAGTCTTTCGAAATACACACAAATTTTCAAAACTATGGGCCTTAAATTTAAAGCTCCAAAACTGGATACTTGTTCTACTTGTGACACATTCGTTTCAAAAATCAAGGTGGCAGAAACTGATGAAGAAAAAAAATCATTGATTGAAATAAAAAAAATACATTTAGATAAGGCTGAAATGGCATATGAAGCCAAACGAAAAGATAAACTCGATGCTAAAACATCGAATTATATGAAAACTTTCGCATTTGATTTGCAACAATGCTTGCCAACGCCATTCCTAAGAAACTCGATCAGCTTTTATAAACGACAGCTCTGGACTTTCAATTTAACTGTTCACGATTTGGAGTCAAACTACGCGAAATGCTTTATGTGGCACGAAGCTATGGCCCGTCGCGGTGGAAATGAAATTTCATCGTGCGTTTATAAGCTACTGAAAACTTTACCAGAGGAAACAAAAATCGTGACGTTCTATAGCGATTCATGTTCTGGGCAGAATAAAAACTCCTTTGTTGCTGCAATGTTCATTACATTTGTTTCGACTGCCAAAAATATTGAGTACATCGATCATAAATTTCTCGAACCAGGACATACACACATGGAATGTGACAGTGATCACGCTCTTATTGAACGAATGAAAAAAATACAAATGTACGAATTGAAATACCAAGAGATTGGTACCAATTTGTTAACACTGTAGGAGCTAAGATTGAGGCCGTTGAAATGAAGAACGATGATTTTCATGACTTTTCCAATTTTTCAAAAACAAAATTTGCATGGAAACGTTTTAATGAAAATTGTGTCAAATTTACTTGGAACGAAGTTCGATGGTTTCGCTATACAAAAAACAGTGACCAAGTATTATAATACAAACATTCCTTAGACACATATGAGACTATATATATAAAACTATTAAAGTGGGAAAAAGAGGAGCTGTTTTAAAAATTAACGATTTATCGCACGTAACAGTATTACCAAAAATCTCCCAAGAGAAAAAGAAAGACCTCATGGATTTAAAACAGTATATTAATCCCGATTTCCATCCCTTCTATGACAACCTTGCATCTAATATGGATGAGCCGAATATTCATCCTGATTTAACAGACGTTGACAAAGAAGAAGATATTTAAATGAAATTCTTGTTTTAAAAAATGTATTAACGGTATCATAGTAGCCGAAAATTATTTATTTTCATTTACATTTCTACATTAATAAATTGACATGTTAACATTAAAGTTAGGTTGTTTATAATAATATAAAATATATTTTTTTGATAATTTTGCTTTTTTTTCAAATAAAAGATGAATGAAGTTGTAGTTGGAAGAAAATGAAAATAAAACATCTAACGCAACCAAAAGATACTGAAGAAATCTAGCTTATGTCGATAAAGTTCCACCAATCATTGGTAAGGAAGAAGAACCTAACTCAACATGAAATGTTAACACTGATTTTTTAACAAGGAATAACGACTTAAGTGGATATACGAACATTATAATACTCCCTCGTGATATGGAATAATAGCCTTTTTAGAGTTAGGCTTTTTTGAATTGCAATATTTAATAAGCCATAACAGCCTATGTGTATTTTTAGTTGATTTCTATACTTTAATTTCAAATTTGATATTTGTTACCCTCTATATTTTATAAAACTACACCTTTTCTTCAAATTTGCATACAAAAATCTTTAGAATATACAAAATTTTAGTTCTAGAGCGCATTTGAAATTTCAAAATGCTCTCCTGAAAAGTATGAAAAACCGACTTAAGCGGTTATGGCTTGTGACCACAGACTTGTACGCCTCTTTATGCCTCAGAAAGGCATTCAAGTTAAAATTTTGGAAGTCAACAATCTGCCAGGAGAATCCTCTGATATTTTAACAAAATATGTATATCTCGGATCTCATGGAAAAATTTTATATTGAAACAAAACTAGTTGCCCTCTGTGCAGATAACACCAATTGTAATTTTGGCGGAGCGGCAAGGACGGGCAAAAACAATGTGTTTAATAAACTTCAACAAACACAACATATTGTAAGTAATTGCGTTCAAACCTCAATTGAATGTTTACCAATTGATGCTATAATAGTTATAAAATATATTCTTATTTTTATATACATATAAAAACAGTAAGGGTTGAACATTTAAAAAATATATGTTACGTTGCAGATATTGAATTTAAAAAAACTAATGGGTTTTAGTAAAACACGATGGCTAAACCTTAAACCGACAATAGAAGGAATTTTGAAATTTTTTGAACCCTTGAAAATTTATTTTCTGTCGCAACCAAAGTACCCAACTATATTAAGACATTTTTTTTACAATTCTTGTTCCGAACTCTAGTTATTTTTTGCACATTTTCAGCCTACTCTTTTTTAAAATAGCATGTTAAGGATTGAGTCCCAGGATGGAAGTATCGAATTTTCATGTGTTAAGAATTATGTTTCCTTGGAGAAAATAAATACATAGGAACAAAATTCAGAAGACTGCAGGAAAAAGATGGATAGAATTGTTTAAACATTTTAAAGA
Organism: Philhelius festivus; assembly: GCA_963931855.1. NCBI lineage: Eukaryota > Metazoa > Arthropoda > Insecta > Diptera > Syrphidae > Philhelius > Philhelius festivus. The sequence continues at coordinate 49,193,800 of OZ007557.1, read as the reverse complement.
AAAAAAAATTAATTTCAAAAATATTTTAAAAATTGTAGAGTTTGGTTTGTGCCTTCCTAGGTCACAGAAAGAGTTTTTTTTTTTTCAGTTTTAAAATTTGGACAGATGAAAAAAGTCAAATGAAAGTTGAAACTATAAAATCAATTTTGACAACCAAATTTAACCATGAAATGACCCGTTTAGAGATCAGAGAATATTTAAATCAAAAACCAGATTTAATTAAACAAATTTTTTCTTCTCAAAAGTATTCAAATATGTATATGAATAATATGTACAAAATACTTATACATACATAAATGTAATTATGTATTATACTAATTTCTTAATGAAAGATTGAATTAATTATTTATTTATTTATTTATTTATTACCTTTAGTTTATTAATGATACAAAAAGAGTTCCATTTTTAATTTTAATATGGACTGAATCCTTGTGCTTTTTTTTTATTTTATATAAAATAAACTATATTTTTAATATAAACTTAATCGTTTAAAACTAATTTTATCTTTTTTTCTATGTTCATTATTTGCAATTTGAAAATATGGTCACCGTAACTATAGGGCAAGTTCTGCATTTGAAAAAAAAAATCGAACTTGACATTTTCATCAAAGTTGACATTACGATGATAGCGAAGACGAAAAAAGTGGGTCCGGTAATTCCGTCTGTCTGTCTGTATGTCTGTACCGCCTAAACTACTGGAGGTATTTTCTTCAAACTCGGTACTTAAGGGTCTTCGGTGATTCCCTAGAGGGGAAATTGAAATTTTTTTTAGCTCCAAAACTAACGGTAGCACCCATACACCCGTATTGCAAAATCTTATTTATCTCGAAAACGGATCTAACGATTTTGATAAAAAAAAATTATGTGTGATATTATGGAAATGGACTTCATTTTTGTAAAAAAAAATTTGGGGCAAAATGTTATTAACGGTACCTGTTATAGAACGGTTTTTTCGAATTTCTTATCAACGGCTCTAACGATTTTAACTAAAAATGTTCACCAGGAGTTCCCTTAAGTTTAAAATAATATTGTGTATATTAAAATATTCGAAAAAATATTTTTTTTGTTTAAAAAAAAAAATTCCAATTTATTTTTTGAAAAATCAATATCTTGAAAACGTGAGAACGATTATTTTTTAAAATTATCTCCTAAAATCTATTACTAAATTCTATACTAAAATCTATATTACTAAGCACTTAATATTGGCATCCCAAATTTTGTTCTAGAAAAAATTGCAAGAAATTTGTTATGTAAAAAAATTACTTTAATAAAACGATTTTAAAACTTTGTTTGCATAATTTCATATTTTTCCGGAAATCAAACGGTAATTCCATGCATTTGAACATTTTTATCTCATTAGATGCATGTTTTATAATTATAATGTATTTAAAATTCCAAAGTACTTTTACATAAGAGCAAGTTCGTGCGATCCAGTCGTGCATTTTATTTAAATTGCTTTTACTAACATTAATTAGAGCTCATTTAAATTTTAAATCTTGGTTGAAAATAAACAAAAAATGTTGGTTCGTTTAGTGCCTAGCCCTCCCTATGATCTTTTTTACGAAGCCGACTGCGTTCACTAAGCTGTATACGTGGATCGAAATCTCGAAAGAAACTATCGTGAGATGAACATTGCCATCATGTCAGATAGCCAAGCTGCACTCAAGGTACTGACCTTCTAGATCATCAGCTGTAAATTAGCGTCGGAGTGCATAAATAAGTTAAACGAACAGTGTCATACTTCATTGGGTACTTGGTCACGTATAGGTGTTCATGGAAACAAGAAGGCAGACTCCTTAGCAAAAATAGGCACATCAACTCCCCAAAATAGAGACTCAGCCCTATAGCGGAATAGAAGGAAACATTGTCAAAAACAAAATTAAACAAGAAGAGGAGGCAAGTAGATCCAACAACTGGAAAGAACTCCCAAAGCTGTGGCAGGCGAAACTACCACTGTGCAATTACAAACCTTTCACAAACTGCATTAGCTTAAGCTGAAAATGAACAGATATCCTAACTGGACACTGCAAACATAGAAGAAACCTAGGTTTGTTTGTTGCAGTAAGCTGTGAGGAAACACCAGAACACCTACTAGGAAAATCTTGTCCACTCATGCACCAAAGGAAAAACCATCTGGGACAGTACCACCAGTTAGAAGAGAGCGACCTCTCCTCTTTGAAGATGCCCCAAATATTAAAATTTCAATAGATTTGGAGGAACAATAATTGTAAGATGACCAAGCTTATCCAGATTTTGGTTGAGATATAATAGATTTCTAGCTCGAAGTGCAATCTCACCAATACATTATTTATTCATTGACTCAAGATGGAATTTCGATGTTCCTGTATTAATTTCGGATAAAAGATTTTCTTTAAATAAAAAAATAAATTAGAGGACATGGACTTACAATTCCCTGCCGATTCCGAACGGCCAATGAGCAGCACTTTTTACGAAAAGAGATACTCTTAGAAAATTTGTCAATTCTTCTCAAGAGGTAGTACACCCTTGAAAACTTTTTTGCAGCGGTTGAAAATCAAACCCTCGACCCGCTACATGATAGTTCAACGCACTAACCATTATGCCAAGAGGTACTACTTCATTCAAATTCAACAAGTTGAAAATTTCGAAAGCAAGAAAAACAATGACATTTGGAGACTTTAAGCATGTCAATAGTAAATACGAGTATATGTACGAAAAAGGAGTGGGACAAGATGAGTTCCCTGGGGTACTCTTGATGTCACGGTAATAGGATTTAAATACATGTATTTATATACAGTCTTTAAGATAAGATACTAGCCAACTAAATGCAAACCCTTTATAGAAGGTCTTCGGAAAATTAGTGAAGATGACATTGATCGGATGTCCTTCCTCAAGTTTATGAAGAACAAAATTAAAAATAGAAAAATTGGTAACGGGTGATTTTTTTGAGGTTAGGATTTTCATGCATTACTATTTGACAGATCACGCGGGATTTCAGACATGGTGTCAAAGAGAAAGATGCTCAGTATGCTTTGACATTTCATCATGAATAGACTTACAACTTAGACAACGTCGAATTTTCAGTGAATGGGCCCTAGAAAAGTTGGCAGAAAATCCGCTTTTTTATCGACAAATTTTGTTCAGCGATGAGGCTCATTTCTGGTTGAATGGCTACGTAAATAAGCAAAATTGCCGCATTTGGAGTGAAGAGCAACCAGAAGCCGTTCAAGAACTGCCCATGCATCCCGAAAAATGCACTGTTTGGTGTGGTTTGTACGCTGGTGGAATCATTGGACCGTATTTTTTCAAAGATGCTGTTGGACGCAACGTTACGGTGAATGGCGATCGCTATCGTTCAATGCTAACAAACTTTTTGTTGCCAAAAATGGAAGAACTGAACTTGGTTGACA